>OZ014481.1:7290870-7972133 GCA_963965965.1 Trididemnum nubilum | reverse complement strand
TTTTGCCTTTGATTCCCAATGCCATTATTTTTTAACAAAAATGTTATTTATTTAATTTATTATCTTTTAACGGAAAATGCATGCTTTGAATTAGTTTAGCATAACATCGAAGTTATATCGTTTGTTCTCACTGTTAGCCTGGCTTGTATATTTTACTGCTTTTAATTTAACTTAATTTATTTTTTCATAAATATGGTACGTTTTTGGTTTAAAATTATTTTGTATAATATTAACTAACTTTGATGTTGCTTGGTGTTGGATAATCTAATTTTCACTCTGGATATTTGTTATTGACCAACTTATTGTGCTTGCTTCTAAACTAAATGAAACTTCTGTCCCCTCCATACTGAACTGATTTGGGTCACATTATTGATGGAATATATTTGGTATGATGATATTATACATTTGGTATGATGAAGGAGTGTTTTTTTTTTAACTTTTACTGTAGCACAATTGAGCTGGACCTACACATTATTATTTTTACATTTTAAAAACCTGGAGGAATAAGGCCCTTTTTGTTCAAGTTTATTATTTCCGGATTTAATCAGTTTCTGATTGTTTCATTTTTCTGTTTCCACAAAATACTAAAGGTACTCTTACGCACTTTTTTTTTAGTTTCATTTTTTTGTAAACCATCAAACCAATTGGGTATCGAACCCTGTTCGGCGGCCCTGATACACCCAACAGATTTGCGACGTAGGTTAAACAGCGACGCAAACTGGGGTTTCAGCTCGTCCTTATCTGAGTTACTTGAAAAGGTAAACCCCAAAATACAAGCGTATAAACGTGTTTTGGACTTGATCTGTAAGTAAAGGGGGGCTAAAAGGAAGTGGGCAATTTAAATCTTTTAAATGACTCCAAATTTTAGCAATTTAGTTTTTCAAACAGCTTCAATAAGTACGAAATGTAATCCAAATTGCGTTGAATGGCTATTTTTTGCCCAAAAAGTCACAAAAATTGCCCAGGGGCGTGATACTCAAGTTGTAACAATTTGCTCAGCACACCACCAGAAAGAGACATATTTTGGGACAAAAATATTTTAACTTTGGTTCAAGCCTCCCTTCTCTCAGCAAATTGTTGCTTGCGCGACTGGTTATATTTGTAAAGACACAAATTTAAGGTTACTGTGACTGATTGAATTGATTTCTGCTTTCAAAGTTTTACAAACTGAGATTGCTTGTCGAGTATTCACAGAATTAGAACAAAAACTCTAGAAAAATCAATAAATTTAACAATTATTGGAACAATCGCGCTTTAGTTTTATGTTTTAGCCCTATACGGATACAAACAACAACAACAAAGCTTAATTACGCGGAAGGCCACAAATACTCCACAAAATGCTGAGCAATTTGACATGAAAAGAAATAGACTGACTTTAACCTTACAAGTACAGAGCATTTACAGTTATGATTAAAAATATTATTAAATTTATTTGCGTTTTAACATGTTCACTCTTCAGGTTTGTTTTTTTGTTTCTGAACCATGCTCAAAATATACCAAATACGATGAAATATTGTGTCAATCATAGAGTTTGTTTACACGTTCACAGGCGGGGTCTGCAGCCGCTGGAACCGCTGGAGCCTCTGGAGATTTTTGTGATTTTTGGAAAAACTATCCATTTTAATGCCATTAGGATCCCATTTTGCACGTTTTTAGCGTCGTTTAAAAGAACTAAATTATTTAATTGTGATGTTTTGACGTTTGCTGGCCAGTTTTAATATTTAATTGCTTTGCGTGTTTCTGGCCTAAAGGCTACCAGCGCGGAAGCCTAGGGAAGAGCCAGCAATACGATTAAATATTAAATTCTGGCCTGCGAACGTCAAAACATCACATTTAAATTATTATCAACATCATAGTACTGGGTTTAAACAGCAAAAATTAACCTTGCGAAGAGACATCCTCTCTAGCTCAAATGGTAGAGCAGTGGACCGGTAATCCAAATGCTGCAGATTCGAATCCTGTAGGAGGATAACTTTTTCGCATTGTTTGTTTTTAATTAGCTGTTTTTGGTGGCTCTTCCCTAGGCTTCCGCGCTGGTAGCCTTTAGGCCAGATAGCACGCCAAACGATTAAATCGGAAGTTATTTGCAAGAATTAGATTGACCAGCCGCTTCAGAAGTTCAGCTTTCAGGTGAAGTCCAAAACACGTTTAAATGCTTGTATTTTGGGTTAAATTTCCTAGGTATTTTGGCAAATAGTGGGCTGAAGCCCCGTTAGCCCCCTGGTCGTGGCAGAGCAGAGCACGTATAAAATACGCAGTTGCGGGGCATCCGAATCGCAAAGTAAAGAGTTCCATTCTTTTAGCGTACCGTAAGCCAATTGCAGTTTAAAATGACAAAAGTAGCTCCACTTAGGTAGCCTACTCATGTAGAATTTGCCGGTAACTTGTACTTTTAAAGTAGTTTTTTTGGATACTTTCTACTTTCACTTGCTTACTTTTAGCGTGAAGTAACGATGCTTAAGTAGCGTTTCGATTCAGAGAAGTACGAAGTACTGCAGTTTTAAATTTGAACCACAAAATCGTCAGAACGGTTGAGTTTTTTATCGGCAACTGTTCATTTAAGTTAGCTAAGGTTTTTTGAAATGATTCCTTGTAAGTTCTGCGAGACATGATTTTCAAATCTCTAAGTTTGGCTGTTGTTCTTTTTGATTAGAATATAATAACAAAAGCTTGCATTCAATTAATAATTCATGACTTCTTGAGCGAGTGAGAGGTCAGAAGACCAAACATTATGTGGCAGTAATGAAAAAGTAGTCGACTAGTTGTCATATACTACAGTTTGTCGATTGAATAATTTGTTTATTTTGCTTAAATGTACTTTCAGAAATACTTGTACTTGAGTACTTTTAAAATGACTACGTTTTTACTTTTACTCATGTACTTTTTTGGTCAATACTTTGAACTTTACTTCAAGTATTTTTTCGCTCAAGTATCAAAACTTCTACTTGATCACACTTTTCGAGTACTTTTTACACCATTAGCCATCATGCTACTTTTACAAGGTGTAGGAAGAAAATCTAAATCAAATCAAATCGTTCATTATACTCGCTGTATTACGCCGAAGCGTGTAACGAGTTAGCGGGGCCCATCTCCAGGTCATTGCGCCTGCGGGTAACTCAACTCCTTACGAAGAAATATTGCCACGGTGGCGAGCCGTTGGCAACGCTGTATCCGATTTGACCGGCCTGAGATTGAATCTTAGACCTCCTCCTCCAGAGACGAACGCGTTACCGCTCGGCCGACTAAACCAAACCTCATGATCATGTTGGATCAGTGTCAACTTAAATTCTTACTTCCGAAGATTGATTTTTTCCTGGACTGCATTTTGTTAGTTCACGAGGCTTGCGAAATTGTTTACCCTCTGTTTGATGACTGCGTCTTCTTCACAAAAATATCATATTTACAGCATAGCGTATTTTTAGACAGTATATAGCGGCTAAGATCTGTAATATAGTATTGTGATCTACTTTTATTCAAGAAGTTTTCTTGTTTAAAAGGACATTCAGGTCGGAAATTTTTTTCTCGATTTTCTCTCAAAAGTTTTTGACAGATCTGAAGACCAACTTTACCAAATTTGAGCTTTCTACGACCTTCCGTTCCTGAGATATAACAGATTAGATTTCTCCTTAGAAAGGCTTTTTCCCCTAAGAAATTTTTCCAGGGTTGCCAATTAGAAACAAAATTTCAAAAAGTTACTGCATGTTCTTGACAGAGCTAGAGTCAAGGACACAACGTTCGAGGCCAAGGACTCGAAAAAAATCGAAGGCCAAGGACCGACTTTTCGAGAACAGACCCTCTCGAGGCCAAGGACAGGAGTGGTCGAGGCTAAGGCAGAGTTGTAAATCGGGCCGGGCTTTTCGGTTCGGGTTCGGGCCTGAAGTTGACAAAAATTTTGGGCTTAATTCGGGCTTGAGATGTACTTTTTGTATTAGGAGCACAAAAATATAATCAGCATAACTTGGCAACATTGCTAAATTTTTCATACCTAACTTAAAGGCGGTGAATCATCCAGCCATTTCCGGTGGTTTACAATAGCTAAAATTGAACTATAATTTTTGATATTTTTTGTTTTAATTTTGGGACTGCGGTTGCAAAGATATTCAACAGATACAAAAAGATGTCCCCCGAAAAAAGTTTTTGGAAACTCTGAGTTTTGATCTTCCGGCCAAAACCACAGTAGGCCGAATGGTTTAGAGAACTGTGGTAGGCCTAATAGTTTAGAGAGTTTAGGCCTAATTAGGCCTAATAATAGTTTAGAGATAGTTAGGCCTAATAGTTTAATAAGATTACAGTAGGCCTAATAGTTTAGAGAACTGTGGTTTTGGCGGGAAGATCAAAACTCAGAGTTTCCAAAAACTTTTTTTAGGGGACATCTTTTTGTAATTGTTGAATATCTTTGCCAACGCAGCCCCAAAATCAAAACAAAAAATATCAAAAATTATAGTTCAATTTTAGCTATTGTAAACCACCGGAATTGGCTGGATGATTCACCGCCTTTAACTCTCAGGTTTTTTCGGGCATGATTTGGGCTTCAAATTAGTTTTCGGGCCGGGTTCGGGCTTACATTTTCGGGTTCGGGCCTGAACTAGTCGGCCCGTTTACAACTCTGGGCTAAGGCCAAGGACCAAGGACACAATTTTTCTAAATTATGGTCGGCAAATTTTTCACTATTTTTAAGCGCGAAAGTCTTTAAGATATTGCACTTCGTTGAGTTATTGATGCTAATTCGAAAATAATGAATTCCATTTTGAAGTTTTACACACTAGCAGGAATGTTGATCACGTTCCGTAACGGTATCGTGAAAATGAAACAGTTGAGGCCGTAACTCATGAATTGAAAATGGAAATAACTAAAAACAATAAATTCTTAACGAGGAAATGGTCAACTTTAAGACCTTAATTTTATTAGTTAGGGCCCCGGTGAAAACTTCCACTGACTATGGATCCCCACTTTTTCAGTAGTTTCTCAAACACAAACCTTACTGTTTGGTTAAACGTTTTCTTTTCACAGAAATTTTTAAATATTATCATAGTTTTTAAATATTGCATAGCGACTATGATATCATTATCTAAAGTATTGCAAAATACCGTAAATTTATATTTTGAAATGAAATAAGGTACCGTACTTGCAAGATCAAGCCCAGAAAAAAAAATAGGTTCTGGATGTGAGGGCAAAGTCCCCATGCCTCCGTTGAACAATTTTATTAAATTTTTTTATAAGAAAAAGAGCAATTTTTGAGACTTTTATAGGAGATTATACAATAGGATTTTCAAAGCAATTTGAAAAAAGAAAATACTGTAAAAGTTAGAAAAACTTTAGTTTCCCCACGTTTTCCGAATCCTAATTTTAAGCCAATCTTTTTTTTGCGTTTCAGTGCACGAGATGTTTCTCCATAGTCTTGCATCTAATGATTATCATGGCTATGAATTAATGAGCGCATATGTTTCGGCTGTTAAAAGATACTTTGTGAAATTTAACGTAAGTTATTTAACAGCAAAAAGTAACCTGATAATCCCAGCAGGGCCGTATTAAGGAGGAAAGCATCGAAGGCGTTTGCCCCTGGGCCCTCCTTCGAAACTCACAAATTGTCGAAACGTAAAAGTTAGTTGTTCTTTCTTATCTTGAAATAAATTCTTCGCAATATTCACTCGCGTATTTTCAGAAGAATAGCTGTCATTCTCAAGTAACGTTTTGTTATTCGTAACAGGGCTATTCTACCTGCAACATATTTAGTATACCATCGGCCATCCCTGGTAACTGCATTGCCTTTCATTGTCTGGCACATACTTTCTTCTGATTCCACATTTGCATTGGCACGGTCTTGTTTCAGTATTAGCAACTCAAAAATGTTTGTGTCTGGACCCTCAGATCCCTTGCCAACACCCTGAATGGTTTTAGTGTTTTGCTGTTTGTACCAGCCGCACCGGAAGTAGTAGCAGAAATAAAAAGAACTACAAAAAAAAGTAAGATCTAAAACATTAAAAAATGTAAAACACAAATCTCGAATAAAAGCAGCCACATTTCAGTACAAGCTGTGACATAGCGCTGTAAACTAACATTTGCAAAGTAGCATATGCAGCGCTATGTTACAGCTTGTACTGAAATGTGGCTACTTTCATTCGAGACTTGTGTTTTACATTTTTTAATGTTTTAGATTTTACTTTTTACTGATGATGGACATAGCCAAGTTCGAAACGCTTAAGAATTTTAGTATTTTAAATAAGGCTTTACTATTTTTAATTAAATTAAATAAAACTGCCCTGCAATCAGTACCGAAGCTTATTTACAATTCTGACCCTTTGCTTTGTTTTGACAACAACACTGCCAAAAACACTAATTAGCAGTTACAAACATGCTGTAGGTTTTAGAAATTTTGTTTGGAGCTGGCAACCCTGGCAAACATTTCTAAGGGGAAAAAGCCTTTCTAAAGGAAAATCTAAATTGTCATATCGTAGGAACGGAAAGTCGTAGAAAGCTCAAACTCGGTGAAGTTATTCTTCAGATTTGTCAAAATTTTTTGAGAGAAAACCGAGCAAAAATTTTTTCGACCTCAATGCCCTTTTAATGCAATAACATGATTACAATAAGAACCATCTATTATACCAACTTGAAATATTAATCTACCTCCACCTCGCCAGTTTTTACAAGACAAAATAGAAAAAAGCTAGTGGAAATATGTATCGAAGAAATTACTGAATATGAATTTAGGGGCCCCGGGCGCATTTTAACAAAGTGTACCCATATATTTACCATCCATTACTTTTTCTCATTATGCCAAGTTAAATACAGTACTTTGACGGCGAGGCGGCGTCAGCTTTGTAGTGTAGTGGTTAGAGCACGAGTCTATCAAATATCCCTCTCGGGACGAATCGCGCTGGGTTCTTTGATTCTTTTTCTTCAGAACCTTACATTAAGAGTTAGGGCTCGGGCAGCGATGCCAGCCTGAGAGATAGCAAATCGACGTACAAAAAAAGAGGTTACACTTTGTAATTATGCACTCCGGGCCCCCGAGTCGTACATGTAATCCTAAAACTGGTTATTTTCATGACAAAACAAAGATCTCCAAGAAAAATAAATTTTCGTGTGAATTATTACTTACAGCTAAATATGTTGCAGAAGGCAATGTCCCTTGTTTCCCTTCATCTGGACGGAGTCAACTACAAAATTTATCCGAAAAATGTTAGGTTTTACACGTGAATTGTAAGCAAAAGGAAAACTGAACATTTCATTTTTTCAATTGGATTTGAAATCTTAAAAATTCGGTTCTTTCAAATGGCTCTAAAAACGTGCAAAATGTGATCCAAATGGCATTAACATAGCTATTTTTTCCAAAAATTACAAAAATTTCCGAAAAATCGCCCATAGCTTCCTGCGGCTGGAGACCCGCCCCCAGACCCCGTCTGTGATACGTTTGAGCTACAGTAGTTTCTTCACCACGCCTCCACAACAAAATTTAACACAGATTTGAAAACATTAACTTTTAGTTCAAGTTCTCCCCTTTAGCAACATCCTATCAGCGCGCTAACCCAAGCCCCAGACTTCTAATCTTCCGTTCTAAGATATTTTTGTTCCGTAAAAAGTCCATCCTTCTGAAAATTTCTGATGACGTCATATTGCTTGCGATTTGCGGATTGAGGCTGCCCCAATGAAAAACCCTGGCTACGATTATGTCAGAATTCCAGAATTTTTATGTTGGGCTATTTTCCTTTCAACAAATCAAAAAACAATGCTGTCCTGAGCCGAGGACAGAACATTTTCGAGGACTTGTAAGGTTTGAGACCAAGGCCAAGACTTGAGCTTTGAGGCCGAGGCCAAGGACTTCAAAATATGTCCTTGAGGCCAAGGACGTTCTCGAGTACTCCACCTCTGGTTCTTTATTCTCCATATATATTTTGCGGCACAGTTATTGTAAAGCAAAGCAAAGGTTTAGAACTGTAAAATTAGCTGATTTTCAAGTAAATTCAGGCCAACTTTCCCAAAGTTAATCTTCGGTCACAATACTGACAAACTAACAACACTAAAGTAAGCGGAAAACAGCTAAATTTGAACAGCAATATCTTGAAAACAGAAGACGTAGAAACTTCGAATTTGGTGAGAATGCATTTTAGGCTCATCCCAACATTTTGGTCAAGAGTAAAAAACTTGACTTGAATGCCCTTTTAAAAATATGGCGGATAAGGGTTCTTACGGTCTTCAAATAACGCAGCTTTTCCGTATATGGTCGTGGCCCCAAAGCACCTCTTTTTTGGAGAAGAGGTGTGGAAAAGCTACAACTCCAATAATAAATTACAGGGTTTTTAGAATTTTAGACAGACCGAGTTTCTAATCATTAGTATTTACTTCATTAGTTGTGATCACTGTTGCGATAAATGCGCATAGCTTCAATCTTCCGAATTAGTCAGGTGATATTGAAACTGACTTTATGAATGAAATAAACTGTAGTTCTACAAATTCATTCTTCTGCTTGTATTTAATTCAAAAGAGGTACAGTACCTGCAAAGAAGAACCTTGACTTGTAGGCTGTGAATTAGCTCAGAAAATCGTTCTTTAACGGTCCTAAATGCTGCCTCGATTGTGTTTGAGTCGTTTTAAACTTGCTACCTGGCTGCCCAACTATTTTCTCAGCTACATTCTAATTCTGTTTCGTCAAAGAGCCCAAAAGGTTGCAGTTTGAATCTAGAGAAGATGAAATAAAGCTGGAATTCAAAGAAATGAATCATTTTCAGCTAAATAAATGCTCGCAAACAAAATCTGAAGTAATTCGATTCGTTTGAAGCCTCCAAGAAAGAATTAATTTTGCATTGTTTCCTTTTTTAATTGCACCCGCAATGCATTATTCAGACACTTTTTACGCTTGCTTTTTCCATTCTCAATTCATTCACTTGCTGATTTATCCTGCTATCTGTTGCTATAGAATGATTTTCAGCATTTTTTCCGTTTACTGAACTTTATACCTTGTCAAATCAGATTGACACCACAGTCAATGTGATTATTTTCGGTAGAGGTGATGGCATAGGACCCATTTCGAGTCACTGTTGTGCTTAGATATTTTAAGATAATAAGAGATGCTACAGCGGTTGCCAACCGTTTGGCATCGCTGCTGTGTCAGATTGATCAGCTCAACCATTTAACTCGAGTTTCGAAGGTCAACGTAATTTAACTAATAGTTTCTAGGCAGCAAGTGGTAAGCTACAGCAATACGCCGGGTCTACCCGATTTCTGCTTAAAATGATCGAAGAATACGCTCGCGCGCTCAAGGTTTACGCTTTGTGGTAGATCGGACTTTTCGGTTACATGAAGCCCCGCAGGTGCGGCATGAAATAAAATCGTCAACCTTTCCTCACAGATTTAACACTGAGTGTCTTCGTCAAGCCTTTGCATTAAAACACATCAGAAACTTGCTGAAGCAAAAGTAAAAACTTCATAGCAACCTATGAAGCCACCAGAACGCACAGACAGAAAACACCCGAAATTAGGTTATTACGTTCATAAAAAAAACGACTGTAAGTTTTGTGGTTTGTTTTTGAGCCAAGGCAATGGTGAATTTAAATTGTAGGGCGATGTTAACCTTATCTATGGTTTCGTTGCATTTTTGAAACTCTCTGTGGCGGAAAACAGATTTGTAAGTTTGTTGAAGTGATGATAAAGTGGTAGAAATTTTGCAACATTTTAAATGGAATTGCACAACATCTTGTTTACCTGTTTGAAGATAAATATTATAAGTTTACGCATTAAGAATGGGGTTCTTGATCAACATATTGATATGCTCAAGCACCCGCAAACTTAATTCATTAGCACTCTTTTTTTCTAATGCCAGTAAATTTCGGGCTGAGGTTGGCTGTTCTTAAATGTTGTTGGTGGATAAAGTGACATAAATTTATTCTTTCTTGGTCAAAAGTTGTCTTGTTATTGAGAATGATCGTTGAAATATTCTTTAAGACAAATCAAGAACATCAAACTAGAAAACGAACAGAATTGCTTTCAAATGGATTGTATACTGGATTACGTATTTGAATACTGTCGCTAGCGTTTATCGTGACAGGCAGCGACGTTCTTACGCAAAAACGAGACTTGTGTTCCTATCAAGAAGGAGTCACTGCCGTATTATCCATTCAAGTTCAACAGGCTTGTTTTCACGCAGAGAGAAAATATTTCTATTTTTGGTTAGTCAATATTTGGGAAAAAATCTAAATACCTTGAGTCGAAAGCGGATATAAACAGAGAATTTTCAAAATAAACTTTATTGAAAAATGCAATTAACACAAGTTGGTACGAAACAGGGGCAAATAATAAACCGCTGCAAACATTATTTACTTTTAACACAGTCGCAAAACGCATGGTAGGATACTGGCAACAAAAACAACGCAGACACTTCATTAAACACGAAATTAACAAACCAAAACGGTAAAACGAAAACCTGAAACTGCATTATTCAAAGAAGACATAAATACAAAGGTAGAAAAGCGAGCATTTTAGAAAATGCTACATTTTTACCCTATTTCGAGGGTTTGCATAATTTTTTCCAATGAAAAATCACAAAAAAGAAATAGAATTCATGTTTTCTCATCATTTTTTTGCGAGATAAAAGACTAAACGTGGAGCATTCTCTCTTCCGTCTTTTTTCTCCCAGAATGAGAGCGAGTATCTCTCATAATGGTATGTGTAACATCCTCTGTTGGCCTTCTGTGATTGGATAATTCAAAAGTAAGCGGCGAATTAGTGGTCAGAGGAGAAAGAGAAGGAGACACACTGGGAGACATGGCTGGTGAGGCAAGGCTGGACTGGTGGCTTATGGGGGTGATTCGAAAAGAGGGAGCCCCAGAGATTGTCCCAGAAATCGATGGGGGTAATGAAAACGAGACGGCAGTTCGGCTTTGACCGTGCAGGGAGGAGCGAGATCGGATACTACCGCCGCTACTCGGACGAGAGGACATCACAAGAGAATAAGAAGGAGGGACCAGATTGGATCTGAGGGGCGGAAGGGTCTTTTGACTGTTTTGATAATGGGGTACGGGGCGCGGATAGAGGCCCCGCAGAGGCACATGTGACCCGGAGGGTTGTGTTGAAAGAGGGACAGGAGCAGTTAGTTTTTCATTCTGCTGTAGCACCGACGTTAATAATGGAGGAGGACCTGGGGTCTCCCCAACAGAGCGACTTTTGTAATGCAGCGGAAGTTGAGGTTTTTCAACTCGGTGAGGAGCCTCGTTAAGCGATTCCTCTCTGAATCGAGCAATTTCCGAAAATACACTAGATAAGGGCTGAAAATCGGGCGTCCATTCTTGAGTCTTTTTTGTTTTACCAGGATTATAATCTACGTCGTCCAGCGACTCCAAATAACCCAAAAGTCCGGATGGGTGAGAATTTAGTTCGGGGTCAAGTTTCACAGTCTTAGGGGGCATCCTTTCACCCTCACCATTGTTGATGCTCTGAATTCCTGGATGGGGAAGGGGAACTCCCTCTCCTCCCCCGTAGTCCTTTATGTTGTCAATGCCCTTGAAACTTTGATGGCGAGGTCGGGATGTGTCAGTAACATCTGATGCTTTGTCGATGTCCTAAAAACACATTGTTAAAGCATATACCCCGGTTTGCAAACAAGCAACTATTATAACTCACACTTTTTTTTTTCTTCGAAAACGCAGGTTGCCTCTTCCGTTTTTTCTTTACTTTTTGAGTTTCGAGTTTGTACTGTCAACTCATTTTAAAGTAGAAGTCAAATAAAAATGAACTACCAAACCTCATGGGCTTTAAAGCTACAAGAGAGTTTAAATCATTTTGTAATCTGTAAACGTACCAAAACAGTTGCTCATTTGTATTTTCCCTTATTGTAATTTTGTAATGGTAATTAGTTTATTTGGTCAGGAGACAGCAAAGAAACCTTTCGGTTTTCGAGTCAAACTACCGCACCTGATGAAGGCTTCACACTGTCCCCTTTAATTGCTGAACGTCAAGCAAGGAAGCTGTAAATACCAATTTTTATAGTCTTTGGTTTGACCCGATCTGGAATCGAACCCGAATCTACCGTTACGGTAACAGATGTTCTATCCATTTAACCACTGATAGGCACATTACTCAGATACAGTACCACACACCATCACAAAACTAAGCCCTACAAGCTGACGTACTTGTTGAATTCCCGAATCCGCAACTCTATGTTTAGCGGAGAAGACAGAAGGAGTGGAGCTGGATGGAACTCCGGATGAAGACGGAGTCGAAGTAATCCGAATCACTTCCTCGTCTTCAGCCGATTCGTCAGTCTCTGGAGGTTTTACGGGAGGAGATTTAGGATGACGATGATGGTGAGAATCCACCTTGGAACCTTCGCAAAATAAACGTCAATTAAGGATTGCATTTTCTTTTAAAGCTGATTAAAAATGAAAGAATTGCAGTCTTCACATTCCATTATTGATCAATAAACAAGACTTAAAGATTTCTGGGGGGTGTTCTGGGGGAGGGATATGGCAAAAGGATTCCATAAAGATACAAAATAACTTGAAATGCCCTAAACTAAACGCAACAACTGCTAGAATGTAAACGTTCAACTAATATGCATATTGCATACTGCAAAATTCGGTGTCACAAATCAACTTTTAAGAATCGCAAAGTAAAATGTAGCCTACACGTTATTACAGATTTAGTTCATTGCCAAGAAGATTTAACAAAAAAAATCTGCAGATGTAATACTGCATTTCAAATTTTGCTAGCTGCAGAAAACTTTAATATTTGAAATTTTGGACAAAACTTTGTAGTTTTCTAACCTTTTTTGTTGTAAGACAGCAGTTTTGTTTCTTCCAAATGAACTGGTATTTTCATTGCTTTACTAGCATTACCATTGATAGATGTGAGAGTTCGTAGCTGCAAAAAAATTGTTTTCTTAAGCAAATACCAGAGTTTCCACACAATTTTTCAAATCAAATTTCATGACCTTTTCGGCTTTTCATAACTTTTTCCAGGACGTTTGTTACACTTTTATATGGGTATTTAAGTGATACTAACTCTTGCGAACCGCTAGCAATCTTATTAAGATATTTTTACTCGGCAATTTTGATAGATGAGCATCGAAATTTGATTCAGTTGCGACTAAAAAAGACAAAACCAAGAAAGTTGAATTTCGGACACAACATTGCAATATACGAAAGCGGGGTGTTTTTTGAGGGTCCTAGGTCTTATTTTGGATATGACTCAGGAAGCCAAAAACCAGGTGAAAACGGCCGTTTCTGTATATACGAATATACGAAAACGGTGTCAAATTTTGAGGGTCCTAGGTCTTACTTTGGATATCATGATTCAGGAAGCCAACGACCAGGTGAAAACGGCCGTGTCTGTATCAAAAAGTTATTGATTCGCTTATCGCTCGAAAATGGCTAGACGTGGAAAGTTGAAATTTGAACACAAGATCGGTGCAGATGAAGGCTTTATGCACACTGATTTTGGGGATACCACAGTTTTTGAGGCCGAAAACTGGCAAAAAGTAACCAATTATATTATACAGGTATAGCTTGGTTAGTAGTGGTACCGATGTTAATAAAAAAAAGATTGGGCTTTTCTTATTTTTATATTCTCATAAAAAATGGGGTGTCACGTCTCACGACGTAGGTCCCCCAAAACGAGTCCTCTAATCTTCAAAACTTTGAACCAGTTTCAGCTAGACAGATGAAATTTTCAGGATTAGTAAAACTTAAGTTAAAACACGACATAATTTTGGAATGCCATGTTGGGGGTCCCTTCAAATGAGGCAAAAAAATAAAAAGGTTAACGGCTCAAACTAGACACATTAAATTTTCAGGATAGATGAATATACAAGGTTAAACATGAAAAAAACATGGAAATGCCAGGCTGGGGGATATCCCCCTATATTTAAATCTTTAAACCGTTCGAGCTAAACAAATTAATTGTGAACATAGAGCAATTTAATATAAAAACACTTAGATGAACTATGGTTTGGTTATGTTTTTGAAACAATGATTAATCAGAAAGAAATTTCTTATGGTGTAAACCGATAGCTCTTTAAAACTTTTAACTTTTTTACTCGTTAACGTTTAACTAAGAGTTTTCAAGTTTTCCAAGACTTTTTAATTTTTATTAATTTTCCAAGACATTTCCGTGACTTTGCACGAAAATTTATTTTTCCAGGATTTTCAATGACTTTCCATGAACGTGGGAACCCTAAAACAATGGTTCTTAAACTTGTTGGAGGTACCGAACCACGCAAGTTTTATGCAGATATTCACCGAACCCTTCGTTAAAATTATTCGTTAACAAACTTGAGCTTAAAGCAGGGGTGCCCAAAGTTTTTGAGAGGCGAGCCACTCAATTCTCATAAAATGTTTGGATGAGTTTTATCCCGAATACTGCTCACAATAGTTTTGCATTGTTCTACCAAATTAAATACTTCCTAAACCGGAGTTAACCTTTAATAAAATTAAACTTCGTTTTGTGTTCACCGAAAATTAAAGTTCGTTGAATTATAGTACGTAAAACTTTTTATTGCACAACAAAAACAACCCCTTGTACTATTACACCATATCCAGGATTGTGCTAAAGGAGGGGCTTGAGCCAAAAGCGAACATTTGTCTATGCCGAAGTTTGTAAAGTATCCAGCATCCGATGTGTTGAATAACTGCTGCACGTTTAAAATGCATCATGGACGACAACCGTGCACGAAGCCCTCTGCTGCTGGGCGATTTTTGCAATTTATAGAAAAAATTGCCATTTTAGCGCTATTTGGAAGAAATTTTGCTCTTTTTTATAGCGACTTCAAAAAACCGCATTGCTAAGTCAATTCATCCTCCACTTGTTGGTCAGATCTAAAACATGTTTAAAAGTTATAGCATAGTTGGGATTTTTGAATTTTGAAAGCTTTTGAATTTCTTAGCTGAATAAGAAAGCTTCTAATTAGCCCCCGCAACGCCACTTCCCCAATGGGTGTACTACTGAACACATCTTGCGCGAGACATACTATACACTATACAGCTGCTGTGACCCTTCGTTTAGAAATGCAAACTGCGCGATGATAAAAATGCAAGTAGTGAAACCAAACCAGTTACACCCCGGCTTATGTAAAGGCCAATGTAAAGCAAATTGCTGCTTTCTAACTGGTAGTGGCGTTATTGACAAAATAAGATTTACAAAAAATTATTTGAAATTAATGTTTTATAGAACCAGCGTCAACAAATTTGACAAAAATATTTTTTGGTGAAAAACATGAAAGTATCGAAACATAGTAAATCTCGAGATCAGTCGCGGGCCGCACACTTTGGGCACACCCTGGCCTAAAGTGAACTAGGCATTTCTTGGGCATCGACAGTGCGCGTCAATTGACGCGCTTGGTCGTTTTAGTGTTTAGCAGAGGACTGTGATTGCTATACACGTAGCGTGTGTAATGTTCATACTTTTCCTAATCTCCGCTGAACCCCTGATCCCGACTCATCGAACCCCTAGGGTTCGATCAAATCCAGTTCAAGAACCACTGCCCTAAAATATTAAAAATGAATTTTCGAACGCCTACCTTACCACATTTCAATTTCCTACATATCTTTTTGTGCATTTTTGTAATGAATTTGCAATAATAAAACTCTATACTAGAGCAACTGCATGGGCAATTTAGACAAGCATTGACAATAATGGACTCGGAAAAACACCGAAACGTTTCAAAGAATTATTGCTTGTACTCTTAGTTCTAAAGTTTTCTAAGCTTAGAGATTTGCTACCTGAAAATCTCCGGCCCCTCCATTCTTAATAACATCTCCTTTTTCAAGATTTCCATTACGAGATGAGCCATTCGCAATATGCGCCATCTCGTGATGTTGCTTCAAGTCATAAAACTCGGGTTGTGACGTTTTCCGCGCGGTGGCACTGTTGCTGCCTCTAGCGGTAGCGTAATTGTTTTCATTGGTTTCTGACGACTCCGATTTTCTGTAAAATAAACAATAAATTCATATAAATGTTAAAATATGTCGGAATGTATTGCTTGCATAATTTCAAGATTAGCACTAGACTAGGAAAATTGATTGATAACGGTACTAGCAAAGTCCAAAGCATAACTATTTTGTTAAGTCACAGAATAGAGCTAGGTTAATTTCTTGATCGAACTACCTAAAATAGTCATGCGGAAAAAAAATTTTGGTTCTAATTTAAAATTTGGAGAGCTACAACCTTTTCAGGCAATTGCAACTCTTTATCTAACAAACAATTTCATAAATGTTGAAATATGTCGAAATGTATTGCTTGTACATTGAAGACATTGATATAATGAGATCAATCAACACAAAAAATGGGAAATTTGTTTGGAGAACATAAAACTTCTTTTTTTGGATTAAATTACAATTTATTTTGCTCACGAATTTCAATTTGGAATAACAAATCATACGACTCACTGAAAATGGAAACACCATGGCATTCCATAATTGGATACCCAAGTCCTCAAACCAACTATTGGGAGGACACAAAGATCAACAACGTTTAACCAACCAAAATGGCCTTCAACTTAACTGATATTAGCCAGAGTAAATACGGAATTACTAACAAAAAAATTGTGAAAAACTTCAAGCCAATGTACTTACTTGGCAAGTTGCCTTTTTCTTTTCCAGCAAAGAACTCCAACGACAATGAGAGCAATCACAACAACGACTCCGAACACAATTGCAAGGATAATGGCTTCCACCCCCATTGCCGGAACGTCTGGATAAAAATAAGGTTTCAGTATACAGCAATAACACCATGCTTGTCTTAAAGACCACAGGGTATCTGCGATGTTTCCTAGCCGCGTTAGTTTGCTAAATAAAACCGCAATCGTAAGTAGTTAAGTAAAATGCGTACCATTTTAAACAGGTGCCTGCTTTCAAAAGCTACTGGTTTTACTGCAACTACCAAAACCAAAGTGTGACGTTGACAGTCACGTGAGTGCTAACCTGTGACGTTGACAGTCACGTGAGTACTGGTTCTTCTGTTACCGGATGCCGCAGTGAGAGTAAGAATGTGGGAGTTGCTGCTGTCAAGAGTGTTGGATAAGCTAATCACCCCGGTTGAGTTGTTGATGACAAACATGCTCTGGAGGACACTGGAGCTCTCTTCCAGGGAAAACTCAACGCTTCCGTCTTCTCCGGAGTCCGCATCCGTAGCCGATATCTGTTTAGGAAAAGGTTTTGTGGTCTGATTCAGATATTATTTTTCAGACAGTAACATTCAACTTACCTCAAAATTTAGTGCGTTGACAATTAACGTTGCAGTTAAGACAGTATACAACAAATTGGATGACAGTAATACTAATGGTAATTAATTGTATCTTTATTAGCCAAGTTCCTTGGCCACGGGACGACGAAGGGATCTTTTGGTCTTCGAGTCAAGCTGCCACCCGTCCATCTGTCTACCACAAGCGGTGGAGGCTTTACAATGTCCCTTTTCATTGCTGAGCGTTAAACAGAGTAGGTATTGCTGAACAAATAACACTAATTCAAACTACTGATTACATCACATTAATCTCGTACCGCTCCTACAATGAATCCGGGAGGCGATCCATAAGGAACGGAAAACTGGAATCCAAGATCCGGATTCGTTCCGACAAATTGAGGAGCAAATTCATCAACCGGAAGTACGTTAACTTCAACAGACGATGTGACGCAATTGTCGGGGTCACATGCTTCATATCGAAAGGAGATCATTTGACACGTTTCGTAATCCAAGCTGGAAAAGAAAATGAAATTGATAGATTGTAGTTGCAGTAAGCACTAATTGACATTTATTTGGACGAGCAACGATTTCATTCAAAAACCTTAATTTCGAACTCCAAAACAGGAAGATTCAGTTTATGACATCATAATATTCTGTGTTCTTTTAATTTAAATTATATCAAATGAATTTCGTTTAATGCAACATTAAAAAAGGCAAAAACTGCTGTTATGTGACGAAGGTATAAAAAAATTAATAATCTAAGCAGAAACCCCAACCCTAAACGTAACCCGAACTCATGCTTTAAATCTAACCCTAACCTTACTCTTAATCCATACTCAAAACCTAACCAAACCCTAACGTTAATCAAAAAAAGAGCATATGAGCGCCTATTCTTTCCTCGCTTATTACTTTATAGCCATTACGTAAGGTAGCATTAGGCACTTCGAAAAAAAACATGAGCATATTGAAGATGTTGAGTAACAGTTTTGCTACAACTTAACGATGAAAACTCTATTTTAGCAAACTAACTAACTTTTTACACGAGACAGTTTTGAAACACATACTTCTGCGTGGTGATTACGGCTCCGGTAAGATCCTCAATGGTGAACAATTGTTGAGGAGGAAGACATAGGGTCCCAACACTGTTTGAGTTTTCGTTTAAAACGGAAAAGTTGATCTGTCCGAAATATCCCGCATCTCCATCGCTAGCAGATATGTAGAATAAAGTCCATCCAACAGGAAGGCTTTCCTCAACATGCACCTACGTCATCAAAACATGACGTCATCACTTCCACAAAACTTGTGATTTTAAAACTTCCCAAACATTTAAGTTTGATTGATAATTTTTGAACTATCGCAAAGTATAACACTCTTTTTAAAACCACAGATTACATCATCGACACTTAGATTAAAATGTCATCAATTAAACAACTTTAAAGTGAAAATCCACTCAAAGCAATGTTTTTACAAGTGCGTTCTTTATTTCTATTAAAATTTTAGTAGTTCAAAATCAAAAACATCTCATTTCCACTTACCCTTTGAAAAGGTTGCACAGTGGGGGAGTATTCGTTAACATTGATGACGTATATGAGCACTTCAGCTATGTGAGAGCGTACAAGAACAGGGCCGCTGTCGTCAGTTACTTGAATGGTTAGATGGTGCATGGAGCTGGTTTCAAAATCTACCAACTGCAAATAAGAAGTGATAAAAAGCAATAAAACTTGGGCTTAATCGCTAAACTTTGTTCAAATAAAAGGTACTGAATCTAACGGAGTCCCTTATATGCATACATTTTAAATGTGTATTCGTGAAACAGACGATCGAACCGGATCAAGCCTAAATCAAGTCAGAACAACCGCAGAAAAGCTATGTCAGTAATACCAAAACTAATTGCTTAGTACAGTTATCTTATTTCTTTGTCCCAGTTAACAGAAGTCAATGAGTCGCGTGATCAATTCAAATAAGTTTAAAAAGTTAGAAAATACAGTTTAATTTTACGAAAAGAACACATCGATTTCATTAAGTGAAATAAAAAAAACACGACAAAAAGGCTAGAAAATCATTCTGCTAGTCAAACTTTGCAAAAATCAAGCTACAAAAGACTCACTTCAACGAGAATAGCGATGCAAGAGGTAGAAGGAGGGGTGCACTCTCCCAGTGTGAACAAGCCATTATCATTTCCAGATATGATGGAGAACCGAAAGTTTGACGCAATGGCACTGTCGTCGTCAATGGCATAAACCTAGAAGAAATTAACGTTTGATGTTTAGGTAAAATTATCAGTACCGTTAAAGCGTTACAACATTCTTAAACTGTTAATTCTATTAATTTAATGCTCAAAAAATGGACTAAGGAAAATTAAATCACGGAGACAGTTGGAGACACTAAGAAGATATGAAAAAGTTTATCTAAGTATAGAAGTAGGAAAAAGTGGTACGCAATGTGACGGAAAAACTTGAAAAATTAAAAAAAATATGGTCCGTGTTTAAAATTAAAGGGAACTTCATTACCGTAACGTCGCTGTGGTAAATTCTTTTGCAAGCAACACTTACCCAAGGATGGCCTAAACCCTATGAAGTCAAGTTTTGTGATCAAGCAAAACTATAGCCTACCATAGGTAATGGCTAACTTAACTACTGACTAAAATACGAGTATATTTAATATGTTTAAAAATGCTTACTGAAAGAACTGGCATAGGGTCACGTGGTTCATTCTGTTCATTGTTTTCAGTCACGTTGCCATAGTAACGCGAAGCATTGAAGCGTGGCTTGTTGTCGTTTTCGTCAAGGATTCGAACTCGTATTGTTGCATTGCTGGAAAACCGGAAAAATCAATTAGTTTAGGAAACAAAATAAAAAAAAACCAACAGTGCTATGCCAACCCTTAGATTTGCTCTTTCAAAGTGGTCTATACTTGGTACAAAACAACAAGCAGTCGAGCACGCTAAAGCACCGCTTGTTTGTTTGAACTAACAACAGTTTACGCCAGTATTGCAGCCTCGCTAGAATGCACGCTACAATTTGCATGAACAAAAAAGTTGTAAATAGCATACAAAGCTTTAGAGGCATAATCAAATGTATGATTAACAGCCTAAGATATGCTGTTTCAGAATCGACTTTTTGTCTTCTACTTCTCGTCAGAACAGCTAAGACTACAGGTATAAAATACCGCGACAAAAAAACACAAACAAAGGTAGGCTTTACTTTTATCTTACGAGTTGATAGACCAGGTCTTAGTGTTCGACTTTAACCTATTTATGAACAAAGAGCTAATTTCGCAGGGCAGTTAAACGCCGAAGTAGCAATTTTACCTGCTTAACTGAGGATGACCTTGATCAATAGCAGTAACAGTCAGTTCGTAAAAATCTTCTTCTTCTCTGTCGAGCTCCAGGGCGGTCCGTAGTTCACCAATCAACTCATTTGTCTCCCCATTTTTTGTTTCAATGAAGAATTTATCTCCAGTGTTGCCAGCTACAATTCTAAAAATAGCAAACTTTGATTATTTTACAGTATAACTTAGGAAGAGAGGTTGTCTTCACTAATCATAGACAAATTATCGCAAATACTGACACGCAACTAATCATTATAATAATCACTTTATTTACATTATTTAAAAGAATTACGCTAAATGTTTTCGGCAAAACACTATGCCCTTGTTGGCAAAACACTATGTTTAGATACTCTGACAAGGTCATCTAATGTTTTGCTGAAAACGTTTAGCGTAATTCTTGAAATTAATGTAAATAAAGTGATTATTATAATGACTAGTTTCGTGTCAGTATTGGCAATAATTGGTCTATTTTACGGTAAATCACACAAAGCGCGTTTAGATGTAACCATAGAATACATCACATGCTGCAACAATTTGTTAAGAAAATTAGTCCGGCTGTTATCTAGACTGCCTAGTGCCTACTTTACGTTTGAGTGGAGTATTTAAGATCTTCTTGTAGACGAGAACTTAATATCTGTTAATAAGTCAGCAATACACAAGAGCAGTTCTTGACCACTTTGCAAGTACCGCCCACCATACACGTACGTAGCATCACACATTTCCCCGAGCAAAGGAACAAAAATACGGTTAATTATATCATACGAAAGTGTTTTTTTCCGAAAGTCTACTTACTGGAAGTAAAAGTCTTTGTTTTCTCTTGTAAAGTCAGCATCTGTCGCCATGATATTGATAACGGAGTAGTCACGTGCTACAGATTCAATGACGTAGGCTTCATAGACTGCTTGATTGAACTCAGGAGCATGGTTATTGATATCAATGACCTAGAGATGTAATAATAGTAATAGTTACGAATATTCTGCTCTGACGTACTATGAGACCATTCCCGGTCTGGTCAAACCAAACACTGTAAAAAATTGTATGCACAGCTTCCCTACTTGTCGTTAAACAATAAAAAGGGACAGTGTGAAGCCTCCACTGTGTGCTAGACAGGTGGGCAGGTGGCAGCTTGACTCGAAGACCCAAAGGTACTTTCGCTGTTTCCTGGCCAGGGCAACTTCGTAAGTAAACGATGTAATTACAAAAAGTATGATACCAATTTTCACCAGATTTTTTAAATTTTAAATTTTGTTATCCAAATTTAAGTCATTGAAAGTAAAAGCAGAGCTCTGGCCTAGTGTCAATGTGCTACTGATTAGTTAAAGACATAGCATGCTACTAGCAATAACCAATCTATTTTAGAAACTCAGCTTAAAAAAACTGTGCTTACGTTGAAGCATAAACAAGGGAAATAGAGAAAAACAAATCCAAAAAATTGAAAATACCGGATAAATTACGGCGGAGTAACGGCGATTTAAAGCAAATGCACAAAAACGGTCACCTTCATTAATATTAATGTAACTTAATTACGGATTAAGTATGTTACCTCGATTCTGACGTGTACTGATTTCGCTTTGCTTGGACTTCCATGGTCAAACGCTTCTATTTCCAGATTGAAAACTGATGATTCTGGACTGAAAGTAACCATCTGATTGATCGAAATGAGACCTAAAAATCACGTGATTCATTTACGAGCTTTTATTGGTTGAAAAGTGATTTCGAAATCTACCTGAATCAGAATCGATCACGAACAAAGAATGGTTCGGTGAAATACTTGAAATTCGGTACGAAACTCGACCATTATCTCCCGAATCCGCATCTGTAGCATTAACCGCCAACAATGGAGTGCCAGCGAGGGAAAATTCGTCGATTGTAGCCTGAAAACAAAATAGCGCTTGATTTACTCAATAATCGTAGCATACTTACACCATAGTGTGCTCAAAAAGTCACTTTGTTATTTGGCGGAGTCGGTCTTATCTAGATCCTTCGCTGAGGAATATCCGCATCTTCGGAATAAGTTCAAGTCAAGAGATGGCACCAATAGTACGAAACTAAAAACGCAGTTATTCGACTGGCTATCCAAAACCATACCAGACTTCAACTCAAATGCATAGAAGTAGATGAAAGCGGTACAAAAATTGCACTAACCCCAGGAAACTTTGGGTTTTGGTCTAGACGTTGCGTTGAAGAAAAATTCAAGTTAAACACTGTATCATTGACAACACCACTTTTTTTTTTTAATTCACCAACTTGACACTGAAACTTACAAAGTAAGCCAATTGTTTGAACGCAGGCTCATTGTCGTTGACATCCCCAATTAGAATTTCTATGGAAGCAGATGCTGAGTAGACTCCATCCGATGCCTCGACATGCAGCGTAATATTACCCTGCGTCTCGCGATCAAGAGGTGACGTCAGAAAGATCCGACCGCTATATCTGAAATAATACGTCATAGAATCACTCTCTACTAAGCATTTGCATACAACGGATCTAAACCTGCAATTTCGCCCCTTTGATAAGTAAAAAAAAGTGGTGAACCTGCAAAACTTTAAGGTAGAATAAGGAAGCCGTTCACCCAAAGAGTTAGAGGCGACTAATGGAAACCCATCAGCGATGCCACCTGTGAGGTTAATGGCGTGCCCGGTCTTTGAGTGGTGCGGGAATGGCAACTTTTCTCTTCGGGGTAAATGCAACAATCCTCAACTGATATTCTACAGTAGTACGTGGATGACTACCACTAAAGCGTTAAATGTCTGATATCTGGACCTAGTAGCCACATCTTAAAGAACAATCAGTTCAAATCAAATTAAACTCACCGATTTAATTAAACTCATCTTCACGTCATTTGCAATAGCCAAAAATCACGAGTTTGCAGGCTAAAATTGACTTATGGTACACTGCTCAAAGTTTAAGTTTATGGTGTTTGGATGTGTTACAAACTTCTATGTGCAAAGATAGCAGATTTAAAAACAATAAAGGTTACTCACCTGTCTATGCTAAAATATTGCCCTGGATTGCCATCTTGTGGTGAAAAATTGAAACTTAAGACTTGGTTTATATCGACATCGTTTGCCGTGGCTATAGTAACCAAGCTTCCAACTTCTGTGTCCTCCAAGACTAAGAGGGGAAGGCTCGGTACTACCAGGGTGGGCTCGTGGTCATTAATGTCCACCACGTCCACAACAACGGTACAAGTACCGGTCATTGGGAATTCTCCGAAATCAGTAGCATGAACAACCAGCTCATACTTGCTATCAACCTGAAATGAATACCTCGTTTTCAGCAAACAGAAACCAGTTAGTTGCAATGCTCGAAATGCAGGCAAGTGGAAATGATCAGCTGTGTACTTAGACAAAAGATAAAACGTGCTGCTAGCAATTCAAATGTATGTCCGAAACACAACTGCTGTGGCAAAGGGAAACCGTGATTGAGTCGTTGATATATCTGTTGAAACTACTCTCATTGAAAACTAAATGAAATTTTGCTGTGAAAGCAAATGAAATACTAATCTATAATACAGCCTTTCAAACAGCAAAAAAGTGCACTAGACGGCAGCAGAAAAAGCTATCACATGTAATTCACTAATTGTTTAGATACCTCTCTGTCCAAACTACGAGTTGTTCTTAAAATTCCAGCAGAGCTGTCAACTTCAAAGACATCTGTGCTTGATAAAAGATCGTATCTTATTTCGCCATTGTCTCCAGAATCTGCGTCGGAGGCAAAAAGCTGCAAAAAAAAGATCAAAAACACATAATCCGAAAATTATTGCAGGATAACACTAAAGCAACAACAATAATTAAACCGATTCATGCAAAAAAATTTTTCCATCACATTTGCTTGTCATGGCCAGTGAAAATCATTGGAGCGCAAACCTAACTAAATTGGCCTGGATTCGACCCGTCTGATGGAGTTTCGCGGAGATTGCCCACGCCCTTATTTATTGAAAAGGGGTCTAGTTTAGTCCTAGGGTTAGAATCCCGGGAAATCCCAATCTCAAAATTCCGGGATTTCAACCAATTTTGGAGCCCGGGATTTTAAATTTAGTCCCGAAATCCGATGTAAAAAATTGTACAAAACCAAATGTAAGAAAACAGTATCAAGATTGCGTTGGAGCTGTACATTAAATCTGTGTTGTTAAAAAGAAAAAAAAGACCATGATCATTGATCAATGCCATTGCTTTGTTGTTTCTTACCTGAGTTACAAAGGCTGGGCTCTGTCCTTCGTTTATTTGCGAGTAGTATTTGAGTTGAGAAAAAGTCGGGGAGTTGTCATTGTCATCACGTACTTCAACATCAATTGTGGCAAAAGCATACAAGATGCTTCCATCAGCGATATTGGTCGCATTGGCAGAAATGATCAGAGAAATCCTAAGAAGCAGATGCTTTTAGTTTGAGATGACCTTAAGCATTTATTATATTACAGCTAAAAAGGCTTTTTTTCACTCAAAAAACAAAAATGCTGAAAATGTAACTTTAGTTTTTGAATCTTTTTTGTTAAACCACTGTTTCCCACACCTGAGTTTGGACCAGAGATAGGTTGTAGCTGGCAGTATGATGTCTTATACTAAAGGCGTGCAAAACGCCATTAGACTTGCAGAATTAAACTTGGCGGCGGCGTGGGCGAGAGGGCAATGGCGTCGTGTTTACGACAACCCTGATTGCATGATCTGACTCAACTCGCACCTAAATATGTTGTTGCGTCCTTGGATAAGATGCTTTACGATAATTATCTCGGCTTGGTGGCTTCAAAAAAGCAGCAAATTCAATGGACAAGAATTCGAAAAAATCCACAGCAACAGTGAATCACTGGAAACTTTTAACTAGGAGCGGATTCCTAAAAGCACAAAGAAGTTATTGCAATGAAAAAATGCGCGGATCGTCCAATAGTTAGCGTCTGACGCAGTCCGAAGACAGGAAAAATAATATGCAGCACCACAACAACAATACGCATAGCAGCACTTAAAATGCCAGATGTTCTTCTTGGCGAATACCAAAAGTGTTTTTGGCTGAAATTACACTCGTGTCCGACTTATCAAGATTTGAAGGCCAGTAAATTATTTAATGACAAGATAACAGTGATTGTCAAGTCCACAATACCTTGGTTTTCTTTCATAGTCCAACAATGACGGTTCAGATACAGTGACAGCTCCACCTTGTGACACTGAAAAGAGATTTCCGTCCTCGTTTCCAGCCATGATATCATAAGTGACGTCACTAATGTCGCCAGAATTTCCAATAATGCTAGCAGTTACCTAAAAACACAAAACATAAAGGGGCGTTTTCCATCATATCCCACTGCAACTGGTAAATGAGAGCCATGGAAAAAAAGCAAACATTTGTTGAAATTAATGTCACTATTTGACCACGAAGGCAAATTTGGGGTTTAGTCCTACATGAAATTCAGGGAGTTCACGCTTGAAAAAGGTATCTCACCGACAAATTTAAAAAATCTAAAATCAGATTACGATTTCGCAAAGTTTTGGTGACGTTCTTACCGTTTCCACTGAAAATTCAATCTGAGCAGTCTCCCATATTCGTCTTGGGTTGCTAATCTCATCAAATTCTAATCGAGTTTGAGACCCAGCTTGTTGGTCAGCTAAAGAAAATCAAGATTGTTTTAACTAATGCTATATTTCCTACAATACATTTTCTTTCACATAAGGGATCTGTGGCCGCATATGCTATACACGTGCAAAAACAGGCACGTGCTTCTGAGGAAAAAAATAGTAAACCCAGGAGCGGGCCAACGGTTCATAAGAGGTGACCAGTGATTAACCATGGTCGTGGCCAGCCGTGTGGCGATGGGTGCCCACTTTTTTAGTGGTATGAAAACACCACTTCTTTTACGGGTAGTTTAAGGCATCGCTGGGATAAAGAAGACATTCGGTTGGCTCCTATGCACAAAAATAATTCCCATATATAGTTTCTAATTACAACTTCCATTTTAAAATGTGATTCTCCTTAACATACCTGTCATGACAATTACTACGGCCTTAGAGCTTCGTGGAGGAACCCCTTGATCCGTGGCTACCACGGTGAAAGCGAAAGGAGATGGTATAGGGTTGAGAGGGCGCCCCACTGTTACGTCACCACTGCTTGCATCAATGTTGAAATATGAGTTGGTTGGGGTGTCGGAAAGACTAGAAAACATGGAGTTACACTTTAACCAAAATAATCAATAATTAAATAGCCTAATTTTTAGCAGGTATGTTGGTTGTAACAACAACCACACGCATTTCAGAAAATTTGATCGCTCGTTTTCACTTAGTTGACCTCAACTTAACCAGTTTCATTGCTGAATTTCGCACGAAGATTGGATGCTGTTAGTAGCGCGGTATGTCTAAACATTCGACCGCACATCATCACAAGACTTCTGTGGAGCGATAAAGCACTTTCAATTCAATATGACCTTCTTCACATAATACACATAAGTGCTTACGACTGGAATCGAACTCGATAATACTGATAACATTAGAAGTCCATGCATCAAACGCAACTGCAGTACAAAGCTGACTTAAGAAGTAAAAACTACTTTAAAGATCTGTTCGCCCTACCTGTACTGTACAACAGCATTGTCACCAATATCAATGTCAGAGGCACCCAGTCTTCCCACCATGGTACCAGTTTGCTCACTTCGTGACACGTTGATACGAACCACGTGGGATTCAAACTCAGGACTGTTGTCGTTTATGTCGGTAACTGAAAAAATTTACCGCTTAACCTCTAATACAGTATAATTTTAGTTTGTTTTAATCGTACATTACGCACTTTAGTGTTAAGTCAGACTTTTTCCATTTATAACAACACCAATAAGGGCCGAAGTGTCCAAAGTAATAAATCTTTTTTGCTTATGAAAGTGTATGAGGTGGGGCAGGTAAAACGATAATACTTGAATTTTTTTTCCTTTAAAAAAACAAACAATGATGCTCAAACATTACACACAATCATCAAGACTGTATGGAAATCTAAACCTAACATATATTTTCTCAATCTCAAAAATACGTTAATAACAGAATTAGTCGTATCAAGGCTGAAGAGAGTAGATTAGCAAAAAATCTATCAGTTAACATCTACTTGGATTACTTTGTATAGTCAGAGACACTGTTGCATTTCTTGGGTTGATGGGAGAGCTATCCACTGCGGTAACAAAAAGTTCAAAGTGGGCCACGTTTTCACGATTTAGCATGGTTGCAGTTGTAACCACCCCTGTAGCCTCATCTATATCGAACGCCCCCCCTAATTCGGGGCTGGAATCGGGGGGCGCAAGAAAATAGCGGATCACTCCATTCAATCCATCATCAGCGTCATTAGCGCGAACAGTTACTACGTACTGGCCCCTGAAATACAAAAAATCACCAAAATTCACAAAATTTAAGAAATGCAAGATTTTATTAGCTACGCATTTTCGTAAAACTTTCATCGATTTTATAAGGTTTTGTTTCACTTTCAATATAATGAGACTGAAAAAGTTCTATTGGCTTCAAAAATCTAAATTAATTACCTATCGTATATCGTAAATAAGTAGAAAATCTGAGTATTAGTTTCTTTATATCTACAAACTCTACAAAATGAAGAACTGAAGATACACATACAACAATTTTCTAAAATATATTAACCCATACATACACAGCAAAATATACCTTCTTCGAATGGTTTAATCACCAAGCATTAAGTCACTAACCTAGACAATTCTTCAGTGATATTAGCTGTGTAGAATTCCCGCTCGAATTCCGGATTATTATCATTCCAATCTAGCACTGTTATGTCCACTACTGCTTCGTTAGATCGAGGTGGTTGGCCATGGTCGGTTGCAACTACTCTCAACTGGTATAAACCGGTTTGTTCCCGATCGAGCTGCCTGAAAGTCCGTAATTCACCGGTGCTTGAATTGAGGAAAAAATCACCATTGTTATTTCCATCTAAAACAGACGGTTTCATAAATCAGAAACTTTTGGAGTTTATCTCGAACTGCTTATTCTAAATTCATGTTGTACAGAAAAAAAGCCAGACTTATCCAATTTTATTCTAACTATATGCTATTGGTTTTTTCAGATATCAGTTAAATTACCACGACAAAGTTAATCAAAAACAAAATCTATCGTATGTTTGTTAGATTAATGATGGTAAAAGTTTCTATTAGCGTCGATAAGTTTTATAGCTTTATCAATTGATCATCAACTTTAATACGTGATTTATCAGAGATGAAACAAAATCAGGCAAAAAATGAAGTTTTTCTTAAACCGTGAAAATTTTTCCGGATGCAAGAAATTGTAATTTCACTAAAATATGATCTCAAGTTTAAAGCTAAAAGGTCCATTTATGAGAAATTAAAGTTTTCCAATTCCTCTTTTACATGTAAAAAAAACAAAAAAAACGAATATTGCATAATTGCCGTATTACTTACTCAGCTTACCTGCAATGAAATACGATATTCTCGCATTTTCACCCATATCTCTATCCCAAGCTGCCAGCTCATACACCAGTTCAGAAGCACCAGTTTGCTCTGGTAATTCTAACCGAACCAGAGTAGGCGGATTTGTGGTCCTATCTAGGGGAGTATATCGAGGAGGGTTGTCGTTTATATCGATAACTGTGACATTAACAGTCGTCGAATCGTAGTGTGGCGGTAGAGAGCTATCTTCAGCAACAACTAAAAAATAGAGCTTTTAAAAAATTATGCTCTAATACATTAGCTAATATGTTTTTGATATTACAGTATCATCTAATTACATTACCAAAATCATTTTCAATTTTTTGGACTGAAGACAAGTTCTGGGTCTTTATTCAATAAATACAATGTCTATAAATTTTTGGAGGCAAAATTTTCTCATGCTCTTATTTCTTAATTAGTTTTAGTTTCTGCTCTTCCTGTGTATTTGGGCATTATTGATCAATGATCATTTATTGAAGAATGTTTAACAAAAACTTAATCTCCCTTAACTTCAAGAACAAGACAAAAACGATAATAAACATGAAGCGGTGGCTGATCTGCAGTGCCACCACGTTGATTAATTTCAAAAAAGCCAAGAAATTAGCCTCAATAACTATTGAAAACATAGTTTTTTTTATGTTTTCAGTAATAATATCGATTTCGATCCAAGCGGGTCATCTTCGGTTATCTAACTCAAATACTATTTCAACAAAGATAACCGAATAAAGATAATCTTTATTCAAACACTATTTCATCGTTGAAAAAACTTAATTAATTATTGCGGCTAACTTCTTAGCTTGTTTAAAATTAAGTAACTTGATCATTTATCGTCAACGCTTTTCATGAACGTACCAATTAAAGTATACGAATCCTGAGTTTCTCTGTCCAAAGTGGCTAGCGTAGTTATAACCCCAGTGGTTACATCGATGGCAAAATTTCTTGAATCGGAGCTGTTTGGGATGGAATATGTAAATTGCTTATTGACACCTAAAAAATTAATATATAATTTTCAGTAACATTAACTGATCATAATAATAACATTACGTTTCGTTCTGGGTAAGAGATTATTGAATTTTTGTATTTGTGAGTAAACGCATTTGAAATTTTGCAACGTTATATTAGGCCTAATAATGTAATTATTACAGCTTTATTTCCAAGTTGCCTTGAGCAGGAGAGAGCGAAGGGACCTTTCGGTCTTCGAGCCAAATTGCCACCTACCACCTTTCTAACCACAAACGAAAAGAGGCTTCACAAAGTCCCTTTTAAAGCTGAACATCAAGCAAGGAAACTGTAACTAAATTTGGTTTGACCCGATGGCAAATCGAACCATGGTCAATTGTTTGAGCAGCCTAAATTTTGTATCGCGAGAAAAAATGAAACTTTCAAGTGACTTTTCTTCGATCTAATTTTTAGATAATGAGTAGAGTTAGAATTCAACCGATTCAAAAAAGTGCTCGACAGCGTAGGCCAGAATATCACAACACAACACAGCACACGTCAAAAAATAAAATTTAAAAAATTTTTCGATACAGACTGTAGGGTTTTAAAAATTTATTAAATTTTAATTTTTGACGTGTACTGTGTTATGTTGTAATTTCTAGATGATGTATTACCGTTATTGTTTAAAACAACTACCTTCAAAGTCCCCATCAACTGCTTCAACCCTTGTCACTATGACCCCTGAACTTTGACCTTCAGCGACCTCAGCATCATATACGAGCCTCTCGAATCTAGGAGCTACATCATTGACGTCAGTGATACGGATTGTAAGATTCTAAAATATTTCAGATAATTTAATTCGAAAAACTTCAATCTGAGAAAACAGGTATGTCAAGAAGATTGGTAAGCACTGAAATAAACACTGTGCAGTATATATTGCCCAAATCAAAGAGCAGGGGCGGTAGACCAAACTTGATTAAGTTACTTTTGTAAGATCACTGTTTCAGAATCTTGTAGTTACTGAACAGTTTAAGTACAACAATTATTCTTTTTAGACCAGAAGCAAAACAGAATAATGAAGCCGTCAAATCAAAGTGTCTACAAAGGTATATTAAATTCTATGAACTAAAGTAAACTCAAATCTATGCCTATAAGTTAAAAGCAAAATCGAAGATCTCAATCAAAAGCGGCCGAACAAAAACCTAACCGCCACCCCATGCAGCACAATTGAAAAAATATCAGTGATTTATCATAATTTATCATTTATTACCACCACTTATCTCAATATAACACAATAGCAATGGTATTTACCTGGTAACGAATCAGTGGGTTCTGGGTCGAACTATCTGAGACTGATATGTTCAGAATATAAAGATTTTCGGTCTCGTAGTCAAGAAGACTGGTTAGAGTTAGAATACCTGACAATAAAAGGTTTTAATTTATATTTATTCGCTAATAATAAACTACATTGCCGACTTTTTGATAGATTTTGCAAGTCAAGCCATCAACTTATTACCACTACGTCCCAGTCTATACACAACGTGCGTAAATTTGTGAGCATACGACCGTATCCTTGGTTTATTTTAACCAAATGCCAGCTTATTCGTTGGTAAGGCGGAGCTCCGAACGCATCGAATTTCGGTTTAAAACAAACTATAAGGATCCGCTCGTAAGCTCACGTCTTTATGCCAGTGTAAACCGGGAGTAAACGTGGAAGTTCACGCTGCTACGTTTTGATTCTTTATGTCAAGCAGGGAAGCTGTGAATACCAAATTCAAGTCCAGGGTAGCCTCGGTCTTGATTTGTAAAAATTAATATTCTAGTCTAGACTTAAAATTATTATGATTCTGCTCTTTTGACATTATTTCGGCTCTTACCACCTTCCTACAAGAATGCAAAGTTAAATGATATAGGAATGTGAAGCGCGCTTCATATAGCTCAAGAGGGGTCCCCGACTGCGCATAAAAAAAAAACTGAATTGTTGATTTCTGTGATTTCTTTAATTGATAATTTCTTTTTGCATAGCTACCAGTTCTGCTGGTCGGTTTATTTTCCCCTTATCAACAAAACAGAGCGGAAAAGCACCAAAAACGAGCAAAAATGCAACTAACTCTAGAACAATCACAAATCAAAAACTTTCTTACCAGTAGTTGGATCCAGGAAAAATAAATCCCGATCCTCACTACCACGACTCCGCGCGGACACAAGTGAGAAAATCACGTGACCATTGGCGCCTGCGTCTGGATCGTGTGCAATGAAGCGTATCACTGGGTATCCGATTGGTTTGTCTTCCGCTAAGTCAATTTCGCTGCGACTCAAGATTTGGGGAGAATTGTCATTAACGTCACGCAACGTAACGACACATGACGCAGTCGAAAAACGTGGGGACGTTAAAGAACTATCCGAAGCCTGAAAAACAAACAGATAAACGTTAATCACAAAACAATACATCGTAAGATACTGCGGTACATAGTAAGGAATTGATGACTGCTTTTCCAGGGTCCAGAAGAATCGAACAGTGATAAATAAAAAATGTTTTTGACCGTCCCAATTCTCCGTTTTAACAACGACGTTCGGTGATGATTTAGCATAGTCAATCAGTCACGCAATCCACTGCACCATTGCTAGCTTCCACCATGAACAACAGCGGTAAAGAGCAGCTGGCTCTAGCCGGCTGCGCTTTGATCATTTGCTATTTGTTCAAGGAGAGTCGTACGGATATAAAAAACAAAACTTCTTGTCCACGTAATCATTGTCTGATTTTTATATTATTTCACAGGACGTATGATAAAAACTAAGCAATTTAGAAAAGTAACATACATTTATTACTAGCAAATATTCGGAAACATTTTCTCGGTCCAATGCAGCGTCCACGAGAAGAGATCCTGAGTTTGGGTCGATGATGAAAGCGCGTACTGGGTCTTGATGAATTAGTGAGTATCTGACTTGTCCATTCAAACCAGAATCCTCATCTGTGGCTGTGAACCGCCATACCTGGTAAAAATATTTTATTACCACTGGTAATTGCAATTCTGCCTACTTACCAAGTTGCCGTAACAAAAAAAGAGAAAAGGTTCTATGATCTTCGAGTCGAGCTGCCATCTGGCTACTTCTCATGGTGAAAAATCCACATTTTTTTATTTATGTCCTGTGGAATGTCAGGTGCAGGGAAGTTCCTACTACCAATTTTCGAGCTTTTAGTTTGATAGTGGCTGAGAAATGCTTTAAAAAAACTGATCACCTCTTTTCCAATTTCTGTATTTTCTTCCACGTTGATGTAAAAAGTCCCGGATGTAAACGTGGGAGTGCGGTCGTTAACATCTCGTATGTTGATTTGAGCTATTAAAAATGTGACGTCACTACCGTCTCTTCTCTCCATCTGAAAAAAATATTTTAAATCTTCTGCGAAAACAGCTATTTATTTCAATGAATCTATCTGCTACCAGCAAGGAGTCAATCTGATGAGGAGCAAATCTCAGTTCACGGATTAGGCAAATCAAATGTGGAGCAAATTTCAATCCACAAATATATCCACCACCAAAAACTTAATTTTAAATTCAACAAAGTTCTGTTTTTCAGCAGCAATGGGTCAATCCACTGTGGATCAAAAAGAAACCCATGGATCAGCTATAACCAACGTGGAGTAGAAATCACGGATAACTCCACAAACTTACTTGGATGATGCTCTGTGGCAACGTTTCGTGGTCGAGCTTCCTCCTGAGCATCATTTCTCCTGTCGTTTCATTGACTGAAAATGTCCCTGCGTGATTTCCGCTTAAGATTCGGTAAAGCGGATATGACGTGGCACGCCGCACGCGTAGTCTTTCCGAAGATGAACCATCAACACTAAATAGATGAAACAAAATGTCAAGCATGCGGTACTAGACGTGCTAATTATTTGAAAGCGGGCATGTTTTTTGGCTTATAATGCAATTGCATACTAGATCGGCGGACTACGATATATACCTTCCTAATGATTGTCCGATCTTTGCATCTTCAAATGGTGTAAACACGAACTGTGTGTCGTTAAATTGTGCTGGATTACCGAAAGAAGAACGAATATTCACCTGAAACCAAAGAAGAAAATTAAAGCGGCAGTAAATTCTACGTCTGCGCTGCACTTTAAACGATCAGTGGTCGAGTGGAAAGAGCGCCTGCTATTGAAACGGTAGACTCGGGGTGATTCCCGTTCGGGTCACACCAAAGACTATAAAAACTGGTATTTACAGCTTCCTGCTTGACGTTCAGCATTAAAAAGGGACAGTGTGAAGCATCCACTGTGTGTGGTAGACAGGTGGGTAGGTGGCAGCTTGACTCGGAAGATCGAAAGGCCCCTTTGTTGTCTCCTGGCCAAGACAATTTGGTGAATAAAATACAATTACAATTACAGCAAGACTTGTTCAGAACTTCAAAGACACGGAACGTGAGGGACAAACAATAAATTTTAACTTACAATGCTGTAGCATGGTGGGTTAGCTGCAAAGTTATTTTAAAATTTTGTTCATTTCGACGTTGCTTTAAATGCTCGAGATTTTACTTTTAATCGCAAAACTCACCATCAAAATTACCGACGAAGTACGAGAAGGTGTTCCATGATCTTGAACAGTAACTCGGAGCGAGTGGATTCCTGTGTCTCCCTGAAAAAAACAATGAATTAAAAGACGTTCTACTGAACTTGGTAGTAAAAATTACATTCATTAACTAACGAAAAAACTGTGGTGAGGTCATGCAAGGCTTTTTGAAGCTGGTAATTCATGTGATGTTATTTTAAAGGAATATGGATTAAGACTCAAGTCTCTATTTTTTTTGGAGCATTTTAACAGCGACAAACAATATCGAAACGTGTATTAAAAAAGCTACCCAACAAAAACGAGTATGCGCAGAGAATTTTGAATTCTCCATATTAAAGCAAATATTGACAAAACATTTGAAAACACATCAGTCAAAACGAGAGTCTATGATTATGTCATAAGGGTTCTTGAAAGTTCAAACCGTATCCCGCGGCTACTTCACGTAGTAATTGACTCTCTAGGCTATTTGAATCATAAGAAATTTGAAGAAGCAATGTTATTGAATAAAAAAATTTTTCCTCTAAAAATGTATCACAAAACTTACTCGTGTTTCAAAAACTTAGAAGTGTGCAAAAGCTACGGTAGTCAAAATACATATTTCGCCGATTGTGCGTATTCCTATTTCTTTTTCAGTAAGGCTAGTAGTAATATTCGCTTACTTGAGTTATTGCGATGTTGGTTGTAACTGTGCCTACTTTGGGATCAATCTTAAACAAAGAACTGTTGTCGATGGAATAAGATAAGTTTCCATTCTGCCCTCCATCAGTATCTACAGCCGTCATGTCAGCTATCCAAGTATCTAAAGCAAAGAACAAGCTATAATCTCCTTACCATTCATTAACACTTGAAATTTTTGGACTACAGACAACGCTTCGCCAGTTTATACCCGCTGGCTTCATCAGGGGAGTACAAAGGCGAAAAAGTAATAGATCACAAAGTAATCCAAAGCAAGATTCACGATAATCATATGAAACCTAATCCTTATCTTACATACGACTAGATCCCCAAAACCCGTTCCACTTACTTTTTCCAAACTTAACAGATAAAGCTGGGATGCTTTTAGTTACAATCACAATTGCAGTAGATACCTGCATCGCTGTTTGCAAGCACCACAGCCAAGTGTTGCAGCGCGCCTGTTAAAAATGTCGGAGAATTGTCATTGATATCAAGAACATTTACAAGGACAGATGCTTCAGAGAAGTTTTCCCCATCACTCGCATAGATAAGAAGGTCATGTTGTCTAGCTGTTTCATGGCCCAACGAAGCTGAGGTTGAGATAGCACCTGAAATACGTGTTAAAGTTTGTTAAAATTGTTTAAACGTGAAGTAAATTATCGAGATAACACTAAAAGCCCAAATTTATATCTTGCTTTTACGGATACTACATGTATGTCGTCTCAGGTATTGGTGGGGCAAGCGTTGAAATTACACTACTATATAAACATTTTTCTGATACCGTGGAGTCAGTTTATGATAAAACGCCGTGAGTTTTCCGTTAAGAATTCAGTGTTAAACCTCTTCACTAGAACTAAGCCATATCGAGGTACAAGAAACTCGTTTGTCGAGATGGGTTAAAACTATCTCCTCGATAGGAATTTTGCCCATAACATTCATAAATTACTTGCAATTTAAGGCAGTTTTTAAGCGCAAAATGACTAACCTGATGTGGGGTGAATGATAAACCAGGGATTAAGAACTGCTAATTGATACGTCACATGACCAACAATGTCTCGATCCGATACTCCGACTGAGCCTATTTCAGTACCTAGAAAAACACAACTGCAATATAAAATGTTCCAAAAACAACAGCATAGAAAAGTCAGATTACCCAAATTGAAGGGCCTCTAGTTTTTCAGTGCTCGGTCAACAATTCAATAAAAATCGAATCGAATTATTTCGGACAAAAAATACCTGCAGAAAAATTTTCTGAAACATTAAAGACGTAAAGTGATCGGCTGAATTCTGGAGGATTGTCGTTGACGTCATCAATTGTGACTATGACGGTAGCAGTGGCGGAACAAAATCTTTTTAAGTTGGATATTGCGGGGATTCCGAAAGCAGCAACCTGAAACAAAAAGCAAAAGTAATTTACATTTTTTTAAGCAAAGCAGTTTTCAAATCCAAGCTCTCTCAACCATTACGGGTCGCAAACGCAACTTTGCATTCTACTTGTACAAGCAACGTGTAAAATCTACAGTCAGAACTAAAAGGGCCTCGACCATTCTGCGAATCGAACCCAACGCACTTGCATCTACAGTACTAGGGTTTGCATACTTCCTCACGGTTCATCCAATCAGAGGTAGCGTTTTTACATGGATCAAATTGAACCCAGAGTAACGTGAACTCAGCGATCAAATGGCACACTGCCACTGGTCGCTTCGCCTTATTCTCACCGTAAAGAGATATCTGTCCTGCACTTCTCTGTCTACAGCTTGGTTCAGGTACAATGAACCGTTTGGATGAAGAGCAAACACGACAGCTGAAGACCCAAAGATGTTCAATGTAACAGTTGAAGCGGCGGTAAAATTTACAGCTCCAAAACTGCAAAAAAGATTAGACAGCCTTATTTAAGCACTTATAGCAGCCATGACAGAATAAAAATAAGGTCATAGGCAACCATAACAAAACAAAAGATGCTAGTAAGACTTGATAGTAACAGCACTTTAGGAAAAAAGTTGTTAGTGTATTTGGTCTTTAATCATAAAGATAAACGTAAACTGATTCCACAAACCGTTTATACGCAGCAGATCTTTGGAGTGTGATTTATTCTCAAGAGATTAACCTAAATCTTTCTGAAACTTGATAAAATGATGCTTACCAGAAGACATCAACTACTAGAATCCTACACCTTCTTCAGTACCTATTGAAGAATCGGTAATGGTTTTATTTTGTTTACTTTCAAACGACGATACTTAAATTGAAGGTAGAGTGATTTAGCAATCTAACAAAAATGTTCATTGATTTTTAAGCACCTTACCTCAGAGTCGGAGGAAAATTTTCCAAAATTCGAAAATTATAATTTGATTGCAAAAACACAGGGCAGGAGATGTCTGGATGACGTACATGGACTGTTAGTGACGCAACCGAGGACAAAGACGGCGTACCTTGATCCCGAGCTTCTATAGTCAATCTGAAAGTATTGAAATTCAGTTAGAAAATGAAAAAAGCACTTGTTGCAAGTTGCGCTAAAAAATTACAATCGCTTACTGGTAGTCGGCTTCATTTGGTTCAAGCAAGGTTGTAAGACTGAGCTGGCCAGTTGTTGAGTTGATGTCAAACAAGGGTGAAGATAGAGAATATTCAATCTAAAAACAAGCACGTAAATCTAAATATAGGTTTTCGAACAAAGTAGCATCTGAAAAGTTGTGGAACAAAACAATCTTTCCGCGAGCTGGACTGAATTACCAAGTGATTAAAGCGAAATGAGTTCTATTGCACTGAAGTCGATTTTTGCTGATCATTTTGAAAAATACTTTAGAACAAATGGTTTTGAACAAGATTTCAAGTAAAATTCCTATGATTATAGCAACAACAAATCGAACCACCATTCTTTATATTTTAGATCAAAGTGATCAGTTTCAAATGTTACATCTAAAATGTTAATAGTGGTTAGGCAACCAAATCGAAAAAAAGAAGCTACTTTTCATGAGCCTTTCAAAGATATCATAGACGGAGAATCTTAAGAAGTTCCAATGTGTCGGTAAACTGGAAAATCATAATTTTTCAGTTTACCGGTTGTTCGTTCGTATGAACCTGGCATTCTATCCCTGTCCAACCACACCGAGGAAGAGCACTTTTTTGGGTTCCGTTTGCAAGTCTTTCATCAGGCTGGGCCACCACAACGGGTGGACTGCTTGGCCCCATGGGAAATAAGCGTAAAGTGTCTTTCCACAGGACATAACGACGCATTGCCAGTTCGAGAATCGAACCCGGGGCCAGCAACCTTTTAATCCCTAGCCCGATGCTCCACCACTGAGCAATAAGCTATCGATCGGTTCTTGAGTTGATATCAATAATTTTTCAGTCATTATCTAGCAAAAAGCAGAAGACCACGCCCAAAGTTTCCAATACTTACGTTGCCATTTTCTCCGTAATCTAAATCCGTAGCTGTTACAGATCCAAAAACAGAGCCTGGTGAAAGGGAATAGGGGATGGCCAATGGTGGGAGAGCCCCACCGGAGCTGCGATAAAAATGTGGTGGATTGTCGTTCACATCGTTCAAGCTGATGGTTACAACAGCAAATGAGTATAAAGGGGGAATCCCGGACGACGCAATCACCTAAAAACAAAATATTGTTGTTTTGTAATTGAAACCAAGTAGAACACAAGTTCTTTGAGGAACTAACCACAAAGTACTTTTTATTTATTTATTTGCTTAACACTGGCAACTGTATGTACTATGGTACTACCATACCTAAATACCAACACCACATATAAAGTATACAAGTATACAAACCATAAAGTTTTACACCAAGAAACAAAATCTAAAGCTTAAAAACTTTCAGTTCATTTACTTACTTCAAAAGTAACTGTTTGAAAAATTTCTCGGTCCAATCGCGCTGCAACAATGAGATCGCCATGTGATTGGTTGATTTTAAACCAATTCGAGTTTGGCGGATCATGACGTATTTGATACGTCACAATACTTCCATCTTGTGAATCAGCAGAGATTCTTCCCAAAACAGTTGATATTTGAGCATTTTCATCAATTTCAAAATCGTAGCTAGAACTGCTAAAGGTCGGGGCACCAGTAAGTAAATCTCCGTCAACAATGACAATTGTGACATTGGCGCTTTGTGATGACGTCATGCCTCTCTCATCAGTGGCAGCAATGTTAAGTTGATACGTAGTTCCAATTTCAACATCGGCTAGTGACGTAGCAACCGATAATTGGCCTAAATAATATTACAAGTAGCAGAAACTTTTTCTTGTTCGTTTGGTCATCGTTTCCAATGACTGTGGCTCAAGAATCAGCAGCCACAAGTAACGGACTCTCATCAACGCCTCTATCTCCGCTGAAAGCAGCAGTCCTACAAAGTGATTCCAGATCCTGCCAACCAAAATTTTCCAAGCAAATATATGTCCGCAGTTCTTACAATGTTACTACTGTATGATCTAGTCCAAAACAAGAGACTACTAATATAACGCTCAATTACTCTTAACGTGCAAATTTTGAAAAAAGCGAAATTTTCAGCTATCTATACATTGGAAAATTAGACGTCATACCCGATATTATATCAAGTTCGAAAAGACTTTCGTCATTTCCTGTTGTCACTGCATACGTAATTTGGCCAGACGTGACGTCATCAGCATCAGTAGCAGTGACTTGCGTAATCGGGAAATTTACTTCAGCATTTCTATCCACATTTCTCAGATACATTACTGGAAAAAATACTGGCGCAAATTCATTGACGTCATTAACGATGACGTGTAAAAAAGCACGACCGTAGCGACCATCCTAAAAAACAAAAATGGTTGTAAAAGTAAAGTACACCTTATGTAGCAAGACAAATCTATCCCAGGATGGCGCAAGCGCGCATCTTGGGGAAGATTTGTCTTACAGCACCGAAAGAATTTAGAATTTGATTCGCAGCATTAAGTATGCAGTTTTATCGTAAATCAGAGGTTTCTGGTACGGTCTTCTATTTTTCATTTATCAAGTATTGTAGGCAAATGCAACCAATAATTCTCCCAAAAATATTGTGAAACTGGCAAGTGAACAAGACCACAGTATAGATAGTACATTTATACTGTGACAAAACGGACTGGAATCAACGTTAAATTTATTAACGTTAAACGTTAAAAAAACGTTAAAATCAACGTTAAAACCAATACCTCTATTCCAATCCCCAACGGCGGAAAAGTGGTGAATATTGGTTAACATCTTTAATTTACTTTAGCCACCCTTTTTCTCAACCAAAAAAAACTTACTTGATTTGTAGCTCGCAGTTCAAAATTGTAATTCGATATCGTTTCCCGGTCTAGTGATGATGTCACGCATACGTCACCAGTTGTGACGTTAATACGAAATTGATCGAAAGGCTGTTGCGGTGAGGTGGTGCTTGCGATGGAATAAGAGAGAATGGAATCTTCGCCATTGCTGACTTGAGCCTGCAAGAAAATAAGGTGATAATACGAAGTTAGAAAATTATTGGACTGATGCAAATTTTCTGCTCGTCTAAAGAAGCATTTTCATTAAAATCACGTTAAAATCGTAGTAGGCTGGACGGGAACGACCGCAAAATTTGGAAGTGAAAGTTTAAAAGAATTTGCAAAAAGCATGTATTAAGGTTTGATTTTCATAGACTCAATGAGTCAAGTACTGAGTGTAAAATTCAAAAATTTTTAGATCAGTGGCGCAGAATTTCGCAACAAGGACCTTTTTGCTCGAAATTGATGTTAAGACCAAAAAAAGGCCTTCACCCCAGAGGTACTGCAAATTTTACTCGTTCTGGTTCAATCCCACAATTCCGCATGCGTTGTAGGCCGATCTGCTTCCTAAAGGGGGTTAAGGGGGGGGGCATCGCTGACTTTTAAGGGCTAAATACACACAATATAAGGTTTTTACATAACAAAGAGAGGTCATGGCACACATGCCCCCCCCGTCTACGCAACTGTATTAAATGTTTGACATTACGAATATATTTGACATAGTAATTTGAATCACTAAAAATTCATTTTAGTGTATAACAACATGAAGTTTTTTTCAAATGTTTTGTCCCGCGTAGAAACGATCTCGAAGCAGGAAAAAATTCGATTTGATGTCAAATAAGTTCAAGAATTCTTGAAACGCTGCATAAATCACAATCCATTTAAAACATTCAAAAGAAAATGCGATTGGACAAGCCTACATTGCTTTAATTACAATATCTGACCACCAAGAGACTACGAACACTATCAACATATAAGGAATAACATAGACACAAAAAACAACACATTATAATACCTTTAAACTTTTTAAGCCTATTTGCTCATGATATACCAAGCAATAAAATAAGAGTGTCGATAGATATGTATTGTTAGTCGCAATATGCTGTAAAAATAATCGTTGCTTAGCTTTACCTACCGAAATTCAAAAGTGAACACCTGGCTACTGTAAAAAGAGCAATGTTTGCTGTTTCATATAAGATATGATGGGAGCCCGTCCTTACAATATGATTTCTTACAATAAATAAAAGATGAACCTATTGGTGCTAATTACTTACCGTACCTTTACATTTGTAAGTGTGTGTGTATATGTGTAAGTGTTGCTTTTAAGAGGATATTAAAACAGTAACACTGCAAAAAAGAAACTTACTTTAGCCCAATGTTGACAAATGCAAGTTGACTAAACCAGGAGTTAAACCCAGATTTCATCCAAAAGCAAACTGCACAGTGCACAAATCAGCTGGAAGATTTCCAGCAGGGCAACAGTTTAAAATAATTATTAATAGCAAAAAATGAACTGAAAAAATATATGTATGAAGTGTAGACCTTTCGGTCAAAATCATTAGGATTAACATAAAAAAACGTCTTTTAACAAAAATTGTCTTTAAAGTAGGAAAGAATCAGCAGGCCAGCCAACTACTACGCAAATCTTAATACCCAAACAAGCTTGGTGAATTAATTTTCCGTAATAAATTACACGGGGCTGGATAACTTTAAACAGTTTAAAATCGTTCAAATCTACAATACAACAAACAAGAAGGGTTAAAAAGTCATAAATATTTGACGAAACATCACTAACTTATTGTTCATGAGAAAGAAACAAATAAAACTTGAATTAGCTGAAAGGAAGAAGGACTTGAAATTGATACGTCACGGCAATTTTGAACAATTGTCAGAGAATTATAAAACATATTTACAAAATAGCTAACGCTCGCGTTACAGTTTACAAATGCCAAGCCAACAATTCCTAGTTATTATGATGCGAAAATTTCCAATCAATTGATAAAATTACGTTGAAACCTAATACAGTTGATTACAGCAACGATTCTATGGCCGATCGCTAACTTTGAATCACACTGCTCTAGAAGAGGTTAAACCCTAACTTGCTGCTTTCGCAAGTTTCACCAAATTACGAACATATTAAACAATGTGGGTTTAATATTCCTGTACTATCCAGACCTACAAGACTGGTACAGACCATTGCAGTTTAAATTAAACTAAAGTCTTTCAGTGTTATCTAATATGATTGTTGCGGAATTTCTTTGAAAAGAGCTGTGTAGCACGCAGAGCGCAATTAATGAAGCGGAGATGGGCCCCGCAACTCGTTACACCCTTCGACGTAATACAGCAAATATAATAAAAGATTTGATTTGGTTGGAATTATTTGACTTTTTTCTACAGATTATAACTTATATCATGGAATATCATACAATTAAACTTCAGCGGTGGCAGTGGAGAACACGGAAAACTTCAATGGAGAACACGGAAAACGAGAGTTGGGTCTTTTTCCATGCTACTCAAACAGCAGGCAGTTAATCACTCCACAAGCAACCACTAGAAATTGCAGATTAAAGCAATAAGCATCAACTTTACTGGATTTAACCTTTTTTATTTACACTAAAACATATCAAACGTTTTTGGCTCAAAACAATCAAGCCATCATCAGGATATTTACAACAGTACATTAACATCTGCATAGGGAAATAGAAAGATTAAGGTAATATAAATTATGTATACCTGAATATAACTTATATTACCGTAATCTTTTATTTTTCCTTTGCAGTTGTCAATGCATTATTGCTAATTATTTTAAGCCGAACGCGTTTGATATTTTTAAATGCAAATAAAAAATGTTAAATCCGGCAAAGTTGCTGCTTATTGCTGAAATCTGGTATTGCAAACCCATCTCTGTCTAAATTATATTAAGAATGGATACCTACCTATTGGTCGTCTAACCGATAAAAAGACAGAAAGGATTTTTGAGTCTCGGAAAATGGGTTAAGTTTTGGAGAAAATAAAAATAAACGAGATTTTCAATTTATTGAATCACATACTTCATCAAGGCTAAAACGAGCATCTGACTCAACACTTAAACCAATAATTGAACGAACTATTGCACAATTCAATTCGGTTCATCTACGCAATAATTGAGAACTTAAGAAGAGCAAGCTATTACAAAGCACATAATACACCGCGGTAACTTTAAACCTAATCTGAGTTACATATTATTCGCACAACATCTGCAATATATCAAATTTTACAAACATTTTATATCTTTCTCCCAATGATAACTGAAACCGAAATACTGCTCAAGGGCGAAATCAAGAACTTCGAAAACTGACAAAAAAAACGACAATTGCTCAAAAACAACAAAGTACAATGACAGCCAAAAAATAAATCTTGAAAGAGAAAGTAAACGCAAAACATAAATTTCAAGCTTCAAACGCTTGAAGACAAAAAGCGTTATGAATGTGTAGGAGTAACTTCCGTACCAGAGTGATGTAACTCAACTGATGGATTCGAAATGGCTAAAAAATTTCACCTTGAAAAAAACTAAAAGACAGTATGGCGTATAGGATGAGCGACGGTAATAAGAAGCTAGTAACATTTGTTTACATTATATGATCCGAGAAAATAAGGTTTTCAACTCCAGATCAGCGGCAAAATTGTCTAACTCATTCTCACAATTTAGATCACCAGCTAAGTAGAACTGCAAAAATGTGCTGGAGAATTTTGGAAAAGTGGCGGCCATTTTAATCCACTGAAGAATGAAAGAAAAAACTTCCGGGATAATCACTTTTTTGTAGACCACAAATCACTTTTTGTGACCAATAAATCACTTTTTGTGAGCCACAAATCATTTCTTTGTGAGTTACACACCACTTTTTTGTGAGCCACACTGTTACGTATCTTATGTCAAAAAAACTCAAGCTCATTAAATTTTGATCAAACAAATACGATGAAAAAAAGTCGCATTAAAAGTGAAAAATAGGTTTCATCAATGAAAATCAAGCTGAGTGCCTTAAGTCAAATTGTTATCAAATGTTAAGTAAGATGGGGAGCGACATTGATTAAAAGTTTTGAATGTCAATGAAACCCATAGAATAAGCTTGAAAATAAGAGCATGAAAGAACCACTTAAGAGTGGCACTCCAAATTCATTTCTCGAATTGGGCTGTTTTTCAATGAGGTTTGATTGCAGTTATCCGATAAGCAATGCTATAAAAACAACACAAGACAAATCTGCCAGCACAACTTTTATACGAAATCATAAAAACCCTTTGAAAAGTCAAGTAGTCTACCCATCTCTCAAAATATTTTGAGAAGATGTGTTTAGTGACCATCAGCATAACAAGTACTGAATCTTTGTTTCTTTAGCATATGGAGTTGAAAGAAAAAGATTTTATCCACAGTTTTAATTCTTAAACCAATTTCTAACTATTGTATACTTCGCCTAATAACCGCAACAGTTTTTTATCAATTTACAATACAAATCGTATGTCACATATTATAGAATGCAATATGAATGCAATATGGGTAATATGGTGATTGTGAACCAAAACTTTTTCAGAAACGAGTTCCAAGTAATATTTCAAAACTAATATTGCAATTTTTGAAGTCACTAGCTCTTGCCAAGAAGCATCAAATTTATACAAATTTACATTAAAAACTTATCAACATTAGCAAAATCCTGACATGAAAAGCCATGACATAACCACAAATTTTGTTTTGAATTGCTAGTAGCCATGTGACAGGATTTTTTCAAAGTGAAGACAAACAATTTTTTGTTTGGTAATGATATTTCAAATTGATTTCAGCCATTCTTTAAAATTTCAAGTACTTTTAACCAATATACGCCTCAAAAAACTAGCTATACGTCTGTGACAAATCCATGTGAACTCTACTTTGAATTCGATTTCACAGGATTAATTTGTTACTTTCGAGAGCGACAAAGTGTTTTGTGGCGTCAAATTCAAGAGTAGAACTAATTGCTAACGAATGTGAATGGATAAGAAAATGAAATAAACGTCAACTTATTTAAGGGAAATCATTGGAGAATTAAGTCATCCAAAAATCCACTTGAAATTTTGAACAACATTTACCAAACGAGCAAAAAGAGATAATCAAAATCGTTACATTGAAACAAAACTTTGCTCCTACGTAACTATGTCGATTGTTGTTGAGAACAAACATGTAGTGCTGGTAATTTTAACGAAAATTTCTATAGAAAAAATAGGTGTCAGGCTTTGACAATTTTTGCCTTAAGCAGCTCAAATAAACATAACTTACTGTTTTGCGAAATTTTCGAAACAATGGTTGGATTGGTGTTGCGATGTATTCAGTCTCATAACGACGGGGCTTGCCTAGTATAAGGCGCTGTAGTGAAGAGATTATCGCCATTACATTAAAATGAGAGCTGGGTTCTTTTCCAGTTTTAATTTTCCAAGTTCATTTGAATACTTGAGTTGCATTTCAAAAATGAACTATCGTTGGTGCTAACTTTGTAGTTATCCTGTTTTTAAGACATTTTAAGACACAAAATGGCGTTAGGTAATTTTACCCGAATCGCCTTTTGCGCCACGCCACTGTCGTCACATCGCCGCCACCTGCAGTCCACTACACATAAAATTTTTGAAGAAATCTTGCAAACTTTGACAACGTAAAATCAAGGATTGATTTAAGAACACATCGAATTTGAAGTAGCAAGAAAGCTGTCAAAAAGGGTAATGTTGTTGAAACGAAACAAAAACAACGTTAAAACAACAGAACTTCCAATAAAAGTACGCACTTGACTCCAATTTCCAAGAGCTTGAAGGGCGTAAATGTTGTGAAACTAAATGAGCTCTCCCGGTTAAAACAAAACATTGGTTAAATTTTTTTCAACAAAATATCGCGTTTTTTTTGACGTATGATTGAAAATGCCATTTTTGAAATAATCTCTTGCAAAAAACATGGTACAGTCTAATAGCAGTAAATTAATTTTTGGTAAAAAAAACTCTTTCAAATTTCTCCCATCAACACTAATATTCCACTACGTTCAATATGCCTAACAAATTTTTTTTCAGAAAAAAAACATCATAGCGCAACTAAGGAGAGGGTTTAAATTCGAAAAAAAAACTAACCAAATTCATGTCCGTCCACATTTTAAGGCATTTTTCTGCTTAAAATATCATTCGTCGCAAACAATTTGCACTATGCAGCAATTTCAAAGGAAAACAGTTTATATTATCTTTGTTCATTACTTATCATGTGAAATGATCCCCAAAGTAAGGCACGTTGCAAAAGTACAATTCTTCTGGCATAAATATCCTTCGTAATTATATTTATTAGTTTAAAGCGTTACCCGTTCAATAGTTAAAAGTTTTGGTCGCAAAAATTATAAATCATTTAATTGAAAGACCATCAATTTAAGAATATTTTATATTGTAGGTAGTCTGTGGGCATAGCTTGGATTAGGAATCCCGCAAAAATGTAACTAAATTTGTTCAGAAGAAATTGCTAAAATGACTGTTTGTTCTAAAAAACTAATCAATACATTTGACTAAGTAAGCCGAAATTCATATTAGTCATCGTAGCAAATTCAATAACGAAGAAAAGGTAAATCATGAAAATGGACCATCAAAAATATTTTTAATATTTTTGACAGCTGTATTACGTAAGTAGGACTAAGTTAAATTTAAAATAAAGACAGTTAGCCCTAAGCTTTCTCTAATTAACTTATAATAAGGTTAGAATTGAAAACCCAGCTAACGGCTGCCATTAAATGTGAATCAATAAATAGAGTTTTTATTGATTAAACTGGAGGCACCAAGAGAAAAAGTTAAGCAGAATAGAAACAATAAAAAAAATAGTAACTACTAATAGATTATTTTGCAGAATACAATAACGTATGTCAAAAGCGATAAGACGAAACGGAGACTCATCGATTGCCTTTTACGGGCCGCTGCGTATGAAGCTTCAACAATACTACCACGGAAAAAGCAGAGTAAAAATCGGTACTCGAGTGTATTGCATTTTCCTTGGTTGTTGAATAATTATTATAAAAAATTTTGAGTATTGTTTCAAGACTACGGTTCGTCAATTCGACAAAGTGACAGATTTCGGAATTAAAACACGTTTTCCATTTCGAAATCAAAACCAAACAAGAGCCAACTTATCCATGACCTTGTCCAACTTATGCATCACTTGCCATAACAAAATATCGTAAAATTTTGATAAAATAAACATTAAATTCCGAAAGAACAATGTTGAAAACAAACAGCGAGACAGACGAGGAAAGGCGTCAGTGTCAATTTTACTTTAAGTAGCATTAGTACATTGTGACCATTTAGCATTTCAAAATAGGCTAAGAATGTACTTAAATTTAAAACCCACAAAGGCCTTTGATCTTAGCACGCGTTTCTGTGTATTAAAAAGATTTATTCCGGAAAAATCAATAAAGATTTAAACCTTTTCTACGGCATGTCAAAGTAGGTGATTCTTAATTTAACATCACAAAAAGAAGAATGTTACAGAGGAATTGTAAACTTTAGCTTCTTAATTCTAGCGTTTGGATGCAAAATTACGAAAAGCTCAAAGAAAAAGTTTTGAGATTAACATTCCTCTACAATTATTATTGTTTAAATTCCAAATAGCCTTTCTCCAAAACTAACCCTAACAGTAATGAAGTTTCGCAGCCCCAGATACTAGCAAAAGCGATCACTAATTTTCAACACTTTGCTCATCAGCAGCTATGGCTCATCGATCTCATCAGTCCGGAGGTTAAAATCATAACTTGAAAGATCTCATCAGTCGACCGCATGGCTGCTCAAAGAGCTTTTCTTTTCCTTGAACACTCATCACGGTCGCATCCGGATATCAGAAATAACAATCAACTGAGGACTAAGTTTGCAGCAAAACAACTTGTCGCAGACCGAATTCGTCACAAAACAACTAGTCGCAGACCAAGCTCGTCACAAAACAACTAGTCGCAGACCAAGCTCGTCACGAAACAACTCGTCTTGGACTAAACTCGTCGCAGATCAAGTTTTGCCGGACCATACTTTCTTCAAACTAACTTGGTGTGAGTCGAATATATTCGACCGCATCGGTCTACAAACTTGGCGCGTAATATTGTCGGGTACCTCAAAACAGTTAGGCTAATATTGGAGTAGATACAACAGAGTAAATCTTAATGAGTTTTCACTTTTGGTATTGCTTTGGTTTTGTTTGGTTTCACTTTCAAATTTCAAACATGAAACAGACATAACGCAAAAAGCTAAGTAGCGCTAAAGGTAAAGTCAGTCTACCGGTACCTTCAACGAAGCGATGTATTAGGAAAAAATCCAAACAAATCACTAACCTCTGTCACTGTGATGCATTTTTAATACTACAGTTCAAGAAAGTTATCGAGGCAAAGTTTGCATCAGGACTTGCACAAAATGTTAATTTGCAAAACAGCCTGAATTCTTAATGAATTTTTCCCAGTGCAAAATCAATAACGTCGTTGGTAGTGATTTGAGTCGACATATAGTAGTTTGTCTCCCACTTTTTTTATCAAAATCATAAGAATGTATTGATTTTCTCTGTATATATGATTGCCAACGTGGTGGAAAAAGGTCAGGTGCGTGGTACAATAAAATTTGTGATTATCTAAGTGTTTTCACTTACATCCGAGTACGGGTTAAGCGATACTTTAACGTGCAAAGTAAGAACTGTGCTGAATCAATCACGCTTTGGAAGATTAAAAGCCAAAAATTGCTGCGGTTCAGAGCCGCAAATCCTTCGAGTTTTGACGCTTGGGAATTTGAAACTCTGCTAATCCAAAAGGTATAAATCAACGTAATCTTTTTCATTTCATTTAGGATAACTTGCAACAAAGCCAGATTTCCCATATGGCACTTTTGGAAAGTGGCAAGGTCCTGCAACTTGGACCCTTATGCACGAGGCTAAAGTTTTTGTACTTTTTTTACATTATTTTTGGAGGTCGATTTTCCCTATAAATGCCAAGGGCTCGTCACGTGCTACCTAAACCCACGTCCCGGTTCCTAAAGCGGTGTTAGTGGCAAAACTTTACTTATATCAGCGTAGTATGGTCACTGGTTTGTGGCCACTGGTTTGTGGTCACTAGTTTGTGGTCACGTTAAGTATTTCATAAATATCAAAAAGTACCCAACCAAAAAATCATGAAGGTTGTTTAGGTAAAGTCAAACTCAGAACGTTTAAAGTCCACGATCGCCGCCGAGTTAGTATTTCGATGAAGGGATCAAGTTTGCGAAAATGCTTAGACACAAATAAATCAATCTAATCTTAAGGTAAAAAAGTTTGTGTTGCTTCGGAGAAAATATTCGTTCGTGCTGTCTGTGATTGATATCAGGGTTTCAAAAAGTACTCGATAACGAAGAGTTAGAGCAAATATCACAATAGATTACCACAAAATTAAAACCTTCAAAGGTTTTATGAATTTTTAATGTTTTAATACTGTGGTAATTTGCTGTGACATTTTGCTCATGCGTATGAGCCCGCTTTCGGCGTCTTTCTAACTGCACCAACAACCAGCTCTCTTTTCTGAATTCTGTTTGCATGTCTTTCGTCAAGCTGGAACACCACAGACTTGACTGCTTGGCCCAGAATATAAATGATGTAATGTTTCAAAATAACTGGAATTGTCTCGAAATCGGAGCTGGTTAAATAAACTTTAATACACAACAAACTTACGGACAAAATGAATTGTAACGAATAAGCTTGTGAAAATATATTTAAATTCCGTTCCACACCTTGTATTTTCCCACTAACGTATAGAATGGGAATTGTAACCACAACATAAGCGGTTACCTCAAAAACAGTCATATCAAAACATTTTATTCTTTGATATAAGTTTTATGCGATCCCAAGTTGTTGCCACCTTGGTCGATTAATCAACTTGCAACAACAAATAAAAGTATAATTATGTTCTTCATTGTTTTTTTTTTAACTTTATAAGCTTTTTGTGTGATAGCAAATAATAAACCGCCCGGACCTTCGACGAGAAGCTCGAACGATCGAATAAAAAAAGTAATAAAATTTTGTGTGTTAAAATATTGCTTTGTTGGAAAAAATTCTGGCCTGAAATAAAATTTAATATAATGTGAGAAAAACCTTGAAAATTTTTTTGAATTGCTGTTAACGACATGGTGAATAATGAAGTAATTGCAATTTTTTATTTGAAATAAATATTAATCAACATAAATAACTTGTGCGATGATTTTGATGCATTTTTCACAATACTAAAAAGGAACACTGAAGCTGTTGGTTACCTCAAAAAATTGCATATTAAACTTTTCTCAAAAGCAAAACGCGTAAACCTTCTATTTGAACACCACCTCTAATAGAACGCGACTAAAAAAAGGGGGTTGAAAAATAGAGCGCCACCCTCCAATTGAACGCTGCCTTTAATAAACCGCCACCTTGACATTCATTATTCAACAACTCGAAGTTGATGCGGAAGGTGTTAAAAATGACGAGGACGGCTACAAAAGCTATGTTTCACTTGATTTTCACCAGTAACTAAGTTGAGTTTGATGTTTTTTCTTCTTCTTTAGATGTTAACTGTGTTAGATGTTTTTTCGTTTCATTCATTAAATTTATCTTCCCAAAATTCTAACCAGCAAGTTGAAAAATAGAGCGCCACCCTCTAATTGAACACCACCTCTAATAGAACGCCGCTAAACAAAAGGTTTGAAAAATAGAACGCCATGGCGCTCTAATAGAGGTTTTACGGTAATTAACTGGTGTATGGTGTTACAAATTGAATAAAAATTATACGTTTTCACATACAGTATAACTTCTTACCTATTCACTCCTATAGTTCCTACAGTTTCAACATGTTTATTTTTAGTGTTGATAACTACAGACAATTTTTCGTCACTGGTTTTCACACCAATAATGAAATAGACTGAAAAGAATAAAATACACCAATATACGTATTGACCGATCAAGTCAACGAAAATTTTTGAAAGATTGCTTTCCCAAAATGGCAAATTCTCGCAAACTGTACCGAATGTACTAGCTTGATTAATAGCTTAGTTTGATTCCAATATGATAGCTAAATTTTATACAAAATATTAACTTGTCTACTAGTAAAACAGTGCTACAACCAGTTGGAATATATAAATTAGCGAGTAGAATTAAGTATATTAGTATTGATTTCTACACCAAAGTGCGACATAAAATCGATTTAACGCGTGAATTTCACTAGGAAAATTAAATCTTTTCTTTGCTTCGAACTTATAAACACAACTGGAAAGGGTAGCCGGTCAGCTGGGTTAAAATTCCACGTTTGAGTCCGAGCGGGCAGTAAAAACTAGGCCGATAAAACCAGCCAAACTTGAATTCCATTAAAAAAAGTAATGCCACAAAATATGGAGCTCGACATCGCAGTTTCAAGCTGATCAGAAACTCTCAAAACTGCTGAGATAATCTTATTCACAGAATTCAAAACAGTGATGTACCATCGCGCAACCATACCGCTCAGTAAACTGTGGCTAACTTGACTTGCGCATCACAGTGCTTCAGCGATTTGTAGGAAAGCTATAGTATGTCGCATCTGATGCAAAAAGCTGGCACAATTTCTCACAACTCAGCAACGTTGGGTACACTCATTCATTAAAAAACCAATGTATTGTATTCAACAACAAGCATTACCAAATTCTAGCCATGAACCTCACCTTCAAAATACATTCTCCAACTGTGACGTTTTCCAGCACAGACACGGTGTAAGAAGACTGGACAAACTGGGGGGCTTCATCACTCGCCCCTGCAATGCTTACTACCAGGGTGGTGTTGGAAGAAAGAGAGGGTGAGCCCTTATCAGTTGCTATAACAACCAAACGAGGCGCAGCGTTAACTGATGGGTCTAACTTTTGTCTGAAAAATATAACCTTGTGAAAACATGATCAGACAAGCTTACGTTAGGTCAACCAGAAATTTTGTGCTTTCCTGCTTGTTTCGCATACTCGAAAAAATATGATGCAAATGCAAGTTAAAACGTTCGTACATGGTTGCCAATTTTGTTCCGAATCAAATAAAACAAAAACTTTGAAAACATTCTCTCAAATACTTTAACTCTATTCAAACTTTTATAATTTAAAAATTTTCATCTCCTTCATTTTCAGCACCTAAGAGTAATGTGAACGTGGACTATACAGTCTACACAATATCATGGGCCTAAAACTGCCATTCATTGAGAATTTCAAGAGCAATTATGACGTCACTTTGACAAGATTACCAAGGCTAGATAGTTGCGAAAACGAAACAGTCCATTGTTGAGTAAAATACCATTCAGTTACAGGCTATAAACAAAGTAACAAGTAGGCGACGTTTACGAACTTCAAAAGTAAGAATTGACAACAAACAATGAAAACGCGCAAAACGGTTGAAGTTACAACAATAACATTTTATGGTGAATATTGGATGGGATTGGTAGGAATGCTGTGTGATTTTGTACAATTGCTGCAAGAAAATCTCAGAAAATAAAAGAAACAGATCGATTTTCTGTCAACATGTCGTGAAATATTCGCCAATGCAACACCTTTGATGTCATGTACAAACAAGAACATTCCGACATTTGCAAGGATTAAGCGTTCACTGAAATTTTTACAAAGAAAAAATGGCATTGCAATCAGCGCTATCGTACAATAACAGGCATTAATCGCACAACGTCGCATAATTTTTTGTCCACCATTTAAATGCATGTATTTTACTTATTTCCTTAATTTTGCTTTTGAAATCGTAAAAAATAGTCAAAGAGAAAAACGTCTGTGGTTGGAAATAAGACTTCCCTTAAAAAAGGGAGGAAAGACGTGCTTGTAGATAGGAAAGTAAACTAGTCGACAACTCATCTGGGGCGACTTTCCGAAAAAGCTAATCAACAATAAGTAGCAATGTTATTAAAGTGCGAGTGCGAATATCAACTCGAAAACTGGCAAGTGGCAACACCCAAGTGTAATAAGTGAGTAAATAGATGCTTGATTTTCGGTTTTGGTATAATATAAAAATGGGCACGACAACTCGTTTACACACTTAGATCCAATCTACACTTGGCATAAAACCGTGAGCGTACGAACGTACTTTTAGTTTATTTTAAACAGAAATTCTGTACGCTTGGCATACCAGCTTCTTTCCAGCGTACAAGATGCCATTTCGTTAAAATAAACTAAGGATACGACCGTACGCTCACGGTTTTATGCTTACTGCAGCTGGGCCTTAGGCGCGAGTATGCGAGTAAAGATTCTAATCTCACCTTGTTGTAATCAATCCCGAATCCCGATTGATCATGAACCAATCGCTTTGATTGGTCGAAGCTAGTGAATACGTCACTTCCGCATTTATTCCTTCGTCAATGTCATTAGCTTGTAATTGTATCACGTAAGTTCCTGCCAGAAAAACAAATTTACTTAATTTCAATGTCCTAGTAGCTGTAACTTGGAAGCATAAAAAAAAAGAGTGATTTTTCATTTTATCTGCTGCAGATCGCGTCCGTTTGTTTGTTTATTTATTTTTGTGCGGGAAAATGCAGTTCAATGCGGTACTTGGCATCAAAAATGACGTATCGTTAGCAATGAGAACTGCGCATCGCTACGCTTTTATTTTTGTTTGGTCAATAGTTTACGTAAAATCGTATATGTTCAAGCGTATATAATTTTGTTTGCTTTAAACAGTTCCAGTACGCCTGGCGTATGTTGCAGTGTTAAACACCAACAAAGACATTCTTAGGATTTAACACCACGCGCAGACTGGATCTTAAACTCGTCGATTCAAACTAAAGATTTCAGTTGCTTAATACAGAATCTTACGGTTTGCTTACCAGCAGAAAGTTGATCCAGTGAAATCTGGTACAAATCTTGGGAAAACCTCGGTGGGTTATCATTCACATCGCCAACAGTCAAAGTATATGAAGCAGTTGTTGAAAGCGGGTCGCTAAAACACATACAATGAGCGACTAACGGGAACACTTCAAAATACTTCACATCAGTGTAATCAAGTACAAAGATCTTCACATACATAGCCGTGTTTTAAGCGAGCAAATTACTTGCGCAGGCAACTCAGCAAATCTTCAATAGCAATTAATTTTAACGCATTAGTAAATGCAGACTGGTTTGTAAGCATGGGACTGCCTCTCACGTGCTTTACCGAGTCCTATAGCGTTTTAAATCATTTATTGTAGCCTGCTAAACCCAAAATTCACCAAGAAGAAACGTGTACAATTTGTACATATTCCACTAAACCAAAAAAAAAAAAAAATAGAGGAGCTGAAACGCACAAATGGAAGATTTCAAATGATACGAAATAGACTCCAGTTTCAAAGTTCCAATCGCAATATCTTCAAAGCCTCTTGCAATCGGCACGCTTTAACTATATCTAACTCAATGGCTAAGAGCCAGGATGGGATGTCTCATCCCATCAAATCCTCTCACCGAAGTTACAAGTCTATCACTTTTAATGATATCTTACCTTCCAGAATCAGTGGCTGTTAGAGTGATGACGTGAATGGATTGGACTTCACGGTTGAGATCGTTTATCAATGTTATCAAATATGTGTTGTTGTTCGTCTTAACTAAGCTAAATCTGAAAGAAAACAAGAAAAATGCAGGAAGACCTTACGTCAAAAACCGAATTAGCCTAAGAGTAGGAATTAGGAAATTTTCAGTTTTTTGTCGTTTGTTAATTATGTTACTGGCTCACGCAGCTGTGCCGGTTCTGTAATGGTCCAGCTAGTTCAACGAAGGTTCTTCGATCTGTGCAATATGGACCGTTACTTGCATGAAATTTCCTACTAGTAATGAGATCAGAAATTGATCTTAGGCTCAATATCATACCATCAACTAACTTATAACAACACATACTTATCATCACCACCGGATAAGGTTACATTGATGCTTGAAATCTGTCCAGTATCTCGGTCTGACACAGATACTCGAGCTACAAATGTACCAAGTGGAATTGCTTCAGAAATCTAAATACAAAGTTTATCAAGTGTTAGGAATCTTATAACACCTGGTGTTATGAAAAGAATATTTAAGTCCCCTCAGTTATGTCCCAGAATAGTCTATCCATAGTACTCCATAGTACTAGAAGTACTAAGAGCCTAAAACGGTGCGAAGTAAGTCCAAAATCTCCCAAGCGCACAGGAAAAAGGCAAAATTGTTACTGTAAGTGAAAATATATTTTAAAATTTTGAATAAAATAGACAACTTTTGCAGAGTTGGCATAAACTCATAATTGTCAAAAATACGCAGCTAACTTTTTGCAATTTAAGTTAACTGCAAGACTATTCAAGCAAATGCAAACTAAAGAATTTCACAGTCTTAAAAATCAGTTGCAAATACAGAGTGCAAATACTGCTTATACACTACGCAATACACCAATATTCACAACAAACATATTCTTACCAATGTTCCTTCTGAGCCAAGAAAAATTACTTCTAATGTCGGTTTGTTATCATTGACGTCTTCCACCGTTACTATGACAACTGTCGAACCTATCAAAGGCTCTGAGCCTTGATCCACAGCCTCAACCACAACTTTGTGCTGAACTTGATCTTCAAAATTGAGTTTTTTGTTTAAAGTTATTTGTCCCGTTGTGGAATTAATTAGAAAAAATTCGTCTGGGTCACTTTGGCTTCGATCAATCCGATAAGTTATAAAACCATTTTCATTAATGTCAGAATCAGAGGCAGTTAGTGAAATCACGTCAGCTCCAATATCAGTATTTTCTTTTATTGTTACGGTATAGCGAGTGAGATCAAACATTGGTGCATTATCATTAGCATCTGTAATGTTAATGTTTAATTGTAATGATCCAGTGTTGGATGGAGTGCCACCATCATAAGCTTCAATGGTCAAAGTGAAAAATGGTATTTCTTCTCGATTTAGAGATTTATTCACAATGAGATCCGCAAAAGTAAAGTTGTTTAAAGTCCTCGTTCCAATTCGAAAAAATTGTCCAGAGTTGCCATCTGTGATTCTGTATCCTTTAACATTGTAAGGATACGAATCCTCATCTGTTGCTGAACCAATGTCAAATTTCGATCCAATTTGACTAGCTTCAGAAATGTGAAATGATACAACTGACTCAGGAAATGTTGGACTATTGTCATTAACATCAGTTACGAGGATTTCAACCTGAAATAAATGATACTATAAGCAAAAATATACAAAAACAATCACTCTGCTAATGGTAACTCCTGAAGATTCGATTAGTGGTGATACAGGCTGCAGAGATATCTGGTCTCTGTTTATCTGCATACTGCCATCCTCAGAAAAAGTGCAAATTTTGTACCATAAAACAAATAGACATTTAATACAACACTATTGAAACCTATGGATATATCACTATGAAAAAAATGGCTTTGATGTCATAATGCAAAAAAAAACTAGTTCTGACAATTTTGGCACTGTCAATGTTGATCTTCTACAGTCTTGGCCACCAAAATACAATTATCACACTAGAATTGTTAGTTATTGATAAACATAGCATTGACCTCACAGATATGCATTATTATGAAGAATAAAGTACAGTATCAAATATCAATAAAAATTGGTGCGTCAGTGCAACTTCAATATCATTTTGATGTAATAAGTTGGATTTTGAAATTTTGCACTGGTACAGACCATGTTTCAGTTACTTCTCATAGTAACACACAAATTTAAGAAAACATAAAACATAACTCTGCCAAAACATAAACTCTGTAAAACAAATCTAGAACAAAACATAAACATAGTAAAAATAAACTCTTCCGAAACTGATAGCCCATACTAAATAAGATTTGCAAAAGTTTTTTTAATATACTACTAACTGCAATTAGAAAGCTCAAATAATTATTACTTCAATACGCTAAAAGATTTTCTAAAACAATGCTACTTACTTTAAAAAATGCTCCTGTTTCATTGATCAAGATAGCATCAAAAAGTGAATTGGTTTCATGGTCAAGTGTGCTAGTAGTTTTGACTTCCCCACTAGACTGTAGCGATTGTGTGTCAAAGTATGTGGCAAAACTTTCATCTTGGTCAATAAAAATGAAACTTCCTAGACCACTTGATGGCAGATGGCCAACTGTGCTACCAATCGAAACGTTTTCAGGGACGGAAAATGTTATTTCAATGGCATCTTGACCACATAAAACATGGCAACAATTGATCAATATGACAAGAGCAACAAACCAGAAATTAAGAAAAAAAAATTGTTTCTTTCTTCTATGCTTCACGCTTTGGTTAGCAGACATAATAGCATTTTTAATGCTTCAATATATGTGAACTTATGCTTACTTAGCATTCAACCAAAAATATCCCATATCATAATTCAAACAATTTTTTACACATATGCATATACTGGCTACATAAAAATGATAACCCCTTTAATCTAAAAATGAACTAGATGATTTGCGCCGTTAGTTATGATGCATGACACTATTGATTATTGCCTATGCATCAATTATGTTGGCCAACAGTTGTATTGGCAACAAAAGCAAATGACACTAACACGCAATTAATACAACATTACAGGAAAGAATATTTTTAGGTTTTAAGGAATTTTAACTGCTAAAGTTGAGTAGACCTAATGGCACCAGTCTAAAAATAGAAAAATAGATTGTCGGATAGACAGGTGGATATATATGATTTTTGTTGTAGAGTCAACTCACGTTAATCGGACATGATTTGTTTCAGTGAATAATGTGCGATTACTGAGATTGTCAGATTAACGAGGAAGCCTAGTTTGTGGTTGGTAATGTCGATACGTCAATCACGCAACACCAATTCGCACTTGCGTGGCCCTGGTTAGCACAGGTAACTCATTATGGACAATAACATGCAATATCGCATTATCTTGCATGAATCCCTATCACTTAGTTCCGGTACCTTGCAATTGTCACTGTGATTAAGCGTAACAGTCCGTAATCTGAATTGTCTTTTAATGCACTGCAGATTTCTGGTGTTTGATGAAAAAACACAATGTGAGCATTTTGCAGTTTTGAGGAAATCGGCATTTTGATTTCCATTGTGGTACTGCCTGCATGGCAATTTTATGTAATTTGATTAAAAATTGGAAAGCCTTACTTAATAAGGCTTTACTGTTTTTGATCAAAGTTTTCCATTGCGTCATAAAAGTTACGCAATAATTATAATTATTTCCTTTCATTTGGTAATGCACTCTGGGGCAAACGTTGCAGTTTAATTGTTATGTCCGATTAACGAAGAATTTTTTATGTAGTCACTTAGCACTCAGAATGTGTGCGGTTAAATATAGATTCCGGTGATGTCACTCATTTTCGTAAAATTTTGTATTGATTTTTACAGTTATATATTTTGGTTAGAGTTAGGGCTAGAATTACAGTTAAGGTTTGGGTTAAGGGTTAGGTTTTATTACAAAATGTCTACGCGCATGGAATGTGCGCCAAGCCTTTTCCAATTCTTTAATGCATTTTGCACCTTTGTTCCTAGAATTTCACTGTCATACTCATAGTTGGATAGCAAGGTTATCCGATTACACAGGTAAAACACAGTGCCATACAATCCAGGAATTCCATTCCTTGACAGCTTGACAGTTTGTGTCTGATGGCAATGGTGTCCAATTAAAGTGCATCCAATTAACGGTAGTTGACTGTATTGCATATTTATCCTCCTGTCACCAGATAACATCAAACACTAACTATTGGACAATCCGCACACTTTTCATTGCTTTGACTACTTTGAGCTTGGAGGAATCTGCACCAACTTAATGGTTTCCAGTGATCCAATGTTGCAGTGGATTTTTTTGAATTCTTGTTTTAAAAGGTATCCAAGCTTAATAGTGATTTTCTTTGTTTTCTACCTGCATGAATGTTTCAGATTTTGCATGTGGGTACTGTAGACTTACTGTCAGACTGTAGGTTAGTCAGTTTCCAGATGACCCCATGTTAAGCAGTTTTAAGCTTATTATTTTATGCTCAATCATTACGTTAACTATGAACATTGACTTTAAAAGTTTACTGTGTGGATAAACGTCTGAGGTAAAACATCCATGTCAGATTTGTAGATTTGGTAACAATGTATGGCTACCATTTAATTACGTCAAGTAAATGACTGAAGTCTATCAGACTTACTATATATTGTTCATTATGAGACCAAACTTGAACCCAAGTTCCACTTCACCAAATGTACTCAGTAATGTGTAACCATCTGCAACTCTGCATACTATACAGTATAATAAAAGCTTAAATACTAATACACAAACAGAGTTACTAGGCCTACAGAAACAGTTTTTATCTGTTATGTTATGCATTGTTAGGGTTTTGAAATCAGAAATCTGCATTCAAAATCAGGAAGGTCAAGTTCGAAATTATAAGTTTTACTGTTTAAAAAAATCATTTTTAAAATTTCTATCCGCACATTAAAGTTTTTCTTAGATCGTAATTGGGTTCAAAAAACCTAACGTTACAAAAGATTATGGTACCGGTATGACATAGGCAGTGGCTATTTTGCCTCTAGAGGCAAAATAGCCCCATGTTATTTTGCCACAAGTGCCAAAATAGCCCTAAGCCTAATGCTAACCCAAACCCTAACCCTAACTCTAACCCTCATCCTAACCCTAATCCCAACCCTAGCCCTAACCCTAACTCAAACAGAGGAAAAACACTACCGGTATTTTGCCTCTAGAGGCAAAATAGCCACTTCCTGTGACATACTGTACAGTACTGACAGACTGACAAACAGCTAAGGTTTACCTTGGACTTTTTGACTTGACCGGTAGACTAGGTTAGCATTTTACCAGCTAGCAGTTGAGTTCAGAGTTTATTAGGCCTACTGTAACTTGTAAGTGTACCTAACACTTATTGGTTACAAACTAAGCTGATCTTCAAACAAACATCAAACTCAAAGGCCAATTTCCAGATTTCTGACATGACATACCGGTAGCTTGCCCTTTGTGCCTAACATATTTTAAGATAAAAAGTACAAGCACTTTTTTCATCGCTCTACACAATCGTTTACCGGTATTTATTATTTGACCAACCGGTAAGTATTTTTCCAGATCTAGTAAAAACCAACGTTAGACGTTGGTAAAAACGCGATTTGCAGTTCCCGCGCGTGTGGCGTCTATAGTTTCCGAAGTTACCAACTTGAAGAACAGCGCACCTTGTGGAAAATATGAAAAAATGCTGATTAACTCCGCTTCAATTTGACTGAGTTACTGAACTCAGTGAAATGATTTATGGTTTTGTTTCAAACAAACAAACAAACAAACAAACAAAAAACTTGAGCATTTCAAAAAAACTGCAAGGCAATGGCTATATTCATATTGGATATACTCTGTAATGTATTGCTTTAAATGGATATTTTCTCAATGTCAAATAGGGTTTGGTTTGTACTTTTTGAAAACTGTTAACATGCCAAAAGCTAAATAAATTTTGAGAATTAAACCTACGTGTTTGCTTTTGTAAACTTTGGTCTTTAGGAAAAATTTGTTTGTATCACAACTCACAACTTTACCACACTCGAGGCACTTACTTGACAGCAAAAATGTAGTATTTTGGCCACGGACGTTTTTAAATTCAAATCAACTCCATTCCCATTTCCTACCAGATTTAGTGGTACACCATACAGAATATCAGTCTAATCTGTAGGTCTACTCTAGGTCCGTCGAATTTGTTCCACGTAGTTCCTCTTATTTTGTATGATTAAAACCAGAGGTGGAGTCGTCGAGGACAGATTTTGAAGTCCTTGGCCTTGGCCTCGAAGCCTCAAGTCCTCGAAAATTGCCCTGTCCTCGGCTCGAGGACAGCACTATTTTTTTAACCGTTGAAATTTTGTTGGAAAGGGCCAGAGACCTTGCAGAAAATTTGCGAAGACCTTTTTTGTTTTCCTCACGTGGAAATCGCCTGAAAAAAAATTTTTGAAGACCTTTTTGCCTGAAAAAAATTTTTGAAAACTTTTTTTTTTGAGATGCTTGAAAAAAAATTTTGAAGACCTTTTTTTTTGAGAACACTTGCACCTGTGTCCTTGGTCCTTGGCCTTGGCCTCGAGAGGGTCTGTCCTTGTCCTTGGCCTCGAAATTTTTTTGTGTCCTTGGCCTTGGCCTTGAGCCTTGTGTCCTCGACTCCACCTCTGATTAAAACAGAAGGTGTACTGGTAGCTACCAGTAGGTTTCGGTTTCTGTTTAGTACCGGTAGGTTATTTAGCTTAGCATTTGCCAAGTACCGTAAGACATGGAAGTGAATCAAAGAAATGAAAGTGATTGCCACACAGTGGTGTAGCCTAGGACTCTAAAGTAATGAAATACTTTTAGTTTTGCTTGAGTACCGTAGTACTGAGTAGATTACGCAAGTAGTTTTTTTCCAGTAACGAGTGCTTTTTGAGTAGGCCTAGTTTTTTTTTGTGGCTACTTTTAGTTTTACTTCATTACTTTTACAGTGAAGCAATGATACTAAGTACGGTAGTATTTTGATTCAAACTTTAAAATATGGTTATCTGATATTGTACAGTTGTATGCTTGCCGGATAGGAAAGTGGACATATTTTTAGTGCAAAGATACGGTATATATAGTCTTTCTAAGCCATAAAAGCACTTATGTGCCAGTGTGCATGTACCGGTAATGTTTATATAATCTGTATGTATGTACATACCGGTAGATTTTCTACTGCTTGAACGAGCCTATGTTTCTTCTTCAGTAGGCTAGATGGTTAGTACCGGTATCCTATCTAGCATTTGGAATTGATACTTTGACTTTGAAAAGTATTGGTAGGTTGATAAACACTATCATTCCAATATTGTACCGGTACTTCATTTATTCCTGTGAACACTAGATTCTTTTCTTGTAATTTTGATTTAACTAGCCTACAAATTGATGAAACAGTCTTAAACCTTGACAAGGGCAAAACTAAGTGGTTGAATGGCAATCTCCTAAAGGTAGCATATGGTATTAAACGAAAATGGATGCAGTTGATACGGTGAGGCTTTACTCTTTCACTGCATCGATAGTGTGCATTTATTGTGGTACGTAGTATAGCAACACCTATTTTGCAGTGTACGCTATAAGCCAAAAAAAGTGCGAATATTTTATGGGCTTTTCCACACAGATATTTTATGGCATTACGGCATTTCTTCTATGAATGTATGGCGTTTTTATTTGGCAGTGGCTATTTTGCCTCTAGAGGCAAAATAGCCCCATGTTATTTTGCCATTTGGATGCAAAATAGTCCTAACGGCTATTTTGCCGAAAATTAGTCCTAATGGCTATTTTGCCGCAAGTGCCAAAATAGCCCTAAGCCTAATCCTGACCCAAACCCAAACTCTGATCCTAACCCTAATCCCAACCCTAACTCTGACCCAAACTCTAACCCAAACAAAGGAAAAACACTGTTTTGCCTCTAGAGGCAAAATAGCCACTTCCTTTTTATTTTCTTCCAAAACTCATTGATTATGAGCGGCATTAATGTACGACGCCGTTTTCTCCCGATGTAGTGATAGACCCGCAAAAAGCTAGAGGAGAAAGTGCGGCTCTCCAGGTGACTTTTTTGTTTTCAAGGACGGCAAAGATCCATAGAAAAATTTTGCGTTTCCAGGCCAGTGACTTTTTTTTTTGAGATCAGCACAAAAGTCGTAGTGTGCTGGCGGCATTTTCACCTAGCTTTCTGGATGTTCGCACTTTTCCAGCACTTATTATGCACAGTATATAACTGTATAAGTGAAAAGTTAGAGGGAACACTGCTACTTTGTTTTATTTGCTCTTTTGCAAATGACGAGTGTGCCATTTTATGATTCTGCTTACATACTGAGAAATACAAATACTTGACTTGATTCAGAAAAGTACCGGTAGGAAGTACTGTAATTTTAAATTTGAACCACAAAATCATCAGAACTGTCGACTTTACTACCGGTAATTGTTAAATGTGGTTAAGTTAGTTGTATTTTCCTTTTTTGGCTGGCAACTCTTGTGTCAGAGGTAGGTCAGACCACCACAGCGACTGCAGCAATGTCGTTTTACGATTTTTCTATGAGTGCAGGTTTGTATCAGATTCAGCCTGACAAAAAGCAGTTCAAGATCTGAGATGGTTTTAGTTTCACGTTTGTTGTTTGGTGTATGCCCTTCACCACATACTGGCATATATAGGTGTTTACTATGTCAAAAGTAAATCTTGAACAAAACAACCAGAGGTATAAATTAGGCAAAAATGCGTCCTATGATTACTAAACTTTCGCCTATTAAAGTAAGCCAAAAATCACACACTATGTATGCAATAAGCATTATTGGACGATATATACTGTAATATATTGTGCAATGTAATTACAAAATCAAAATGTTTTCAACATGATGATCAATTTCCTCCCAGTAGAGACCCAGATTATTTAAATCTCTAAATGGGCTATCTACAATAATTTTGTGTGAGTTAAAGACACAATGTTTATCAGGCTTCTATGCCTGCCTTCACATGATGTGAAAGAACTTCAATTCAAAAAATCCACAATAATTTTGATTAATTACTGTAGTCCAAAAAAGGTTATCGCAGAATATACTGAAATAGCTACCGACCAGTATGATGCGTAACTTTCAACCCACCCTGTAGATACACATACAGCACATTATTATATACTGATAAGACACATCCACACTGTTTTTAAAGTTTAGCGTAGTTTAACAATGACAGTATTGATAAATTACAGAGGTGTATTAAGTATCAGGGAGTCAAGGTTTGGAATTGCATTCCCACAAATAGTAGGGCGTTCTCACACAAAAAATTTAAATTTTGCTTCAGAAAGTTTTTATTATCTTGAAACAAATATTAGCATCAATGATTTTGTTTACGCAGTTTGCATATTCCTTTTATGATATAATTATGCAGATCTCTGCTGTGGTGACATGAAAAGTTCATGCTGATGACAGGTCGTCGTTTTTTTTTTTATTGAAATCATCAAAATGTCGCAACTCACTTTGACAAAGTAAAGAAAATCATCCGTAATACTGGCATAAATTGCCTTTCTGACAAGTGGGTCGTTGCTTGACTCAGTACCTGTAAGGTCTTTTGCAACTTACCTGTTGCCTTTTTAGATGAATGCTGATTATAAATTCTTCTTCATGCTATTACTGAGCGATGAAATAAATTTGTCTTGTCTTGTCAATGAATGAGTATTTGAGCCAAGATTTTATAAAATGATGCCATGTAAATTCTGCATGCTTCATTTTCAAAACTCGAAGTTTTGCTGTTGTTGTTCTTTTTGATTGTCTTGAATATAACAAAAAACTTGCAAACATTAATAATTCATGACTTCTTGAGAGAATGAGGGGTTAGAAGACCAAATGCATGTCAATATGTGGCAGTGGTGTAATGGTAGTCGACCAGTTGTCATATGTCTATTGAATAGTTTGTTTATTTTGCTTGAATACTTTCAGAAATACTTCTACTTTTAGAATGACTACTTTTTTACTTTTACTCAAGCACTTTTTTTGGTGAGCACTTTGCATTTTACTTCAAATAGTTTTTTCGACAGCAACGAAACTTTTACTTAATTACAATTTTTGAGCACTTTTTACACCACTGTTACCACACTACACTCAATTGCATCTTCGATGAATGATGAGCTTCCATCCTGCATGGACTGTCTTTGAATAACATAGGCTACTGTACCAAATTGATTTCGGATACAACTCAAGTTACTTGAGCTGCTGAATAAGCTACAGTCCTTAGAGCCTAGTACTGGTATTCATGTATTTCTTTACTTTACAGTTTAGTAAAATAGACTACGGTAGTGGTCTGGTAGTGTGTAGCCTAGTTGCAAGAATTTTGTCTATATTGTCATTAGACATGGGCACAATCTTGATCTTCAAAATCATATTATTTTAATGATCTGATCTTGATCTTGAAGATCATATTTTTTGTGTGATCTTGATCTTGAAGGTCAAGATTACTTTCATTTTTAAATGTCGCGTATAAGGGTAAGCATCTCCGAGGCCAGACTATGTGATATTCTGAAGCTATTTCATGGCTTTGACACAAAATGGAGTCTAAACTGGATTTGCCATGGTACAGACTGGACAGGTACTTGTAAAGATGGAATGGTAAAGACAGGTCATGTTATGTGATATTCTGCAGCTATTTCATGACTCCGACATGGAATGGAGTAATCCGCATTTGCCATGGTACATACAGGACAGGTACAAATCAGTACGGCAGTACCTAACCTGCTAACTTGAGGAGAAAATTAGTCACAAATCAGCTTTGTTTATAGCAGAATGTTTGCAGGCTTCGGGCATCCTATCAACAATAGCACTCTTGTTTTGCACATCATTAACAGATTACCGATAGTAAGGAAAATCTTCAGGAACTAATACTGAAAAAATAAGTGCTGGTAGTGTTAGCAGTGCCAGTACCAGTAGTATCCTAGCCCTCTTTCTTTATTAATGACCAGGCTGTTAAGAGCCAAAAAGCTAGGTTGCTGACAATTGAGAAGCAAAAAGCAACAGGTGTCAGTCAGGATAAGCGTTCAAATATTGCAAGTTGTCACCTGATGAGTATTCAAAATATTTTGCGGGCAATGTTAGGATTAATATTAATGATCTATTTCTTCTATTGAATAGAAAATATTTCCAAATTGTCAAGAAAAGAGAAAACAAGATCAAAGTAATATGTATGCAGTCAGATATGGGCACGATCTTGATCTTCAAGATCACATTATTTTAATGATCTGATCTTGCTCTTGAAGACCACATTTTTTGGATGATCTGATCTTGATCTTCAAGATCACCAAAAGGTGGTGATCTTGCCAATCTGTGATTGTTATTGCAATTAAACTGTAAAGATATTGGCAAAGCAGAAACAATGTTTCAGGTTTATTTTTTCTGCAAGACTCATGTTATTGTTATTCTATAAAAAATACCAGTAGTAGCTGGGTTATGTCCAGTTTGATTTTTGAACAATGCCATGAAAAATGTCGTTTTGTGAAATGCGTTGACAACATAAACAATGTAATCACCAAAGCATCTTTATATCAAGTAAAACGTAAGTTACGATAGTTTTGTGATTAAGCTTTTGTTAATGTATCCTACTAGTACTGGCATTGCTGGTTAAGATTTACCTACTTGTCTTTCATTTACTGGTATGTAGCTACCGATAAATGACCTGATGACTAAACTGATTAAAATTGTCGGTACCGATTGCACGACAGTTTTGTTTAATTTGATTAAAAATAGTAAAGCCTTATTAAAAATAGCAAAATTTCCAAATATTTCAAACTTAGCTTCGTCCATCATCAGCAAAACTGAAATCTAAAACAGTAAAGGTATTGGTTCTATAACAGAAGAAAGTGTAAAATTTTTACAATTGCAATGACAAATTTTATTATTTTAAATAAGGCTGTACTGTTTTTAATCAAATTAAACTGATTAAGGTTTTCCCATTTGTAATTCAGAACTTAAATCTCAAGCAATGACAATTATTCATACTGGTATCTTAGTTTTAGTTTTATTTCATGTGAATTTAAGTGTAGTATGTAAATGTTTGCTATTTTTTGTGGATGACTCAAGGTTGCCTAAAGCAAGCATGTACAGTATCACATCAAGTAGGCTTTTCAAATTCTTTCTAGTCAAAAGTGTGGAAATGAAATAGATATTAGTAACATTGTGGCATTGTACAGCTGGCAGTGTTGATATTGTTGGCTATCGGCCTACTACACTAGCTAATGAATTAATATTTTCAGTTTATTACCAATGCTGATTTGTATGGTATGACTGCTACCATAATTTACTTTTAGCTTGACTTTGATATTCTTTTTCAGAATATGTAAGTGAAAGTTGCGAGAATGCATTATTTCGATTTGATAGTTTTGGAAGACTGCCAATTCATGTTGCAGCATCTTGTGGCAATGTGGATGTTTTAGAGTGGCTGGTTTCTACATACCAAAGTACTAAAGGTGCTGATAGGCTGTCAATTGATATCACAGATAAAGAATCTGGATGGTCTGCCTTGCACAGGGCAGTTTATTATGGAAGAATGTCATGTATAATTTTGCTGTTAAAGGTATAAGTTTAATCTGTACTTAGAAGTTATTAACATGGTCATTGGTCAATTGCTCATAGATTATCTTAGCAGTATAAATACATACAAAATCAATGCCATGTTATTATCGCTAGTTCCTATGAAATATGTACGATCAGCATTGATATTTTTGTTTTGATCTACTTTAGAAAAAATGATGCAGTTTTGGAAAGTAAATTTCTTAGAGTTGAAGCTAAAAAACAGTCAACAATTTTGAACAGTGAATTTTTATACTTGGAGTAACTTTTTCCACTTAAAATTTTGGTTTTGAAGTTAAAAACTTTTAATCGATTATTGTAACAGAATATATATTCTTATTTTGTATTCATTTACTCATTTAAGCTTTCTGTATAGATTCATATTGTAGTTGATGAGAATGCTTTTTGGCAAATCTTACTGTTTTAGTGATTTATACTGAATTGATGATTGGTGGACTGGTGGCTCTATCAATGCTTTCAGTAATGACAATAAGTAATAAATCATTGTTGTTTTTGTGCTTTAGAATGGAGCGGATATGTGGTTGAAAGATAAAGATGGCTGCAATATTTTTGATTTCATGGTCAAAGATGTTTCTCCTTGGTTTATTGAGCCAGTGTTTCAACGAAACAGTAACAGTGTTGTTAAAAAGTAAAGATTAATACGATGTATGTTTGTACCAAATTTTGAGGCAATAGGTTTCATGACTTCGACTATAGAACTCAAAAACTGCTCCAAAAGTTTAGCGTAAAAAGCTGTCTCATTCAAAAACAGCTTAAGTATGGCAAACAAATATTTCACTTGGTTATATGTCTTATGATACCCTTTCATCCCTGCCAGTCCACTTTTCATTGTGATGAGGTTTTTTTGTTTTCCTTTTTTTTCTTCCTAAATCTTGTGCGCTCTTCTTCTCTACCACAAAACACTGAAATCTGATTCTTGTGTGATATCAGTAGATATTTAAGAGACAAATGTTTTGATATAGTTTGGGGGTACCACCACCTCGGGACCCCCCAAATGGACCCCAAAAATCAATTTTTTTGAACAGTTAAGTTTGGGCACTAGTTTTTTATATCAGTAGATATTTGAGTGACAAATATTTTGACTAAGTTTTTTGAGAATTTTATTGTTTAACATGTATCGGTTGTTCAACAGGCTTGCTTGTCAGTAGGCTCCCATCTACTTCTGTCTTTATTGCTTCTATCAATTTTACTGGTACTACTACTTTGATCAGACTGATTTTATTTAAATATATGTATTAATTGTACATTTTCTAATAGTTGTTTTGAATTGGTATTGGCATGCATTTTTTCTTGGTCAAATTTTTTTTTTGGCAAATTTTTATTTTGCTGGTTTTGTTGCCGAAATTTTGCTTTTTAAGAAAAGTTTATAATTGATTTTTGTAGTTGGACAGACTTGCAGAGAGGTGGTCCAAATGAAGTTTACACATGGGGCACCAATGAAAATATGACACTGGGTGACTCTGGTGCTAAAACTAAATCAATCCCTGAAATTGTACGATTGTTTTCCAAGAGAAAATTGTCCATAAAGCAAGTATGTGCTGTTCATTATTTTATACTGAGCTAGTGAGCTATTGTTTGCACGTGTTTATTTTCAACAAATTCTATTCATATCATTTCTATAAACGATCACAGAGCAAAAGATTTTAAGTTCTTTTTAAATTTATCTACAAAAGGGTTTGAACCCATTTGACAGTATTAATACTAGTTTTTTGTTGAAGTAAAAAATTTACGTTTTTCTTAAATAGCAAATTGTTTCTGATATTCGTTGTTTGATATAAACTTTTTAAGATTAACCTATATTAAAAACCCTGGCATTCTCTCTCCTTCAGTTTAGCATGATGGCAGTCTGTGTCAAAGTTAAATAAATTGAATCCTCATTATCTATTAATATTTTTTACTAGCATCTAAGAGCCAATAACTTTAAACTGTTTAGTTTTTTAATTCTGCACTAAACTAAGTAGTAATTTATTTTTGAAAACTGTTCTAAATTTCTGGGAACATTTATGTTGAAAATCATAGATGTAATTTCCATGCTTTTTGTTTTGCGATAAATAGATCAGTGCAAACCAACTTTTATTTTTACTCTGTCAAAATTTTCAGGTAGTTTTGTGCAAATATCATGCTGTATTTCTAACTCATTGTGGCCATGTCTATACATGTGGTAGCGGTAGAGATGGACAATTAGGAAGTGGAAAAGGCAATATCTCCCTAGAACCCCACATGGTCGATCTGGAATGTAAAGTTCATTGCATTGCTGCTTCAACTCACCATTCTGTGTTTGTCCTAGCTAATGGCCGGGTAAGTTGTTCACTTGTACATTTGTATCAAAAATCACTTTGGAAATATTTTGATATCTTATTCTTAATGACAGCAACCACATACAAGTTAAAAATTTGTGATGAAGGTAATGTTTGGAATTACATTTTATTTATTTGAACATTTGCAATGTGCCAAATCTGGGTTTCAATGGTTATGGTAGAAATGTATTGGCTACTCTATTATTGGTTTTTTACCAACTGCTCGCTATGCTAATTGTTCCGGTTACTCATAAATTCTTCTGTTGTAGGAAAAAATTTCTGATAATAATTCTCAAATATTCAGGCCTTCTTCAAGAAATTAAATTCTCACGTATAGCTTCACTACAGCAAACTATTTAAATTGCTGCTGCCTGTTTGGTATTGTAGTTTTCAAGCATTCACAACCATAAGGCTACAGATAGTGTCATCGCATTTACCTCTGGTGTTGATTTGAATCTTCTAATAATTGATCGTGTGTCTTCTGTGCGTAGCCTAATTGCGGTTGTTGTATGTACTGGAATGCGTGATTGTTGAATATCATGTGATTTTCTAGGTTTGGACTTGTGGTCGCAACCACCATCATGCTTTAGGAGTAATTCCTCCTCCTTTGAATAGCTCCCAGCCTGTTTGTGTGACTCTTCTTCAAGGTCACCACATAATTGGCTGCGCAGCTGGCTCATACCATAGTGCAGTTTGGTCGAAAAATTCGCTCTTTACCTTTGGAACAAATGCAGGACAGTTGGGTACGTTATCAGATGGCATTTTTGTCGTGATATTTGAATTGGATCCCCACGCAGTTTGAGAACCATATTTTCTTTGTTCGGCTTTTTATTGGACAACTACCCAAAACAACGAGTTTTTTTGTGTGTGGAAGTAAAATGCTTGAAGAACCAGAGAACAAACGATAGAAAAGTTAAGTGTCATCAAATCGATTTAATTTTTTCAGTGTGCTTTTTTCAACCTTCTTTGCATTGCAATATTGGTCTATTAGCTATCTCTGTATTGTATCCTTAGCTCATACGAGAACAATCTCTCCTATTCACAGATAGTGGATATGCTATTCAATAAGTGGGCTAATTACTTTTTAGGGCATTCAAAAGTTGACTTGTTTATCGACACTCCTCGTAAAGTCTCTGCTTTCCATGGTGAGAATAAACAATTCGTTGATGTTCATGCGAGCGACGCAGCTACAGTGGTTGCTTCAACTCAGGTATTTGTTTTCTTTAGAATGCATATACTGTATTTGCTCATAAATATCGGTCATCACAAGTTGACCCTTGAACTTATGCGGATAATCAGCGTTTTTGTAGAATGCAGCTGCAATAAATTGTTAGTTGCCAAAGATGGCGCGGCCGCTCATATTCAGAGCTCCAAATTTTCTACGATCTTATGTGGTATGCTAATTATTTAGGGCATAATTTTTCTTCTTCATCGTTACGTTTGCCGCAAGATTTTGTCAAGGCATACTGACATCATCAAAGTGCAAGTTGGAGGTGGATTATTGGATGATGACGTCATATCAAAGGTAACTTTTGAGCTTAGCAGGTGTATGATGCAATATGTTTCGCTTTTGCGTTCCCTACGTTTTCAACTTTCAAAACTATTTGTTAAATACTTGTTAAAAGTTTTTCCTGAAACTACTTTTCTTAGATGCTCAGGAAACGGTAAGTTTTGCAAAATTTAAGATTCAAAATCTCTTGCCGCTTTGTTTGAATTCAGGATTTTAATCACAACGTCAATAATGATTGTTGCTTATGAAAACTGATTCTTAGTAGAGGGCACGAGTTTTCATTCTTTAACGTTTTACCGGTTGATATTAACTAGGCCTATTACAGCCTTCGTTTGCGACTTTTTGACGCTACGGGTTTTAACCCAAATGCTTACCAATACCCCAGCCCCCAGGTCTTGGCCGTACTGATGCGAACCCCCCTTACACTGTCGAGTCGATTCGTTTTGATTTGTATAGTCTTCTGCTAGTACTTAGATTACTAAAATCTTTTTCATTGTTTTTGCTGTGTACAAATAATAAACGACTGTAGTTCAATAATACTAAAACGGCAACGGCAACTACTACTGGAGCTCTGTCGCCATTGAGCGCTTCTGAAAACACTGTCTTGCACACACCTGAGCTCATTAATATTTTTAGGTTCAATCAATGGACCGAGTAAACACGTTTTCAAAGAAACGGAGTTGCAACGAAGAAAACGAGTTAAAAGTTTTGATGTTGAAGAATAGCGGCGATGTGTTATCATGGCGGAGCACTCAAGAATCTGCCGATCATTGCCATTTCAACACAAAACAAGTACGCTCGAATTGTGACATCCTGCATAATTTGAGTTGTACCTGTCCGACTCGCCATGTCGCTTTTGTTTGTTCACCCAAAAGAACTTCAAAACTTACGTACTTCCATTTTTGCTACGTCATAAAACGGGACTTTTTAAGTTTTGAAACTGTTCGAATTTTTCACATTGCGTTTAATTTCGTGTTTTTGTTATCAAATTATGTTCTTTTACTGTTCAGGAGAATTAGAGCTTTTCTCTCCTGGAAGCAACATGAATCAACTCGTTGAAGATGCCTAACTTCGGACCAGGGCGTTATGCGCTGCCGTTTAGTCTCCAGGACTTTTTCTCTGTCATTTCTCTAATCATGCCTCAGCCATGATAACACTGGCCAACAAAAAAATTTTTTTGAATGGTGCCAATGATTTTTTTGACTAATCTTGGCTAATTTGGGGTCGCTGATTTCAAAAACTGCAGTTATTTTTTCTCCATCAGGTCTAGTTTTTTCGCTATGGTACACCAATTAATGAGCATTTCTGTACTAAAAGATGATCATTTGAATATCTGTAAAAGTTTTTTTTACAAAGCATAAGCGGGTGTAACATCAAAAATATGTTGCACATACCAATTTCTTTAATCGCTGCAAAAACACTAAAACAACAGAGTGATGAAAAGTAGGCTGCCATATGTATGAAGTGCCAACCATAAATTTGCGTTTTAATGATTTGCGGCTATGAGTGGCAACAGAATCACGTTTGATAGACCAGCAGTAGTCGACTAGCATGACGGCATCCCATCTCCCTTGATACCTCTCTTCCATTTCCTTAACGTCTTGATGGAATCATTCTCCTTGTTCGTCACTAAGTGCACCCAAATTTTCAGGAAAGCGATCAAGATGACTGTGCAAGAAATGAATCTTGATGCTCATTTTAGCACCGATATCTTCAGAAGAGCTCAGTAAGTTTGCTACAAGCTCTTTGTAGTTGGATGCTTTTTTGTTTCCAAAAAAGTTTTTAACTACTTTCACAAATGCATCCCAGGCATAAAATTCTTCTTTGCTCCTGGATGAGGGAAACTCATGATAATTCATTAATTTTCTTATTTGGGGTCCGTTAAAAATACCAGCTTATAATTTTTCTATTGTTAGACCTGGAAATTTGCCGCAGATATATTTGAAACATGCACCTTCCTTGTTCAGTGCTTTGACGAATTGTTTCATGACTCCCAGCTTGATATGTAATGGAGGAAAAACTATTTTGGATCTTTCCAATAGCGGTTGAGCTTGTATGTTCTTCTCACCTGGTACCATTTGTTTTCTGATTGGCCATTCTTTCTGTCTCCAATGCTGTTCTCTTGCTCGGCTATCCCACAAGCAAATAAAGCATGGAAACTTGGTATATCCTCCTTGTAATCCCAATAAAAATCCAACCATTTTCAGATCCACACATATGATCCAGTTGTGCTTGTAATAGCCAATTTTTTCTAAAACAAATTTAATATCGCTGTATTTTTCTTTGAGTGTTGTAGAATGTCCAAGGGGAATAGATCCAAAATCATTTCCATTGTGCAAGAGAACACATTTTAAACTTCCTTTGCAGCTATCAATAAAAAGTCGCCAATCATTGGGATCATATTGGGTGACACCAAGCTTCTTCAGAACGCCCTCAACATTATTGCAAAATACTATATCTTTTTCTTGTGTAAAATAAGGTAGAAATTCAGCGTGATGATTTCGGTAGTAAGTTATAAATGTTCCTAGTTGTAAAAGATTCTTTTCTTTTAGTCTTGATGCCAACAGTTCAGAAGACTCTTTGGACAAGTTCAGGTCTCTTGCCAAATCATTTAGTTCATTTTGTGAAAAATAGTTGTGGAGGTAACAGAGAAGGTGGAAAGTCGTTGTCTGCAATAGTCGTTTCACTGTCAGTAGAGGAAAGATCATCTTCACTGGATAAAGCAGATTCAAGTTGAGGCAAACCTTCAAAAACAGGAATAGGAAGTTCTTCACTGTGTGGAACAGGCCTGATTGCCGAATCCAAACTTGAATATGTTAATGAGGTTCTATTCTTCCTATTAATGCCTTTGGTCTTTATTCCACAAAAGTAGCAGTCACTGTAATGATCTTTTGGCTCTCGCCACACCATCGGAATTGCAAACCTCAAACCTTTCCTTTGTTTCTTTGTCCATTGCCGTAAATGCTCGATGCAGGTTTTGCAAACAATATGGGGAGCCCACGATTTGTCTTGATCACCAAGTTTCACTTTAAAATAAGCTAAATACGCTTGTTTCACAAAATCGGTGATTAGCTTTCGGTTGTGCTCCAATGTGTATTCGCCACATATATAACAAAAAACATTAGGGTCATTTACACAACTTCTTCTAGATGAAGTAGCCATAACTTACTGCTTTAGATGTAACATATCTGCATAACAATGTAAACTAATATTAGCTTCATATACCGGTAACGCTATGATATAGCAGTATACTGCAGCGTGGTATAGTGTATCTAACTAATGAATATACAGTGGTACAATATCAAACTCTATCTGTATATCTAACTTGACTATCTATATCTTCTCTTATAAACTGACATGCACTTCCATATCATCACAACTGATAGTTACTGCAAGTGGATATTGCTTATTTAGTTATACTTGTTTTCCAACCTATGCACTAAGCAGTAAACGTGACTGTTTATCAGTGCTGAGCTCTTCAGCTGCATTAGTCTAGTGAGACAGAACGGTAGCTTTAAGACTAGTGATGAGAGACACAAAAGAGTAAAAGGGAGTGTGTAAACAATAGGTGTTTATATTTCCTGCCTGCTAAAGCGGCAATAAAAACACTTCTGAAACACAAATCAAGTAAATTGCAACACAAAGACATGAAACAGCATCCTACTGAAGACACTGCTAAACAGCCTATCGCATAGAAACCAAAAATGTTGGATATCTCAAAAAATTGACCTGATAGAGCAAAAACAAGATCATTTTTGGAATCAGCACCTACAAATTAGCCTTAAACCGTTCTTAACTTCTTGGCACCAAAAATTGTCTTGGCCAGTGTAATCATTGTTCTCTCGGCAGTCAGTAACATCAAACTATGATTGATAATACCGGCACTATGATTTAATTGTTGGAATCATATGCATGAATCTGTCGGTTATTGGACTTGTAGGTCATACAATTAAAATCCTCAGCTGAATCGACGACAATCTTTTAATTTTTCAGTTGCGTTGGGTTCGAGATATTGCAATGAGTACAAATGGCTCGACCGTTATTCTCACATCGGTTGATGGAACTGCATATTTTGCTCGCTATTTCACTTGGTACCCAGGAAAGAAAAAATCGGCTCTTCATAAACAAGTACGTATTGCACCACCATCTTAAAAATTCCGATTTATAGAAGCAGTGGTGATTCTTAACTCAGATAGGTAATTTGAATGATTTATTATTATTAGCGCTTTGACATGCCTACTTTTCGGGTTTGATTCTTGGTCCTGATGCCTGCTTTTGCTGAGTCCTGCAAAAAAGTGCGAAATTACGAAAGAACCTGCCAATCAAAGAGGTTATATGTCATTAAAAAAATTGCACAATTTTTTCGAAATTTTTGCCTTTTTTGGCATAACTAAGAACTAGGATTGGACATGAAAAACATAAATTTCCTTTACTGCTCGTTCACAAATCTTGAATTTTTAGGAATACTTTTCTTCTCTGGAGCTCATCGAATGCGATTCGATTCAAATGTTAAAATTGGAGCAGATTCCGTGTGCGTTTCGGGCTCACACTGCTGCGCTTGGTCCAAAAGGAAACAATGCAGCTATACTGCAATCCAACCCCTGCAACTTTTTAACCGAGGTAAGTTTGTGGGTGTTTGAAGTTGAAACACGGTCAATTTCAATTTGTTTGTACTTTTGACCGTCCAACAACTACTACCAAGCCTCCAAAACTCGCATAAATGTAGCACTATTACGGAATAATGAACTCCAATGTGTTTTCAAAACAGATGTTTTGTAGAGAATAAGCTGCAAATATTGTTAAAAAATTTGTAAAAAACTGTGGAAAAAAGAAAAACTGGAGTAGAACTTATTAAGAAAACAGGAAACAAGGTTGTTCAAAATCTTGTTTAAAAAACTGATTCTCCCTCAATTTCAAGAACTACATAAAAACAATAATAAAAATGAAGCGGCGGCTCAGCTGTCGTTTCACCAAATGATCAATCTTTTTTTGAATTGATCATCTTGTTTAAATACCTTTAGTTTTTTTCTTTAAATAAGATTTAGGATTACCTAATAGTATATACTTTTTAAGTAAAACGCCTCCTTAAATTAGAATAATACAATTTCATCGCTATTCTAATCATCAATTGCTTTCAGGTGCCTGTGATTGGCCCGCCTAATTTAAACAGTGACCTGTCGGACTTTTATCGAAACACTTTCGACAGCGATTTGGTTCATGACGTCATAATAAGGATAAGACGTGGAGGAGCGCCAGATACGGATATTGCCGCTCATTTGTTTCTCCTTGCATCTCGTTCACGATTTTTATTTCGAATAATTGCTTCGAGATTTGACAGAAAGGCAAAATCGCATCCGGAATCACAAAATCCACCAATTTTGGTTGTCGAAAATGTTTACCCGGAAATTTTCAAAGATTGTATCGAATTCCTCTATTCCGGACAACTTCCGAACCCCGAAGTCGAAGCCCCACTTGTCGAACAAAATTATGCCGATTTGGGACTTCCTGTTTTCTATTGGGATGGTCTGAACCAATCTCGTGTGGTTGCCAAATCACCAACTAGAACCAAACAAAAAGGCAAAAGCAGATCATTTGAATTAAATCGTATGTCGTTGCTACATCGACTTTTATCTGAACTTGATGTTCAAAATATAAAGTATCCAATTATGAAAGAGTCAGTTGCGGATTTGTCCGACAGTGAAACGGAGAAGCCTGAATCCATTCCGCATCAGCATATCGGTTTTTCTTCAACATCTCTACCTTACTTGTACGACTGCATCATCTCTTGTAGCAACGGAGCAAAATATAGCGCCCACAAGTGTTTACTCGCTGCGCGGATTCCATATTTTGCGGGAATGCTTTTTTCTCCTTGGATTAATAAGGATGATGAAACTCCGCTTTTAAAAGTAAGAACAAATTTTCTGGAGTTGATCCATTCCATGACGGATCTGTACGAGTGACTAACCGATAAAATTCAATTAAGCACAAGGTAGGGGTTCAATCCATGCTTAATTTATGTTTTTTTTGTGAAATGTCAACCCCTGTTCTAGAATCTTCTCCAAACTTGGCATGGGAGTAGAATAGAGTAAAAAAAACTGTTTGCAAAAAATTTCACCTTTCTAGCACAAGCCGTTCCTGAGATGTGGCCTTTTCAAAATTGTGTGAATAGGTGAATTTTGAGGATATGCGTGAATGATTTTGACCTCTAACGCTTAAAGTTGAGGTAGGAGGATGCAGTAAATTGCCCCACCCCCCATTTTTGACCATGCCAAATCCAATAAAGCTGTTATTTTTCAGCTAAAAAGATTGTTTTTTGAGTTATTTGATAATATAGATGTTTCTCCTTGGGCCTCAATTATAGGGTGCTCTGAATTTTTTTTTTTTTTTTATAAAATGTTTTAACCCCATCTTAAATGACCACTTTTCATGGCTAATATAAAACCAAGCTTTGTCAAACTCAACTAACATGTATTATAATGCATCAAAATTAATGAACCATGTAGTTCTTCAGTTTTTTATGTTAGAAATATGTCACACACGATAACCTACTTTTCCAATGCTTTTTCCTTAAATATAACTCTATTACTTTTTAAGTGTAGCATTTCTTTGTTTAAAGCATGTATGAAAGGCAATTCGTTGCTATTTATCAAAATTAGCTTGATATTTTGCAAGCTGTACATGGTAATACTGAACGCGTTGACCTCTGTTAGACACAATACCGGTTGAAGATCACCTCATAAAAGTTCAACAAATTGTCAGAAATAGTGTATTAGTAACCAAAAGCATTCAAGTCATTAACCTGATGTTTATATCTTTTTAACCCGCCATTTGAGAATTCAATTACGCATAAGAAATAGCTAGTCTTTGAATGAAAGCTAATAAGCTCACTATTAACGCTGCTAAATCTAGTGCATTAGTTACATATAACTCAAGGAGCTAAAACTGCCTTACAAAAACCAAAAATCTTATGTGACGGTATCCAATAGCTGTAAATATTAATGTCAAGTACTTGGGACTATGGACTGACGAAAACCTTAACTTTGACATTTATCTCAAATTTGTTGGACGTAAAATCGCCTGCGCAGTGGGTATACTCAGTAAATTGAAATGCTATTTCCCCAAGAAAATTCTTTTGCAGCTCTATCATGCATTCATTTATCCCCATCTTCTCTATGTGATTCCAATATGTGGTTCTACCTACAAAGCTTATCTCCACAAAATTTCAATTCTCCAAAACAAAGCTGTTAGGATCGTTACCCAGACAAAATAGAATTCCAGGGCAAACCTTGCATATACCAGCCTAAAGGTCTTAAAAGTGAACAAACTCTACCAATATGAAGTTGGTAAAATAATGTATAATTTATACCATAAGCAACATCCATGTAACCCAAACCAATACTTCATAAAGTCCAATGTCAGACATTCGCGCCCTACCCGCTGTTCCACTTCTCTCATGTTTACTATTCCATTTATGAAAAGTATAATGCTGCAACAACCTTACTTATATCAGGGTGTTAAAAGCTGGAACTCTATTCCCCACAACATCAAAGTTTCCTTCTCTATGTTTAAATCTGATTCTAAGCAGTTCTTTTTAACAATATCTAACTAGAATTTTTACTAGAATTTTCTCATCTCTCTTAAAGCAATAACTTCAGATAGACCTGAAGCTTTCATGAGCAAGCCGGTGCTCAGTGGGGGTCTGTTTGACCAGATGACCGTAACAGGTCCCTTCCAGTCTCTGGTCGTGAAAAAAGTTATTTTTTGTTTTGATATTGTATACTATTTTTTATCTAGTGTGCGATTTATTGCATCTTAAAGCAACAAATAATAACCCGAACTTGAACTTAAGAAGATGCATTGGGATGTAGTTCGAAAGTTTTGAATGATGATAAAATAAATTAATAATTTTGAATTGATTGTGCAATGGATTTACGCCAATGTAAAAAATAAAGTTTAAAGCTAGCTAGACTTAGTTGTTAATATTTTGTTCAATTGTTTTCAGATTTAGTCTAGAAAGTTAGTTGATTCGTCCACTGGTTAAAGTAAAAGGAGAGACAATTGCGCAAATAATTTGGTTGTAAGGAATAGTAGAAATGTCAGCTTGCTCAGGCCAATAAAATGATGGTAATGGGCCATGTGGAACTGTGGGCACATAAATTTAACATCGACTTCCAGTCGTGGTTCATTTAAATAAGACACCCACCAATGAAAGTTATACCAGCATGGTACAAATCCATGCTCTTAACCTTTTGGTATAGTGCTGGTGAAAAATCAAAGGTTGCAGAAAAGTTTAAGTCTGGGCAAATGCACTTGCATCCAATTTGATTCACTGATATTGGGCGATAAGAATGGTATGAACGTGTTCCAGGGTATTTAAATATGCTTGAAGAAGCCTATACGTTTGAATGTGGCAAATAAAAAGAAAAGCTCACACCTGATAATACATGTTAATTCAGTTTGACAAAGCTTGGTTTCATATTAGCCATGAAAAGTGGTCATCCAAGATGGGGTTAAAACATTTTATAAAAAAAAAATTCAGAGCACCCCGTAATCGACGCCCAAAGAGAAACACTTAAATTATCAAATAACTCAAAAAACAATCTTTTTAGCTGAAAAATAACAGCTTTATTGGATTTGGCATGGTCAAAAATGGGGGGAGGCAGTTTACTGTATCCTCCTACCTCAACTTTAAGCGTTAGAGGTCAAAATCATTCATGCGTATCCTCAAAATTCACCTATTCACACAATTTTGAAAAGGCCACATCTCAGGAACGGCTTGTGCTAAAAAGGTGAAATTTTTTGCAAACAGTTTTTTTACTCTATTCTACTCCCATGCCAAGTTTGGAGAAAATTCTAGATCATGGGTTGACAGCCTGTCAAATTAAGCATGGATTGACCCGATATCATTTTGATCTCTGATTGCTTTACCAACTAATTCCCAAATGCCTGAAAATCAGGTGCAGCACAACTCGAGCATTGTGCTGCAGGTCGTTATCATCGTTTGGGAATGACTTGCACCGCAATGTTAGAGTATAACTGCATAAAATGCATAAACTTTCAGAGTGCAGACTGGCTGAATTCTTGTGTCATGTGCTGCAATTGACTTTCAGGCATTTGGGATTTAGTGAGTAAAGCAATCAGAGATCAACGTGATATCTTGTGCTTAATTGAATTTTATCGGTTAGTTACTCGTCGAATCTGTTTCTGGAGTATGTCATTTCGTTGTACGTATATCATATAATACCCATGTTATAAAGACTTCGTGTTATTTTTACCTTCTACAAAATTAGGCTTGCGTTGAGGTTGAATGATTACTTGCTGAAAATCACGTCCGTTCCAATAAGAATATTTCAGTGATTTGAGCTTGCTTTTGACAGAGTGCTGGTGGTCTTCCTACTTTTCTCTAATCAGTAACTACTAGAAACTCTTATTCAACAATCTAAATTGTTTTAATCGATTCTGTCCTAGACTTCGCCATTTGTCTGTCTTGTTCTTTTTCAAAGAGCATATATTTTAGGTTCCTGTGCCTTCAGACATTTTTCGTTGTGTGTTGGAATTCGCTTACTTCGATTCTCCATCTTGCTTTGACCGAGTAAGGTCGATCGAAAACCGCTGTGAAATACTGGCTGCTGCCGACCTGTTACTGATGGACCGCTTAAAGCAAATCGCTGAGGCACAAGTAAGTAGTTTTTTCTCTTCAAATAAAAATATGGAAACCGTCCATGTAATAATTCGTCAGAAACAACCGATAGGTTCCCAACAACAGTGGCGGCAAGTGTGGCGGTGTGGCGCTCACTCTATGAATGTTGGACTGTTGGTTCGAGCTGGGAGTTGGTGGGAAAATGCTACCGAACCGAACTGGGCTGGAGAACCCTGGAGACAAAAGTGGTCATTCCCACACCACTCCTAAGAGTGGTCACCACACAAATGGGTACCCATTGATCACCTATTACGGCATGGTTAGTGGATGGCTTCACTATTTTATCTCGAAGTTCGCAGGTTCACTCCCTGGAGATCACCTCTTACGAATCGTTAGGTGGGCTGCTCTTTGAGTGTCTGGCAAATAATGGCAACTTCTGTACCCTATTATCCAGCGTTCGTTGAGATTCTATGATGTGATATTCCACAGGAAAGAGTGACAGTCTAAACCACCTCATCAGACCTTATCCACTTCACCGAAATTGTACTCACCCTCAATTTTTCAGATCGCTCCGATGCTTACTTTGAAGAACGTATCTAGTGTTGTTGATGTTTCTGTTGCGTTCAACGCTATCCAACTGTACAACAGTTGCCTGCAATTCATGTGTCACCATCTTAACGCCCTGCTGTTCACACTGACTTTCTATAATTTGGACGATGACACGTTAGAGAAACTAGAAAACGCCTATAGGTAAGTACGAGGGCCATTCAATAAATTAGGTGAATTTTTCAGTATAAGGACTTATAATTCAGATAGAAGCTTAATTTTTTTTTTTATAGTTTCCCTTTAGCTTCACACTTTTTTCCCACCTGTGCACGAACTTCCGTATTCCCTTAGCATAAGAATCTATAGACTGATGTCTCAGCCAGTCGCTCACAATACTTTTGAATTCTTCATCACTTTCAAGAGAGCAAAGTATGAAGGGCAAGGTCTGGGCTGTAAGGGGGATGAGGGAGCAGTTTCCAGCCCAGGTTGTTGATGGTCTGCATCGTTTTGGCTGCTGTGTGAGGCTTTGCATTGCCATGATGCAAGATGACTCCTTTCGACTGATGATCGTTGCGTTTGTTCTTTTTGTTTGTCCCCTGCGTTCTTTAAGTTTGTTCGTTATGAAACGTGTGGTACCATGCACAATTGACATTTTCCTGTGAATTTCCACAGCTTCGCACCCTTCTGCAACTAAAAACTTGATTACTGACCGCTGTTTAATCCTAGAGCATGCTTTTTTATTCACATTTTTGTTTATGTCCAAAACTCTTAAACTTTTTATTTTAAGCAGCAAAAGAAATTTTATCCATGTGAATTAGAAGAAAAACAAAAAAAAAATTAGGCTTCTGTCTGAATTATAAGTCCTTATACTGAAAAATTCATCGTATTTATTGAATGACCCTCGTATTATACTTCTTCGGAGAGTTTGACATGATGTATCAATTACAACACACTAGTACCAGAGTGGCAGTTATTTACTTTTGAAATTAGTGCATCTGTATTCTGTATGTACCAAATTGATTATATTTTGTAGTACTAATATTGACTGCATTGGTCTATCGGCGGATGGCTAGCAGCGGCGATAGCTCATTTGATTAAGCGTCGGGTTAGTAATCGAAAGGTTGCCGCCTTCTGTTTTGATTCTCGAACCACAATTGATCGTTGTATCCTTGGGAAAACACTCGTCGCTTATTCCTCTTGAGGCCGAATAGTCAACCCGTTTTAGCGTTTCAGTTGATGAAAGACTTGCAAACAGAACCTAAATTGATGATCTGCGTTTGTTCGTAGGGGCCTGTAAAAGTACCTGGTTCATAGACAGTTTTGGCTAATACGTAGTTTATGTTAGCCTCTGGCGTTCTTTCTTTACTAGTTTTTCGCAGATCCTATTTTCCTCAAGTTTACATGCGAGCCATGCCTCCTTGTAGTGATGGTCCTATAATCGATCACATCCCTGAAGAAGGCGACGATTCAGTTGGTGCAAAACGTTTAAATTCCAAACAACGTTTAAACGTTAAAATCTCTGCAAAACGAAACAAGTCCGATCAAATTCTGCATACTTCGAGACGAAAATTGTCCGAAGCTACATCACTTGGTGTTTTGCTGTCGGATTTGTTACGAACTTCAGACAGATCGCAAGACGAAATCCCAATTCAAAACATTAAAAAAAGACAGCATAGAAAATCTGAGACCATGGAACAACACGATGCTGATGTTACTGAAGTAATAGAACAACCGAAAATGGAAAAAGTTAAACGAAGAAGTAAAAATAAGCCAAAGCCAATACCAGAAACCCAATCTCCTTTCTTGGAACCAAAAACGGAGTCGAAAAACGTGGTTAAATCGCCACCAAAAGAAACAGTAGCGAGGCCAGTCGGTTCAAAAATTACCGCCATTTCTAAAGCTCAGTCGTACGCAAACTACGAGATGTTCTTTCCTGAACTTGGTGCGGCCCCAGCGCAAAAAGTAACTTCTTCTAAAGGACCTGCTACCATACCTGCCTGTGCTCCGAAATTAAGAAAAAGTTCCGAGAGTTTTTCGAACCCATACGACGTGGAGATAATAAAAGTAAAAAAGAAACCGTCGAAAAAAGATCGGCGAAAATCGAGAGACAAGTCTACCACAGAAAAATCAAAACCCATCGACATCAAATCAGAAAAGACGAATGTATGGGGTGTACCATTGAAGTAAGTTTCGTTTTTTTTGTTTTTTTTTTACGTATAACTACTGAGCAGACACCGTTGCGCGGTGGTAAAGTGATTTCACTATGGAGTATGGACCATACCACAAAAGTGGACTTGAAACGAGTAAAAATTTGTAGTGTTAATAAAAATTTAGAGGTAATTTTACTAGTACTTGAAGATTTTAAAGCCGATTGACTTAAGTCCAGTGTCTATATAACTTTATACAGTAGTCTTGTTGAAGTCGCTTTTAATGTTTTATTAGCACTTCACTATCCCTTGAAGTTGGACTTAGGTTCAAGTTTGGTCTTCTAGTACACCCTCACGATTCGTAGTCAGTCTTACTTAAATTCAAATCTACGTTTCGATCCGAAAGCACTCTAGGTATTTGACAAGAAAATATCAAATTTATTTAGTACCGATTTACTCATCAGCAGTGGCTGCCTATGCAGCAATGGGGTGCCCACTTTCTGAGTGCTTTGGAAATGGCCATTTTTCTTTCCCAATTCTCCAGAATCTGTGGTGTAGCATTTCCTCTGCATCATGCTCTCGTTTACTTGGAAGAGCCACACAGCTCCAACCAACCATGCGCGTTAGACAGCGTGCTGCTAGCAACATCCAACTTCTGTTCGATGCTCAACTTTAGCAATCCCTGGTTAATTCAACATCAGCAAAAACGGAAAACGAATGTACAGTAAAACAAACCTTTTCTTCACTGGCTCTAATTTAGGTCACCAGAAGAATACGCCATGAGTGCTACGAGCCCATTGAGCCCGGATCGTATGACTTCTCCTTTTGCAAGTGCCACGTACGTTGAACCTAAATCACCGCCTAGCAAGTAAATCTTCTATCTCACCTTTGATAAAAGTGTGGTACGTTTACTCCCCCCTCCCCAAAAGAAAAAAGAATAATAACAGGATAAAAGATAGCTACTTGGTATAGGGTTTTCGTAGTCCAATTAAAGGGATATAGGCATGGCGCCCTCAACAACTTTGGGATCGGTTGTCGTGGTTTACAATTTTTTGGGTGCGATTGGTGGCAGGGTGCGGCAGCAGCAGTTTAATTCTATGATCTTAACTCTTGTCACTCCAATGATATTAGCGTACATGGATGTGTTTTTCGCCCCCAGAAGACTGCAAAAATATTATTAAAAGCTAAGTTTTAAGCGCCACCTTCCTATACTTGTATTTATTTTGAACTCCTGACGAGTTTAAGAAGCATATTTAATGGGGGTCGAAAAGACTGTCGTAGTGACTATTTTGACTAGCCTTTCGTTTTATTCCAAACCTACGTCTGCGGTTTACATAAATCCTACTCTTGCTATCCCCACCCCCACAAAATAGGGGAGAATATAACTGTACTAGTAAATTTTAAAAAATTGTATGACATACCAAGAGTAGTCTTAAATATAGATGCTATAAATTTTAGTATTTTAAGGGATGGAGTTTGGCAAAACCCACCTCTTTCTACTACGTACGGCAGCCCTCCTTTTCTGGGTCAGCACAGAAGTGAATCTGCAACTTCAACGGATCCCAAACCTATCATGTTCATCGATATATTGCAAGACGAAATAAGAAACAGAGAAATCGCCGAGAAAATAAGTAAAAAGTCGATGGCTTCTATCCAGGTTTGAAAATTTCGTAGTTATCTGTTGTTTTTCTTCATGTTTTACGTTGGGTTGCGGGAGCAGCAGCTCGAACTTGTGCTAACTCGCTATACTTATCAATCTTCACTAGTTCCATTGCCTCCTTTATTACGCTTTAGGAAAATCTTTAAATGTTTCTTTTGAATTTCCTTAGTATTTATGAATGATGTTTCGTCTCATTGATTTCTTTTTTCGAAAAATCAAGTAAAATAACTTAAAGTAAAAAATATTAAGTCCACTATAGCGAAGCTTAAAACTTGAGCCAGTCTGGTATTAAAGATCCTCTATATCTGAATTAAATCTGTATTTATTATCAGTATTTTTGTTAACGGTTTATGTTGCTAACACTGGACGTATGTATTGTTTTTTGAAGCTGGAAGAAACCGCAATGAACGAGTTGAAACTGCATTACGAATCATCCAATCGTAGCAAGGCAACCTTTTTCACTGTTTCGAGAGTTGATCACGTGACTTCAAAAGAAATCGAGGATTTTCGAAAATCTGCAAATCAAAAATAGTGCAAGAGATGCACGGTAGGTGTGGTGTGACTCCAATTCATTGGTCGTTAAATTTGGAACAATTTTCAGTGTGCCATGCTCAATATCAATACGAAAAAAAAACGTTGCTAGACTTGTGTCGTAACAGCGAAATTCATAGTTTAACGAGGGGTCTGTGCTCTGGTAAGCTCTGGGTGAAACAGGTCAGTTCAAAATTGCCTGGTTTCCAAAATTTTCGACTTCTCTCTATGATTTAACCGACTGACACTCCAATCTTTATACAAAATTTGTAATTACGTTTGAATTTTTGCTGGTACTGTTGGATCTCCAAGTCTACGAGACTTTGATTGAACTTTGTTTTGTGGTTAGTGGTCAACTTACCACAGAACTTCCTTGTAGCCTGCTTAGTTCGAATTACTTAAAAACAATTCGAATTGCTGAAACATAGGATGCACATTTGTACTCGACAATCTTGTTTGATGATTAAGGCTGATTAAAGCTTATTTGGTTCATATTCCATTATCGCCGATGTCAGCTAGTCTGTTTTGTAAATTAATTACAGCAGCTAAAAATTTATTAGTGTGGTAGGGGTGGTGCCTTAGATATTTATAGTGTTGCGAAGCTTTTAAAATTCATTATTTTTGTGCAATAAATGTTCTATTTTAACCGCCTAATGACTTTCTTGTATGAAACAATTTATAATTTGCGTGAGAAATGTTGAATGCAATGTATTTTGTGGGAAGGCGTTTGATTCATACATAACAGGCTATTATAAAAAAGTAAGTTATGAATAAAGCTAAATTTGCTGCGATGGACCAATATTCTACAGTATTTAAGGAATTTTTCCAGAACTTGGTACCTACATTTAAAAATGGCTAATTTTATTAATTTTCATTTTAAACGTTTCGAAGCAACTTAATTTTATTTATGATTAGGCTACTTTTACTGATGATGAAGTTAATTAGAAGGCTGGTTTGTTTTTAGTAATTTTTTTCGAAATGCTTGGCTCAAAATGTTGCTTCAAAATTTCCAACCTCATACGTTCTCATTATTAAAGTACAAGGCGCTTTAGATCAAAATTGATATTTTGCTTTCAACCGCAGTTTATAGTACAATTGGAATTGGTACATTTTCGAAATCATGCATCAGCTATCTCAACCCCCTTATAGTCGGCAGCGTGGCCAAGAGGGTAGAAGCGGCGTTTTGACGACGACCCTGATCACATGATCTAACCTAGGTTCAGCCCTCACCCCGGTTACCTAACATGTTGTTGCGTCTTGGGATAAGATGTTTTACCATGATTGTCTCTGCTCGGTGGCTTTGAACAAGCAACAAATTTGGTGGACAAAACTTTGGAAGAAATCCACAGGAACATTGGACACCAGCTCATAAGCAGGTGCGGATATCTTCAAACGCGAAGTAGTTACAGCAATAAAGTGTGCAAACCACGCCTCTGAAGTTTAAGTTTTAGAACGATTTCAATAAAGAAGGTAAATTTTTGCATTTCGAAACAATATACCCCCTTTAAACTAAGCCGTAAGACGAAAATGACTACCTTTTATGAATTAAGTTTTAAACGGACCTTTACAGTATAAACGAAGACTAAATTTTAAAGAAGTTCAAAAACAATTTTAAAAAACTAAAAGCTCTCAAACTCGAATACAAAATTCGCCCCTGGTTAACTTTGCCAAAATTAAAGAAAAATTCACTTCATCGTTTTTGAGTTTTTTTGCCCAAAATTACATATTGTCATCCTTGCCAAAATTTCAAAAATTGACATTACCCAATTTTGAATTTTTTGCCAAAATTTTAGTAACTGATAAAAAATCAACTTTACTCGATCTTGAATTTTTCCAAAATTTGCCCATGGTTAACCTTGCTACATATTCAAGCTTGACAAAAAAACGACTACTCGATTTTGAATTTTTTGTCAACATTTGACCATATGGTTACCCCATCCCTGGTGGGTTGACCTTGCCAAAATTTCAAAAATTGACAAAAAATCGACTTGACTCCACTTTGAATTTCTCTCAAAAATGTTAATAATTACCTATGGTTTACCTTGCTAAATATTCAAAATTGACAAAAAAACGACATAAACTAGAATTTGAATTTTTCGCCAAAATTTTCCCCTGGTTAACCTAGCCAAAATTTCAAAAATTAACACCTAATCAACTTAACTCGATTTCCAAAATTTGAAAATTTGCCCAAAGTTAACCTTGCCATAATTTCAAAGCTAAGGTCAGTGAAGCTGTTCAAATTTTGCAGGAACCGGTTCTCTAAACATAGCAACCGGTTCGGTCGAGCCAAAAGTGCAAGATCTATGCAAACAACTTTTAACCGGTTCTCGTAATTTTAGAACCGGTGCGAACCTGTTGAATAGCATCGCTAGCTAGAAGGGTATGCTGCACTAACATATAATTTTTGACTAAAAGGGCAATGCCAGTAAAAAATGCTCCATATTTTAGTCTGTGTAGTACGAGACATTTCGACGTCAACTTTAATCATTTTCAATAAAGATTGATGAGATTAATGTCGAATAGATTTGTACCAGAAAACTGTTCCAAACACAACGGTGTATCCGTAATGCTTCCGCTGTCGAGTGTTCTGTCAGTAACAAGCAAGAACTCGTTAGGAAAAAGTCAGTAAATCGCTACAAAGCAATATAGCTATGGCTCCACCAGTGTGATTATGAAATTCTCACTCACGGTATTAATTTTTGCGGTGATAATTTATTTTTGTTCAAATTAGCACCGATGGAGACAAAATTTTTTACTGAACAAATCTTACCAGAGTGTCCCTGCTCCACCGGTGAGAATTTTAAATTATCACCAGAAAACTCAATGTTAATTTCGGAAAAATTCACACAGGTAAAGACAACGCACGTTTTTCGAATTAATACTGAATGGGCAGTGGGAGTGATTGTTTGATTATAATGTGTTGTTCCTGAATGGTGAGATATTTTTCCTGCGAAAATCCTTTTTGAAAGTTCTCTCGTAAAGTAGCTTGAGCTCTTCAAGTGGCTACGACGAATACTTAGCACTCGTAGCCTTTGCTTTGAGCAAAAGCAAACGAAGGCACAAAAAATTGGTTACAGATTTTTGAAGAAAAGATATGAAGAAGGTAGCTACAATATGGTACGAGAGTTAGCCGTTGGGTAACAGAGAGATGTACTTTAGATATATGCAGATGACACCCTATCGAAAAGAGCACTTACTTTCTTTGGTCGCTCCTCTCGTAACTAAGTGATCAACTAATTATAGAGAGCCCATTCCCCCTGAGCAGCGGCTTTCGCTCATTTTGCGCCATCATGCTACAGGAGAATCTCAAATCTCCCTAGGTTTGCAAAACCGCATTGGACGACAAACAATTTTAAAAATAATACCCGAAACATGCAGAGCTATTTACGATGCACTTGTTGCTAAGTATGTTAACACACCATCGTCACTGGAAGATTGGCTTGCAATTTCAGAGCAATTTGAAGATGGATGGAACTTGCCTCACATTGTAGGTGCTTAAGGATGGTAAACACATTCGGATACCACTTTATTTTACTACTATAAAGGCTTTTTTGGCATGGTTTTGCTCGCTTTATGTGATGCAAAGTACTACTTCACTATGTTTGACGTGGGCCAGTACGGCAACAACAACAACAGTGACGGGTTACTCAACAGTAAAATGGGCGAAAAACTTGCTAAGGACATTCCTCGTGCAACTGCACTCAATGGATGCGCATTGAATTCTCTTCCATATTTTTTGCTAGGATTAACACGTTGCCAGTAAAATGTGATATTATGCAATATTGATTATGAGGGTATAATAGGCGTTGATGAGGTCTTTATGAACAAATCTCAGTAAGAATTTCAGTTTTTATATGAAAGCTTTTTCATATTTTCTTACTAAAATTATCACCCAAATTAATGGCAATATTCAAATTAATCCTGAAAATGAAATTAATACCGCCGTCTCCACCAAAATTAACACTCAGAGAGAATATCTGGCCAGTAAGAATTTTCAGCGTTAATTTTTTGACGCACGGTATTAATTTTCTTCCGCACGGTGATAATTTTTAAATTCTCATTGCAAAAAAATAATGCATGTTGTCTCCACCAGTGTGAATTTTAAAATAATACCGAATTTTGCGGTAAAAATTTCAAATTCTCGTTGGTGGAGCCATAGCTTAATTGTTAATCACAGCAAACGAAAGTCAAAGACTAAAGTCCCATCAAAAAACCTACCTACCTTCATTCAGACTACTACAATTGTGTACAGACAGAAAGAATATTTTTTTAGAAATTCTTTAGCCGTATGGCAGAGCTGTAGTCGAGACAGACTCGTCCAAGACCGAGACCGCAAAATTTTTCCGAGACCAAGATCAAGACCGGTTTCGATCTCAATTTTGGCTTCGAGACCGAGACCGGCAAGGTTCGAGACCAAAAAAATGACGTCATCAATTGTTTTTTCGATTTTTTGAAAAAAAGGTTTTGGAGCTCATATTTGCTCATAAGTTGGTTTTATGATTATATAAATTGATTCAGATGACAAAGTGCTTTAGTCGAAGTGACGATTACTTCATCAAAACATCTAAACACGTCATTTTATGTTGATTTTCACCAAAAAAAGAGAGCCTTCATCTAAACTTAATGCCTCTTATTCAAAGCTCAAAGCCTGGTCACCTTTATTTTTGTCAGGAATTACGTACGGGTCAATAAAATTGACACAAACTTAATAAAAAAAATTAGAAAAAAATTGTAAAAAGCTATTTGTATATTTGAAGCACCGTATTACAGGTATAGCTACAAAAACAAAGCCAAGAGTTTCAATTCGGAGGTGGGGGGGGGATTTCCAAGCGCGCAACTACGATTATGCTAAGAGAAGGCTTAAGCAAAACAATACAATTTTTACCCGAAAAATATTTTGTTGCAGGGTAGCAAACTCGATCGATTTTTATTGGAGTTCAAGTTTGAGTTCGGTCTATTTTAGCAAGTCCAAGTTCGAGTTCAAAAATTTAAATTTGTTCGAGTTTAAGTTCGACGAAAATAACAATGGCTCTACGCTATGAATATTTGCCTCTACAAAATTAATGAAACAATAAATGATAATTCAAGGACTATCACATGCTGTTTAACATTCTGTCAAAAGTTAAATATAGGTTTTTGAATTCATCAAATACGATAAACAACGTACTTTTCTGTCACGAATAGACTGCAGTAATTTGCTTAAAAGCTATTTTCACAAAGACTTCACACTTTTGCGTTGTGCTAGCCTATTTAATACAAAATTTTGTATAAAGCTTTCAATTCGAAAATTGTGTAACCGAAATTAATTTTGTTGCAGTAATTAACCGCCGCGACTTATTTCATATATCGTGAATTTTTTCAATCTCAAACTCATTTCTTATAATTGCTAATTTTTTTGTCAAAAATTAAACTCGCTAATTTATTCCACTGAGCAGCAAATACTATCCAAGTTTCGTACTTTATCTACAAACTGTGGGGTCGACCATTGGTTCTCAGCCTTTTTTCAAAGCGACTTAAGTTTATTGAAAAAATTAATGGTGTTAAATTTTGTGGCTCATGTTTATTCTGATGCATAGTTTAAATTAAAAGCTATGTAGAAAAAAAAACTTTTCATGATGACAAAACTGTGTTGAAAATCGTACAAAGATGTTTTCACTAAAATGTTTATGAATATTTGCTACTTAGCTTTCAATATCCTTACGTAGTCTGACATATATGACCTTTGATTTCTAGTCTCCACAAGCACAAAGCTTCTTTACTGCGTGAATTCTATGCTAGTTGGTCGAGCGGTAACGCGTTCGTCTCTGGAGCAGTAGGTCTGAGATTCAAATCTCGGGCCGGTCAAATCGAATACAGTGTTGCCAACGGCTCGCCACCGCTGCAATATTTCTTCGAAAGGAACTGTGTTGCCAGGGCGTAATGACACGGAGATAGGTCCAGTAAACTTGTTACATGTATCGGCGTATTACAGCGAGCATAATGAAAGATTTAGTTTGAAAATATATCGTTTACTACTTCTAAGCGTGTTACACCTCTGCGATCTTGAGAAGCTCAAAATTTCACTGCTGGAGTTTTTCGTTACAAAAATGCAACTAGGGTTGACTACTATATGCGTTTATTTTATTACTGTATTGCTTTCTGCAAGTTTCACTCTTTGTAGATTTTTACAAAAAAAAATACCCTAGAAAATTTTTAGGCGACCCATAGGTTGAAAATCATGAGAGTAGATAACTGTTAACGTAACAATAGTAAAGTTTTCGCTATATAAAAGACAAATTTCTTATCACTTAATTAACTCAAGATAAAACGTTGCGTCGCTTTTCCACCTTAATCGTTCCTTTTTTTATACTCGTAGCTGTTTTTCTAGGTCGCCCAAACATAAAAAGTGAAAAACATGCACTGTTGGGAAAAACACAATCTCAATTTACAAAGCTTGATCAACAAAAATATTTCAAACAATTTTTTAATCTTTAAATTTCGTTTTACGAACTCGGACAGTTTTATTCGAGTTCAAGTTCGAGTTTAAAACAGTTATTTTTCGAGAGCGAGTTGGGCAAAAATACCGAGTTTATTCGAATTCAAGTTCGAGTTTGCAGTACAGTCTTGTCGTCGCGCTGAGCAAACTGTTGTAACTTAATCATATCACATTCGGAGGTTGCCCCAGTCGCTAGAAGATTTTTGCGATTTTTCGTAAAAAATAATTATGTGAATCATATTTCGCACGTTTTTGGAACTACTTAATTGCTAAGATTTTTAATTGCTAAAATCGCTAAGAACTTAATTGCTAAGATTCGGAAGCCGTTTGAAAGAATTAAATTGCTCAACCACTTTAGCCCCTCTTCTTTACCTGTTCAGGTCAAGTCCATGACACGTTTAAATGCTCGCATTCGTGAATCAAATTTTGTAAGTGATATGACTAAAAAGAGGAGAGCTGCAGCCCACTTTGCCCTCCTGTTTGCCTCAATAGCCATTTGACATTTAGCTTAGTCCTATACATCATAAACAAACAAAATTTGCCAATGTTAAAGTAGCTGGTTTGTTCGCTGTTGACAAAGAGACAAAATATATACTGTAGGTTAGTATATCACTGTTGTCGACAATCGACAATAAAGTAATATGTACATACTTTTTTGATAAGAATCAGTAAATTTTGAATTGTGACTGCCTGTTTTTAATTTTTTGCCGATTTTCAGCCTCATTTGTGGTTTGATTTGTTCTGGAATTTTGAGAGCATCGACGTCAATTTTAGCGACCTTGTGCGTAAAACAGTTTAATTCCCATAGCTTTGTCAACTTCAAGTTGAGGTTTTTTGCTTCTTTAACAGCATCGTAAAAATACGAAAAGGCGAGCTTTTTTGAACAACTGCTGAAACGACTGCCAAAAAATTTCTCACTTATTTGTGCAGCACTCTATAATCTCAAAATAGTAGCATTGTGTACATCTTTTGACACAAAAACTTCTATCACATGGGGATTAAAAAAAGTCGCAAAAACATCTGCAGTGCTTGAATTGGGCAAGAACTCTGTAGTTTTGATTGGACTCTAGTTTCGTTCCTCGTCATCAAAACCGCTGAGTGTGAATGATGCCTTTTCTCATGTGTAAACGCGACAATCTTAATCTCCAGGTGCGAAACCTCTTTGTCCAACTGATAATATAACCGCTGCGTTAGCTTCTTACAAAACTACATTTTACTAACAAAATTTATTGGATCTCCCTGTTTCATTTTTCTTATAAAAATTACAAAATTATTAATTTTATTTTACTCACAAAAATTACCTGGTTTCGAGACCAATTTTGAGCTACGAGACCAAGACCACAACGGTTCGAGACCAAGACCGAGACCGTTGCAAAACAGCCGAGACCAAGACCGAGACCACAAAAATTGGTCTCGAGACCTACAGCCCTGCCGTATGGTACCATCAAAATATTTTAATGAAAGCAATACGATTCCCCAATATCGACCGTATATCAACCGTATATTCCCCAATATCTCATACAGTTCTCGTAAACTTCCAAACAATTTTGGTCGTAGGCCTACGCGTTCGACATTGTTGTTAGACGTTAGAAAGCTGGTCGCAAATTTTTCTGTAATTTCAGTTGTTATTTTTTGTTTGTGAAGATTGAATAGTGAGAAAAGAGTCTATGAAAGTCTCCCTAAACCTTGTAATTATCGACGAATCCTTGCGATTCTAACGGACGAATGCGTAGGTTGTGATCCGCTGGAGAAACTTCTTCGCAATGCCACGGGAGCCGATGCTCTCCTGGCGAGAGTTGAATGATAACTTGATCCGGGAACTTGGAAATGGATGCGTTCGTGAGAATTAGGGGCAAAACATGATCTTGTAATATGAGCCGGAATCTGCCTTACTAAAACCCGTTGTTGTCCTTGTGGTTCTCTGATACGTCGGACTTGGCTACTTGACCGTGCGACTACTCTGGGATTCGGACGCATCAGGAAGTCCGGATCTCTAGAATGGTGGTGTACAACTATCGTTCGTCTCGGATGGTACAAGACATCTTCAAAAGGGTCTCTGGCCATAGCACTTGAAAAGAAATCAAAAGGTTCTTCTACGTAATATTGTCCCTTGTCATCTCGTGAATCGTCTGCGTCATCATCATAGTTGCTGTACGTTGCACTTTCCTGAGGATTCGGCTCTCGATTCCTTTGGGCAGCAATTTCTCTTTCGTAATTGTTTTGGTTAATATCTCCCGACAGCACAAAGTTTTCGCATGATATGGTAGTATTTTTAAACGTGTGGTTGTTCGAAGTTCCCTTTTTTTATCTACACAAAATTAAAGGTCTGTTTAATGCAGTGGTCGGTAAATCATGGGTTATGGTCAAAATTGATGCGTGAAGAATTTTGTTTCAGGTACCCAGATCTCTAATCCGAGTCAGGGCCGCCTCTACGGGAGGGTACAAGACGTACGAGGGGGCGTAGTGGTGTACCCCTCCTAACGAATGCTAGTGCAACCTGTTTAAATCGAATAAACTATTGTGCAATGCAAAAAAATTTCTTCAAAATCACACCTAATTCAAAATTTTATTATAATTTTTGGAATAACTATTAATTAAGTCAACACACCTATAATAAATGATAAATTTAACAAAAAAAAACTGCATTTTACTTTGTTTTTCCTTTCTCATACTAACAAGGAAATATCTAGAAGGGGGGGCAGAGCTTAGAATCTTTTTAGCCACTCCGAAATTTAGCATTATAATTTCTTTCAAATTTGCAATTTTTTTTCCGATGCTTGCGCACACCCTCAAAATGACTTCTGTAAGTCATGATTAGGCTACTTGAACTCTTCATTTTGCATTTGAAAACTTTTTGCCGTACCAAAAAGTGGAAAACTAACGACTTACCCGAACGTTTAGAATTTGACATCTTTCAGTTAAATTCACCTTTAGTGTGACTAAAATGTCCAGTTTTCTTCTTTTACTGTTCTAATTGCAGACAGTCAAATTCAAAGCATTATTGCTCGTAATGATAGCAATAGCTTCTTGTAATGCGGAACTAACTTAGAAGATTTACAACCCTTATAAAAACATGAGCCGCAAATATTCAATGGTTTGTTTGCACAGCTTTCAGTTGGCCATCGTTTATTAATATTGTTTGTGATGTTGCAAAACAGGGTAGGCCTATGTATTATGCGGGTGAACTTACAAATAAATAAACTACTAACTATGGCTCCAGCTCTCCGTTACGGTAACTACATTCGCTTTCGTGACCAATGAAAGATAGAAATCCAACAACATCACGTAATTGGGACTTTGCGCGAGCGCGTATATTACCTTAGTTTTTGTTCGCGAATTTTGGCAGATAAGGATTGATTTTCCTTATAACTAGCAAACAGTAAAACCTAGAAAGTTGAAATTTGGACTTAACATAAGAATAAATGAAAGCGTCATGTATGTGTGCCAATTTAGGGGATCTTAGGTCACGTGATCGTGAATTGAGACACTAAAAACATCAAAAAACGGCAATTTTTGGATTGAAAACTTATTAATTCGCTTATAATTCCAAAACCACTTGACGAGCAAAACTGAAACTTGGACACAATGTGAGTGCTTATGAATGGTTCATGCAAACCGAGCTGGGAGGCGCTCGGTCTCGTGACCAAAGTTCTACAGGCCAAAAATGAGCAAAAAGTTGACGAGTTCGAACCGATATATGTCGGTAATTACCAATATTCATGAAAAATAGTTTGTAGTTTTTGAGCACACTATCAACTACCTTTCTTTTGGTTGTGTTCGTTTACCCCAACCTGAAAACTATTTTTCTTGCTTTGCATCTTTTTTCTTACTTTTTTTTTCTTTTTTTTTCTGCCGCTATCTAATTTTAAACCGTTAAATGCACTGTATTCAAAGTTTGAGCGATTGAAGATGTCGGGGAGGACTAGTGTGCGATTGAAATCGGGGGTGCCAGGTTGGGGGTCCCCTCAATCGGGTCCTTCAAAATTTTGAACTTTTAAACCGCTACAACTAGATGGATCAAATTTTTGGGGTGGATAGATATCAAAAATAAACTAAACGTAACAAAAATTGGGAGTGCCTTGATGGGTTTTCCCCCTAAATGCGCCCTCTAAAATTCAAACTTTTTAACCTTTTAAATTTGACAAAATTTGGAAGTACCAAACTGGAGGTTCCCTTCAAACGGGGCCGGCAAAATTCAAACTTTTAAACCACTCACGCTAGACACATGAAATTTTCAGGCTGAGCAAAAATGAAGAAAAGATCAAATTTGACAAATGTTGGGGGTATCAAAATGGGGATCCCCCTCAAACGAGGGCCAACAAAATTTGGAACTTTTTAACCATTAGAACTAGATGGATCAAATTTTTGGAATGAGTAGATATCAAGCATAAACTAAACCTAACAAAAATTGGGGATTCTAAAATGGGTGGTTCTCCCCGAACGGGACATCCAAAATTCAAACTTTTTAACCTTTTAATCTGCACACATGAAATTTTTAAGGTAAGTAAACATAAAAAAGGATAAAAATTGAAACAATTTAGGGGTACCAAAATGGTGGGTCCCCCTTAAACATGGCGGTCGCCTAAATTGAAACTTTTTAATCACACATGCTGGAAACATAAAATTTTCAGGGTTGGCGAATATGAAGAAAAGATAAAACTTGACGAAATTTAAGGGTACCAAAATAGGAGGCCCCCTCAAACGGGACCACCAAACTTCAAACTTTTTAACCACTTACGCTAGACACATGAAACTCTCAGGATAGGACAATATAAAGAAAAGAAAAAAATCAACAAAAATGGAGGTAGAAAAATAAAAGGATCCCCTCAAACAAGGATGCCAAAATTCAAACTTTAATCACTTACGCTGGACTGAAGAAATTTTCAGAATAGGTAAATATGAAGTAAAGATAAATCTCCACAAAATTTGAGGCTATCACAATGGGTTATTCCCCTCAAATGAGGACGCCAAAATTCAAACTTTTTAATTGTGTAAGCTAGACACATCACAATTTCAGGATCAAGGGCGTCGGCAGAAAATTTTTCAGGGGGGTGCCAATAAGAATAGAGCCAGTATTAACAACTAAAAATGGAAGAATTTTTGGAATTTGGGAGGTTTAAGAGAGAGTGTGTAAAAATCCAGGGGGGCCATGGCCCCCCTTGCCGACGCCCACGTTCGGGATACACGAGCAAATAAGAAAGAAAGATCAAATTTGACAAAATTTGGGGCACCAAAATGGGGTCCTTCAAAATTCAAATTTTTCAACCATTCAAGCTAGACTCATGAAACTTTCAAAATAAAAGATATAATCAGAATACGTTAATAAAATATGACTAATTTCAGGTGCCACAATTTGGGAGTCCTCCTCAAACGGGTCCTCCAAAATTTTTAACCACTCAAATAAGACAAATAAAATTTTCAAGATAGGTAAAAACCTAATATGAAAAAATTTGAGGATCTGATGCTATGTGGTCCTCCAATTATGTTGACACCTTCACCATTAACTTCAAAAGCTAAAAAATTAAATCTATTGGATAGGTTAATATGAATCCAAGATTAAAGATAGTAAAATTTGGTTGGCCATATTGAGAAGACCATGCCAAACGGGTCCATTAAAATTTTTATTCCGAAGTACTCCAGCTAGACAGATCAAATTTTAAGAGTATCGGTGGCAGTAGGCTAATATTGGAAAAAAATAAAACATGCCAAACTTGGCAATGCCATGTTGAACAATTAGCCCTTAAATGGGCCTTCAAACTATACAATGAATTCTCACAATGAATATTAGTATCACGGTAAAATCAAAGAGCAAGGCCACCGAGAGGGGAAACAGGGGGTGCAATGACCCCGGGGCCCATGGACTTTAGGGGGCCCATGAGGGAGCCCATGGGCTTCAGGAAGGCCGTTGGCTTCAGCGGGCCCAACAGAGGGCCCATGAGCTCGAGAGGGGCCCATCAAAATGACACTGAGAAATCTGAGGACTGAAGACCTTTTTTTGGAGGTCGCCTAATTTCGATTAAAAAAACCATAGGTGGGCAAGTTAACGCAAAACGTTAGCTTCGTTAACCACTAGTCCGTTTACAAACTTCACACCTCCGTTAACGTTAATCCGTTATTTTCAGCTTTAATTAACGGAAGCTAATAAAGTCCGTTAATCCGTTAATATTTTGCGTGTAGTTTACATTTCTTTGTATTTACTCGCTTCTAGAACACGTATTGACGCTGTTGAGCTGATTGTAAGGAAATATTTATTGCTATGGTGGTCTTTTTGTGTTTTGGAAGTTACATTTTACAGTCTAATCTAATTTCTAGATAAAATAAGTTCGGATGCACTAACAAAGCTGCGATCGGAAAATCTTTGGAAATTGTGAACAGCGATATAATTAATAGACCTATGAAGCTGCAGCTTATTATTTACCACAAGAAAGAGCTCCTTTCTTCGCTTTCTTCTATAAAACTCGTGCTAATACGCAACAAGTGTTACCAGTGCAAATTGGTTTGTACCGGTACGATGAATGAATGGTGCAAGATATTAACCATAAAAACCTTAACGGAAGTTAACAGAACTTAACGGAAGTTAATTAAGTCCGTTAACAGAACTTAACGGAAGTTAATTTAGTCCCTTACATAAAAAACTTTTTAAGGGATTAACGAGTTAATGAAAAAGTTAGCTTCGTTATTAACGGATTAACGATTAACGGACTTGTGCCCACCTATGAAAAAAACCATTAGAATTTCGGTGAAGAACTTTTTTTTGGAGATCACATCATAATAGGGACAAAAATGCGGCATTTTCTCCGTCTGTTTTGGAGTTCACAAAACCGGAAATCCATCATATTTGAGCTGGCCCCGGGCCCACGTTCAGCTCTCGGCGCCCCTGGTCCCATTACGTGGACTGGCGCCCTTAGTTCAATGTCTCTACAAATCTTCTTTTTTTCCTCGCATGTTCCACGCAGTACTGCTACGTAGAAATGCGCTCTTTTCTTCTTAACATAACATAACATTTATTTACAATTCAAGACAAATGCAATTAAGGCACAAATAAACAAGTAAGCAAGGCAATATATTATTCAAAAAGCAGTCACTTGAATTGCAACAGGAGGCTGCGAGGGGACCTCACGGTCATCGAGTCGAGCAGCCACCAATATATTAGCATTCATAGATTTCAAGGCGTACTGACTGTTTAAAAAATATTGCAATATGTTTCCTCTGGCTTAGTTTTTGTTCAAAAATATTGTTATGCAATTTATCATTTATATTTTGACAATAATTTTTGTTTATATTTTACTTTGAATTGATTGAACGATAAAATTTTTAATTCTTCTGATAGCGAGTTCCAGATTTTGACTCCTTGATATTTGAAGTTTCTCTGCAATTTTTTGGTTCTATATCTAGGGAGAAACAAATTAAAATCAGACGAAGCTAATCTCGTAGTTCGTGTGTGTTTCGCATTCACGGTAGCAAAGTATGAGTTGAAACTGCTAGGTAATTGTTTGCGTGAGTGTTTATGCATCATTTTTGCTACCTCGTATGTATATAAATCTTTTAATTTTAATATTTTTGATTGTTCGTAATAAGGTGTAACGTGGTTTCGCCACTGTCCACCGGAAATTATTTTGACAGCTTTGTTTTGTAAGGTTATCAATTGCTGTAAGGATCTGTCGGACGTGTTTCCCCAAATTGAGATGCCATAGAGTAAATGTGAGTGAATCATGCTATAGTATAAATTTCGTAAGGCAGTGAAAGGTAAGACATGCTTTAGTTTAGACAAAACACCTTTGGACCTCGCTATTTTATTTGATATTGAATTGATTTGTTCGTCAAAATTTAATCTTGCATCGATTGTAATGCCCAGGTATTTTGCGAAATCACTAATAGTAATCACATTGTTGTCGAAAATCAAATCAATTGCAGGAACTGGAAGAGTTGTTTCAGGAGGAATTATCAAGGCGGAAGATTTTTTTGGATTAAGGGTAATTTTGTTCGCTTTTGTCCACTTATGAACATTCAGTAATTCAATATTTATTTTTTCTTGTAGAGTACGTGGATTTGCAGCGTGGATTACTAAGCACGTGTCATCAGCAAATAATCGCGGTGGTGAAGTTAATGCATTTGGAATATCATTTATATATATTAAAAACAACAATGGCCCTAAATTACTCCCTTGAGGTACTCCAAAGCTATTGAGAACTTTTTCAGAACATATGTCATAAGAAGTTATGTACTGATGATGTCTGTCAGACAAATAAGAGTGCAATAGTTTATGTGCTACGCCACGGATTCCATAGTGCTCAAGCTTTTTCAATAATGTGGTGTGACAGACAGTATCAAAAGCTTTCTTAAAATCTAATAATATCAAGCCAGTATACATGTTATTATCAATGTGATCATAAGTAGAGGTCAACACGTCCATAATAGCATGAGATCTTGACATGTTATTCTGAAATCCATATTGTGATGTAACCAAGACAGAATGTTTCTGAAAAAAGTTTGACATTCGTTTATGTATTAGTTTTTCAATAATTTTAGAGAAGCATGTTAATATGGATATTGGACGATAATTAGTAATGTTATCAGTTTTTCCAGATTTATGCAGAGGAACAATTCTAGCTATTTTACAACTTGTTGGAAATATTCCCAATCGAAAAGCATTGTCAATGATAAAACATAAAGCTGGAGCTAATGTATCAGAAGCCACTCGCAAAAAATACGGCGATATGTTGTCATGACCTACAGATTTATTCAAGTTTAAAGAGTTTATTATGTTTATTACTTCATTCACCCGAGGTGGTTCCATGAAAATCGATAGACTTACTCTATTTTGAAGAAATAGTTCAAATGCTGCCTCGTCATTCGTGCTAAATTCACTCGCGAGATTTTCACCGACTTTTGAGAAAAAATGGTTAAATTCGTCCAAAATTCTTTGCTGGTCTGTTACAGTAACATTATCCACATTTACAGTTGTAGGCAAGATGTTTCTTTTTTTGGAATTACCAGGCAGTAAAGTTCGCAAAAGTTCCCATGTTTTTCGCTGATTTGTTTTATTTTTTTCTGTTTCTGCTGAATAATATTCTTTTTTGGCTAATGCTTTAATTTTAGTTAATTTATTCGAATAACTTTTATATTCTTGTTTCCAGTGGCAGATCCAGAAAATTTTGGTGGGGGGGGATTTGAAGTACAAAACCTCAAAAATTCGGATGTCTTCACCAAAATTGAGAGTGATTTTTCGGCCGAAATCGGAAATTCAAACGTTTTTTTCGCCCAAATTCAGGTGGTCTCCAAAAAAATAAAAAAAATAAAAAAAAAAGGTCTTCACCAAAATTGATACTGATTTTTCGGCCGAAATCGGAAATTCAAACGTTTTTTTCGCCCAAATTCAGGTGGTCTCCAAAAAAAAAAAAAAAAAAAAGATGCATCCCCCCCATCCCCCTCCCTAAATCCGCCACTGCTTGTTTCATATCATCATTTCCCAAAATATAATGAGATTTATGCATCTTGTTTTTTCGACAAATCATTGCGTATATCTCTTTTGTAATCCATGGCTTACTTTTCAATTTCTGTTGTTTGCGCGATAATCTTTTGAGAGGGGCATGCTTTTCCATTACGTTTTGAACGAGTGACACAAATTCATCAAATGTGCGATCAAAATTGAGTTCTGTTAATTCCCCTAAATTACTCAGGTAGTCGTAAACTGCAGTATTCATTTCGTCGCGATAAGAATCTGCGTTAAAGGTAGACTTATCTCTGATTATGAAGTACGTTTGCTTTGGTGACGTTACAGAATTATTAGTTACATTGCAATATATGACGTAGTGGTCCGATAGATTATCATCATATCGTATTACACCTGGTTTTATTTCGTGCGAGGAATCGTTAGTTATAACATGATCGATGATAGTAGCGGATGTTTCTGTGACCCGGGTGGGAATAGTGATGATTGGCAAGGAACCGCAACTAATTAAGCTGTTTAGAAAATCAAGGCTACTTAAGCTTCTTTTGTTCACTGTTAGATCAATGTTCAAATCTCCGAGCAGGTAAAAGGTGTCTTTTCGATTTGTTATTTTATTTATGGAATTACATAGGGCTTCAGAGAATTCTTTTACTGTACTGTTAGAATAATTTGGATGTCGGTAAATCACGCCAACTGTAAATTTTTGATTAGAATTATCATTCGTTTTTATATTTAGCCAAAGTTCTTCACAACCGTTTAGTTTCATCTCAAGGTCACAATCCAGTTTAAATTTGTATTTAGTTGAAACGTATACTGCAACCCCGCCAGCGTTTGTTACAGAATCGGAATGAACAAAGTTGTAGTCTGGTAATGAAATATTGATTAATGGATTGCCTTTAAGCCGCGTTTCCGATACACACACGATATCCGGAGAGTATGGTAGTAAGGTCAAAAATTCGTGAAGTGCTTCGAAATTTTCTGGTTTGAAGTTTCTTACTTTCTACGACTGTTTGTGCCATTTTGACACTTAAGTGATTTTGTGTTATATTATTATTATTTTTTTCTTTCGTATTCATCACTTGGTGTGCGGATGCATTCACTGGAGATTCCACATGTTCCCAATCGCCGATCAGCCCGGACTCCTCGTTGTTTTGCCGCACTGTTCGGCAAGGGGGGGGGGGCTTCTTGTGGGCATCTGCAGTCAATCATTCGTAAACGCGCAGTCAGGTTATTCTCCCTTGTTCCTTTCTTATTGCTAATAATAAATTCCACGCCTGACTTCGCTCATGTGCTTTTCAAAATTGATTGCATCATTGTTTGTTAGGGTAAAATCGACGAGGTTATCATGAACAATAAAACAGAAATGGGTTGACATTTTGTATCTACTTTCATTGAGCTTCTGTCAGAATCCTAGCTCTACCGCAATCGAGCAGCCCGCAATAGACTGGAGTGATTACCAACGCGAGAAAAGCATTACCATATCGAAGCACGATTTTTTCGACAATAATTGCCGTTCTAAAAACGGCTTACATCGTATACTTGAAGTACATATTTCTCTGCCAAGCAAAAATGGCTAAATGCATAGGTGGGCAAGTTAATGCAAAACGTTAGCTTCAAAATAAGTTCAAATGCACTGATGAAGCTGCGATCGGAAAATCTTTGGAAAATGCGAACAGCGATAATTAATAGACCTATGAGGCAGCAGCCAGTGGCGGATTTAGGGGGGGGAGGATGGGGGGGATGCATCCCCCCCCACCAGCTTAAACATAATGTGCATATGAATAATACTTAACTTATTTAAAAAAAGCAATCAGTGAATAGTCGTTAGCCCGTGTGACTGTGATATAATTTCAAAAGCCAAGGGGAGGGGGTGCAAGAAAATAGTATTTGTGCGGCGACGTTTTTACAAAATAGAAATTAGTCTTTTACAGGTCCGATTGATTTGAAGGCGCCAAATCTGCAAAACTCACAACTTGGATTTTTCAGCGATAAAGGCATAGGCTACTGGGTTTCGCACCTTGGGCCGTATGCAGAGATCTCACTAGTAGCACGATCTAGAAGTAGTCTGACTGCTAGAACGATTTCGTATTCAGAGACCGCTCTAGAAGTTGTGCTACAAGTCTCACTACTAGTGAGATTAGCTAGTCTGACTAGCTAGCAAGAGTTCGCATTCACAATTCTCACTACAGCTAGTGAGACTACTAGTCAGACCAGAAAATTAGGCCAAATTTGCTGGAGCGGTCGAGACCAGTCTAGAAGTCTCACTAGCTGCTATTTCCAACGAAAAACAACGCAACCATCGCTTATTTTCTGTCCAAAACATTATAATTTTATTCTTATTTTCCCGTTCACTGCAAGTTTAATACGATGATAATGTGGATATTTTTGTCTGAACCATTGATTTAGCATTGTAAATTTTAACAAAAAAAAGTTTCAGAATTTATGATTTTACGGGAAATGCCGGCAACATTCGCTCTCATCAAGCGCAATCAAAAAGAAGTTCTTGTGAATGCGACTATTAGACCGTATCGCCATATACAAGTCATGTAATACCGCATTAAATTTTTTCCGACGCATTTTTGAAAGTTCGCTTTTTAGTGCGGGAGTTGTCAAATTACGTATTTTGTTTTGGTTATTGAAATCTACAGCATTTAATTACTGCATATCGAAACATGTCCGGGATTTTTTGTAGTTACCTGTTAACTCTTAGGCCGGGATCACACGTTCAGGTTTTTTGCACAATTTTCTGGCATCAATTGTATGAAACGTCGTGCAAGTCCATGACTCACTATTGCGGGCACCTGTCGTCAATTACATTGAATAGCCCGAGTGAAAAGAAAAATCAGATGCTAGAAAGTTTTGCTGACTTCTTGCGGAGAAATAGAACCGAGCTCTACTTGCCCAGCAAGTTTTCAAAGGGCCGCCGTTCTCAACGAAGAAAATTGAGCTTTTAGCCGTGCCTTTGAAAACATTGAGCCGCAGAATACAAAAAAATGTGCCGATGTCAGGGCAGAAAAAGAATGCTTCACGATTACCTTGCGAAAGTGCTAAAAGAAATTTTGCCTCATTTGTTTTAATCGACAATGACGTATTTTAACATTGTGCCTGCTGTTTTCTCATATTTCTTCAAAGACGTAAATATGTTGCCCGCTGTTTTGTTTACTTTCGAGTATCGAATATCCAATTTTTCCTAATTCAAACTTGTGCTAGGGCTTTTCCAAATTAATTCTGAAGTTATCAACCAGAACTGCAATATAGTTAATCAACTTGCCATCGTCGTCAACTCATGAAATTGAACTTTTAATTAGCGAAATCGAAGAAAGGCAGCGCTTGTGATTTTAATCAAAATATTGAAAATTTCCTGATCGCAAAAAAGTTTCCGGCCCAGTATACGCTAGTGCCGAATTTATGCAATTAGTGATACGTTTTTGATGATTTTAATATTTTTTTGTTTAAAATTTGACGTGTCCAATGGCAAAAGAACTTGTTGCAATTTTTTAGCAGTTAAGGTAAATTTCAGTGGATGGTTTTCAGCTATTTGTCGCTTATTTTATAACAAACCAAACAAAAACGCTCTTATTCTTATTTAATAATAATAAACTTTCAATTTGCCCTGACATCCAATTATTGAGGCCTCTGCAACCGCAAGTACCGAAAAGAACATACCTGGTTTAATATTATTTGATCAATCATGCAATATTATGCAAATTTTATTGGTGATAGATGATATAGCATGAAAAAAGCTACGCTATACGCTAAAGAGTCCCACACAAGCAAAGTTATTTTGACGTTTTCCATTTTTCTATTTCATTTCAGTACAGGTCTTAAAAAAATTTCACTCGTGTAGCTATTTATTACTAAAAGCTGCAGCTTTTCACCTTTGTGAACTTGCTCGTAGCATTTTGGCGAACGAGAAATAACAATAAATCGACAAAGCGTATAATACTACAACCATCGCGGCGGCAAATTTCAAAGAAATTCCTTAACAACTGCGCAAATGCTTTTACAGCGAAATAATACACGTGACACCTTAAATAATTTTTTTGCCGAAAAAACAGATGCTTCCGTCTGGCAAGAAGTTTTTCAAGAAAATAGCGTCTAGATGTGATAGGTCCAAAATTCTTCATGCAAACAAATTGTGCAAAAAACCTGATCGTGTGATCCCAGCCTAACGCTCGTAATCAAAATAACTTACGATAACACATGTCGAGTTAACATTTTTTGACGCTTTTCTCCTTTCTTTTGCGGTTTCTAGTGCAACGTAACGAGTTTTTACGTACAAAATCCTGTTGAGTTTCACTTTAAAGGAGCAGTTCGGTCGTAAAGCAATGCAAAGGTTACTACAGTTCAACGATCGCACTAAGTAGTCTCACTAGAGTTAGTATAGATGTTTGCACGATCTCTGAATACGACTAGAGTTCATGCTACTTCTAGTGCGACTATTAGCAAGTAGAACGACTTTCGAGATCGTGCTATTAGTGAGATCTCTGCATACGGGCCCTGGTGATCAAACCTGCCGCGTTCACACAAGACAAAAGAAGCCGTTTACACATAGCCATTTTGACAACGAGGAACGAAACCTTGCGCACATACAACGGTCAGAAGCAGCGAAAACTAGTTTTCAAACACGGTTTTCAAAGCTGCATTTTTCGAGGTTTTCGAACCTGAAACGCATGAAAAGACTGAAAAACAAAAGTCCTGGCAAAACGAAACCATTCTTGCCCAATTCGAGCGTCGCAGCTGTTTTCGCGACTTACCAAACAACACACATCATGTGATTGAAGTTTTTGTGTAAAAACGTTTACTTAATGAAGGTTGACAATGCACGTCGCGAAACCAGGGGGGACATGACAGAACGTGCTGGCGAGCTCGTAAAGGCCATTCTCGCTCGCTAAAAAGCGCTAACGAACAAAAAATCTTCGAACCCAAACTGCCATTTCTGAGCCGTCTCGCCCAACACACGTTAAAACAGTTCGCTCGAATTTCTTTGCGAGATGTTCGTTACTTCTGTTAGTACGTAATAAATACTCTCATTGTGACGTCAAATGCATTTCTACTTCAAAATAATGCGTTCAAGCGTACTGTATGTACTACATTGTTATGGAAAAAGATACCATACCCTATGCGTTATTATTCTATGCAAGCAAATTCCTCAACTGATGATAATTAGTAAATGAACAACAAAATTTAGTTACATTTTTGGATTGATGTGAATTAAGAACAACTTTTTCCGTACTATAATTTTTTTAAACGACGTAAAGCGCCCTTGAGGTTGTTGGTGGGTAAACTCATATGTTAGCAGTAACTCTCAGGTCTCAGGTTTCAAAATTTTTCAAAAGTGAGCAATTCGAAGTATACTCTTCCTTTTTAGAACCGGTAAATCTTGAGTTGAGACTGGCTGCTTTTAATTTTTTGCCGATATTTGTCTCATCATATATTGCCGATATATTTAGTGACTATGGTCTCATTTCTTGATTTTGTAAAACATTTGAGAGCATCGATGTCAATTTTAGCGGGCATGTTTGAAACACTTTTTAATTCCTATTGCTCTGTCTGCTTAAGTGAAGGCTTTTTTCTTGCTTTTGAGCAACTGCCAAAAAAAATTCGCAATTGCTTGCGCAGAGCAACGTAGCTTTATAATCTTGAATAGTTGCAATTTCGCTTGCAAATATATAGAAGAAAATCACTGAAATTTTATCGCTTTAAATCAGCACAAATTTTTGTTTCTTTGATTAGTTTGAATTTTTTGTTTTGTTTGTTTTTGGTGAATTTTGCTGCCAAGGCTGGCAATGTTTTAATTGTTTTCTTAAATTTTGAGCAAAAATGAGCCTCTTGTTTTAGAAAATCATTCTTATAAAAGGAGTGTATTGCAATTTTTGTCAACTGGCACTACTTAACATTTCTTGATCAGTCGAAACAGCAAGTGGTCCTCAATGCAATTTGCTTTTTTTTTTGCAGTTTTGATAGCAAACATGGCGACGATTTTAATTAATTTTCATCAAAAATTCGCTTTGATTAGAAGTTTTAAACATTTCGCCATTAAATATCTGAACCAAAAAGATTTCTCGCACGCTTAAAGAGTGCTTCAAGATCCTCTTTAAGTTGGCGAGGAAAATGTGACGTTTTTTTACTCGAACTGCTTTACGTAATCGCTCAAAGCAAGTTAGCGAGAAAGAATGACGTAACGAATTTCGCAAGGCTTTACATACACGTGCAAAAATGACCTCTTACGTTTAGCGAGTATTTCGTTCGGTAGCGCCTCTTAAAAAAAACTCGTTAATTAAAGCGAACGAGGAAATGTCTGTCATGCGGGCCCAGGAGTGAAAACCGCTTGGAAAATGAAGGTGACAAATCTGGTTTCAAGATGTGAAAAGTTGTTTACACATGACTGAAGTTTCGTTCCTGGTCGCGAAAACCGCACGCGGAAACGCAGCCTTGACTCCGTTCATTACTTTGTATAAAAAAAGACAAAAAAAAAAAAAAAAAAGAACAATAACTGCAGTAAAACCAGCAAAACCAATCGCAGTAGTCGGGCCAGAAAAATAAACATGTAAAAAAAGCAGTTCCGTTATGTATTTATTTTTGGGACCGACTACATTTTTTTGCAAAAAGTCACAGAAATTAAAAGATAAAATACTTCAACACGACAACCAGGAAATATTCTAATCTAACATTACAGTGCGGTACATAACATGTGCTACAAAAAATAACGATTGGATATAATTATAGTGGAAGTGGTTTAGTGGTTTTGTTTAAGTTTTGAAGTCTTTAGTCGCTTTCTTCTCCATCGAGCAAAAACTTAACGACGGTTATTACTTTTATTTTGTCCTTTTTTGCGTCTTTTGCTTTGGTGGGGTGGTTTTCCTCAAGATTTCTTTGATATTTGTTTTTGCTTTTTCCTCTTTGGATTAGGTTTGGTCCTGACTTCCAGTTGATATTTTTTTGGACTTCTTGTCTGGACTTTTTGGTTTTTTTTCCTGACTTTTACGCTGGTCTGCAGATTTCACCTTGACACCGCTAGTTGTTTTGGCTGGTAAATTGGCAGTAGATGTTTCTTTGTCCTTTTTGTTTGGACTTCTTGTTTCGTTTTTCCGACTTTCACGCTGGTTTTTAGAGTTCGCTTTGGCACTAGTAGTTGCTTTGGCTGGTGATTTGGCAACTTCTGACTTTTTCGGGCCCTTTCTTTTTTTGGTTTGCTTTTTCATTTTTGGATTAGGTTTGGTTGGACTTTCAGTAGATGTTTTTTTGGCCTTATTGTCTGGATTTTTTGTTTGTTCTTTCCGACTTTCACGCTCGTCTTTAGATTTCGCCATAGCACCGCAAGTTGCTTCGGCTGGTGATTTGGCTACTTTTGACTTTTTTGGGCTCTTGGTTTTATTTGTGGCTGATTCTTTCTGGGGAGATTTTTTCTTGCTCTTTTTCTTAGGAGATAACTTTTTTCGTTGTGCTTCAGCAGAAACATTACTTTTTCTTTTTCGTTGACCTGCGCTACCATTATATTGGTAATAGATCCTGTTATTTCGATTGTTCGAATTAGTGTTTGAAGTTATTGTACTGTTGTTGATACTAGAACTGTGAAAACTGTTTCCGGATGAACTTTTGTTATTATTAAACGGCTTTATAATCCATATTTCTTTTTTATCTTCTTCCTCCTCATCATCCTCTTCTTCATCCTCATTTTCTTCATTCTCGGTCTCCTCCTCCTCGTCATCATTATCCTCTTCAACCTCCTCCACTTCTTCGTCCTCATCATCTTCATTCTTGCTCTCCTCCTCTTCATCATCAATATCCTCTTCATCCTCCTCCACTTCTTCGTCCTCATCATCTTCATTCTTGCTCTCCTCCTCTTCATCATCAATATCCTCTTCATCCTCCTCCACTTCTTCGTCCTCATCATCTTCATTCTTGCTCTCCTCCTCTTCATCATCAATATCCTCTTCATCCTCCTCCACTTCTTCGTCCTCATCATCTTCATATTCCATTTCCTCGTCCTCATCGTCTTCATCCTTGCTCGCCTCCTCTTCATCATCAACATCCTCTTCTTCATCATTGTCCTCTTCAACCTCCTCCATTTCTTTGTCCTCATCTTCATCTTCCCCTTCTTCGCTAAGCTTTTCATCATCATCTTCCACACCTCCACCATTAGTTTTATATTCCATTGCGTCCTTTTTTTCTTCCCTTATTTCTTCCTCCTTTTTGTCATCACCACCGGAGTAGAGATAACCAAGTTCATCACACATATCTATAAGAACAAATACCCGGGAATTTTAGTTTCATAAGCCGATATTTTTTTTATTATTCTTGAGTGCTCTTTAGTAGTAGTAGTAACTGGTATTCAAAGTTTCTTATAATCAGCACTTAACGTAACATTTGACTGCCAAAAGTTAAAATGTTTGAGGGGATTTTCGATTCAGACTCAGAGGTTGCTATTCTATGAAAAATATTACCTTGTGCTTAAATGCACCACTAAATCGGCTATTAGGCTCCAGACCCCGTTTCCTGGGTCACTGGTCATTAGCTGATTGACGAGTATTGCGTTACCAGGGGCGTATTTTTGCTCTTCACCTGATTTTGGGCAAAAAATCGGACTAAATTTGAGTGAAGACTTTTTTTTTGCTCTTCACCTATTTTTGGGCAAAAAATCGGACTGATTTTGGGTGGAACAATTTCTTATTCTGATCTTTGTTCTTCTCAAATTTTCTGAAGTTCCTCCCCCCCTTTTCAAAATCCTACGTACGCTACTGTGCGTTACATACCCTGAGCGTCTACATTTGACGGTAGACACGGGTTCGATTGCCGATCGGGTCGAATAAAGATGTTTTCTCTGGTGGCAGCTTTCTTGCTTGATTATTCAGCAATAAAAAGAAGTGAAGCGTTAATCGCGTGCAAATATGCAGGTGGGCGTTTGGGCAAGTGGCAGCTTGACTCGTAAAGATCTTTTTGTAGTCTTCAACCCCAGAAAACTAGGCGAATAAAAGTTTAGTCACAAATTACACATATTGTAAAACTCGAATATAAGTATTAGTTTAATGGTGAATACGTTTTTCTTGATATTAGTGTCAGTTTTCGTACCTGATGTTAAGTTTGCATACATTTTGATTGGTGATGTGATATTGAAAATATTTTCAGAAAATAATTACACTTTTTAAATTGTACACGTCAATAAAGTTTTGATCTAAAAATCAAAAAAATAAATTTTATAGCACAAAACTGAAAATATTTTAAAGAAATTATTACAGTTCTTCAAATACCATAATTTTCGGAGTTAACAACAGGGTCTCTCACTTTGAACAACCAACATTATAGTATAATCGGTCAAAATAATCAGTTGCTTCTTTTGGGTCACCTTGTAAGGGATCTTTTACGTCAACATAATGTCATTTAAAGCTTAATATTACTAGTTAAATCAGTAAATTTTCTTAGACATTATGTTGACATTATCTCGAAGTACTTATCGCAGTAAAGTGGCGCATCGTCCAATAGTTAGCTTATGACGCTGTCTGGATACAGAACGATAAGCATACACTACAGGAATAACAACAAAAAATTATTTATAACTATTCCGATGAACGCAACGCGTCCGTTATTTTCAGCAAAATTACTCCCATCAACAAAAACAACCTTTTGAAGGACCAGCATCTATGATTTTTCGCAGCATCATTTAAACCAGAATTTTTAATCCCGACCTTACAAGCAAGTGCTCTTCTTTTATCCCTAAGCCAGGCGGGCAACCAGAATTTTGTTAAAGGTCGGGTTTGAACCAAAAAAAATATTTCATTCGAAAACTACCTAATTTAGATGGCGTGCTGAACAAATTGATGCAGCTCAAACGTACCACAGACAGGGGTCCACGACAACTGAGCGCGACTAAACTGACCGCCAACTAACTCTAACCGTTATGTTGGCGGTCAGTTTGTGGCGGTCAATTGACTTGGTTTGGTCGCCGGAGGCCATGGGGTCTGGGGGCGATTTTTGTGATTTTCGGGAAAAAAATAGCCTTTTTTTTCTTTTTGACGCCATTCGGATCGCATTTTTTTGTTTTTTTTAAGGAGCCATTTGAAAGAATTAAATTGCTTAAATTTCGAAGTCATTTGAAAGAGTTTTTTTTTTAATGCGTAATTCAATTAAATGTTTTTGATTACTTCATGCTGCTTTTTCTTTTTGTGTTTTCCTTTTTCTGCTGTGCGGTATCTGAACAGCTTACATTATTACAACTAGTAATTCAAAAATTAATGCTTTTAGGTCATAATGGAAATGACGACGACAAGCAAAGCACGGTTTGGAATGGAATGGAACGGAAATTTCGGTATAGAATATGGAAGATGCCAGAATGGAATGGAATGGAAGTCTTCAAAAATGGAATGGAAGACAATCTTCCATACTTCCATACCAATTCTATACTAAATTTTGTGCATTGTATTTACGGAAAAATACATACCGATGTCAGGTAGTGATAAATAATATTGTCACAGAAGTATTCAACTTCAATATCTACGCATATTATTTGTCAACAAATCGAGGTACTTTGGTTGTGCACATTGAGCAAACAGTGTACGTATTGCATCATTGTAAGTACATTGCAATTTAATTGCAGCATTGATGTTACAGTTGACGATCTTCACAAATTTGACTTGTTGTTTTTTGTTCTGAGGCTGACAATTTGCCCAGTCGTAAATTTTGTTTTCTTACATCGTCACGAAAACTCGTATTTGCTATTTCATCCCCGTTTCAGCTTAATTTTATTTATATTTTTAGTTTTTAAGCTCATAGTAATTCTTTTTGGTGTTAAAGCTTGGTATTTCTATTACGGTAAATGTTCTAGTTGATGTGAGGGCAAATTTGTATGGTAATCATTAAACCATAGGCATAGCCGGAAGGACCGGGCCCTGTGCCTCCCCCCCCCCCCACCAATTGAAAAGCTACCAATGATAAAAATGATGACGCAAAGCCTATCTTTTTAGTTTCTTTTAGCATTTTTGGAGTGCAACAGTACATGCGTACAGCGGCAATTAGCAATAACTTAATTTTAATATTGACGACCAGGGGGCCCATGCAGGGGCGCCCGCGGGGGAGGCTGGGGGGTGCACTTGCCCCCCCCCCTGGAAATTAGGATGTCAAGAATTTTTTATGTTTAAATTTGCAAAATAAGTAAAATATATTTATCTAAACTAAGAAAACAACCCTTTGTGGAGCTTTTTTGCCATGGTGCAGAGGGCAGGGGCAGGAGAAATAGGATTGCCCATTGGTAGTGACTATTTCACCGAAAATTTTCAAGTTAAAGAGAATAAAAGAAAAATGAGAAATATTCATCCGCGCTTTTTTCATTTGCTTTTTTAGGGGTTAAGATTAGGGTTAGGGTTCGATTTGGGGATAGTTTTAGAGTAAGCATTGGAGTTCGGGTTAGATTTGAGTCAGAATTAATAGAAAAGTAGATAAAAATTTCCGGTGAAATAAAGCCTTCCTCGCCCATTTTACGTGAATTATCATACAGCATTTTCTTAAAAGCGAGCGTAAGCAATGCTCCAGGATTAAGCATTAAACTGTTTGATAAAATAATCATCAATATCAAACGTTTCTGCATTCTGTCAATGAGCTCTTATAGGATCTAAATACAATAAATTGTTTAATGTTTCAAATTTACGCAGCACTTCAATAAACACTAAAATAATAATTACTCCGCCATTAAATTAATCTGGCCCAGAACCGAAATCAAAACCAAACTTGCAATTAATAGCGTAGCCAAGGGGACTGTGCCCACCTGCATTGGCCTGCTGTAGACCAAAGTGCGCGATAAGAAAAATGTCACAACTTTTGGCCTTCTGAGGCATTTTTTTGCAGTAATATGGCCTCTAAAGTTGTTCAAAGCCTTTTTTAAAACATTTAGTATTAATATTATTATCAAAAATACAGCAAACAAATTAATCGATAAAAACTTCAAAACATGGCTAAAAACTAGCAGTCAAAATTGATCGCTTAATGCAAAATGCTTAACGTAAGCTTCATAGGAAAAAAAGTGTAGGGGGCTATTCAGCATATAGTTTATGTAATTACCACAAGTTTTGGACTTGACCTATGAGTAACGAGTGGGTTTGAAGGGGTTGAGCTATTTACTGTAATTCTTTTAAATGGCTTTCAAAGTGTATTAATTTAGTTTTTTAAATGGCTCTAAAAAGATGCGAAGTTTGATTGGAATAGCGTTGAAATGGCTATTTTTTCTGAAATATCACCAAATTTTCCCAGCAGCTAGGGTTTTGCACAACGACCCTGGTCTGTGATATGCTTTAGTTGCTCCTGTTTGCTCGGCACGCTGCCCTATTGAGGCATTTTGCGAAAAATTTCAATTTTTAGGTTAATCACCCCACCCCCCTAAACAAAATTTAGTGCAATCAGTGGGGCAACCAAGGAGGCTAAGGGATCATGGCCTCCCCTTTTCCAACTCACTTGGAAAACTTATCTCACATACAGTAGCGTTGTCGGGTTGGGGCGGCTATAGTCCTCCCCCCTCAATTGGCCTGTCGACCAAAATGCAGATTAAGGAAAATGCCACGTTTTTAGCACTTCTGAAACTGTTTTAATCACTAAAATGGACTAAAAAGTGATTTATAGCATCTTTTGAAACATGTATTCAGAAGGGCTTATTTGTCAAAAACAAAACTCACAAAGCAATAAAAACTTTGAAAAATGCCCAAAAATAAGCAGAGTTGATCGCTAGTGTAAAATTGCTGAACATAGTTTCATCAACAAAGATATTATAAACTCAGGAATAGGGAGATGGGGGCTATTCAGGATTAGTTAATTACCAATCACTTCTCTCAAATATCTTTCCATTAGCCACCCCCCAATTATTTTGCTCTATAAAATATAGACGGAATAGATTACCCCGTGTGAGTTTTATCGAACAAGAGAATTTTATGATTTACCAGCATGCAAAGAGAACTAAAATTTTACCTTAGCCACCTCCCAAATAGACCATTTAAGCAACCAGTTTGATCATGTTTGCACTGCTAATTTCTATGCCACGTTTTAAAAGCATCATTTTTTATCAAAATAGCCCTAAAATTGAGTTATTTTTGAAAAAAAAATGCAATACTTTCGAGTGTTGGGGGCTCCGCTCCCAGACCGTCATGCCTTTGGCGGCTGTAGGCTTTGCCCTCAAACCTCTAGCCTCGGGCGGCTGGGGGCTTAGCTTCAGGACACCAATGGATTTCAGCGGCTCCGCCCCCAGACTCCCAAAACTGACCCCCATTGCGAATTTTTGGCTACGAACGTTTAAACGTGGTTTGAATTTGACCTGCAATTAAAGAGGGCTGAAAGAGCGAGGCAATCAAAAAATTTCTAGTAGATTCTTAATATCAGCAACTTTGTTCTATCCAATGGCCTTAAAAACGTTCGAAATGAGATTCAAATGACGTTAAAGTGGTTATTTTTTCCAGAAATTGCGAAAATTGCCCAGCGACTGGGGGCTTTGCCCCCAGACCCCCGTCCATGATACACTTGAATTGCATCCGTTTGCTCAACATGCCGCCCAAATTGCAGGATTTTTTTAAACAGGGTCATGTTTACTTTTGGTTCAAATCCCTTAGCAAAATCCTGGTTGCTGCTGTGAGGTTTTATTTTATCCAGTAGATACTGGATACGTCGTTTGCCCCCCCCTCCTGAAAAAATTTCTGCGGGCGCCTCTGGGCCCATGCCCTCTCAATTTAGATTTTTACCAACCAATATTTAAATGTACAAGCCAGGAGAAATTCAGTGTTTTTGTTCTAAAAGGTGCAATCTCAGGCACTCATCTAACTTGTTTATGCAATAACATGTTTTAGGCTCCCAGCTAACTTTTGTATTACAATAACATGATTAGTAACCATTTATGGCGTCTAATGTACCAACTTTAAATAACTTTAAATTACGGACTTTAAATAACAATCCACCTCCATCTCGTCAGTTTTCACGCGACAAAATGCTTCTGAAAAAACCTAGTTAGGGGAAATGCTTATTGAACAAATTATTGAATTTGAATCGAGGGTGCCTGGGTCTCTGATCGTACATATATTCCTAAAACTGGTTATTTTCATGACAAAAAAAATCTTCAAAAGCAAATCTTCGAGTGCATTATTTAATGCTAAAATGTTGCAGAAAGCAATGTACCTTGATTTCCCTGACTTGGCCAAGTCACAAAATTTAACCCCAAAATGCAAGATTTTAAACGTGTTTTGGACATGACCAAAAGTAAAGGGAGGAATTTTTTCAATTGGCTTTTAAACATCAAAAATTTTGTTCTTTCAAATGGCTCTGAAAACGTGCAAAATGTGATCCGAATCGCATTAAAATAGCCATTTTTTTCCAAAAAATTACAAAAAATCGCCCAGCTGCTGGGGGCTCCGCCCCCATCACCCCTCTGTGACATGTGTTGAGTTGCACTAATTTGCTCACCACGTCTCCCAATTTTGATAGGATAGAAAAATTTTTAGCTTGCGGTTCTAGTCCTTCCTCTATAGAAAATCCAGGTTACGAGCCAAATCAGACGCCCAGCTTTTGATTTTTCATTCTTTGTCCCATAAAAAGTCCCTCTTTTCAAAAACTTTCTGATGACGTCATTGCATGATTTGCGGTTTGGCCCTCCCCCCAATTCAAAATCCAGGCTACGCCTATGCAGGCGCGTAGCCAGAAATTCGCAATGGGGGGGGCTGTTTGGGGGGTCTGGAGGCCAATGGGGGTCTGGGGGCGAAGCCCCCAGCTGCCGGAGGCTGGGGGTTTGGGGGCAAAGCCCCCAGCCGCCGGAGGCACGGGGGTGTGGGGGCAGAGCCCCCAGCGCTCGAAAATTTTGCATTTTTTTGCAAAAATAACTTCATTTTAGGGCTATTTTGATTAAAAAATAATGATTTTAAAACGTGGCTTAGAAATTGACAGTACAAACAAGATTAAACTGGTAGCATAAATGGGCTATTTGGGAGGTGGCTAATGGTAAAATGTAGTTCTCTTGTTTAGATGCTGTTAAATTATAAAATCGAATAGTGCAATAAAACTCACTCGGAGTAATCTATTTCGTATACAGTTTATAGAGAAAAATAATTGGGGGGGCTAATGAAAAGAGATTTGAGAGAAATGATTGGTAATTAACAAATACTGAATAGCCCCCCCCCCCCTATTCCTTAGTTTATAGTATGTTTGTTGATGACACCTATGTTCAGCATTTTTACACTTGCGATTAAATTTGATTGCTTATTTCTTACCATTTATCAAAGGTTTCATTTATTTGTTAGTTTTATTTTTGACAAATTAGCCCCCCCCCCCTGAACATATGTTTCAAAAGATGTTTTAAATCACTATTTAGTCCACTCCGGTGCATAAAACAGCCTCAAAGTGCTAAAAATGTAGTGTTTTTCCCATTCTGCATTTTGGTCGACATGTCAATGGGGGGGGGGGCTATAGCCCCCCGGCCCCCCCTGGCTACGCTACTGGCTAAAAACGTGGTATTTTCCTAATTCTGCATTTTGGTCGGCAGTTCATTAGCCCCCCCTAAATAAACATTTCAAAATAGTCTAATCCAGTGCAAAAAACAGTCTTAGAAATGCTAAAACGTGGTATTTTCCTTATTCTGCATTTTGGTCGGCAGTTCATTAGCCCCCCCCCCCCCCCAAATAACGTTTCAAACTATGCTTGAAATCATTTTTTAGTCTAATCCAGTGCAAAAGAGAGTCTTGGAAGTGCTAAAAACGTGGTATTTTCCTTATTCGGCATTTTGGTCGGCAGGCCAATGGGGGGGGCTATAGCCCCCCCCCCGCCCCCCCCCTGGCTACGCTACTGCGCCTATGCATTAAATCATGTGCAATATGCATACCAGATACCGGTCGTTGCATCTTAGTATTGTTGGCGCACCTTCACGAGCGGTTGCTTACAACATTCCAAAGGTGCAAAGCAATAAAATATACGTTGCATTGCTTCCAGACTAAAATTTCTTTGGTATGGAAGTATGGAATGGAATATGGAAGAAAATTTTAGTATGGAATGGAATATGGAATGGAAGATTTTTGGTATGGAATGGAAGAAAATTGCCAGTATGGAATATGAAAAAATTGTCTTCCATTCCATTCCATACCATGCCCTGACGACAAGAAGCGCCTTGACCAGTATACTTCATGGTTGTTCGGCGCACCTTGGACTCAAATCGTATACGATTTAGTAAAATACTACTGATAGTATTATCTATATGCTTTAGTTTATTTTAATTTTATTTTGATCGTATGTAGCTGAGTCCAAAAGTAAAATTTACCTACTTAAATTGTCCAGCCTGCCGGCCAGCCCTCCCCCTTACTTTAGGTCAAGTTCAAAACACACTTAAACGCTTGTATTTAGGGTTAAATTTTCTAAGTGACTTGACTAAGGGGGGCCGAAGCCTTATTAGCCTTCTCTGGTTGCGACACTGCTCTAAGCTTTAAGGTTTTGTGTAAATTCATGAATTATTTTAGCTTAAAATTGAAGAACAAAGTCTCTCTTATTTTTTTTTTTTGCTATAGTAATCATTTGTTTCAATTCCAGAAAACTAACTGATAGAAAATCAATTTCTCACATTTTTTTGTTTTTTACTTTCAAGCATTGTACAGTGGCCTACATTTCTTTTCCTGAAAAAATATTTGCTCTGCAGATGACCGTTCTATAGGCCTATATATTTGGTATTTGCTGAACCGGAACTGCAACTATATATGAAAACCCCTATACAGTATAAGATCATTTATAAAATGGAGAAATAGACTTCTGACATTTTCAATGTAAACTAATATTGTTTGACTTTCTCCCTTCTGTTTTGGCAACCCCCTAAAGTTGTGTACTGAAATTGTTCGTTGAACTATTGGCTAATTCACAATGCAAATTGACTGAACTAATTAGAGTTGGCCTTGGCTGTTACCGAGAAACCCAAAATACCACGCCTTTTAAGAGTTAAGCAGCATTATAGCAACCCAACAACGTAAGCCAAACATCACAATCAATATAAGTTTGAACAAAGACATCGGCAAAACATAAAGAGAAGGCCTACAATTACAGTTTTACCAAAGGACTTCTCACCAGCTCTTGGTCCTACTTATAGCGGTAGGAGGATTGCGAAAATTGTTAAATTGCCATCGTTAACACAAAATTGCTATTCCAGCCCGAGCACAAAAATATCCAGAATTCAAATCAAATCAAATCTTTCATTATACTCGATCTATTACGCCAAACGTGTAACAAGTTGGCGGGGCCCATCTCCCTGTCATTGCACCCGAGCAACACAGTTCCTTTCGAAGAAATGTCGCAGCCGTGGAAAGTCGTTGGCAATACTGTGTCCGATTTTACCGGCCCAAGATTTGAATCTCAGACCTCCCGCGTCAGAGACAAACGCGTTACCACTCTATCAACTGGCCGGGAATATTAGAGTTAAAATAAGAAATTATAGCCTACACTTTTTTATAAGAAGCCGAAAATTTTGGGTCGAGGCTGGCTGTTTTTAAATTTTCATGAATTTTCAACCTCATTTGTTCTTAATTTTTTAAAATTTATTAGGGATTAAGGTGACAAATACATTCTTGCTTGGGTAAAAGTTGTTTTTTGGTATAGATCACGATTATTGAAACTACTTCAGAAAAATCAAACCCAGTTTATTAAGTATTTTTTTCAAACCGAAGTTTATAAATAATGTTTATGTTATTAAAGACACTTTCAACCACCTTTTTATAGTTATGTTTATTTACCCCCACTTTAGTATTATTTTCTTTTCTTTTTTTATTTCTTTTTTCTTCGACTGCTATCTACTTTTAAATCGCAAAACCCAAAGAGTTTAAACTTGGATCGATCGTAGAAATCAAGAAGTAAAAAATTGGGGGTGCCATATCAGGGTATTCCTCGTGAAATGGATTCTCCAAAATTAAAAATTTTTAACCATTTAAGAAGGCAAACGAAATTTTCATGGTAGGAAAATACAAAAGATAAACTATGACAAAATTCCGGGGTGCCACAGTGGGAAATTTTTTAATCATGGGTTGGAAGTGATTAAACGTTAACTAATAGAATGGGTTTTGAGCAGGCCGGTCTTTATTTTTGGGATGAGCTGCTGGGCCGGTTATGGTTACGGGAAAAAAATTCCGGGCCATGGCAGTCCGGGATGCAAAACTGTCAGCACGTGACATCTCTACCACACACCTCATTTTCGAATTCTCTTTGTCAGGGCTGTAGTCGAGACCGACTCGTCCGAGACCAAGACCAAGACCGAGACCGCAAAATTTTTCTGAGACCAAGACCGGTCTCGATCTCAATTTTGGCTTCGAGACCAAGACCGGCAAAGTTCGAGACCAAGACCGAGACCGAAAAAATGACGTCATCAATAGTTTTTTCGATTTTTTTGAAAAAAAGTTTTTGAAGCTCATATTTGCTCATGAGTTGGTTTTATGATTATATAAATTGATTCAGATGACAAAGTGCTTTAGTCAAAACGACGATTACTTCATCAAATCATCTAAATATATGTCATTTTATGTACATTTTCACCAAAAAAAGAGATCCTTCAACTAAACTTAATGCCTCTTATTCAAAGCTCGAAGCTTGGTCACCTTTATTTTTGTCAGAAATCACGGGTCAATAAAACTGACGCAAACTTAATGAAATAACATTCCAAAAAAAATTGTAAAAAGCTATTTGTATATTTGAAGTACCGTATTAAAGATATAGCTACAAAAATGCAGCCAGTAGTTTCAAGTAGGAGGGGGGATTTCCAAGCGCGTAACTACGATTATGCTAAGAGAAGGCTTAAACAAACTAATATAATTTTTACCCGAAAAATATTTTGTTGCAGGGTTGCAAACTCGATCGATTTTTATTTGAGTTCAAGTTTGAGTTGGGTCTATTATAGCACGTCCAAGTTCAGTTCAAAAATTTAAATTTTTTTGAGTTCAAAAATATCAATGGCTCTACGCTATGAATATTTGCCACTACAAAATTAATGAAACAATAAATGATAATTCAAGGACTATCATGTGTTATTTAATATTCTGTTAAATGTAAAATATAGGTTTTTGAATTCATCAAATACGATAAACAACGTACTTTTCTGTCACGAATAGACAGCACTGATTTGCTTAAAAGTTATTTTCACAAAGACTTCACACTTTTGCGTTGCGCTAACCTATTTAATACAAAATTTTGTATAAAGTTCAATTCGAAAATTGTGTAACCGAAATTAATTTTGCTGCAATAACTAACCGCCGCGACTTATTTCATATATCGTGAATCTTTTCAATCTTAAACTCATTTCTTATAATTGCCCATTTTTTGTCAAACATTAAACTCGCAGATTTATTCCAGTGAGCTGCGAATACTATCCAAGTTTTGTACTTTTTCTACAGACAGTAGAGTAGACCATTGCTTCTCAATCTTTTTTCAATGCGACTTAAGTTTATTGAAAAAATCTATGGTGTGAAATTTTGTGGCCCATGTATATTCTGATGCATAGTTTAAATTAAAAGCTATGTAGAAAAAAAAACTTTTCATGATGACAGAACTGTGTTGAAAATCGTACAAAAAAGTTTTCACTGAAATGTTTATGAATATTTGCTGTTTAGCTTTCAATATCCTTACCAATAACGTCCATACATAGTCTGACATACATGGCCTTTGATTTCTAGTCTCCACGAGCACAAAGCTTCTTCACTGCGTGAATTCTATGCTACTTGGTCGAGCGCTAACGCGTTCGTCTCTGGAGCGGGAGGTGTGAGATTTAAATCTCGGGCCGGTCAAATCGGACACAGTGTTGCCAACGGCTCGCCACCGCCGCGATATTTCTCCGAAAAGAGCTGTGTTGCCAAGGCGCAATGACGCGGAGATAGACCCAGTAACCTTGTTACATGCTTCGGCGTATTACAGCGAGCATAAAAGCTTAAATATATCGTTTTCTACTTCTAAGCGTTTTACACCTTTGTGATTTTGAGAAACTCAAAATTTCACTGGTGGAGTTTTTTGTTACAAAAATGCAACTAGGGTTGACAACTATATGCGTTTATTTTATTACTGTATTGCTTTCTGCAAGTTTTACTCTTTGTAGTGGTTTAAAAAAAAACTACCCTAAAAAATTTTTAGGCGACCCATAGGTTGAGAATCACGGGAGTTGATAACTGTTGACACAATAATAGTAAAGTTTTCGCTATATAAGAGACACATTTCTTATCACGTAATTAACTCAAGATAAAACGTTGCGTCGCTTTTCCACCTTAATCGTTGCTTTTTTTTATACTCCTAGCTGTTTTTCTATGTCACTTAAGCATAAAAAGTGGAAAACATGCACGGTTGGGAAAAAAACACTCTCAATTTACAAAGCTTGATCAACAAAAATATTTCAAACGATTTTTTAATCTTTAAATTTTGTTTTACGAACTTGGTCAGTTTTATTCAAGTTCGAGTTCAGCAAAATTATTTTTTCGTGAGCCAGTTCGGCAAAAATACCGAGTTTTTTCGAGTTCAAGTCCGAGTTCGCAGCACTGTTTTGTCTTCGCGCTCAGCAAACTGTTGTAACTTAATCGTATCACATCCGGAGGTTTACCTCAGTCGCTAGACAATTTTTATGATTTTTCGTAAAAAATTACGTTTTGAATCATATTTCGCAAGATTTTAGAACTGCTTAATAGCTAAGATTTTTAATTGCAAAAATCGCTAAGAACTTAATTGCTACGATTCGGAAGCCGTTTGAAAGAATTAAATTGCTCAACCACTTTAGCCACTCTTTTTTACCTGTACAGGTCAAGTCCACGACACGTTTAAATGCTTGCATTCATGAATCAAATTTTGTAAGTGATATGACTAAAAAGAGGAGAGCTGCAGCCCACTTTGCCCTCCTGTTTGCGTCACTTGCCATTTTACGTTTACAGTAGCTTCGGCCTAGACATCATGAACAAACAAAATTTGCCAATTTTAAAGTAGTGGATTTGTTCGCTGTTGACAAAGAGACAAAATATATATATACTGTAGGTTAGTATATAACTGTTGTCGACAATCGACCTGTAGCGTAGCCAGGGGGGGCACGAGCCTCCCTCATTGGCCTGAAAAATATGCAAAATAGCACGTTTCTAGTGCTTTTGAGGCAGATTTTTGCTCCAAAAATGAAAACAGCCCCCCCAAAGAGATTTGGGAGCCGAAGTTGTGAAGGACTTGGCGTTGTTTGGACCAGAATAGTGGAGTTTTTTGGTTCAGGAGCTCACCCAAAGTCGGTGAAGACCTATTTTTTGGAGATCACCTGATTTAGGCCAGAAAAACCCTTTCAATTTCTGATTTCGGCAGGAAAAATCCTTTGAATTTCGGAGAAGACCTTTTTTTTGTTGGAGATCACCTGCATTCGGCCGAAAAAAACCCTTGAGTTTCTGATTTCGGCCGGAAACAAACCCTTGAATCTCTGATTTCGGCCGAAAAAAACCTTTGAATTTCGGTGAAAAACTTTTTTTTTTTGGAGATCACCTAATTTTGACAGAAAAACCACCTGAATCTAATTTAAGACTAATAAAAATTTGGGTCAAGTTCGTTTTCGGTTGTATCAAGTTTCCAAAAAAGCCCCCCCCCCCCTTTGCGAAATCCTGGCTACGCGACTGCAATCGACAATAAAGTAATATGTACATAACGAACTCACTCTTGTTTGATAAGAATCAGTAAATTTTGAATTGTGACCGGCTGTTTTTAATTTTTTGCCGATTTTTGGCCTCATTTGTTTTTGATTTGTTCTTAAATTTTGAGAGCATCAACGTCAATTTTAGCGACTATGTTTGTAAAGCAGTTTAATTCTCATAGCCTTGTCTACTTTGAGTTGAGGTTTTTTGCTTCTTTAGCAGCGTCGTCAAATTGCAAAAGCGAAAAGACTAACTTTTTTTAACAACTGCTTAAATGACAGCCAAAAAATTTCTCTCTTATTTGTGCAGCACTATACAATCTCAAAATAGTAGCATTGTGTACATCCTTTGACACAAAAACTTCTATCACATGGGAATCAAAAAAAGTGGCAAAAACATCTGCGGTGCTAGAATTGGGCAAGAACTCGGTAGTTTTGCTTGGACTCTAGTTTCGTTCCTCATCATCAAAACTGCTATGCGTGAATGACGTCTTTTCTCATGTAAAAATGCGACAATCTTGATCTCCAGGTGCGAAACCTCTTTTTCCTACCGATAATGTAACCGCTTCGTTAGCTTCTTACAAAAGTACATTTTACTTACAAAATTTACATGATCTCGCTATTTTATTTTTTCTTACAAACATTACAAAATTAGCTATTTTATTTTACTTACAGAAATTACCCGGTCTCGAGACCAATTTTTGAGCTACGAGACCAAGACCACAACGGTTCGAGACCAAGACCAAGACCGATGCAAAACAGCCGAGACCAAGACCGAGACCGAGACCACAAAAAATTGGTCTCGAGACCGGTCTCGAGACCGAGACCGGTCTCGAGACCTACAGCCCTGCTCTTTGTTGCTAAGTTTTTGATTACTGTTAAATCAGTAGTCCATGATACTGTGATAGATCACGATTAGTTGATTACTGCTATACAGATCAACAATGGCATTCCAGAATTGGCCAGAAAACACTGTGGATTACTTATAAACAGTGGATTACTTACAAAATTGTAAAATTTTGCATGGGGGAACGCTTTTGCAGCCTTGACCAAACGTATTTGGCCTGAGAAAGCACTTTAGTGAAACTTAATTAAGTAATTTCGTCGCCAAAATTGAATGAAGACCAAAAAAGAAAAAAAAGGTTTTCGCCGATAATTGAAATGTTTTTTCCCCAAAATCAGGTGAAGACCAAAAAAAGGTCTTCGCCGCAATCTGGGACTATATTCCGCCGGAATTCGTAGGATTTACTAGTTGGCTACTGGCTGGCTCTTTTTTGTCTGATCATCAAGCGCTCAAATCTCAATGGGGGGACGCGTTCCCCCGCGTTTCCCCTACAATTTAAGTACTGCTTACAAATGGATCGTGCTATAGCCCGTGTTCTTGATTATTTTTTCATGCTGAAGCAGGCTTTGTTCTTGATGTGTTCTTGAATTTTCAGGCTTTTTAAAACAACTTAAAGCTACTAAATATATTGAAAACCAATGTTTTAGCTCCTAAAGAGTAAACCTTCTTTAGGAAAACGATACCCGTTTAACTTTTTGTCCATCACCAATAGCTCAGACCAATCATTAAAATAATAGTATAGGCCTACTTAATTTTGCAAGTCCTTGGTATTTCGCGACCTTTTGATTTTTTGAAAACGTTTCAATTCTGAAATGGCAGTATTTTTACTAATAATTGTGTAAAAACGGCAAACAATAAGGAAACAAGACCAGTCCGTGACATCACCCCAACTGAGCATGGAAGTAGAATAATTTACAATGTAAAATATGGCCAATTAAACTGAGAAGAATTTTTAATTGGGGAGGAGCAGATCTGAAAAGCAAAATAGCAAAAATTGCATCGTATAGCACTACAAACCAAACATTTAACGCTTTTGCACCCAGAAATACTTAGAAGATTTAGAATTATATTGGATTAGTCGCAAAATAATGTTATCAAAAAATGTTTAAATTATCTTTCATCGTCAATTCTGGAGAACAAGTAAAGATGGATGGTGCAGACACAAATAACAAGCATTTGCGCTTTGTGCGGGGAATTTACGGCCAGCTGCGAAGTTTTTAACTGTTAGCTAAAATCATTTAGCTTTCAAATACAAATTTTTATACGCCAAACTAAAGTATTTAGCCTTGAACACCAACATGTTGAAAGTTTTAACGTTCTTTAATACGTTTATATCGTATCAAGATATTAATGAGTTAAAAACAATTATTTTTTGACCACATAATCCTAAAAACTGCAAGCAACAAAACGGCTGGAACAATTAGCCCCGTGTTCTGAACAAAGCTCGAATCGGCGTGCAAAACATACTGCAGTCAACTACACAGTGAAGAAATAGACACTTTCTGTATCACTAGGAGCATCATGCTTTGCTGCGGAAGACATTTTTAACTTGGGAGGCTCAGATCTGAAAAACAAAAATCCAGATATACAGTATTATTTGAAATACGCGAAAACTCAAATCAGATCAAATCAAATCTTTCATCATACTCGCTGAACTACGCCGAAGCGTGTAACGAGTTGGCGGGGCCCATCTCCGCGTCATTGCATCCGGGCAACACTACCCTTTTTGAAGAAATGTCTCAGCGGTAACGAGCCATTGGCAACTCTACTGTATGTCCGATTTGGCTGGCCCGAAATTTGAACCTCGATCATACCTCCAGCTGCAGAGACAAACACGTTGCCGCTCGACCAACTGGACGGCACGATCAAACTTATAGCTGTATATTAGCAAAATTCATTTCGCTTGCGTGCACAAAAATATGTTCGAATTTCTATCAAAAGAGCAGCAAAAATCAGCAAGTCAGTAAAGACGCTTGACATAAAAATTATCACAAAGCAATGCTTTACGTTTCTAGCAGCATCATCAGAATAGTACAAGAGAACTTTAGCCTATACCGGTAGCTTGAATATTCCAAATTTCCCGTCGAGATAGCCTAATTCTGGGATCATACCGCAATTCCTTGCACGGTGTCGACTTCTCTTCATACTGATATGAAGTTAGTCTACCGCGATATGTGGTTCGCCTTACCTGCGTTACTCGAGATTGAAACGATTACCCATTATAGACGTGAAGACAGCTTTAAGGCTTTGTCGAATGAAGTAGGATTGTAAGACTTGATGTGTCTGTGAATTATTTAATTAGTTCTGTCTAATCTGTGGTTGATATTAAGGTTTCAAAAAGACCTCGATAACCAAGAGTTAGAGAAAATATCACGGTTTTAAGCTTTGAAGTTTAAATTTTAATTATATCCTTTTTAAAATTTAAATTGTTTAGATTTATACCCTGACGATACCATTTCCAGGTGAAACAGACAGTGGGTTTAATCGGTTTTTAATTTTTAATGTTTTAAAACTGAGGTAATCTAATGTAATTAGTTCTACCTATTTTACTTTAAAAAGAATAGTTTTTATTTTTGCTTTAGCGGCTATGGCAGACAGTCCCGCGGACCAAAGCGGTGAATAATATTTCTTTTCTTTGCCCGACAAACTTACGGTTGTGCTATAACAACTTTAGAATGCACAATGTAAAAGCATTTACAAGACCCCATCGGTTCAACCAAGGTTTAAATTCAACCCGAATTTTAGGTTTGTTCCCGGTATTATCGTACCGAAACATCAGTTTTCGCCCAAAATTTCGCTGACTCATCCTGTTTGCCCGTTCCATTGCTTTACGGAGTCTTTCTTCTTGTTTCAGTTTCTGTTGCAAGAGTTTGTCTTCTCGTTGTGCAAGACGCCGCTCCTAAAAAAAATTGAACGAGCACATTCAACTACACATTACAGCACTATGACATACATTTAAGCTAAGGCAAGGCCTCAGAGAGAGAAATTTTGTCAGGGGGTATGAAGACGGAAAGTTACCGGAAATTAGGGAAGACCAAAAAAATATCTTCACCGGAAATCTGACTAGTGTTAGGCCTAAAATTAGATGGAAACCAAAAAAAGGTTTTCATCTGGATTAAACACCGAACCAGTTGTATCACTACTAATTGCGTGCTATTAGCCGATACTACTACTAGGGTGCGCGTGCACATAGGTCTCCCGGGCCCGGATACGATGTACCCCCTAAACAATCCTCTCCGGGACCATGAGTTGAAGTGTTAGAATGCCACTTTCATTTAGCAGCTAGATAGTACGGTAACTTATTAACAACCGTGTAAAGAGGCAGGATTAAAATGCTGTGATTGATTTCAGTTGGCACCCAAACAAAATGTGAGAAAAAGAGGCCTATACACTTTTTTATTCTACAGTTTCTTTCACCAAGTGCCCATTCCCAACTTCTTAAAATAAGCCCTGCTTGACAGACCTTATGTCCTAGAAACATTGATTACAATGGAGCAACTTTTATATAAGAATTGACATCAAAAGAGGATTTTTATCGCATCATCAACTCCAGTAAGAGATGCATTGGAGGAATTTATTTTTGAGCCAAAACCAAAATTTTTTCGCAGAAAATTAAGTTTGTTGATCGAAAAAAGAATAAATGCTGTCACCTCAAAGTACTTTTTGGAGAAAATATCTGTCTAAAACGCACATGAAAGCACCAGCAGCGCATAATAATCAAATTGGATTTGAAGTAAGAGCAAAGAATTATGTCCAGAAATTACTGGTAAGAGGAGATATATAATCTCACTCACTTTATCACGAATTTTCTGTAGCACTTTGACGTTTTCTTCAGGAAGAGATTCCACTTCGTCTAGCAACTGATCAAATCTTTTCTCGATGCAGGAAAGCATCGCAAGGCCATCCAATCGAACCAAAACCCGGCCAAATACACCACAATAGACCTGCCATCAAAGTAACCCTACAGTTTAACAAAACTAAGATATTATTTGGAAAATAATAGCTTAGACTATTTTGGAGATATTCTCGTTAGAGAGGATTTGGATAGTAACTGTAACCGTTACCAATGTTATTCAAATAGAGTAATAATAAGCTAATTTTTTCAGGAGTCTAATGAAATATTTACCAAAACAACGCTACTTCATTCTATTTAAATAAGATTGATGAGGGATGGCATTACTACCTGAAACGTCTCCGAAATAAATAGAACATGTTGAAAACAGTCCTGAAAAGATCTTTCAAATCCGTCGCGAATGCTCCGATAACCAAAACAACTTTTGGAAAAGTCAAAGAACCAAGCGCGAACTACAACCTTCAATGCTTCAGCTCAATAAGAGAAAATCCGTCTTAAATGCGCTTCCGTTACTTCTTCGTGAGACAAATATGGATCAAACTTTCAATTATAGACTAGCGTTTGCAATAATGTCAGGGCTACCATATTTTCGTTGACCAAAAAGAGGACAGGTCCAAAAAACGACAGCAAGCCGACCAAGCCCGCGGAAATTTGTGGGCACCTGAAGTGAAGACCTTTTTCTTTTTTTTTTCGAGATGACCTCAAATCTCGCAGAAAAGTTTCTTGGTTTTCAACTCACGTATTAAGTTCTAAATGGTAAAAAGAGGACATTCGGCTACTTTTAGGTGTCCTCAGAGGGCTAAGTGCTGAGGGAAAAAAAGGACAAATCCTCTTAAAAGAAGACCTACGGTAGCCCTAAAATAATGTAGCATGGAAATAATGCAAAAATAAGCTGATATTGCTGAAACAACCGCGTGAAAAATGATAGTGCAATACAAAGTATCGACATTCAACTCGATGCTGATGTGGCAAAAATTTGCGTACTTTTTCAACTTTTGCTGTAAGTGTAATTAGGGAATCATCCACAGAAGCTTGCTCGTCGGCGCCCAAAAGTTTACAGAGCAACTTCAACTCGTCGCATTTGATCTCGATATTGTCAATGTTGCTCTTCATAATTTTGACCAAGTCAATCAACCTCTCCAGCTCTTTGTTCTTCTTCACAAGTTTGTCGACACGGAATCGCTAAAAATGAAAAAAAAATACAAAACTATACTCAAATGCAGCTTTATCTATTTTGTACTTTACCTTCAGTAACTCTACCAAATTTTAGTAAAACCAAAACTCTACGGCTGCTTTTACAGTTCCGGTTTGACTGAAAGTGGTACTAATCGTACATATTTTTGAGATATAGCAATTTCTCAACAACCATTGCATTCCGTTAAAATTGATAGTTTTTTAACAGTTACACCTCAACAAGGGTAAATTCTTCGAAATATAGTCTAAACCCCAGTACTTTAGCCAGCAAAATAATGCCGAATAACAAAACTGTCTACTTTTTGTTCATCCAAAGCATCCTGAAGGGCTTGCAAGCGATAAATGAGCCTCAAACTCTCTTCTTCTTTTTCATGAATTGCATCAATGACGAAATATGGGTCGTTCAGGAGACTTTCAAGTATTTCAATGGCTGAAAATAAACTTCTTCAACAGACTTCAGAAGCATGTAATTTTAATATGTAGTACAATTTTAAATTTGGTCAATCGGATACACTTTATAAAAAACACGAGGCTCATTTTTGCTCAAATATTAAGAACAAATTAAGAACAATGCCAGCCTGGGCATGAACAAAATAATTTAGGTCACGTACCAAATTTAAAAATCGGAATTCATTTTCTGTTATACAGGGCCGTATCAAATCAAATCTTTCACTACGCTCGCTGTTTAGTTTTCAACACTCGCTGGATTATGCCAAAGCGTGTAACAAGTTTGTGGGGTCCATCTCCGCGTCATGGCGCCTTCGGGCAATACAGCTACTTTCGCAGAAATGTTGCAGCGGAGGCGAGCTGTTTGCAACACCGTGTCCGATTTGACCGGCCCGAGATTTGAAACTCAGACCTCCCGCTCCAGAGACAAATGCGTTACCGCAACGGGCCGGTCACAGTGCCGTATCGTAACGAAATACCTAGATTTTTGCAATCATGGTCAGTGGACTGTACTGTTTTGTTCTTGCAACTTTGATAATCGACAAAACTTTTATGCAAAACAACTTTTTACCAATCAAGAACGAATTAGTGTCACTTTCTAATACAATAAAATTGAGAAACAAAAGAAAGTTTGCGAAGATTTAAGAACAGCCAGCCTCAATTCAAAATTCATTGATTCTTTAAAACAAAAAAGTTTAGTGTGGATCGGTAAAAAATATAATACGGTGTATGGATCGCGAAATGCTAATTTCTCTTAACGTGTTATACCTTTGATTTTTAGTAATTTCAGATAACTCAACCATTATTCTAAAGCGTTTATTAACCCCCTTTTTATAAGCGCCGGCAAATTTTGTGTTGAGGCTGGCTATTCGTAAATTTTCACAAGTTTTCAGCCTCATTTGTTCTGAATTTGTTTTATTTTGCCTGACAGAAACCAAACTCAAGTATGAATTATCAAAAGTTATGAAACAAAATTGCTATTGAGCAAATTTTGACAAAAACTACAATTTAATGCAAACTGGTTAAGCCCGTTTTACACTGGCGGCAACTGGTTGGACGACTAGATTGGTCGAATCTTGGTCAGACAGAATTTGTATCGTAGGGTCAAAATTTGTGTCGTACGGCCAAATGTAAGACAACGACCAAGTGTGAAAAGCGCCATTTAAATTAAAGAAATCATCTGGTCTGAATTTTAGTGTTTGTCGCCAGTGTAAAACGGGCTTCACTTAAACAAGATAAGGCAAAGAGTCAAAAAATCTCACTCGTGCTTTCTTCATCATCCTCTTCCCATTCTTCGGGGTAGATTTGCTGGGATGGAAGCACGCGGTCAGGGACACGACTCACTTCAAAATGGGTGCTGCCAGTTGTCTTTCTGAAAGAGGACGGGTTATATAATTGCTGGTTGCTGGATCTCCTGCCAAAGAAAAAGTCACAACATGTCAACGCGTGCTACACTTTATATGATATTGGCAGCGCTGTTCTTAATTTTTTGACAATATTCAGCCTCATTTGGTGTTAAATTTTGAGCAAAAATAAGCCTCATGTTCTTATAAAACTATTCTTACAAAAAAGTGTATTTTGATTGGCTGAAGCACCTTTATCCTCCTATTACGAAAAAGTATCAGTTGGATATTCCTTTGGATGAACCCTTATCCGTTAAATTGTAATTACATCATTATTTACCCAATTTCTTAGGCCAAGCGGCAGGCGAAGGGACATTTAGGACTTCGAGTCAACCTGCAACCAGTTGTCTATCTGCTATCACACACGGTACACGGTGAAGGCTCCACACTGTACTTTTTGATACGAAACGTCAAGCGCGGAAGCTGTAAATATGTGCTTTTATGTAATTATGTTTAATTGGCTTGACCTGATCAAAAACAAAGCCCAGTACAATACCTTTTCAGCAGCAGATGTAGGGTCGACTTTACACTGCGCGGAGCTCCTGGCACTTTTCTGATTTTGAAGACCAAAAGAAAAAAAGGTCTTTGCTAGACTTTCGCTGCATTTTCTTGCCAAATAAAGGTGAAGTTCAAGTTCAATTAATTATTGGTCGTTATAAGATGCAATAAATGACATACTTCATAAAAAATAGATTTTGAAAAAAAAATGAAGACCAAAAAAAAAGAAAGGTCTTCGCCATATTTTCGCTGCAATCCTTACGCAAGCGCGCGGCGCCTAGGACTGTGACATATGGTGTAAATCCGGCTCTGAGCTGACTCTATCGCAGTGGTTCTCAACCTTTTTTTAGAGCACAAACTTTTTGAAAAAATCAAATGTATGAAGTTTTGCGACCCATATGTATATTCTGATTAGGGTTACCATGTTTTTGAGACCAAAAAACGGGACAGCCGTAGCAGTGCCCTTGCCAGAGCAAACGAAGTGAGGGGCGTTAACCAATAGGGGGGGAACTAAAATTTGGATACAAAAACTAATCTTCAGATCTTACACTGCTACTATTATGCGCAATTTTAAAACTAGATGGGAGTTTGCCAGCAAACCCAGTGAACGACCGACGCATAGCTAATGCTTTGACGCTCAAAAGTACTTTTTGTCTACTGTAAAATCAGCAATTTTTCAAAAATATCTGATTATGGAACCTCCAGAAAAGTAGAGTCAAAATATTTAACAGTTAAATATCTACTGATATCATAAAACACTGGCACCCTAGCTTGAGCCGTTCAAAAATTGATTTTTGGGGGTCTATTTGGGGGGTCCCTGGGGGGGTGGCACCCCCAAACTATGTCAAAATAATTGTCTGTTAAATATCTACTGATATCAAAAAAAAGTAGAACTCTAGCTTGAGCTATTCAAAAAATTGATTTTTGGGGGGTCCATTTGGGGGGGTTTCCGGGGGGGTGGCACCCCCAAACTATGTCAAAATAATTGTCTGTTAAATATCTACTGATATCAAAAAAAAAGTAGAACTCTAGCTTGAGCCATTCAAAAAATTGATTTTTGGGCGACCATTTGGTGGGGTCCCCGGGGGGGTGGCACCCCCAAACTATGTCAAAATATTTGTCTGTTAAATATCTACTGATTTCAAAAAAAAGTAGAACTCTAGCTTGAGCCATTCAAAAAATTGATTTTTGGGGGTCCATTTGGGGGGGTTCCCGGGGGGGGTGGCTCCCCCAAACTATGTCAAAATAATTTTCTGTTGAATATCTACTGATATCAAAAACAACTAGCACCCTAGCTTTAGCCGTTCAAAAAATGGATTTTTTGGGGCCCCATTTTGGGGGGTTGCCGGTGGAGTTGCCCCAAAAAATTTCGGGAGAAAAAATTGCGTTTGCAGCTCAACAACTTTACACAAAAATTAGATTTCCATGTTTTGTGGTTTAGGAGAAGAAGAGCGTACAAAAATTATAAGGAAGAAAAAAAAGGAAAAAAAAGGAAATAAACCTCATCGCGGCCAAAAGTGGGTTGGTTGGGATGAACGGGTATCTTGAGACATGCAACCATATGAAATATTTTTTGCCGTACTTAAGCCGTTTTTGACTGAGACCGCTTTTTACGCCAAACTTGGGGGGCGGTTTTCGGGTTCTAAAACCGAAGTCACGTGACCTATTGCCTCGAAATTTGGTACAAACATACAACTCATTAATCTCAAACTGCTGTCCAAATTTCATGTAGCAAGACCAAACTGTTCTCGAGTTATAAGCAAAAGTCTGAAATTTGGCACTCGTTAGTTGGAAAATGGCCGAGTAAAAACAGAGGAACACGCGACGCAAGCGTCGGGCGTTCCAATACGGCCGGTAGCGTTTCTTAACTCGTTTCGTCTACGGCCCACAATCGCTTGAAAAATGTATCTACAGCAGTGAATCCTACCAGACGTGCAACCAGCATTTTGCTGAGAGGGGTGAACCAAAAGAATTTTTTTGCACAAAAACTGCCTGATTTAGCCCCCGTGCTGAACAAACTGATGCAACTCAAGCGTGTCACAGACGGGCATAGTCATTAAATGCTTAGTGCTGTCGACGGGGGGCTGGGAGATTTTTGCGACTCTGTAGAAAAAAAATAGCAATTTTAACGCCATTTTAATCACATTTCGCACTTTTTGAAGCCACATGAATAACTAAATTGCAAAATTTCAGAAGTCATTTCAAAGAACTAAATTGCTTAGCACCTTCAACTCCCCCTTACTTTAGGTCAAGTCTGAAATACGTTTAAACGCTCGTATTTTGAGGTTAAATTTTCCAAGTGACTTGACTAAGGGTGTTTAAGCCCCTTCACCCTGGTTGCGCCACTCTCTGCGACCTCAAAATCTTGAGTGTGCACTAAAAATCAAAATAGCTGGTCTTTGAAAAAATGTTTTCATGCATTGTTTCATGTCATTCGGTAATGATTCTGCTGGCTTACATATCTCTTCCGCGACACATCCGTAAAGACGTGTTAATAAGACGGAATATTGCGTCAGATTTATGTGGCACAGCAGTTAGTTGCCAGCAATTTCGCAAAGAATCGAAAGAACGTCAAAGGAGAATTATGTTTGAACGTAATTATTCCTTTTTTATTTCTCAAAGCAATTTGCGGAATGTGAGGTGAAGACAAAAAAAGAATAATAATAGTTAAAAAATAGATAAAGTCTTCACTTCAAGAATCCACAAATTTCCGCGGGTCTGTCAAAATTTAATATTGGTCTGTTAAAATTTAATTTATACTGCCAAAATTTAATATATTGCTTTCTGCAAATTTCACTCTTTGTAGATGTCTACAAAAAACAAAAAAAACAAGCGACCCAAAAGAATTTTTAGGCGACCCAACTTTGAGTCGCCACCCATAGGTTGAGAACCATGATTACTGGAATTGATATCCACTTGATTACTGAAATACGTTGGTAATGATTTGCAAGTCAGGCCGGGGTTTTTGGATCGAGTTCAGGTTTAGCCGGTTCAAAATTTCGGGATTGATTCCGGATTGATACGTGCCTTGTGTTTTAGGTAGCTATATAAAAACATAAATAAAATGATATTGATGCAGCCTTGTTAAATTCAGAAGCCAGAACAGTATGATTGATGTAAAAACCAAGCAAGTCTTTTACGCGACGCAGCAAAAACGCCGACTCACTAAGATCACGCCAAACAAAAACCTACATAAGGACGCAGACAAACTTGCGTAGACGAAAAGAGTGCAGCGACATAAGGACCAAGAAATACAAATACTGAATTTCCGGAAACATACAACTTATATGATTTTGTGGCTAATTGACTGGCTAAAATTGACCGACTAAAATAATGCTTGAACTTAATTTAGGATTGTTCTTGGTAACGCAAACGCAACTTAAAAGTCCTATATAACACCAAAAAACGGGTTTTTAACTGCAAGTTAAACTGTAGTCTGTAAATCAAATTATGCAAACGAACGTTTAGAACTAAAAAGCAACGCAAAAACGAGACCGAGGTCGCGATCGCTGCAAGTATAGCGGCAGCCAAGAAGTGTCGCGTGTATCTCATCTCGCCAAAGCGATTGCAGAGGCCCAACAAAACTTAAGAAGCAAAGCACAGAATAACCACAATTTTACCTTGCTGATAAACTCGCTTCGCTATCTCTTCTAGTACTTAAAAGCGATCGTTTTTTGAGTGCTTTGGGAAGAGCAAGTGCATTGAACTTTTTCAAACTCGCTTTCTTTCTCTTCTTGTTTATAGAGACCCTTTTCTTCTCCCACATTTCAAATGACAAGTCCGGACCACTGGGTTTGTTTGCGTTGTAGTGAAACATCAGCAAAAACGACTTGTAACTAAAACATATACTCGGGGTAGGCGTGGCTGAGATGGTAAATACGTCATTATTACGACGACCCTGATTGTACAATCTGTGTTATTACAACCTCCCTGATCGCACGATTTTTCGTTCAACCCGCACCCTGGTCACATTGTCGCGTCCTTGGATAAAACGCTCTGCGATGATTACTTGGTGGCTTCGAAAAAGCAGCAAATTCAGTGAACAAGAATTCAAATAAATCCACAGGAACGTTAGGTCACTGGATATTCCTAACCAGGTGCGGATTCCTCCAATCACGAAGTACTTATCGCAATGGAAAATGTACGGAACATCCAATAGTTAGCGTTTGAAGCCCTCCAGTGATACAAAGATAAACATGCAACAACAACAACAACAGTAACATATTTACCACGTAGTCTGAGGGCCGAATTTCAAGAAGGAACTTATTTGAAACCAAGTACGACATGAGCAAAAACTAAAAGTGTCGATAAAAATTAAAGAGCGATTCTAACAAGACTACGTAAAGTTGTAAGCAAAGGGCTCGACTGAATCGATTTTCAGAGCTTAAGGTCAAGTCTACACTGGGTGCAGTAGTGCATGCACGGCGTCTAATTGAGACATTTTTCGTACCAAAAAATCTTAAACTTGGATTCATGCCCCCTCCCCTACGCGAAACTTGGTTGAGCGTCTGACTGGGCGTATAATCGTGAGCCTATGAGAGTATTAATAGTTTATTTCAACCAATTGGTAACTGAAGCGCTGGTAATGCGGTACGCTGGGCGTACCGCATTAAATAAACTAAAAAATACGCTCGTATGCTCACGATTTTACGCCCAGTGTGAATCGGGTCCAAGACTGGATAAAATTGCCTTAAAATTTTATAATCACGTCTCGTAATTACATTTTATTCACCAACTTGCCTTGGCCAGGAGACAGCGAAGGAACCTTGCAGTCTTCGAGTTAAGCTGCCACCTGTTTACCACACATAGTAAAGGCTTTACACTGTAGCAGGGAAGCTGTGAATACCAAGTTTTGCAATCTTTAGTTTTAATAGTAATCTTTCGTCAAAGTCGTACTTCGTTCAATTAAGTTAGCTCTTGTAATACGGCTCCAAAACTTCTAATTTTTCTGCGGTAAACATCCGGCATGTTAGAACAGAGTAAATTTTTTGGTGTTTCTTAAATTTTTAAATTTTTGAGAAAAACAGAAAACTTCTAGTATTCGAATTATGTTCAGGCGATTACATGACGGGTGCTATAAGTCTGCTAACGCTATGGCCCTGTAAAACTAAAACTTGGGCAACGGAACACAAAACAACCACAAAATGTTTCTGATGATAAAAGCAAATTTTACAGCAGAGTATGGCCATGGGAAGATACTGATATCCTCAATTACTAGCACGTAATCATTTGAAAAAGTATTTGACAGGTCTAGAGACATCGATACTGCTGTTTTTTAAGTGCTGAAAAAACAAGCGTGATCGTATACGGTTCTAAGCGCCAAAAAATTGCATGGTGTACCTGTAATATTCACATAGCAGTTCATCTTTGCGGGCTACATCAGCTTTCAAAACACCAAGCTCCCCTTGCAGACGTCGAACTTCTATTGTCTAACAACAAACAAAAGCATTCATCTTCGGCCCAGTAGATAGCGTTGTTATAACACGTTCACTTTCCGGATCCGATCCTCAGTTCCGTTGCCTGCTTACTGTGGAGTCATGCCAACAAAGTGCCAAATCACAAAAGAGCATGCCAATCAAAGAGTTTACATGTTAGCGATGTTGTTTAGGTGGCGTTTGAATTCTTTAATTGGCATGGTTCTTTTTTGATTTGGCACTTTTTTGCAAGACTCAGCAATAAGCTACACTGGAATCAAGAATCGACCTAAACTCTGGTCCCCAAAACGCTAACTTAAACCACATTACCTTTTCCATTTTAAGTTTTGCCTCTTTCTCCGCCGTTTTCATTGCTTCTGCTGCAGCTCTGTCAGTTGATTTAAGGAAATCATCAAATACAACCGCTTCGTTACGCAACCGTTCTGCTAGCTCTTCGATCTAAAAAAGTACAAAACAGGTGAAATACACAAGAAATCCACATCCTACTTATATCACTAATAGTGCGATACACGATATTTCCCGTTACGTTTACTACTATCACAAGCACTAATCAAGAAAACCACACATCTCCGGCTCCGCTGGCGGAGCATCAAGTTAGCTGCTAGATTCCGGTTTGATTCCGGAACTGGCAATGCGTTGCTGTGTCCTTGGGGAGGGATTCCTATTACGCCTAATTTTTTCGGTGCAAGCAGGCAATCGAGATTTTACCCGACTAACCGAAAACTTTCAAAACACAAAACAAAAAAACAGAAGCATTGTTCTATGTTGATGTGGTTAGATAATCGCATGAATGAATGAAAACAACAACTCATTTTTATGCAGTTAAGTTTGTTTTTTTTATACAGCAGAAAGTTCAAAATTGCGAATTTTTCTTTGAAAGGTTTCACTAGTTTTGATTCTACACAACCCGCTCTAGCGGATAGAGTGTCCTTCTCTCACAGCTGGAATAAAGATCTAAAACGCAGATGACTCAAAGACGAAACTGGAGCTTTAAATGGTAGTTTATAGTGCAGGCTGTGTAGGAGATGAGTGCGGTCATGTGGAGTCTGGAATTGCAGTGAGGACAAAGACCAGTTTTAACTACAGGCTGCAAACGACTTACTTTTTTCTCTTCCTTGGCCTCCCTCGCTTTGTAGCACTCTATTTCGTCCAGTTTAGCTTGTAAGGTGTATTTGACGAGAAATATTTCTCGTTTTCGCTCTTTAAATTCGTAGTTAGTCTCATTTTCTAACGGTCGGATGCGAATTTTCCCAGAAGACGCCCAAATTTGATTGCTTAGACTTTTGTTAAATTCCTCCATTTCCTGTAGTAGTGGTAGTAGTAGTAATAAATAAAACTACACAAATAATCAAATTTTCTTCAAGCAATGCTGTACGGAACAACGGCAAAATAAGATTTGAAAGTATTTTTGTTTAATATGTGATTGAGAAATTAAATCTTTAATTCGCGCTTCCAGCAATTGAAATTCTCAAGCACCCGCTGACACACGAGACTCGCAGGCGTAACTGACGGGAGGGAGGGGGAGAAGGGGGGCCAATGCCCCCAAGCCTTCCCCAGATGTGGGCCCCCTATTTAGAAACGGGCCTCCATGTGAAACAAGTTTCTTTGGAAACAAGTAAGCAAAATAAAGTCTTCACCTAAATTCGACGGAAAAAACACGACTTTGCTGTGGATTCGGATTTAAATGGTTCGCCGATGTTTTATAGTTTTTCAAATTTATTTTTTCAGTAAGGTCAAAGTGTATTTTACTTTTTCAAATTCATCATCAAGTTCTTTGAAAAACTTCCTGACGGTTGGCAAAGTCGATCCAACAACACGAGATCGGTAAGTTTGCTTCTTCTCTGGCCTGAGTAGTCTTTCGTTTCGCCTTTGTAGCATTAAACGGTTCTTTTCCTCCTAAAAACAAAACAGTGTATAGTAAATTTTTTGAAAAATAAAACACTGTATACGTAAGATTTGTAAATATTGCACCAGAGTTCTCATCAAGGAGTTAGTAAACTCCGTCCGTCGCGCATGAGCACTCCGGAACAACGTCAAAAACGTCATAATTAAATCAAGGATTTCCAATACTTTCATTGCCAGACACGATTACATGACTCTTCAGTCACGCATGAGCACGCCTGGACAATGGACATGTAACAAAGAAACGAAAAAAATAGAAAAAATGACAAAAAATAAAAAAGAGAAACCCCTGAGTGCAGTAGCGCTCGAAATTTTTGTATTTTTTTGCAAAAATAGCGTAATTTTAGAGCTATTTTAAGAAAAAATAATGCTTTTAAAACGTGGCACAGAAATTAGCAGCGCAACATGATTCAACTGGTTACATTAATGGGCTATATGGGAAGTGGCTAATGATAACATTGCAGTTCTCTTGTTTACATGCTGGTAAATCATAAAATCCTATTATTCAATAAAACTCACACGGAGTAATCTATTTCGTCTATATTTTATAAAGAAAAATAATTGGGGGGGGGGCTAATGGAAAGATATTTGAAAGAAGTGATTGGTAATTAACTAACACTGAATAGCCCTCCCCCCCCACTCCCCTTATTTCTGAGTTTATAATATATTTGTTGATAAAACCTATGTTTGGCGTTTTTACACTAGCGATCAAATTTGATTGTTTATTTTTGGGCATTTTTTAAAGTTTTCATTGATTTGTGACTTTAATTTCTGACAATTAGCCCCCCCCCCTAAATATATATGTTTCAAAAGATGCTTTAAACCATTTTTAGTCAATTCCAGCGCAAAAAAACAGTCTCAAAAGAGCTAAAATTGTAGTATTTTTCTTATTCTGCATTTTGGTTGACAGGGCAATGGGGGGGCTATGGCTTCCCGCCCCCCCACTGGCTACGCTACTGAGCGAATATGAACTTTTTGGTTTTAGAAGTTGGCATTAAATCTTCGCTCATAATTTTAGTCCACTTTTAGCTCGCTTAATTATCACTCCTCTTGGGACGTTGCTTTGTGATTGTCTAATGCCTCTTAGAGCTCTTACAAAGATCTTGTGCAAAAGTATTAGACAGCTTTTTGATTTTTTGAAACATTAAAACTGGCTGTATTTTATAATACTACAAAAGGTCTTAAAAATTATTATCTTCTACAAATAAATTTAAAAAATATACATATTAAAATCGTCAATATTTGATCTGCGAAAAGAGTTTTAGTTCCAATATTTAATAGCTGCTCTTCTAGTCTCTTAAAACCAATTTTCCTCCGCTACTTTTTTGCTTGGCAGGACTAACTTCTTGCCATAATGTTCGAATAGCCCACCTGACACTGTTCTACCCATTCGACATCCTTAGGTGCGATGAAAGGATTCCTCACTTTGGAAAAATCCCCGTCGAAAGAGGAATGAAGAGGAGGTAAAAGTAGATTCTGCAAAAGATTTTTACTCTTTAACACTTTAATGACTCGATTTTGAAACAAGTTACAGAAGTTCGATTTTATACCTGAAAACTACATTGGACGTAAAATCGTGAACGTACGAGTGGATCCTTAGTTGTTGTTTTTTTTTTTAATCAACTGGCAGATAGCACGCTGGCAAGCCTGCACGCCGAGCTTACCGAACTTTTGTTCAAAATAAACTTAATTTACTCTCGTCCGCTTACCATTTTAAGACCGGAGTATTAGACCGAGGCCATAACTCGGTGAAACTTTTGCAGTCAATAAACAGGGAATTTAAAGCAGTGGTGCTATTCATGTGGTTTGCAAAAACCAGTTTCTACTGTAAACTTAAAAAATCGGTTGTTAAAAATTGCTTTCGTTTTTAAATTTATCGATTTCTTAATTTAGAAGATATCTGGCACTTTTGTCTCGAACCTATCCATTGCTAAGTTTAAAGAAGCAGTAACAGATCCGGTTACTGCATAACCTTAAAAACGTTTTAATATGGTACATAGGCCTAATTACGTTTTTGTTTGTTTTCCTGGCTACATTATTCGGCTAGTGTTCGATTCTTTGTTTATTTTTATGTTTTTTTGAAGAAAAAGCCAAAAATGAAGCCAAAAGTCGACACTTAAAAACAGAAAGAGTCAATTAAAGTCAAACCAAATCAAATATCTCATTATACTCGCTGTAATACGTCTTTCATGCTTGCAGTTATTTTCATTAAATTCAATTAAAGTGAACAGAATATTAACTCCGTTCAACCAGATGCTTGACAATACACTTACCTTGCTTTCCCGAACTTTTTGGCAGTGTTTTGATGAAGGACTGTGCGGCAAGGATGAAGACATGTGTTAAACTGTTGAAAGAAAAACATTTTTTTCATCATTACGTGGACGTTTTGTTGCGCAAATTAAAAAAGAAGTTGGGCAGGCAGCAAATAATTTTGATTTGCTGCAGTGATTTGTAATTTGAATAAAAGTGTCAAGAAATTCGACCTTTTTTTTTTCTTAAGCTCAATATTTCACTTTCGATCCCATTTTATTCTACTTAATTTCTTAATTGTGCACAATACAGTACAACCCACCAACCAGAAAAGTATAACTTCCTCCCTTAAAATTTTTGTTTGCCCTCCCCCCCCCAAATAAATTTCACTTCAACTCCTGAACCCTAAAATGGCGATCTATGGAGATCACCTCATATATCGTAGATGGCACAGGCTTCCAGGTGTGAAGACCTTTTTTTAGAGATCGCTTCCAGCGAGAAGACATTGCCCTCCCCCTCAAATTTTCGCTCGTCCCCCCCAAACTTCCGTTCCGGCTACGTGCCTGCTGCCAACATACCAACTAAGAGCTAGAACGAAATACCCGGTTTGTATTTCTAAAATTACAGTAACTGCACAATGCAAATCAATCGTCTGATCGCGGTCCCCTGTGTTTCATTTGACCGGTCCAGGAATGGGACCCGAGACCTCCCGTTTTTCAGCAAACCCGCTTCCGCTTGACCAAGTAGCATGGAAACGAGTCAGTTGGTACTATTAATGCTCCTTACACTTTCCTGTATTTTATACTGGCGCGTATGGAGTCCTACCTGTTGTAATATCAATTCGAGAAAGCTTGTCGTTTGGTCTTGTCGCTAGCTTAATTCTCTCACCCTTTTCCGAATTCATGCTTTCCAAAATATTTGACGCTTGGGAAGTTTTGTAGCTCAAAAACTAGATGATGATGTCACAATAGTTCCGACTGCAAATATATCAAGAACAAGAACGTAGCGAAGAAATAAAATATTCCTCATTACCAAACCGACTTACGTACGTTCTGTAACCAGCTCGCTAGCTTTCAACGTGTTATATAAAGCCTACAAGCAACTTACTTTCGTCCGATACGTGTTAGCGTTATTTTAGTGATGTTACTATCAGGGATGTGGAAGCGCCTATTTTCCAACCGCTTCCGCTTCCACCTCCATCGCTTCCGCTTCCACCGCTTCCGCTTCCACCACTTTTACCAAAATTTATCATAATATTTTTAGCTAATAATATGAATAAAATGCATTAACGTGTTACTGGTATGTAAATGAAAAGTGAAAACGATTTATTTCATTACAAACACAGAGAAAAAGTAAACATGAAGAAAAACAATACTCCGTGCAATAAAAAAAAGTAATATTAAAACAAGTAATTTAAAACAGTGAGTGCAATAAAAAAGCACAAGAAAACAGCGGCTATAATAAAAGAAAAATCCAACGAAAATGGTGAGTGTAAAATAAGTGTAAAAAATATAAAATAAGTGTAAAAAATATTAATAGAGTAAAAAGAAGTGTAAAAAAATAATTTTACTTAATTCTCAACTGCTCAATACGTATTAGGCTATGAGTACGAGCTACTTAAATTTACTTGGTCAAATATCAAGTTTGAATCGTCGTATCTCTATTTATTCGCCGAATATGCATGTCATTTATTACATACTTACGTCATCTACTACGAATTCTCACCGCCTTGTAAACACGAGAAAAACAATGAATTGAGTTGCATATCGTTAATCGTAAACAAGTTTAAAGTTTGGACGTACGAAAATACTTTGAGACGTCACCGAACTCCATAGGTGGTTGCAAGAAAGGCACTTTATTAAATCGACCGAAGTACCGTCCGTCAGCTTGGTAGATTAGTATTTTACAATAAAATTAAATTCAATAATGAAAACAGCGGTTTTGAGAAAGTGAGCGCACTGCGACTATTGTTTTTGTATTTTTTTCGTGATTCACGAACCCAAACATTACAAACGTACGCTATTGTCCCCAGAGAATTTTCCTATCACCAAATTTAACGCTACACACTCACAATTAAATTACTTACCGCAAATAATCGTCAAATGGAATACGCGAAAGCAACATCAAAATACTCAGTTTTCTTTCATAATACCTTAATGACAATGAAATTAAATTATTTTAAAAACTATATTAACTAACATTACTTCAAAAAGCTTGATTTTATTTGAGTAATAAAACTTCCCGTTGTGAATCGATAGTAACTTGCGAGATTTGCCAACAGTCGAAAGATTGCAAGATAGTGCGTTGGTAACTTGGTATTCGCTAACTGCCTTTTATAATTTGAAAATGAGAAACCACGAAGCTTTGTTTTCCAAGTGTGAACTGGGATTGTTGCTGAAATTTCGGCAAAATATGGCTTTGCCAGTATTTATAAAGTTTTAAACCAAAGATTTAAAAAGTTATTGCCCCGATTCGCATTTGAGGGCAATGAGTTAAGCAAACAGCGGTGGATTCAAATTTTTGCGAGTTTAAGAGTGGATACTTTCTGCAACAGCTGGCTTCAAAAACTCTTGTAATGGTATGTTTCAATTGTTTGTTTTGTGTTAAAAAAACATTTAGTGCGAGTATTGTCGAACAACGTAAGTGGAAGCGGAACCCATTTACCGCTTCCAGCTTCCGCTTCCACAAAAATTTACCGCTTCCGCTTCCACATCCCTGGTTACTATGCTATATTCTTGCCGGGAGCTTCCATTAAATTATATTGATGTGACGTTGGAAATACTCAAAAGCATGAGAAAGTAATGAACCTACTGTTTAAGGGACTGATCCACACCCACATGGTTGTAGTTAACCATACTCTTAGTTTTGTAGTTGTTTTCTTAACTTCTTGCCCAGAAAATTTGTTTGTTTGTTTCAAGTCCAAGCATAAACATTTAACTAAACTCAAACCGAAACGATTTGGTATTCGGATCGCAGTAAATACCTTGTTTTGATGCACTCAGTTGCCAGTCTGCCACGTTGCACACTTATGCAAATTCTTAACCTTAGTGGAGGCAAATTATGAGCAACAAAACGAGAAGAGACAAATTTATTTCATTCGAAATGTTTTTTTTTTTCACTTTCCAACACTGAGAATACTTAAGAAACAAATTGCACACTCATATTGACATTTTATCGCAGCCCATTGATGATAAAATTTGACAACTGAATTGGTTAAAAAGCTATTGAAGCAAAAATATTCCAACCAAACTGATTGAAAAAACACAGCTAATCCCACTAATTTGATTGGTGCAATAATTCCTCAAATCAATTTGGTGGAGTGAAATCACGCGGATCTGCTAGGTAGAAAAATAAATCCAGGCCCCAGATAGAACTAGACCATGGAAATTGGTAAAAACAATTTAAAGAAATGCATATGATTGAAGGAAACGCAAAATTACAACAACGTAAATATTATTCAATTTTGAGATTTCAAAATCGATATATCAGCGACGCATATCCTATTAACAATGGCAGTTAGCACACATTTTTGCCACAACAAACAATTGAATTGAATGTTTAAATAAAATATTGCTCGTGCCTTCTGGCATTCGAAAACATCTAAGAAAGCGACAAAAATACCTTATCTTCGAGTCAGAAACCAAAATTGCCTTAAAGCTCAAACACAAAAATGGTTCGAAAAAGAAACTAAGATCTAACAAACTAAAATATTAAGCATTGGACGTACTGCATCAATCTCATTTCGTAATCTAGCAGTGGTCAAGCGACTGCTACTGAATTGATAGATTCGAGTTCGATTCCCAGTCGGATCAAACAAACGACTACAAAAATTGATATTTACAGCTTCCCCGATAAATATCAAAAGGGACAATGTGAAGCCTCCATCGTGTGTGGTAGACAGGTGGGCAGGTTGAGTCGAAGACCGAAAGGTCTCTTCGCTGTCTCCAGTCCAAAGCAAAATGGTGAATAAAGACGTAAACACAAATATGTTTAACTACGTTTCATAAAAAATAATTGCACTTATAATAAAAAAAATGTGGTAAAAGGTGACAAACCATAGCTGAAGCATGATTAAAAATTGATAGTGCAGGTAAAACGTATTATAGAAGCCTATAAGTTACAAGTCATACACTTCTACAAATGACGGCAAAATACACTTCAAAGTAATATAGAAGCAATACGGTATACGATGTAATACACAGAAGCAATATAATAAAGAAGCAAGACTTTATCCAAGGCAACAAAATTCCAAGTGTAATAAATTAATAAAGCATAAACTGAATTATACATTTTATACCATCTACAGTACTTGGATATAACAAGATTTAAATATGTATAAGATGAAAACAGCTCATAAAAATAAACCCAACCTACAGCTCAAATCTTGCCAAGTTAATTGTATGACCTACGTATGATTGAAAACAAACAACATTGAAGTTTTAGTAACCGTGCAGTATTGTTCTAGTGAGAAATCTTTAACCGCAATGTCAACTTAATTTTTCTGCAACCAATATTATCCATGATAGCAAATTTTCAAAAATCTAGCAATCCATAGATGGATAGTAGGAAAAAACGTAATTTCACTAAAAATGATTACATAATTTCACAAATTATAACGCCTAGTTGTTTGAATATAGCAGAAGAGATAAATACTATACACGGTACATCAGCGAAAAAATTGTGTGAGTGTAACCCTCAAAACCGAGCAAAAAAAACTTAATATCATTTTTACATAGCTACTTCTCTGACCTTTATTGCTGTTATCCTTTCTTGATTTTTTTCCATTGTATTTTTCTGTGTTTTTTTTCTTTTTTCAAAGCGAAAAATACCGAAAAAACATAAAAATTCAAAAAAATCTAATAATTGAAGATAAAACGATGAAAAGTAAATAAATAAAGACAACAAATTGACAAAGGAACAAATTCATAAAAATACTTTTAAATTCATAATAATAATACAAAAGAAACGCAACCAATTAATCAAAAAGTTGAAACGATTTGTACAATAACACATACTAAAATACATAATGACACTTTCAACATAGGATAACCAAGCCGCAACATACGGAAGGTCAGAAACAACGTTGACAAGCAATATCAGTTAGAGACAGCTTATCAGTGGTCGAGTGAATAAAGCTTTTGCTACTGAAACGATAGACCCGGGTTCGATTCCAGGTGATCAAACCAAAGACCTTAGAAATTGATATTCACAGCTTTGCTGCTTGGCTTTTAGCAATAAATGGGCAGTGCGAAGCCTCTTAAGTGTTTGGCAGCTTGACTGCAAGACCAAAAAGGTCTCTTTGCTCTTTCCTGTTCAAGGCAACTCAGACAATAATCACAATTTACAAGCAGTTAATAAAGCTCAAATCTCGTAGTTTCGGAATTTTCGTAAAGTTTCAGAAAACTCATCTGATGAAGTGTGGATAACCGTACTTTCATTTACCTCTGCAAAAAATACAAAAACGAATTCATACTGCGTTGAACTGAACCATAGCGACAGAGGTTCCAGTCCAATTTTTCTGTCGATTTTTCAGACTATTAGGTCTCGTTTTTGTGTTTTCCACTTGATTTTTTAATACAGTTATGTTGATGCATGTTTGGAACAATAAACAGATAATTGATTGTACTTAAAGTCTCATCTTAAAAATAATACAACCGAGCTAAAGCGGGAATTGAATATACCAGTGGTTGAGTATTGAGAATCACATAAAGACGGTGGGATTTTTCTCAGTCCCATATACCACTACGTACATTGTACAGCCTGAAATTACAAGTTATGGGCAAACATGGAATATATCATGCAAAGCAAAAATTCGCCACTTACCTGCAGGCTCTTTTGACTCTATCATAGGAGTCTTATTGACAGGCGTCGCCCAATGCATTGACTGCAAAAATATTGAAAAGTTAAAAGCCTGGCACAAGACTTGTTTCACAAATTAAATTTGGACTAGAACCCTCCAAACAAAATGTGAAGTTGAATTTTTAAACAAATTGTTGAAAATGAACAACTAAAACACTTTAAGGCTATAGGAAAGTAATGAAGTATCGACTTTTTGTAAACAACGCTTACTTACCATTTTCAGAGAATCTTTCATGGACATCCAACGCTTGAAGGATATTTGCAGCCAGCTATGTAGCCAAGTATCATACTGCTCTCTTAACTGTTTGATACAATTTAATTAGTCAGAAATTTAAGTCACTGGTTTTCATGCTATCAGTTCAACTTTGCATAAAACTACAGTAACTTGTTTTCAGAATATTACAGCGATAAAAAATCTTGGTCTAAAAATGTTGTAAATAGATTACCACATGAAAATAATTCAATCAGAAAATATAACAACACTCACCTTATCCAACAATATCACTACCAAACATTAACAGCTTGTAAGCATTAAGCTGTTGGTTTTGTTTTGTTTAACGCTCAAATAAAAACAAAAATTACCTTGGGGTCACATAAAACATCTTTAGCCACTTGCAGCATAACAAATTCCTCTGTGGCGTTAGGGTTATTTAAGTTCTTATCAGGATGATACTGCTTTGCTTTTAGTCGATATTCAGTTATAATTTGCTCCATCTGAAAGACATCAGCAACCTATACATATGCGAAGCAATCCTACTTCTTTGCTAGCAAAATGTTCAAAGCTTTGTAATGTACGTCTATGAGAGGGAAATTTAAAATAACATAACATGGAAACCCCAGTATCTTTTTTTGTTCAACATTCCATTTGAGCAAGAATGATACTGGTAATGATTTAAAAATCAAAGTCCCCTACTCAAAAAATAGGTTGCCAGGATACTTTGTACTGAAATCTGTACTAACTCTTAGGTGAAGAGAAAAAAAGGTCTTACATATTTTATGAGTCAAATTCTGATATAAGCTCAAGTAGAAGTACAAAAATAAAAAGGTCTTTCGTGCTTTTTGAACCAGACACCAAGCAGCTACAGTTCCACTTTTCAAATCCTTTTTTTCGTTGCCCCTGTGTTAGCAAGCGCAATAATAACATCTTTCAGTTTTAATTTATACAGTTCATTATTTTTGTTTAAAATGGAAGCTGTTTTCACTTTCAAAAGGTTACTTGCTAAGCTTGACTGCTTACACTGAAATAGTGACATATAGTCACATGCTAGCTTGAACACTCACCAAAAGAGTGATGTGCACAAGGCATGAGGTTACTATTGTAGGCAGGTAGGGTTGTTGGCTTTTACAATCTACTGATTTACCAAACTTGTAAACACAAACACTGAAAAAACATCACAAGTCACTAGATACTCACATTTGAAAATTCACTACAGCCCAATATTTCATAGAAGTTTTGGTCCTTGCAAGATTGACAAAAAATTTCGTCCAAAAGTTCCATTGCGTAGGGGACTTAAGAACCAAAAATGGGCACTTGTAACTCGGTAAGCTACGAATTCGATACAAAACAAAGCACTAGCAGCAGAATACAATACACTACAGTACAAAAACCTACTCTGCAATAAGTAATAAAATAATAATAATAGTACACAGTACACACATCGACCCAGCACAGTGGTGCCATAGCAAGGTTGAACAGCACATGGTATAAAACTGCTAAAGATAAAATGGCAGTACAGCATTGTTAGGATTATCAATAATTATTATGTCACTTGACATAAGAAACAGATGTAATCCCATATATAACATTCAGATTTCAGACATTACCAAAACCCAAGTGATGGTGATTACAAAATATACCGGTAGGCGGTATCCATATCCACGAATCAAATATCCATTATGGTATGTCAGATATCAATTAGTTGACAATAAAGCTAGTTAAAAAGGTAGCTTGGACACCATAACGGTTCTATCATCATTAATCAGATTGTGGATACAGTTGTTATGCACAAAGTTGTCATTTACAGCACCAATAATGCAATTTTGTTATCATTACATTAGTATAAAGCAGCAAAGTATACATAAAGCTGCATTTACACGGGCGACTTTTTTGCGTGCGATTTTTTGATAAAAATGGATCTGGCAAAGTTGCATTTACTCAATGGCGGTTTTGATCGTGATAATTGGGATCTCACTGATGGAAATAATTGTCTTTAGTTGTTTTCATACCAAAATTGTTGTAATTGAAAACTTAAGAAGAGGATCAGTGCTGCGATAAAAAATCGCAATGAGATCAGCTCCGATTTTGCTTTGAAAAGGTTTAGAATATCACTATCGGAATAGAAACAACTTGGGACAGTCATTTTCAGCAGTAAGGTAACTTTTATCACAATGAGAACCATTATTGAATATATGTAACTTTGCCACATCCATTTTTATCAAAAAATCGCTCGCAAAAAAGTCGCCCGTGTAAATGCAGCTTAAGATATAAGTAGGCTACATAAGATATACTGGTAAGTTTTGTGGTTTGAATGTGTTTTGCTGTGGTGCTTCGGCACTGGATCGGCTTATTATTATTATTATACATCCATCACAAACTATAAAAAATAAAGTTTAAATAACCATGATAGAATACTGGTTAAGTTTTCATTCCATTCTTACTCAGTCTAATGACCAAAAAACATTTACATTGCGCTTAGCACAAATTAAGTTACAATACAAAAAAACTTTACTAAACAAAACTTACAGAGTACAATATCAGAAAACTTACAGAGTACCACCAGACATCCTGAAATGGATCACTCTATATTACAGCTTTGAGCTTAGGCTACTGAATACAGACGACAAACCACTGCAATCACAAACATTGGTCTATTCCAGTTAGCACACATAGACAAGACATAGCACTGATCATTACTAATTACCGTATACATTTGGATACAAATTATTGACCAAGTACAGTATAGCTTATATCGGTATGCCAATGCTTGCACTTGCAGTAGCGCTTGTGCTATATCATTTAATTACTGGTATGCAATAGCATGTTACACTTAGTCAACTTGGTTCATTTATCAGCTAGCCTACTGTACTACCAGAGTTGGAGTCCTCAAGGACACATTTTGAAGTCCTTGGCCTAGAAAGTGTAGTCCTGGGCCTTGAAGCCTGCAAATCCTCAAAAATGCCCTGTCCTTGACCGAGGACAGCACTATTTTTTGAATCGTTTAAAATGGGCCATGGTCATGATCTTTTTTTTTCTTTATCTTGGAGAACGCTAGAAATCTCACAGAAAATTTGTAGAGCTTTTTTTTTTGAGAATGCCTGAAATTTCGCGGAATATCTTCCATTTCTTAAGCGATGACCTTTTTTTTTCTTTGGAGAACACTTGCATGTTGGGTCCTTGGCCTCGAGAGGGTCTGTCCTGGAAAAGTAGGTACTTAGAATTGGATTGTTTTTGAGGCCTTGGACCCGAACGTTTGGTCCTTGACTCCACCTCTACTTAATAGGAATAGACTGTTTCAACGCAAATTTTTAACAGTCACTACCTTCTAGATCCACCGGAAGTTAATAGCAATTAAACCGCAGTCAGTGCACATTTTGTCCCACTATAATAACAAAACACTTACTTTGTTTTGCAACTCTGTAGTGGCACCTTGCGGTAATATTTTGATACCAACGACTGCAGTGTCTCAGGCCCGGCGCTAAGGGGTCATTTCGCGACCGTGCTCCCCTAAATCACTGCTTGTACCCCCAAGCGAGAAATGTGCCCTTCAAGCGAGGATTGTGCCCCAAAAGGAAGTTGCAGGCCCGATGCCGCTGGAGTGCATTTCGGGGCCTGTGCCCCCCTAAGCGTGAGTAAAGTCTCGATCCAGGACAAAAACCACCAGTGAACGCCAAGACGAAGCCTGACATTTCGCGCAGAAGACCCTTTTTTATTTGGTCTTCATTCTTGAATTTGTGGGCAAGAACCAGATCCGCACCATAAGATTTTGTCGTGCCACGCCAGATTATGAACGTGCTCCCAAAGGAGGCAAACGGCTCGTATCAAGGGGGCATAATTTGGGATAAAGAACTTTTTGTTTTTGTTTTTTTTGGTTTTTTATCTCGAATTTGAGGGAAAAATTGATCTGTGCTCCCCAAATATTGTTCCTGCGCGCCCAGTCACGCTACTCTGGCGCCGGCCTGCGAAATGACTTCAAAAAGTCACTACGCTGATCTGCTAGATCTCAGATTCTGCAATCTAATTTATGTATGGCTAAATGCACCTGGCAATCTTTAGCCAACATTAGGTCCACATAAAACATTGAAAAAAATTTTCAGCTACTCGCCAAGAGAGTCGTGAGTAAACATTAATAGGGGCAAAATAGGTAAAAAATCTTCAAAAACAGTGACGTTCACAAAATATGATCTGCGTAAAAAAGAGCCAAGATTAATAGTTATCGTACAGTAGCCTACATAGGTACCGTAACTACATTTTTGATGGGCAGTTTTATAAGAAAGCGACGCTCAGTTTTGCTCAAAATTTAAGAATAAATTAAGAACAATTAATGCCAGAACCTCAGCATGAAGAAATAACTAAAAACACCGGCCAAACTTAAAAATAATTTTGTCTTATACAGGGTGACCCAAAAAAACGGGCCCCAAATTTAATTAGGCCCCGTTTCTTAGTGTTTTGTCCAAATGAAATGAAACTTTGGTCATAACTAGTTCATTATACTCAAAACATCACATCAAAACACTAGGGTCTTTGGTCTTTTTTTCTCCGTTCTACAGCATGTGTTCTAGATGGCCTCCATTTAGCTCCGTGCATTTCTTGAGGCACAGCACGAAGTTGTCCATGACGTTCTTCCAGAGGTGGAGTCGAGGACACAAGGTTCGAGGCCAAGGCCAAGGACACAAAAAAAATCCAAGACCAAGACCAAGGCCAAGGACAGCCTTTCCGAGGACAGACCCTCTCGAAGCCAAGGACAGGGATGCTTGAGGCCAAGGCCAAGAACCAAGGACACAGCCACAAGTGTTATCCAAAAAAAAAAAGGTCTTCGAAAAAGTTTTTCAGGCAATCTCCAATTTATAGGCGTAGCCAGAATTTTTGATTGGGGAGGCTTAAACCACAAATCACATGCAATGACGTCATCAAAAATTTGCCTGTTTTTCACTTAACCAGAATTTTGCAAAGGGAGAGAGCCTCAACTAATATAGTTGAAAAGTGCAAATACGTAACTTTGGAGACGTTTTGAGAAAGCCAGTGTAACCCAAACGTATCACAGACGGGGATTTTTTGTAATTTTTTGGAAAAAAAAGCTATTTTAATGCCATTGAATCTCACTTCGCACATGTTTAGAACCATTTGAAACCACTAAATTTTTGACATTTGAAAGCCAATTAAAAAAATTAAATTGTTTAATCAGTTGCAATTTAAGTTCAAAACACGTTTAACATCTTGCATTTTGGTGTTAAAGTTTAATTGTACGAGATTTGCTCCAGGTAGGGGGAAGTAAGGTGCATTGACTCGTGCAACATTTTAGCAGTAAATGAAAACCCACTCGAAGATTTTCCTTAGAGATTTTTGTTTTGTCATGAAAATAACCAGTTATAGAAGTGCATGTTAGGCCAGGGGGCCCAAGCCCCCTCAACTGAAGTTCAACGATTTGTGTCAATCAGCATTTTCCATGGCTAATTTTTTTAAGTATTTTGTGCGTAAAAACTGGCGAGGTGGAGGTGAATTTATGAATTGTTATTGAAAAATAGCACAACAGATGGGTAGTTTCGCTTACTAACCACGTGTCAGGCGCGTAGCCAGAAATTCACAATGGGGGGGCTGTTTTGGGGGTCTGGGGGCAAAGCCCCCAGCCGCCGGAGGCACGGGGATTTGGGGGCGGAGTTCCCAGCGCTCGTAAATTTTGCATTTTTTTGCAAATATAACTTAATTTTAGAGCTATTTTAATAAATAATAATGCTTTTAAAACGCGGTACAGAAATTAGCAGCGCAACATGATTCAACTGGTTACATTAATGGGCTATGTGGGAAGTGGATAATGACAACATTGCAGTTCTCTTGTTTACATGCTGGTAAATCATAAAATCCTATTATTCAATAAAACTCACACGGAGTAATCTATTTCGTCTGTATTTTATAAAGAAAAATACTCGGGGGGGGGGGGGGGGGCTAATGGAAAGATATTTGAGAGAAGTGATTGGCAATTAACTAACACTGAGTACCCCCCCTCCCTTTATTCCCGAGTTTATAATATATTTGTTGATAAAACCTATGTTTGGCGTTTTTACACTAGCGACCAAATTTGATTGCTTATTTTTGGGCATTTTTTAAAGTTTTCATTAATTGGTGACTTTAATTTTTGACGAATTAGCCCCCCCTCTGAATATATGTTTCAAAAAATGCCTTAAATCACTTTTTAGTCAATTCCAGCGCAAAAGACAGTCTCAGAAGAGCTAAAAACGTGGTGTTTTTCTTATTCTGCATTTTGGTTAACAGGCCACTGGTGGGGCTATAGCCCCCCCCCCCCCGCCTTCGGCTACGTTACTGGCCATGTTATTGCCGATTCGGATTTCCATCGCGCTGGGCCCCTGGCACTTTGGAGATTTTCGCAACACCTTTCTGCCAAATGTTGGTGAAGACCATAAAAAGTCTTAAGATTTGAGCGCAGGGCCCTTAGCTGGTACTGCGCCATATTGTGGTAAATCCGGCCTTCGTTAATGCATTACGTTCATAAAAAGGCTAGATGTGATCCTGAGATAGCAACTTTTAGGACGAAAACTATCCATTTCTTCCAGGTTTACGTTTAAATTGGCTGGCAAAAATTGATTTGAGGGGGTCCCGGGGCCCTTGGTCTTCAGTATTGTTGTTCGCTACTGGTGTAAACGAAAAACGCTAAAAAGAAACTGAAACTGAAGAAACAATAGGCTTTTTTGTCACATTTTTGTCATTGGTGAAATTTGAATTGGGGGTAGGCCCGCTTGGCTAAGCCTACGCTCCAATTGCGCAAAATAAAAAAGGTATTTACAAATTTTCCGCGAGGTTTCTGGCGTTTTCCAACAAAATTTCAACGGTTCAAAAATAGTGCTGTCCTTGAGCCGAGGACAGGGCAATTTTCGAGGACCTAAAGCTTCGAGGCCAAGGCCAAGGACTTCAAAATGTGTCCTCGAGGGCGTCCTCGAGGCCAAGGACGTCCTCGAGGACTCCACCTCTGGTTCTTACAGACTGAATTGGTAATGGCTCTCATCTCCTCCCTGATGGCTTTCTTGAGTTCAGTGATGGTTCTGGGTTTCCCTGCGTACACTCTGTTCTTGAGATAGCTCCAAAGAAAAAATCTGGGGGGATTAGGTCCGGGCTATAAGATGCCCACTCCAAATCCGTCTTGAGACTGATCACTCGGCCTCCAAAGTTCTCTTTCAGCCAATCTCGGGACGGGTTTGAGGTGTGAAAACTTGCTCCGTCTTGCTTGAACCAGAACTTGCTCATGAGCGACGGGAAGAAGGTCTGGAGCTCGCTCTTGAAGGTTTTGAGGACCTCCACATATCGCTCCTTGGTGACTGTCACTGCTGCGCCAGATTCTTCGATGAAGATTGGTCTGATGATGCCTCTGGCCGAGATTGCAGCCCACACCGTGCACTTAGGAGAGTGCAGGGGATTGGTGGCTTGCACTCTCCCATTGCACTCTCCCAATTCCCTGCACTCTCTTAAGTGCACGGTGTGGGCTGCAATCTCGGCCAGAGGCATCATTAGAGCAATCTTCATCGAAGAATCTGGCGCAGCAGTGACAGTCACCGAGGAGCGATATGTGAAGGTCCTCAAAACCTTCAAGAGCGAGCTCCAGACCTTCTTCCCGTCGCTCATGAGCAGGCGCGTAGTCAGAAATTCGCAATGGGGGGCTGTTTTGGGGGTCTGGGGGCGGAGCCCCCAGCGCTCGAAAACTTTGCATTTTTTTTGCAAAAATAACTTCATTTTAGGGCTATTTTGATTAAAAAATAGTGCTTTTAAAACGTGGCTTAGAAATTGGCAGTGTAAACAAGATTAAACTGGTGGCATAAATGGGCTATTTGGGATGCGGCTAATGGTAAACTGTTAGTTCTCTTGTTTAGATGCTGGCAAATTATAAAATCGAATAGTTCAATAAAACTCACACGGAGTAATCTATTTCGTTTACGGTTTATAGAGAAAAATAATTGGGGGGGCTAATGAAAAGAGATTTGAGAGAAATGATTGATAATTAACAAATACTGAATAGCCCCCCGTAGTTTATAGTATATTTGTTGATGACACTCTATGTTCAGCATTTTTACACTTGCGATCAAATTTGATTGCTTATTTCTTACCATTTTTCAAAGTTTTCATTTATTTGTTGGTTTTATTTTTGACAAATTAGCCCCCCCCCCCTGAACAAATGTTTCAAAAGATGTTTTAAATCATTATTTAGTCCACTCCAGTGCATAAAACAGTCTCAAAAGTGTTAAAAATGTAGTGTTTTTCCCATTCTGCATTTTGGTAGACATGTCAATGGGGGGGGGGGGCTATAGCCCCCCGCCCTCCCCCCTGGCTACGCTACTGGCTAAAAACGTGGTATTTTCCTTATTCGGCATTTTGGTTGGCAGTTTATTAGCCCCCGCTAAATAAACGTTTCATACTATGCTTTAAAGCATTTTTTAGTTTAATCCAGTGCAAAAGACAGTCTTAGAAGTGCTACAAACGTGGTATTTTCCTTATTTTGCATTTTGGTCGGCAGTCCATTAGCCCCCCCCCCCCCCAAATAAATGTTTCAAACTATGCTTTAAATCATTTTTTAGTTTAATCCAGTGCAAAAAAGAGTCTTAGAAGTGCTAAAAACGCGGTATTTTCCTTATTTTGCATTTTGGTCGGCAGGCCAATGGGGGGGGGGGCTATAGCCCCCCCTCTGGCTACGCTACTGCTCATGAGCAAGTTCTGGTTCAAGCAAGACGGAGCAAGTTCTCACACCTCAAACCTGTCCCGAGATTGGCTGAAAGAGAACTTTGGAGGCCGAGGGATCAGTCTCAAGACGGATTTGGAGTGGGCACCCTATAGCCCGGACCTAATCCCCCCAGATTTTTTTCTTTGGAGCTCTCTTAAGGACAGAGTGTACGCAGGTAAACCCAGAACCATCACGTAACTCAAGGAAGCCATCAGGGAGGAGATGAGAGCCATTACCAATTCAGTCAGTAAGAACGTCATGGACAACTTCGTGCTGTGCCTCAAGAAATGCACGGAGCTAAATGGAGGCCATCTAGAACACATGCTGTAGAACGGAGAAAAAAAGACCAAAGACCCTAGTGTTTTGATGTGATGTTTTGAGTATAATGAACTAGTTATGACCAAAGTTTCATTTCATTTGGACAAAACACTAAGAAACGGGGCCTAATTAAATTTGGGGCCCGTTTTTTTGGGGTCACCCTGGTATAGCACCGTATCTGTATCGCAATTGCTACTATAGTCATTATCACTTCTCCAACAAAACTTAAGAACAAATTGAGCCAAAACTTGGTGAAAATTTAAGAAAAGACATCTTCAACCAATTAGCCTCAACTTTTGCTTTTATATGCGTATAATAAGATTATAGCAATATCATATGTGCTCAAAAATAAAATACGTAGCCCACACTGCAAGTCAAAGATTGATGTTAGAATTCGGTAATTAATGGTAACTTCGGCATGGGAAGATTATCGCAACCTTCCCGGATCAGTCCTGACCCTTCTCGGTAAGTTGGTTATATTCTACGCCTTTTTATACGAACAAATTTTATAAGAACACGACGTTCGTTTTGCTTAAAATTCAAAAACAATACGAGCCTCGGCATTAAAAAAATAATTAAAAACACGAGTCTGTAAAATCTTTTCGCTTATAAGTAATCAGCAGAAGTTTTCTTGGCTTTTTCTGTATCGCGCCGCTATTTTTGATTTTTGTAAAGAAACAGAATGGCATGAGTCTGTATAAGTTACTAGAAGACAACTTTTACCCCAGCTGGAATAAATTTGTATCACTCTATTCCAGTACTTAAATTGTAGGGGGGACGCGTCCTCTAATCGAGAGTTAGCGTCCCATATCGAGATTTAGCGTCCCCAATCGATATTTAGGTATCCCCATCGAGATTTCAGCGCTGGATCATTAGACGAAAAAGAGCCGGCCAGCGTGAATAAATCCAACAAATTCTGGCTGAATATACTGTAGTAGGCTACCAAATTGCGGGGGAAAATTGATTTCGAGGGAAAAACACTTCAACTGTCGGCGAAGGTCTTTTTTTTATCTTCATTCAATTTTGGCGACGAAATTACGTAATCTTCACTAAAGTACTTTTGCATGCCAAATGCGTTTGTTCAAGGCTGCAAAAGCGTCCCCCCATGCAAAATTTTACAATTTAAGTACTGCTCTATTCTCCAATAAAGTTTAAAAACAAATAAGGGTGAAAATTCGTGAAAATTTAAGTACATACGTCTGAGGTTATTTCAAGTTGAAGCATATTTTTTAGTTTCATGTGTGTTAATTGTAAAATGAAACACCGCAAAAGCTAACAACAATAAAATAATCCTGATAGTTCACAGTTTAAATTCAAAATGAAACGAAGCATTTTATGATTTTATTCATCATTTTTGACTTTTTTCAAAAAATCTTCGTACCAAAGACCATCGATCTGATTTTACTTTCCGTATAATAGTCAAAATATACCGGTAAATTTGATTGGTTACAGCACAGTGTCTCGAAAAAGCAGTCGTTCTTCCAAATATCCTGCGGATGACAAAACCATCAAAAACGCTCAAAACTGGAAAGAAAGGTAAAACAGATTTAAAGAGATACTGCTCGAGATCGGTTGTACTGAAGAAACGAGAACCGCTTTGGGTTGTAAAAAAAAGGTGCCCCTAACCTTGTTCCACTATTCTCCTTATCCGCAAAATCGATTTGATCCGTTTGACACCGTACTATTGGTGACCCTGCGTTTTAAAATTTTGTGATATCAAAAGAGGATGACTTCGCAAAAATTTCTTGCCATATTAGCAACGCGATGTTCGATTACTTATTTTGCAAGAAATTTTGTCCAGTCATCTTTTTCTGATGGCATGAAACTAAACGTGTTGCTGATTCTGCTAGAAACATTGCAAAGTCATCCTTTTCTGATGCAACAAAATTTTGAAAAGCATGATTCCTAATGTATGAATTTAAACAGATTAATTAAATCTATTTTCGCGGATAAGGGGAATAATAGAACAAGGTTTGGGGCACCTCTATGTTATCTCAAGCAGTTGCATTTCTTCAATAAAACCGATCTCGAGCATGCAGTATCTCTTTAAAAAAGTTATGAATTGCTTACAAACAGTTCTAAAATTACGACAGATTAAAAGCACTAGATGGATTTTCCTACAATGGTAACTTTAGCAAGCTTTGAGATCAAAGCCAGCTTACTCACTTTTTTAAATGCTACGATATTTTCAAACGATGCTATTGCACAAGAAAATAAGCTAAAAGAGCTCTTTGCAGCATCATAATAGTTCACTGAAGATGGGACCAAAAAATACCTTAACGTTTCGGCGTAATACAGCGAGTATAGTGAGAGATTTGATTATGTCGATTTTCATTGGTCTTGGCTTAATATTTTTATAACCATAACCGTTCAAAAAAATTAAATTAATTTTAGTCGTAGGTTTTAGTTTGATTACGTTGAAAATTTTGCATTACTTGTGGCCTTTTTCGACATAGCAAAACACGCAAAAACCAAAATAACGTTTAAACGCGTACATTTTTTCTAGTAAAATTTTTTGAGTGACTAGGCTAAGTAAGACTGAAGTCTCTTAGCTTTACCCCCTAATTGCACCAGTTGTACCTGCAGTCCTGCACATGATAGGTATTTTTAAAGAGTCATCGTGGGCCAGATAACTACCTAGCTGGGATCTTAAGGGCAGAGCCCACCAGATTTTTGTAGCAACAAAAATGGCTAAATTACAGTATTTAGAAGATATCTGCTTATTAAGCATAATGATAATAGCTCTCCTTATTATTCGCTCTCTATATTCGTATCTACGCTACTCAGGGGCGTATTTAGGGGGGGCCATTGCCCCCCTTTGGGTCTCCAGGATTGCAAAATTGCATAGAAAAGTGAGCAAAACTGAGGCATGGCCCCCTCCTTTGCAAGTTGGGCATCAGGCTTTGGACTCGAAATCACCTAATGTTGGGCGAAAAATAGGACGAAATTTGAGTGAAGACCTTTTTTTTTTGCTCTTCACCTGATTTTGGGCGAAAAATAGGACGAAATTTGAGAGTGACAATTTCAAATTCTGATCTATGTTCCTCTCAAATTTTTTGAAGTTTCTGCCCCCCCCCCCCCTTTTCAAAATCCTGCGTACGCTACTGACGCTATTCCATATTTGTATCCTTTCCGCCGATTCAATTTTTCAAAAATTTTCACTCCAGGGTAAGCAAACATATCCATTATTGTAGAAACACTCATTCAGAGCATTGATCGTCTAATACTAAAACAGTAAACTGACGGGGTTCCGATTTTCGTCTTTGTAGACAGTTTTAAACCAAAAACTATACAAATACAAAATCGCTCAGCAATACAGCAGTGCAGTTTCCATCGCTGGTGTGCAAGATACCTTTTCTGTCTTATTACAAGGTTGACTCCGCATGCGAAACGAGCTAATTAAGCCCGACAGCGTTAATTAGCTCGTTTCGCATGCGGCCTGTATAATCGCTTGAAAAATATGTCTGCAGGAGTGAATGCGACCAGAAGCGCAACCAGGGTTTTGGTGAAAGAGAGGGAGCTTGAACCAAAAGTAAATGTTTTTGCCCAAAAATTGTCTTATTTAAGTCCCGTGTTGATCAAACCGTTGCAACTCAAGCGTGTTACAGAAGGGCCAAAGCCCCCAGCTGCTGCGTGATTTTTGCGATTTTGAGGGAAAAATAGCGATTTTAACGTCATTTAAATCATAGGCTATTTAGCACGTTTTAAAACCATACCAATAATTACAGTAAATCGCTAAAATTCAGAAATCATTGAAAGATTTTAATTGTCTAGCCTCTTGAGCCCCCATATACTTCAGGTCAAATCCAAAACACGTTTAAACGCTTATTCTTTTTTTGATTATATTTTCTAAATGACTTGGCTAAAGGGGGCTGATGACCCCTTAGCCCCTTCCCCCTGGTTGGGCCACTGACTGCGACCTAAAATAAATCTTGAGTGTGCTCTAAAAAAAAACAGCTGGTCTTTTAAAGAAATGTTTTCACGTTTTGTTTCAGGTCATAATCACTAACGAAATACCGGTAACGCTTCTATAGGCATACATCTCTATTCCGCGACACATCCGTAAAGGCGTGTTAATAAGACGGATTATTATGTCACATTTATGTACAGCTGTAGGTGGCCAGCAATTTTGCAAACAATCGAGAAAACTTCAAATAAGAATCATGTTTAAAAAATATTATTTCTTTTTCCATTATTGACTGTTGTCTTGTCGTTACGTGATGCTCCAAAAAAGCATTCTGAGTGAATCGAAATGGGGGGCACAAGCAATCGTTAGGGGGGGACGGCGCCCCTGGCCCCACCGTAGCAACGGCACTGGCTACCAGTACAAAAAAATGATACCCTAGTGGCTAATTTTGTGAACTCACGGTAAAAAAAAGCAAAGCCATACTTTGAACCAGGGCTGCAAATTTGAACTTTAACTCAAAAAAAGTCGGTTGTTTTGCCGAACTCGAAAAACTAGTGTTGACTCCAATTTGAATCAGGTTAGATCCTCTTCTAATAGTCGTTTCGCCGCGCGCCGTATCCTTTATATGTCTGCAGTCATACCACACTTTGGATATAAATATAACGATGTTATTCCTCACAGAACTCCCAACATTTGATTCATGTAAAGGAGCACGGCAAAACAAGAAGTCAATTATCAGCTAGCCAAATCAATATCAATTAGCTAAAATTTACTTGGCCAAAATTTACGCTATTGATTATAGTAACACTATGCTAGACTATTTTATTAAAAAACTGCTTCGAGGTCGCACTATAGAAATAGAAACATCAGCTCGTTAACATTTTACATAACCAACTTACTACATAGCTAACTTGATACATCGAACTACAAAAATTTGAGACACCATATCAGTTGTGTTGTCGAAGACTATCTAATTTGAGCACTAGTTGCAGACTTAAAAATTATGAGATTAAAAGTCGAAAGACAATACAGTTAAAATTACCACCAGGCGCGTCGATTACCGGGGGGGTCGAGGGGGTCCTGACCCCCCCAAAAATATGCATTGGGGGGTCCAAAGAGTAAAGGACCCCCCCAATAAAAATGGAACAGGTTTGCTATTTATCACGAATACTGACAAAATAACATTTCTGTCTTGTCAAATTTTTCTTTCTCAAAATCTTGAAAACCGCATATCGCAGCTTTTGGCCAAGATTTCTTGTAATATTCACAATACGAGTATGTATTACACTTAGCTAATGTACCGGTACTGCACAATTTTTATGAGTGTACGTCACAATCTCATCATTGTGTTTGCGTGTCTCTCACTTAAGCTAACGAAGTCTAGAAGAGGAAAGTCCTGACTGTTATAGCACTATAGCAGGGCACTGAGGGCGAGGGCAAGCTGAGATTTGCAGCGTCAGAGGAAGGTAGGCTAAAGAACGTTTTCCCTTAGCTGTTTTGCGCGTAGTAAAAAGTTAATTCGCATTTGTAGTACCAAAGCCAAAACGCTTTTCGATTGAACAAAATAATTAATGTTCGGATGGACTAGTGCCGTCGCTACGATGGGGGGGGGGGAGGGGGGCAGGGGGTCATGCCCCTTCTAACGACTGCTTGTGCTCCCCCCCAATTTGGTTTATTCAAAACACGTTTTTGGAACATCACGTAACGACAAGACACCAGGCAATAATGGAAAAAGGAATAATAACTTTCAAACGTAATTCTCGTTCGACGTTTTCTCGAATCTTTTCAAAATTGCTGACCAACAACTGCTGGTACAAAAATGTGACGCAATAATTCGTCTTACTGTATTAACACGCCTTTACAGACGTGTTGCGGAATAGGGATGTAAGTCTATAGAATCGGTAGCGGCCGGTACTTCGTTATTGCTTATGACCTGAAACAAGACGTGAAAACATTAAAAAGAAGGGGCTGAAGGGGATTTAACCCCCTTTAGCAAAGTCATTTAGAAGATTTAACCCAGACATACAATCGTTTAAACATGTTTTAGACTTGACTTAAAGTACATATAAGGGGGACAGAAGGGTCTAGGCAATTCAATTCTTTCAATGATTTCTGAATTTTAGCAATTTACTCTCATAGTTATTCATGCGGCTTCAAAAACTTGCGAAATACAAGATGTCTCAAAAGTAAGTATACACTTTAATCTGAACAACAATCTAATGGCTTATTCAAATTTGTCAACTGTCTACAAAAATATTCCGTAAACTGCTACAAACAGATTACCATCCTAATATCTCGTTGAGTTTATTTGGTGACAAGAAATTGGACCTCGACGTGGGAACCAACAATTTTGAGACATTTCAGCCACTTTTTGAGGCATTCTCGCCCGACACTTTGCAATAAATCTTGTGTAACTAGTCCACATGATACTCGAATTTTTTGTTCCAACTCTTCAAGGTTTTGTGGCCGTGTGGAGTAAACTTTACTCTTAAGGAAACCTCAAAGAAAAAAGTCGCAGGGGATTAAGTCAGGGTTAAATTGCTCGCAAAGGGGTTAAGTCGATCGTTCACCTGACTTAACCCCATGCGACTTTTTTCTTTGGGGTTTCCTTAAGAGTAAAGTTTACTCCACACGGCCACAAAACCTTGAAGAGTTGGAACAAAAAATTCGAGTATCATGTGGACTAGTTACACAAGATTTATTGCAAAGTGTCGGGCGAGAATGCCTCAAAAGGTGGCTGAAATGTCTCAAAATTGGTTCCCACGTTGAGGTCCAATATCTTGTCAATAAGTAAACTCAACGAGATATTAGGATGTTAATCTGTTTCTAGCAGTTTATAGAACATTTTTGTAGACAGTTGACAAATTTGAATAAGCCATTAGATTGCAATTCAAATTTTAAAATGTATACTTACTTTTGAGACACCCTGTATGATTGAAATGGCGTTGAAATACTGTTTTTGCCGCAAAATCACAAAAATCACCCAGCGGTTGGAGTCTCTGCCTCCCTCTGTGATACGCTTGAGTTGCATCAGTTTGTTCAGTATGGAGCTTAAATCAGCCAATTTTTTCCAAAAAAAAGTTACTTTTGGTTCAAGTTACCACCAGAGGTGGAGTCGAGGACACAAGGCTCGAGGCCAAGGCCAAGGACACAAAAAAAATCCGAGGCCAAGGACAGCCTTTCCGAGGACAGACACTCTCGAGGCCAAGGACAGGAATGCTCGAGGCCAAGGCCAAGAACCAAGGACACAAGCGCAAGTGCTCTCCAAAAAAAAAGGCTTTCACAAAAATTTTTCAAGCGATCCCCACTAAAAAACGTTTTCCAAAAAATTTTTCAAGCGCTGCACAAAATTTTAACAATTCAAAAAAAAGTGCTGCCCTCGAGCCGAGGACAGGCCAACTTTCGAGGACTTGAGGTCTCGAGGCCAAGGCCAAGGACTTCAAAATGTGTCCTCGAGGCCAAGGACGTCCTCCAGGACTCCACCTCTGGTTACCACCCACTTAGTAAAATCCTGGTGGCGCTTTTAGTCGCCTTCACTGCTACGGACAGATTTTTCAAGCGATTATATTGGCCGGATATGAAACGAGCTAAGAAACGCTGCGACCTTATAAGTCTCTTTTTTAAGAAATGAATACGAAGCTGTTAAAATAGCGCATAATTTGTAGCCATAAAATATCAGTTTTTATATGTACAAAAGTTCAGTTTATTTTAGTGTCCCCCACTTGCGGCTTGTGCTCCCTCACTTCGGTTGCTCTGGCGATGACACTGCGTTGTGCCATTGAGGATAAAATAGGCAACCGGTACTTGTTTAGAAAAAGATTAGTTCCAGTTAACCAGGTTGATTATTTAGTGCAGTAGTGGAAGTTGCTACGCTAACAAGTAGGCTACGGAACGGCAATGGCGGCGCTAAAAATGGTGCCATCCAGGCGGGCACTTAATGGACGATGTCATCCCTTAAAGTAGTACGGACAGGCTTGGTGGAACGATTTTCAAAGTGGAAAACCTGGCACACAGGTGCATCGAGAATTTTAACCCAAACACGGCCCCTTTCAGAAAATATCAGGAATACGGAGCAAAGCCCTCTGCAGAAAAATTTTGCAAATTTTTGAAGCAAATTAACATTAATAGGCCTAGCAATTAACCGTTCCAATGTACTTTTGTGCATAATTGTTGTTTTTTACTAAGGTATATTAAAAAATTTTATTTTTGTTAAACTGACTTTTCACAGAGTTGCAAAATAAATTGAGAGGATTTGTATAAATTTGCTGTTATTTTATAGCTAAGGAAATTTTGCCGCTATTTTATGAATTTTTACATCAAAGTCTTGATTATATCATCACAAAAAGATGTCACCAAAAATGGTGCCAACTAAAGCAGGCCGGCCCCTCTAGCTACTCCACTGCGGAACATATAGTGGGTAAAGTCAAAAATACTTTTAACCAAAGAGTTACTGCAGTTTCAGAATAACAAGATGTTTGCTTGTGCTAAATTTTGACGCAATAGATCACGTGATATTGGATTTATGGTGCGAAAATCGTTCCAAAAGTTTGGCGTGATAGAGGTCACATTCAAAAAATACCACAAAAATATTTTACACCGTTATATATCTAAAGATACCCTTTTATCTCCACTCATATATTTTGGCCGCGATGAAGATTTTTTCCTTTTTTAAAATATCATACTCTCATCTCTTAAACGGCATAGCCTACCACCAAAAAAAAACTACATCACATGTGCTGTTGCCATGTACGAACAACGTAAACAAAACCTACGATGTACAAACAATGCAAACAAAATTCGTAAGATTTTGCCAAAAAAGATCTGGTTATTATAAATTGGACCCCCCAAAGATTTGGAGAAATCGATGCGCCTGATTACCACAAATACAGTTCTTAAGAGATTCTTAAAACAAACACAAAAAGGGGTTCCACAAAGTTCTAAAAATCAACCAACTATTTGCATAAAAGATGAGAACTCGGCACGATTCGTTTCTCACGTTACCAAACAGCTTGTCAACAACGAGAAAGCGATTAAGGCGAAAAGCTGACTTATTATTTATGTCAGCCTGAACTCGAAAAACTTGATTTTTTTGTCGAACCTGAACTCAAAAAAATTTACTTGATTTCTTATGTTTGACTGGGTAAAAACATAAATATTTTACGAAAATAGAAAGGAACTTCAATGCTTGTATAAAACTTGCAGTTTGCGGACTAAAATTTAAAATAGTCCGCAACCGTAAGTCCGCAATTTAAACTGCTAAAGTCCGCAAGTCCGCAACTTTTTTTATTAGTCAGCAATTGCGGACTAGCCCAGCTCAGAATATAAGTGCTAGTTTGAAAAAAATTAACTCAGAACTAAGAACTCCCGACTGTCTGAAATTGCTGATACTGATAAAGGATAACCAAAGTTAGACTGTGTGTTTGTTTTTACGCTTGCTGGCAGTGGTATAACAATAACACCGAAGCGATTCATTTTCCTAACTGCAACCACTGCGATTCACAGTTGCGACAGGCCTACACTGCTACACGTTGACATTACCACAGACATTATAATCAGGTTCCAGTATAAAATATCTATTTCATACAATTAAATCCACAGTGACATTCTCTGTTCCCCGCTGCCCAGTGCCCACAAACATAACTTTTAGCGCCAAAAATGTTACAAGAAACATAGCAAACGAATTTACTTACTCCGAGCTGATTCCCACTACCTGTGATATTCCCAGTACCTGATGCCGATTGTCAAAAATGCGAACGGTAATTTGCAAGACAGTAGTAACTACAAGCCAATCGCACTAACTAGTGTTATCTCTAAGTTGCTTGAGCATTTTATTTTGAGTCGCATTGAAACCTTTCTTCATACAACTCATAATCAATTTGGGTTTAAGCCACAGCATAGCACAGATATGTGTGTTTTTTTGCTAAAACAATGTGTGTCTTCAAACATTTACAAAGGCAACCCTATATTTAGTGTATTTCTTGATGCTTCAAAGGCCTTCGATAAGGTCAGTCATTCTTTATTATTTAAGAAGTTAATTAACCGAAATGTTCCATTGTGCTTTGTTGAGGGTGAGATGGGGAGCAGAGGTATCCAGATCCTTCAATGTTACTAATGGAGTAAGACAAGGTAGTGTTCTACGTCCTTTACTATTTTCTGTATATATGGATCAACTGTCATACTGTCTTAACCAAATTGCAATTGGTTGTTCTGTGGGAGATGATTGCCTTAATCATTTAATTTATGCAGATGACATCTGTTGCTTTAGCCCTAGTATTTGTCACGCCAAGTTGCGTATCAAACTGTCAGGAAAGAGATGACTGGTTGCTGAAAAGGTCTGTATTCGATAATGTACGGTAATCGCACTGCAGTACGGTATTACCCAGTAAACTTCAAGTATGAATACAACACAAACATACAGCAGGCCTAGGTAGCACAGCCGTCTGGCAGTTCAGAGAATCTACCGGTACTCACTTACAGTAACAACCTAGCAGCAAGAACAAACCTACCCTGGACTACTTGTAACACACCAACTGCAACAAAACGACAATAACCGAAGTATTTTCGAAGAAATTTCACCTCTGCCCCTACTACCAGTCGACCCAACTCACAAAACCTAGTCACGCCAAAGTCACGTGGTCTGGTGTACGATAAAACACAACAATCGGAGTCACAAATTAAGCAAAATATCGAAGGGCAAATACCCACCTCGAAAAACGAGAGTTAAGGGCTTAATTACGATCGCTTTTTATAACACACACACTAGGGTGAGGCTGTTGCCCCACTATTTTTTATTTTTTGTCGGATCATGCCTACCTTTTTTTTAGTATTGTGTTTTGGGCTAAAAATGACATGTGTAAATTTTTTTGGAAATCGGACCTCGTTTACCCCCAGCACAATGGGGGATTCCCCAAAATTATTAAAATTTTTCATATCTTCCTAACCATTAAGGCTAGAAACGTAATTTTTGAACCTACTGATTCAGAAGGTCCACATTTCTATCTGCTCTAATGAGACTTTTTGCTCCAGAACTTACAGAAAAGAAGTTATGATCAAAAAATTGTTTTTATCCCATTTTCTTGGTCGGTGTTGCAGAAGTGGACACAAAATGTAAAGAAGTGTTTCCTACCCAGGTTTTCTCGAACCCGAAAACCCGTTTTTTTGCTAATTTTTGGAACCCAAAACCCGGGCTTTTAAAGGTCTAGAAACCCGAGTTGCCGGGGCTTGAAAATAACTAAAAAAATGCATTTAAATGCTTGGTTGCAACTTTTAAAACAATAAAAAAGTGTTTTTTTTATAACCAAATGCATAAAATGTCATGGTAAGCAGGGATATATAAATGATTTGGAATACTGTATTGTAATTTGTGACACAAGTATAGACTTTAAGATATGTTTAAAGTCGAGTCAATTAACGTCAATTTGGCAGTTTCTTGTTTGAAAGTTAGACGTAATTATGTTTCTGTATAAAGACATCGCTTCTCTTTATAGTGTTCTATAATGATGTCACAAACGCTAAGGCACATCATCCGCTGCTTTCCACTTATCCTCAACACGTGGAGCTGATGATTAGTTAAATCAGTTACAGTACTGAAAAGTAAAAACAAACTTTAGAACACAGTTTTTCTGTCAAAATGGAAAGCTTAGAAATGTTTGAAAATATCAGTAGCCAACGAAAATCAGAAGTATGGGGCTATTTTTTGTACAATAACGCTCAAAAAGCAAAATGTAATTTATGTTCATCGTTGCTGAAGGCAGGTGGTTTAAGTACCAAAAGTATGATCAGCCATTTGCAATCAAAGCACAAAATCACTGTTAAAAGAAGTCATGAAGTGTCTGAGGATCATTCCAGTAATCAACCTAAATTGAAAGTAGGCCGCATGGACAATTACTTAGTTAAGAGAGAGTCTGTCGGCGAGATAATTGCTCGACTTGTGGCTGTTGATGGACTGACTTTCAATCAAATTGCCACCAGTTCTCTAATTAGAAGGGCCTTCAAATCTGATGGTTATTCACTTCCCAAAAGTCCCCAAATTATCCAAGACTATTTCATCAATGAATTTGAAAAGACTGTCACGATTGTCACAGAAAAAATTAACAACATTAAGAAAAATAGCGGCTGCTTTTTGATTAGTTTCGACGAGTCTACTTCAGTCAGAAATAGGAGTAACATGAATTTGAATTTGCATGATGTAAAAGGTTTTCTTTCTCTTAGTATGACTCGTATCAAAGGCAGCATGAAAACTGAAAAAGCAATTGAGCTGGTGTAAGGAAGACTTTCGAAGTTTAATCTTAATTTGGACACAGACATCGTGGGAACAATCACTGATGGAGCCAACATAATGATGAAGTTTGGACTGGAAAGGAGCCCTTTGCACATAGAATGCTTGGCTCATGCAATTCATTTATCCGTTTCTGACGTACTATACAAGGAAAAGAGTTTAGATGAGGAGCCTATTGGCAAAGACAATGTCACTGAAGAGAATGGGGAAGAAGAAGAGAGCAATGAAGCAGAAGACAACCTTGAAGACGTATTTCTGGCTCCAGAAATAAATACAATTGTTGCAAAGTTACGAAGAGTGGTAAAGCTATTCAGAAAGTCTCCTGTTCGCAACGATGATAATCTGCAACATCAAATTATTGTCTCCTGCAGCAAAGAGAAGGCTCTTTTCCTTGATTGCAAGACTCCGTTGAATAGCCTGCTTAAAATGCTTCAGCGCTTTTATGAACTGCGCAAGGAAATAAAAGTAGCAATGGTACAGCTTGACTGAGAGTTTGACTTTTCCTCCATTGAATTGGACAAAATCAAAGAGCTTTGTGATGCCCTTGCGCTTATCAAACTGGCAGTGGGATATCTTTGCAAAAACAACGCTGACTGATTTCTGGCTGAAAAAGTGATCGAATTCACTTTGAAGAAACTTCGAGACCAAGGCACAGAATTGAGCAAGGCATTGAAAAAGAACTTTGCGGCTCGTGTGGAACAAGAGGCGTCACATTGATCTCATCCATTTGCTAAATTACTTGAAGTCTCCTGATTTCTTGAATGAATACGAAGATCAGTTTGGGAACAAAATTCGGAGGTGCAAAATCGTTAAATTGACAACATCACTTCTTAAAAGGTTCTATCCTTCTCCTTTGGAAGCATGCATTTTGTGTTTAGTAAAATTTCAATAAAAGCAAAGTTTACTTTATGTTTGATTTTATGCTGAAAGAATAATGCAGGCATAAGTTGTATTTTACAAAATGTATGCGTTAACATACTATAATAACTACACCCACCAATATATTGTCGCTGTAAAAGCGCAATTTTTATTGCTTCTCAACTATAGCGCTCACTGCTCCTTCTCCTACTTACATGTGTGACAGTAAGTTATTGCCACTGGTTGTTAATTCTTGCAAAAATGGCTAGATTTAAGTATACGACTCTGAATGAAATATATAGTCAATAACAGCCTAGCAGTAACTCATTTTGTGCTCAATTCTGCTAAAATTACACAAAATTTGTATAAAAAACACAATTTTGAACATAACTCTTGGTAGTAGAGCAAATAATCTCATTACAGCAGATAGAAACATGCATCTTCTGAATCATTTGGTGCAAAAATTACATTTCTAGCTGTAGTGGTTATGGAGATATGGAAAATTTTGATAATTTTACGGAATTCCCTATTGTGCTGGGGGTAAACGGGGTCCGATTTCCAAAAAAATTTACACATGTCATTTTTAGCCCAAAACGCAATACCAAAAAAAAGGTGGGCATGATTGGACAATGTCGGGGCAACAGCCTCACCCTAACACACACACAACAAAAAAAAGTAAATTACGCCAGCATTGCCATTTCTAATGCAGTACACATCAACTTATTAACCTCAGCTCCAACGATACTATACTTCGTCAACGGACACAAGTAATTACAATAACACATACAGCGAAATACAGCTCAAGCAAATTTACAATCTCCCTTAAACACCTCGCGCTGACTCGGAATGGCATCATGCAATGAAAAATTACTCAATGTGGCCTTCGAGCGGGCAAAGTTTTCTAATGTCTCTGATAAAAGTCTTACTGCCACCGGTCCTGACCTTTACTCTTCTTATGAGCCCCTGCTTATCCGGCATCACTTCCGTAACGACTGCTTTGGGCCAACAGCCCCGGAAAACTTGTTCGTCCCTCATAATTACAAGGTCTCCAATTTTCAAGTTGTCTCACGCTCCATGTTAATTTGCTCTGGGTTGCAGCAGCGGTAGATATTCACTGAGCCAGCGGCTCCAGAAGCGATCTGCCAAAAATTGCACTTTCTTTTAAGATCTCCTATATCCGTCCGCTCTTATGAACACTCCAGGTGGCACAGCGTCTTCCAAGGATCCGGACAAGATCATGCTGGGGGTAAGAGCAGCAGTTTCATTCGGCGACGACGGCAGCTCAGTAATTGGGCGATCATTCAAGATCCGTTCAATTTCAGTTAATAGCGTTGAGAGATCAAATTCGTAGAGCGAAGATTCTCCTGCAATCGATCTCAATCGCCTCCGAACAAGACGAAAAAACGCCTCATAAAATCCCCCTTGATGAGACGCCAATGGGGGGTTGAATCGCCACTCGATTTTTTCCTTCAAAAGAGCATCCTGTAGTTGCTTAGAATTCCACAACTTAATGCCTTCATTAATTTCCTTGTTGGCCATAACAAAGTTACCAGCATTATCACTATATAAAACCTTGAGCTTGGAAACACGACGATTGCAAAAACGCCTGAAAGTCTGTATAAAGGCATCAGTCTCCAATGACTGCACAATTTCTAAATGTACGGCTCTGGTAGAAAGACAGTTAAATATACACACATAACGTTTATGCGAGCTGCGTCCAATCTTGACATAGAGAGGACCCATTAAATCCGTACCACAATACGTGAATGGAGAGCTAGGAACAACTCGGTGCTCCGGTAAGGGTGCCATCTGCTGTCTTCCATACGTAGCTCGCCAAAATCGACAGTTCATGCAAGCCTTAAGCGCCTTCTTGACAGTGGACCTGCCCTTCAATATCCAATACTTCTTGCGCATAGCATTCAACACATGACTACAACCGAAATGTCCCTCGTAGATATGGCACTGCAATATCAGCAAATTGGTGACATGGTGATTGTCTGGCAGCCAAATTGGATGACGAGAGGACTCAGAGAGGTGAGAGTTCTGTAACCTTCCGCCTACTCTGATAACACCATTTACCTGGCAGGGATCCAAATTTTGGATTCTTTTAAGACACGGGTTGGCCTTCAGCTTTTGCTCAGAAATTGACTTGATCTCGTTACAATCTGCTCGGTTGGGCAGTAGCTCTAAACAGTCGCCAAATGCTTCCTGGTGCACTAATCGTAGTATGCAAAGCGTAGCATCATCCAGTTCACTAAGAGTCAACGAGCCAGTAATCTGCTGCAAGATAAGAGCATTGGGATTTTTCTTCCATTTTCGATAGAAATAAAACGTCGCAGCCAAGCAACAGATCTCTGCAGGGAAGTGAAACTCGAATAATAGTGCAAGAACTCGTGAAGAGCTCCGACCAAAACATTGGTGACACAGTTCGTTGAGATTTTCACCTTCTTTAGTTCCTCATCATCTTCAGGCCCATCACCATACAGAGCAGGCTGTTTGGGCCACCTCTCCTCGGATTCAATTAAAAAAGGTGGGCCACAAAACCAAATATTAGCACAATCAATACCACAGGGAAAAACCCCACGCGATCCGATGTCAGCAGCATTTAAAGAACTAGGCACATATCTCCATTGTTTCGAAGAACTTAACGTGTGAATCAGTTCAAGTCTGTTAGCCACAAAGGATTTATATCTACTCGAGGTGTTGTTAATATAGCGCAAGACTACTGTAGCATCACACCAAAACACAATACGATCAAGGTAAAACTCAACTTCATTGCAAATCACAAAGGCAACTTTCACAGCAATTACAGCAACAGTCAGTTCCAACCTTGGAACTGTAAAAGGTTTTAATGGAGCTACACGTGCTTTACCCAAAGCAAACAAACACTGCACAAACCCATCATCATATTCAACGCGAAAATAAGCACAAGCACTGTAACCAGTTAAAGATGCATCACAAAACACGTGTAGCTCAATCCCCTTGACACTCTTCCCCAAAATTTAGAAACTCCGAGTCACCGAAACCGACTCCAACTTAGGCAAGTTCTCCAGCCAGTTTTCCCATTCGGCCACACCCACCCCGGCAACAGAAATAGACTCATCCCAGGGGAGCCCTGCCCTACAGGCTTGCTGGAGCACTCGCTTAGCAGGGAGTAAGAAAGGTTGAAGCAACCCAATCGGATCAAACGTCTGCCCAATCATGGACAGCAGTCCTCGACAGGTGCAAGCACGTCGACATATGCTCACCCTCACCTCCAACCGATCTGTCTCCGCATTCCAATACACACCCAACGCCTTTTGAGTAGGTAGCTCATGATCTGTCATTTTAACAGTAGCGGCAAGTTCACCTGTGGGAAAAGACCTTAACACATTCTTATCGTTGGAGACAAACTTAGTTAAGTGGAAACCTCCACTATCCAATAAGGCACACAATTCAGATACAAGATTAATGGCCTCTTCTGCTGTAGCACAAGACTTGCACATGCCATTTGTAACATAAAAGTTTTTGCGCACAGTTTCCACAACCTTACCCTTTGCATTCGTAACATGGTCCTCTGCAGTCCTCAACAACGCAAATGCAGCAACCGCAAGGAAAGATGTACTTCCAAATAAATGCACATTCATCCGATAAACCACAGGATCACTCTCCAAGTTACCCCCAGGAAACCATAAAAATCTTAATGCATCACGATCCTCCTCCGCCACAAATACCTGGTGAAACATGGATTTGATATCAGAGGTGGAGTCCTCGAGGACGTCCTTGGCCTCGAGGACGTCCTCGAGGACACATTTTGAAGTCCTTGGCCTCGAAGCCTCCAGTCCTTGGCCTTGGCCTCGAAGCTTTAGGTCCTCGAAAATTGCCCTGTCCTCGGCTCAAGGACAGCACTATTTTTGAACAGTTGAAATTTTGTTGAAAACGCCAGAAACCTCGCAGAAAATTTGAAAATACCTTTTTTATTTTGCGCAATTGGAGCGTAGGCTTAGCCAAGCGGGCCTCCCCCCCAATTCAAATTTCACCAATGACAAAAATGTGACAAAAAAGCCTATTGTTTCTTCAGTTTCAGTTTCTTTTTAGCGTTTTTCGTTTACACCAGTAGCAAACAACAATACTGAAGACCAAGGGCCCCGAGACCCCCTAAAATCAATTTTTGCCAGCCATTTTAAACGTAAATCTGGAAGAAATAGATAGTTTTCATGCTAAAAGTTGCTATCTCAGGATCACATCTAGCCTTTTTATGAACGTAATGCATTAACCAAGGCCAGATTTACCACATTATGGCGCAGTACCAGCTAAGGGCTCTGCGCTCAAATCTTAAGACTTTTTATGGTCTTCACCAACATTTGGCAGAAAGATGTTGCGAAAATCTCCAAAGTGCCAGGGGCCCAGCGCGATGGAAATCCGGATCGGCAATAACATGGCCAGTAGCGAAGCCGGGGGCGGGGGGGGGGGGGGCTATATCCTCCCCATTGGCCTGTTAACCAAAATGCAGAATAAGAAAAACACCACGTTTTTAGCTCTTCTGAGACTGTCTTTTGCGCTGGAATTGACTAAAAAGTGATTTAAGGCATTTTTTGAAACATACATTCAGAGGAAGGGGCTAATTTGTCAAAAATTAAAGTCACCAATCAATGAAAACTTTAGAAAATACCCAAAAATAAGCAATCAAATTTGATCGCTAGTGTAAAAACGCCAAACATAGGTTTTATCAACAAATATATTATAAACTCTTATATATTATATATATCATAACAGGAATAAAGATGGGGGGTGGCTACTCAGTGTTAGTAAATTGCCAATCACTTCTCTCAAATATCTTTCCATTAGCCCCCCCGATTATTTTTCTTTATAAAATACAGACGAAATAGATTACTTCGAGTGAGTTTTGTTTAATAATAGCATTTTATGGTTTACCTGCATGTAAACCAGAGAACTGCAATGTTATCATTAGCCACTTCCCTCATAGCCCGATAATGCAACCAGTTGAATCATGTTGCGCTGGCAATTTCTATGCCACGTTTTAAAAGCATTATTTTTTATTAAAATAGCTCTGAAATTAAGTTATATTTGCAAAAAAATGCAAAATTTGCGAGCGCTGGGGGCTCCGCCCCCCAAACCGTCGTGCCTCCGGCGGCTGGGGGCTTTGCTCCCAGACCCCAAAACAGCCCCCCCCATTGTGAATTTCTGGCTGAGCGCCTGACACATGGTTAGTAAGCGAAACTACCCATCTATTGCACTATTTTTCAATAGCAATTCATAAATTCACTTCCACCTCGCCAGTTTTTACGCACAAAATACTTTTTAAAAAAATTAGCCATGGAAAATGCTGATTGAACAAATCGTTGAACTTCAGTAAAGGGAGCCTGGGCCGCCTGGCCTAACATGCACTTCTATAACTGGCTATTTTCATGACAAAACAAAAATCTCTAAGGAAAATCTTCGAGTGGGTTTTCATTTACTGCTAAAATGTTGCACGAGTCAATGCACCTTACTTCCCCCTACCTGGAGCAAATCACGTACAATTAAACTTTAACTCCAAAATGCAAGATGTTAAACGTGTTTTGAACTTAAATTGCAACTAGAAGGAGGATTAAACAATTTAAGTTTTCTACTTGGCTTTCAAATGTCAAAAATCTAGTGCTTTAAAATGATTCTAAACATGTGCAAAGTGTGATTCAATGGCATTAAAATAGCTTTTTTTACCAAAAAATTACAAAAATCGCCCAACAGCTGGGGGCTTCGCCCCCAGACCCCCGTCTGTGATACGTTTGAGTTACACTGGCTTTCTCAAAACGTCTCCAAAGTTACGTATTTGCACTTTTCAACTATATTAGTTGAGGCTCTCTCCCTTTGCAAAATCCTGGTTAAGTGAAAAGCAGGCAAATTTTTAATGACGTCATTGCATGTGATTTGTGGTTTAGGCCTCCCCAATCAAAAATTCTGGCTACCCCTTTTAATTGGAGATTGCCTGGAAAACTTTTTTGAAGACCTTTTTTTTTGGAGAACACTTGCGGCTGTGTCCTTGGTCCTTGGCCTCGAGCATTCCTGTCCTTGGCCTCAAGAGGTTCTGTCCTCGGAAAGGCTGTCCTTGGCCTCGGATTTTTTTTGTGTCCTTGGCCTTGGCCTCGAGCCTTGTGTCCTCGACTCCACCTCTGTTTGATATCACCTACCACAGCAATTGGTTCCTGCCTGAAACGCAAAAACATTCCAACAAGGGAGTTCGTTAACTGAGGCCCCTGCAAGAGTTTATCATTAAGGGAAACGTTAGAAGATTTAGCACTACAGTCAAAGACTATCCTAAATTTATTGGATGACGTCACACCAAGATGAGGTATATACCAAGTACGGCCCTTTATAGCAACCTCACTGTCTTTAACAACACTGGCATAGCCACAGTCAATATACTCCTGCATTTTGGAACAATACTCCTTCTTGAAGTCAGCATTTGACAATATTTTTCGTTTTAGACCGAGCAAGCGCTTTACAGCCATTTCATAATCATTTGGCAGATTTGGATTTTAATTGCGCCATGGCAAACCAATTTTATAATGTCCTGATTCCTTGGTCACAGACTTTTCGAAAGAACTTAGAGCTATTTTGTCATCAACCGACATTTTATGCACTTCAGGTAGATCTACATCTTTAAAGTCTTGTTCCAAAACATCCAAAATTTTCTTGCACAGAGTGTTTCTTTCCAAAACGCAGTTTATTTTCACACCAACGAAAGCTTCATGACTATTGACAAGTTGATCATTACCAGAGGTGGAGTCCTTGAGGACACATTTTAAAGTCCTTGGCCTTGGCCTCGAAGGTCAAGTCCTTAGCCTTGGCCTCAAGGCCCCAAGTCCTCGAAAATTGGCCTGTCCTCGGCTTGAGGACAGCAGTATTTTTTGAATTGTTAAAATTTTGTGAAGCCCTTGAAAAATTTTTTGGAAAACGTTTTTTTGTGGAGATTGCTTGAAAAATTTTTGTGAAGACCTTTTTTTTTTATTTTTTTGGAGATCGCCTAAATTTGTTTTTTTTTGGAGATCACTTGAAAAATTTTTGTGAAGACCTTTTTTTTTTTTTTGGAGATCGCTTGAAAAATTTTTGTGAAGACCTTTTTTTTTTTATTTTTTTGGAGATCGCCTAAATTTTTTTTTTTGGGAGATCACTTGAAAAATTTTTGTGAAGACCTTTTTTTTTTTTTTGGAGATTGCTTGAAAAATTTTTGTGAAGACCTTTTTTTTTTTTGGAGATCGCTTGAAAAATTTCTGTGAGGACCTTTTTTTTTTTTTTTTTTGGAGAGCACTTGCGCTTGTGTCCTTGGTCTTTGGCCTTGAGCATTCCTGTCCTTGGCCTCGAGAGTGTCTGTCCTCGGAAAGGCTGTCCTTGGCCTTGCATTTTTTTTGTGTCCTTGGCCTCGAGCCTTGTGTCCTCGACTCCACCTCTGATCATTACCCCAAAGTGCCCATCCCAAAGCGGTATGCAGACCGTGAGGCCCTGTCCCATCACCATATCTCAATTCGGACACACAAAACGCATTTTGAACATTTTGTCCCAACAACAGCTCAACTTGATTTGAAATCAAGACAGGAAATTTGAGATCCTTAAGATGGGAATAATCCTTAACAATTCCATTCGTCGGTATGCTTGAGGACACATCTATTATATTATCTGGAATCAAAACTTCTGGTACCCTGAACACAGTACTCTCATCTACTCCCTGGATGTGCAACCCTTTCATTTGCTTGTTGACTACTGACACGCCGTTGGTGGTGTGCACTTCAATCTTCACATCAGAAAGGTCAGCTTTCAAGCGATGAGCAAGTGCATAGGTACACAAGCTTGTCTCGGATCCGTCATCCATAAATGCCCAAGTAGTCACCTCCTCACTTGGGTCAGCAGTCCAAACCTTTACTGGTACCACCTTGTGCAATTTCCTTCCACTCTCCTGAATATCACAGTAAACATTGCTACTGAAGACCCTTTTCTTTTCTTCACCTTTGTCTTGTGACTCTTTGTCATTAGTCTTCTGTTCATTCTTGCTGGGTGGCTGTGACTCTCTGTGTAGTAATGTGTTATGCTTCCTTCCACAAATAGAACAGCATTTTCTAAATTTACATTCATTCGTGAAATGTCCACCTTTGAGACAATTATAGCACAGCCTCCTTTCATTAACCAACTTGCTTCTTTCTTGAACAGATTGATTCTTGAAAACTTCACAAAACCATAAAGGATGCCTTGCACCACACACCACACAGGATTTAGCTGTTCTAGGTTCTTCCACTTGATCCTTTGTGGCACAAACATTGTACCTCTTTGTGTTGCTTCCAAAGACAGTAGCCTTAGCAGGAATGGTACCCTTTTTCATCTTCTTTTGATTCAGGCTTTCAAACAAATCCTGTCCTAATAAGCTGTCTGCATCCTTTGCAGCTTTCTCAAGTATCTTACGCAGACCAGTGAACAATCCGTTCCCTTCATTCTTCTGGGAAAATGCAATAAATTCTGTCTTCAATTTATATGGCAACCGGTCAAACAGTTTTTCAATCACATCGGGGCTGTCCAGCTCTGACAATTTATTCCAACTCTTAAAGGTGTTTTCACAGCTGAACATTTTGTCGCTTAGGGATGTGAAAGCCCTTCTATACCACTCATTTACCTTGTCTCCTCCAAGTAATTCTCTTCGCACTTGCTCCATAAGTCGAATCCTGTCCCCAAATCTCGAATTCAACCTTTCTCTTGCCACTTTGTAGGTTTCCTCCTTATCTTTCATTCTGGTTATTCCAGCAATGGCCTCCTTGGCTTCTCCTGTACCGAGAGATTCCAATTGCAACAGTCGGAATCCATCGTCGGGTGCATACGCTGCAATATAGCTGTCAAAGTTAAGCATAAACTCACAGAAATGCAGACAATTGCCATCAAATTGTGAAATTGCTGGAGGAAACACACCAGCATACGTTGGTTCAAAGGGAAGAAACCCGGGTGGAAAAGGAACAGTTCCAAGTGGCCTATTCATCAAAGGGTAAAACGGAGGAAAGGGAGTTGGAGCACTTGGAGCAGAAAATCCAACATTTGATACAGGAGGTGCAGTTTGCTCTTGTGGTGGATGCATTCCACCTGAAGGTCCAGGAACATCAGGAGTTCCAAATATCTCTGCACTTGTGAACTCTTCTAATGACAAGTCCTCCATATTCTTTGCTATTTCAATGGGTTGAGAGTTTCCGTTCAAGGGGGTGTCATCCAATCCAAACTTTCCTTTTGTCTTCTTCTCAACCTCTTTCACCATCACCTGCTGAACAGGACTTGTGGGCCTTTTTTCTTCACTTAACAATTCACAACACTCCTCATACAGTGTCTCAATTTTGTCACATTGACCTTGGAAATGCTGGGCCTCTTCATTGTCGATTAGCGAATCCAGCAAAATGGCCAGTTCCAAATTCAAATCCTCACATTTACGAATAAGGTCAGTTAGGTCCTTCTTATCCTTCAAATGACTTCGGATTGAAATCTTCAATTTAATGAAGTTGATTTTCAGTTGGCTCAGAGCCTTTTCATTTACCTTCATAAATGCAGCAGTGGCATCATAGATTGGTGACGTAACACCATTTGGATGAGAATCACTACCCGTACCGATACCTGTATCGGTAGTTGCCATTACCTGTTACAGATTAACAAAGCTGCAATTCAGCAAAAGAAAAGGGTAATACAGAACAAAATTCCACTCTAAGACTAACTTAACAAAAATAGGCCAATGCCTTCAGCAAATAGGCCTACACTAGTAGTAGTAAGTAGTGGCTATAATCTCTAACCAATCATAGCCCAAGCCCCAAAAGCCAGACTACCGGTAAAATTGCAAATACGGTACAATCTTACACAAAAACAGCTTGCCCTTGGCAAGCCACAGAACAACAAAAAAGCGTTAACAACAGAGCCTAGCTTGTAGTACTGATAGACCCACAGTAACTTCCAGTAAAGTACCGTTGCGGCGTTGCCTAAAGTCACTAGCCTACACTAGGCTACCGTACCTTAACAGCAAGAAGCTGCTTAAACAAATTTCTTCGAAAAGAAATGTCACGCCAAGTCGCAAAGTTGCGTATCAAACTGTCAGGAAAGAGATGACTGGTTGCTGAAAAGGTCTGTATTCGATAATGTACTACCAGTTGACCCAACTCACAAAACCTAGCCACGCCAAAGTCACGTGGTCTGGTGTACGATAAAACACAACAATCGGAGTCACAAATTAAGCAAAATATCGAAGGGCAAAGAAAACTCTGACAGTATTGAAGGTCCGCAAGAACTTATTGATATCTCTAGTGATTACGCACATACTCATGAAATCTCATTTAATTTTTAGAAGACTGTTGGTGTTGTTTTTCCTTCCAAAGAAATTAAAGTGTATTTGACCCCTTCTATTTTTCTTTCGGGCACTAAAATTAAATTTTCTGATAAAGTGAGATATTTGGGAATTCTCATGAACCAATACTTGCTGGATGATGACGACATAAAACGCCAAGTGAGAATGCTATATTCTGCTGCAAATAAATTGCAATCGAGATTTATAAAATGTTCAAGTACCATAAAAAATACGTTATTTCGTTCTTACTGTACTCCCCTATATGGTTGTCATTTATGGCACAATTACACGCAATATACTTTTAATTGCATACGTGTTGGCTACAATGATGCTTACAGATTTTTGCATAGTATACCCCGTTTTATGAGTGCCAATGAAGGTCTCGTAGCTGCAGAAATGTTTATGGATTTTTGCAGAGATGCTTGAAGTCTCTTAATAATTGGATAAAGTCTCTTATGAAGTCGGACAGTTTCAGTTTGTCCAAGTATTACGAGTACTACAATCGTACTCTTCTGGTGTAATCTGTAAATAAGCGTGCCGCTTGTAATATGTGCCCTTTTTCTTTGTTTTTGCTTATTTTGTTTCTTCAAACTTATGTTATGGACCGTAGTTGTCTGAAATAAAACAGATTATTATTATTTAACTAGATGGGAGCTTGATGACAGTGGTATGCAACGAATTACTCTTTCATTATACTCGCTGTAATACGCCGAAGCGTGTAACGAGTTGGCGGGACCTATCTCCGCGTCATTGCTCCCAGGCATCACAGCTCCTTTCGAAAAAATGTCGCAGCGGTGGTGAGCCGTTGGCAACACTGTGTTCGATTTGACCGGCCCGAGATTTGAACCTCAGACCTCCCGCTCCAGAGACGAACGTGTTACCGCTCGACCAACTAAGGAATTACTTTTTCAGTAATTTTTACGCTAATGACACTACTTTTTCAAAACAGTAATTTTTGTGCTAATTTTATTGCTTTTTTACAGGTGTCAAAATTACTAATTACAAATTGCTTTTTAATGTTACTTACAGACCATAGGCGTAGCCAGGATTTTTGATTGGGGGGGGCCCAAACAACAAATCACATGCAATGACGTCATCAAAAATTTTCAAAAAAGGAACTTTTTGTAGGCCAAAGAGATCGTAGAATGGAAGATCTGAAGCCGTAGCCTGTTGGCACTTAACCAGGATTTTGGTAAAGGGAGAGAATAAAAACCATAGGTGGGCAGTACCGCGGTACTAAAGTACCGCGGTACTTTTTTGGTACCGGTACCGTCGGTACTTTTGTGGTACCGGTACCGGTACCGCCAAAAAATAGCAAAGTACCGCGGTACCGTACCGGTACTTTAGTTTTTTTTTATTTTTTAGTACGGATTTTAAGAACGTACCTTTAAAAACTTTTAACGTTGTAAAAATGCTTGTAAATAAATTGGATAAACAACCAATCTTTTTTCTTAATTTAGTGTTTAACTGTTGGTCTTACTCGCTACTACCACCGCAGGGACTTTGCGTTTGCAGTTTGCTGGCCGATTTGAAAAATTGACGTTTTTTTGCAATGGCAAAATAATGCATTACCAGTATTCATGCACCGGCGAAACAAAAGCAAAATCGCTAAGAAAAAATTGTAAGAGACGACTTACGCAATGAATACCCATCACATCAGGCGTGAATACAATGGCGTAGCCAGGAGGCGCGGGGTGAATACATTGGCCTGCCGACCAAAATGCAGAATAAGAAAAATACTACGTTGTTAGCACTTCTGATACTGTCTTTTGCTCTAGAATAAATTCAAAAAATTATTAAAAGCATATTTTGAAATGTTTATTGAAGGGGGGAGGGAGCTAATTTGTCAAAAATAAAACTTATAAATCAGAAAAAAGACTATAAAGAATAGCCGAAAATTGGTAATCAAATTTGATCGCTTTTTGAAAAATGCTCAACAACTTTTCTCGACCTTCCTTCGATTGGCCCCCATATATGCATACATCTTTCACTATAAAATTTAGCTGAAATAGATTACTTCTTGCGAGGTTTACTAAACTACCGAAATAGAATTTTATGATTTACCAACTTGTGAATAAGAGAACTGAAATTTTAGCAATAGCTACCTCCCACATAAACCATTTATGCAACTAGTACGGTATAATGATTTTTTGCACTGCTAATTTTATGCCACGTATTAATAGCATTGATTTTTATCAAAATAGGCCTAAAATTAAGTTATTTTTACCAAAAAATAAAAATTTTTCGAGAGCTGGGGGATCCGCCCCAACACCCTATGCCTCCAGTGGCTGGGGGCCTTGCTCCCGATCCCAATTGCCTCCGGTGGTTGGGGGATCCGCCCCTAGACCCCCGCAACGTCCCCCCCATTGCAAATTTTTGGTTACGGGCATGCTTCAAGAAAAATTTACTGCACGTTACTGCCGGCATCCATTTGTATTAGCTTTTGACTTTAAATATACCTGGAACGCTTGGCGAAGAAGATGTTCTCATTCACAAACGGTGTATAATACAGCCAAAAGTATTTCACCCGGTAATACTTATACAGAAAAATTATCTCAAAAATCCTTTCATCTGCACCAACCCCACTTTGGCCGCGATGAGGTTTTTTTCTTCCTAAACATTGTACGCTCTTCTAATAAGTTCTACAGGGCAAAACAACGCAATCTAATTTTTGTGCAAAATTGTCGAGTAAAAAACACGGTTTTGTCTTTGGAAATTTTTGGGTGCCACCTCCCCTGAAACGGCACAAATTAATCCCCAAGAAATCAATTTTTATGATTGCACCTCTTTTAGAACACCCGAAATTGAACATAACAAAAAATAAATACAGGGTGAGCCATAGGCGTAGCCAGGATTTTTGATTGGGGGGGGGGGGCCCAAACCACAATCAACATGCAATGACGTCATCAGAAATTTTCAAAAAAGGAAGTTTTCGTGGGGCAAAGATATCGTAGAATGGAAGATCTTAAGCTGTAGTCTGTTGGCACTTAACCAGGATTTTGGTAAAGGTATAGAGGGCGAAAACTAATCATTAGAAAATGCAAATGTCTAACTTAGGAGATGTGTTGAATAAGCTAGTGTACTCAAACGTACCACAGACGGGAGTTTGGGGGCGGAGCCTCCAGCCGCCGGTGGCTATGGGGGTCTGGGAGCAAAGCCCCCAGCTGCTGGGCGATTTTTGTAAGTTTTTGGGAAAAAAGCTATTTTAAATCCCATTGGATCACATTTTGCACGTGTTCACAGCCATTTAAAAGAACTAGATTTTTAACATTAGAAAGTCAATCGAAAAATTTTAATTGTTCAATCCTCCTTATACTTGCAATTAAATTCCAAAACACGTTTAAAACCTTGCATTATAGCGTAAAATTTTAATTGTGGGTGATTTGGTCCATGTAGGGGTAAGTAAGCACATTGCCTCCTGCAATATTTTAGCAGTAAATAATAATCCCCTCGAAGATTTTCCTTAGAGATTTTTGTTTTGTCATGAAGTTAACCAGTTACAGGAGTACATGTGGCCAGGGGGCCCAGGACCCCTCAATTCATTTTCAATAATTTGTTCAATGAGCATTTTCCCTATCTATTTTTTTTTAAAGTATTTTGTGCGTAAAAACTGGCGAGGTGAATCGTTGGTACAATAGATAGTTACGCTTACTAAACATGTTATTCCCGGGCCGGATTTAAATTGCGCGGGGCTCCTGGCACTTAAAGAATTTTCGCAACATTTTCCAGCCAAATATCCGTGAAGACCAAAAAAAGTCTTACCATCTGAGGGCCGGGCCCTGGCACTTAGCCATATGGCAAATACGGTGCTGTTTATTGCATTACGTTCATTAAAAAGTTAAGATGAGGACCTGAGATAGCAACTTTTAGGACAAAAATCCTAGATTTCACTCTGGTTATACGTTTAAATTCGTTGAAAAAAATTGAATTAAGGAGGTACGACGGGCCCTCTGGTCATCAATATTATTTATTGTTAATTACTGTTGTACGCGTGTACTGTTGTACGCAAAGTTGCTAAAAGAAACTGAAAATGAAGAAACAAGGTTTTTTTTGTCAAATTTTTGTCATTGGTGGCATTTCAATTGAGGGGTCCGGGCTCCCTGGGCCACCCCCTGGCTACGTCTATGATTTTGAGATAAGATCGCGCCCTTAAGTTCTTTCATAAAAAAAAACTTCAAAGCAAAATTAAAATAACTTTTTTTCCAAAACGAGGAGAACTCGAGTAAAGTCACTTGGCAGTTTTTTGAAACCTCCAGGAATTGCATGACATTATTATGACGTGGACACGTGGTCGTCATTATTATTACTTGCTTTTGCACGCGTATATCCTAAATTAAAGAAACTGCAATTCTGGACAAGGGCAACATACTGGCTATGCTCTCACTATATGTATCATTGGTAGTATTTCAGTTGGGGGTTTGCATTACCGCCTGTGTTATAGCATTAAGTTCATAATAATGTTAAACGAGGGCCTGGGGTTGCAACTTTCAGCACAAAACTTTTCGATTTTTCACAGGTTTTGTGTGTGTATTGTTAATAATTTAAATGGCGGGGCCCCTGGCCCGGGACCCTTGGTCATCAGCTAGGGGCCCCAGGCCCCCTGGTTGTTAGTTAGGGGCCCTGGAGGTCCCTGGTTGTCAATTAAGGGCCCCAGGACCTTCTGTTTGTCAGTTAGAAGCCCCGTGGCACCCGTTTGTTAGTTAGGAGCCCCGGGGCTTCCTGGTTGTCGGTTAAGGGTTTCGGGGTCCTCTGGTTGTCAGTTAGGGGCCCCAGGGGTCTCTGATTGTCAATTAGGGGCCCTAAGGTCTTAGGTTTGTCCGTTGGAAGCCCCGGGGCACCCGTTTGTCAGTTAGGGGACCCGGAGCTTCCTGGTTGTTGGTTAGGGGCCCAGGGGTTCTCTGGTCGTTAGTTAGGGGTCCCTTGGTTGTTAGTTAGGGGCCGCGGGGCCCCATGGTTGTCGGTTAGGGGCCCGGGCTCCTTGGTTGCTAGTTATGGGCCCTGGGCCCCCTGGTTGTTAGTTAGGGGCCCCCTGGTTGACAGTTAAGGGCCCTCTGGTCCTCAGTTCGGGGCCCCAGGGCACCCTGGCTGTCGGTTAGGGGCCCCCTGGTCCTCAGGTAGGGGCTCTGGGGCCCCCTGGTTGTTAGTTAGGGGCCCTGGGGGCCCCTGGTCGTCAATTAGGAGCCCCCTGTTTGTCAGCTAGAGGTTCCGGGGCCCCCGTTTTTTACTTAGGAGCCCCGGAGCCCCCTGGTTGTCGTTTAAAGGCCCCTGGTTGTTTGTTAGGGGCCCCTTGGTTGTCGGTTAAGGTTCACCTGGTTATTACTTAGAGGCTCCCTAGCTGTTAGTCAGGGGCCCCCTGGGCTCTCTCGTCGTTCGTAACTGCAACTAAACATCGCTAGGCTACGTTATCATAACTTTATATCATTCATAGGCGTAGCCAGAGAGGGGCCCAGGGGCCCGGGCCCTCCCAATTAAAATACCACCAATGATAAAAAAAATTATGACAACATAACCTAGCGATGTTTAGTTGCAGTTTTATTTCTCTGATTACGCACATAACAGTAATTAACAATTACATTAATGACGACGAGGGAGCCCCGGGGCCCCTAACTAGCGAGCAGGGAGCCCCTATCTACCAACTAGGGGGCACCGGGGTCCGTAGCCGACAACCAGTGGGCCCTAACTGACAACTAGGGGGCCTCGGGGCCCCTAACTAACTAATGACCAGGGGGCCCCCTGGACCCCTAACTAACAACCAGGGGCTCCTAATCGACAACCAGGGGCCCCGGGGCCCCTGGCTGACGAACAGGGGTCTCGGGGCCTTTGACTGACGACCAGGGTCTTGGGGCCCCTAACTAACAACCAGGGGTTTCCGAAGCCCCTAACAGACACCCAGGGGGCTCCGGGGCTTCTAACTGACAAACAGGGGGCCCCTAACTGACAAACAGTGGGCCCCAAGGCCCCTAATTAACAACCAGGGGCCCCGGGGACCCTAACTGACAACCAGGGGGCCGCGGGGCCTCTAACTGACAACCAGGGAGCCCCAGAGCCCCTCACTGACGACCAAGGGTTCCGGACCAGGGGCCCCTTAATTCAAATTTTTAATGATTTGTATGCAAAACCTGTAAGAAATCTAAGAGTTTTGTCCTAAAAGTTGCAACCCCAGGCCCTCGTTTAACATTATTATGAACTTAATGCTATAACACAGGCGGTAATGCAAACCCCCCAATTGAAATACAACCAATGATAATTATAATGAGAGCATAGCCAGTATGTTGCCCTTGTCCGGAATTGCAGTTTCTTTAATTTAGGATTTACGCCTACAAAAGTAAGTAATAATAATGACGACCACGTGTCCACGTCATAATAATGTCATGCAAGTCTTGGAAGTTTCGAAAAACTGTCAAGTGACTTGACTCGAGCCCTCCACGTATTGGAAAAAAAGTTATTTTAATTTTGCTTTGAATTTTTTTTTATGAAAGAACTTAAGGGTGCGATTTAATCTCAAAATCATAGGCGTAGCCATGAGGGTGGCCCAGGGAGCCCGGGTCCCCTCAATCGAAAGGCCACCAATGACAAAATTTTGGCAAACCAGCCTTGTTTCTTCATTTTCAGTTTCTTTTAGCAACTTTCCGTACAACAGTACACGCGTACCACAGTAATTAACAACAAATAATATTGACGACCAAGGGGCCCGGCGTACCTCCTTAATTCAATTTTTTCCACCAATTTAAACGTATAACCAGGGTGAAATCATGGGTTTTTGTCCTATAAGTTGCTACCTCAGGCCCTCATTTTAACTTTTTATGGATGTAATGCAATAACCAGCGCCGGATTTGCCATATGGCTCAGTGCCAGTGCCCCGCCCTCAGATAGTAGGACTTTTTTCGGTCTTCACGTATATTTGGCAGGAAGATGTTGCAAAAACCCTTAAGTGCCGGGGCACCGCGCAATTTAAATCCGGCCAGGGAATAACATGTTTAGTAAGCGTAACCATCTATTGTACCATTTTTCAATTAGAATTCACCTCTAACTCGCCAGTTTTTACGCACAAAATACTTTAAAAGAATTAGCCCGAGAAAATGCTCATTGGACAAATAACTGAATTTGAATTGAGGGGTCCTGGGCCTCCTGGCCGTACATGTACTCCTGTAACTGGTTAACTTCATGACAAAACAAAAATTCCTATGGAAAATCTTCGAGGGGATTATTATTTACTGCTGGAATATTGCAGGAAACAATGTTTCTTACTTACCCCTACATGGACAAAATCACTTACAATTAAAATTTTACACAATAGTGCAAGATTTTAAACGTGTTTTGAAATTTAATTGCAAGTATAAGGAGGATTAAACAATTAAAAATTTTCGATTGGCTTTCAATGTTAAAAATCTAGTTGTTTCAAATGGCTGTGCACACGTGCAAAATGTGATCCAATGGGATTTAAAATAGCTTTTTTCCAAGAACTTATAAAAATCGCCCAGTGGCTAGGGGCTTTGCCCCCAGACCCCCATAGCCACCGGCGGCTGGGGGCTCCGCCCCCAGACCCCCGTCTGTAATACGTTTGAGTACACTAGCTTACTCAACACGTCTCCTAAGTTGGACATTTGCACTTTTTAACTATCAGTTTTTGCCCTCTTCCTTCACCAAAATCCTGGTTAAGTGACAACAGACTACGACTTCAGATCTTCCATTCTGCGATATCTTTGCCCCTCAAAAAGTTCCTTTTTTGAAAATTTCTGATGACGTCATTGCATGTGATTTATGGTTTGGGCCCCCCCAACCAAAAATCCTCGCTACGTCTATGATATCATTGGTGGTATTTCAATTGGGGGGGCCGGGCCCCCTGTGCCCCCCCTGGCAACGCCTATGGGGTGAGCCAAAAGTAGGTGGACGGCATATGGAATAGATTTATGCCTCAGTTACTTTAATTGAATTGTTCATTTTAACTTTGTTACAACTGTGTTATTTGTGGTATATAATTACAATTTTAATACTAAAATTTGTTTTAATTTTACCTGTTTTCTGTTACAGTCATGAACAAAAGTTTAAGACCACCTCCCAAAAATGCCGATTTTCAGTAATTGGCATGTTATTGCATCAGCCAAATTCCATTGTTGCGTCATACATTTTTTCTCTTCATTGTTTTGCATTTAGCGCCAATTTCTACTTCTGTTCACATTTCTAGGTTGATTTTCTTGCTATTAACCGATTTTTTGAGGTGCTTCAAATGGGTAAAAAAAGTCATTAAGCGAGGTTCAGAGGGCCCAGATAGTTGCCCTACATGGGCAAAACCTATCTGAACGGCTAATATCTGCTCAGATGGGTTGTAGTACGACTGCAGTGCATCAAGCAATTGCTAAGTATCAAGAAGATGGCTCCTATACCGACAGGAAAAGGAGTGGAAGACCGCGAGTCAGCACTGCACGAGAAGACAACTTGATGAGGAGAATAGTTATGAGGTCGCCCACGAGTTCAATGAAGAAAATCAAGGCTGAATTGTTGTGCAGGGGTCGTAAAGTCAGTCACATGACCGTTTCCCGGCGTTTATCCAAAGAATTTAATTTAAAATCATAAAAACCGGCAAAAAAACCAAGGCTTACTCCTGATATGAAAGCTAAGCGTCTACAGTTTGCTAATAACCATCAACGTTGGACTGCCCAGGAATGGCAAAATGTGCTTTTTTCCGACGAATCGACCTTCCAACAGTTTGCGGTTCGAAAAAGTTACGTCCGTAGACCACCTGGAAAACGTTTTGATGACAGATATACCATATCATCAATGAAACATCCTCCAAGTCAAATGGTTTGGGGGCTATGTGCAGAAATGGTGTCGCTGCTCTCAGCTTTCTGCCTCCAGGAACCACTATGAATGGGCCAAAATACGTCCAAATGCTCTCAGAAAAGCTAAAACTTCACATGCAAGTTCACAATTGTAAGATATTTATGCAGGATGGCGCCCCTTGCCACCGTTCCAAAGTTGCAAAGAACTTTTTGAATGACAACAATATTCAACTTCTCGAGTGGCCAGGAAACAGCCCGTACCTTAATCCCATTGAGAATTTGTGGACCCTCATGAAAAATAAGGTATCAGAAAAGCAACCAACAAGTGGTGCAGAGTTGGTGAAAGTAATTAAGGAAGTCTGGGTAAAAGAAATTTCGAAGGAGTATTGCCAAAGTTTGATTGATAGTATGCCGAGAAGAATAGAAGCTGTGATAAAAACAAAGGAGGACATACTAAATATTGAGAATCAGAACATTTTTTATGTAAATATTTGTTTAGAATGTGTCATACTATGTCCCATGTGTTTATGATTGATTATGTACAAAATAAAACAATATCCTAAACGTAAATAAAATGCTATACTACCTTGTGCTTAAAAATTTTAAGTGGTCTTAAACTTTTGTTCATGACTGTACTATGTTACAATTAATTTTTTTTTACTGTCCACCTACTTTTGGCTCACCCTGTATTTTAACGGCTTTAGCCAAAAAGCTAATTTTTTTTATAATCAGAAGAGACAAAGAATCTTCTTGAGAGTCCTCCAAAAGCATGGCCAAAAGTGCTAAAGTTTTTTTGCCACAACTCTAATTGCATAATCTGTGTTCAACCCACACAATGGTTACGTTGTTGCGTCCTTGGATTGAGCGCTTTACGATGATTATCTCTGCTTGTAGCTTCGAACTAGCCAGAAATTCAGTGGTAAGAAATTCACGGGACATTGGAAAACTAGAAACTCTTAAGCAGGTGCAAATTCCTCCAGGCACGAAGTAAATATCACAATGAAAGTGTGCGGATTGTGCAATAATTAGTGTCTAACGCTGTGTTGTGACAAGAGAATAAATATGCTATACAACAGCAACAAAAAATGCTGTAAATTTTGAAATTGTTTTCATTACGGGGAAACAAAAGAATTTTTTAGAAGTCACCATTAACATGCGTCGTTCGTTTTAGGCTGGCAACTGGTAAGCTCCCATCTAGCTTTAAATAAGAAATAAAAAAAGTAACTGCAGCAACGAATCGACTAAAAACAAATCAAAACAGTACACTTTGCCAAAAGTGCAATTTATCCCCCAATTTCTAAGTTTTGTGTAAATGTCACTTGTGCAATAATTGGGAGCTGATGACCGTCAGAGTATCCTTCAGTGTCAACTTACGTACGTGATGCTTTAGAGATGACTGCTGTTTGGTTACTATAGGGCAGAAGATACTCTAAGTCTAGAACAATAAGTAGCCCGGTGACCGTAGTTCGTATAAGTTAGATACTTTATCGAGTCAATTTCATCACTAGCTAGTACTGTACTCACTATTGTAGTAATACCAATACTGCAACTGCTTACTTATTCTACGGCAAACTTTCTCTAAAACGAACTGTACGTCTACGGAGTTCGCACTAGTCGCGGAAACGAACCAAATTGCTAAAAGTGATGATTTACAATCCAGTAAACGAGATCAATCAGTCCAATTTTTTTTCTTTTAATTTTTTAAAAAAGTACCGCGGTACTACCGCGGTACTTTTAATTTGAAAGTACCGGTACCGCGGTACTAATTTTAGCAAAGTACCGAGTACCGGTACCGCGGTACTTTTGCAAAGTACCGTGCCCACCTATGGTAAAAACTAATAGTTAAAAAGTGCAAATTTCTAACTTAGAAGACGTGCTGAGTAAGCTAGTGTACTCAACGTTTCACAGACGAGGGTCTGGGGGCGGAGCCCCCAGCCGCCGGTGGCTATGGGGGTCTGGGGGCAAAGCCCCCAGCCGTTGGACGATTTTTGTAAGTATTTGGAAAAAAAAGCTATTTACATCCCATTGGATCACATTTCGCACGAGTTCACAGCCATTTAAAAGAGCTAGATTTTTAACATTTCAAAGCCAATCGAAAAAATTTAATTGTTCAATCTTCCTTTTGCAATTACATCCCAAAACACGTTTAGAATCTTGCATTATGATGTAAAATTTATTTGTAAGTGATTTGGTCCATAGGGGAAAAGAAGGCACATTGCCTCCTGCAATACTTTAGCAGTAAATAATAATCCACTTGAAGATTTTTCTTAGAGGTTTTTATTTAGCCATGAAGTTTACCCGTTATAGGAGTACATGTACAGCCAAAGGGCCAGGCCTCTTCCATTGAAAGTCAATAATTTGTTCAATGAGCATTTTCTCTAGCTATTTTTTTAAAAGTATCTTGTGCGTAAAGATTTGCGACGTGGAGGTGAATCGTTATTGAAAAATGGTACTATAGGTAGTTACGCTTACTACACATGTTATTCCCGGGCCGGATTTACATTGCGCGGGGCTCCGGCACTTAGATGATTTTTGCAACATCTTCCTGCCAAATATAAATGAAGACCAAAAAAAGTCTTACTATTTGAGGGCAGGGTCTTGGCACTGCGCCGTATGGCAAATACGGCGCTGGTTATTGCATTATGCTCATTAAAAAGTTTAGATGAGGGCCTGAGGTAGCAACTTTTAGGACAAAAACTTGTGATTTCACCCTGGTTATACGTTTAAACTGGTTGAAAAAAATTGAATTAAGGGGGTGCGCCGGGCCTCCTGGTCGTCAATATTATTTATTGCTAATTACTATTGTACGCGTGTACTGTTGTACGCAAAGATGTAAAAGAAAGTGAAAATGAAGAAACCAAGGCTTTTTTGACAAATTTGTGTTGTGGTGGCATTTTGATAGAGGGGGGCCGGGTCCCCTCGGCCACCCCCTGGCTACGCCAATGATTTTGAGACAAGATCGCTCCCCTAAGATCTTTCATAAAAAAAAATTTAAAGCAAAATCAAAACAACTTATTTTTCAAAGCGTAGAGGACTTGAGTCAAGTCACTGACCAGTTTTTTGAAACCTCCAAGAATTGCATGACATTATTATGACGTGGATATGTGTTCGTCATTGTTATTGCTTACTTTTGTACGCGTAAATCCTAAATTAAAGAAACTGCAATGCCGGACTAGGACAACATACTGGCTATGCTCTCATTATATTTATCATTGGTAGTATTTCAATTGGGGGTTTGCATTGCCGCCTGTGTTATGGCATTAAGTTCATAATAACGTTAAACGAGGGCCTGGGGTTGCAACTTTTAGGACAAAACTCTTAGATTTCTCACAGGTTTTGCATATAAATTGTTAAAAATTTAAATTAAGAGGCCCAAGGCCCGGGACCCTTGGTTGTCAATCAGGGGCCCTGGGACTCCCTGGTTGCCAGTTAAAGGTCCCGCGGCCCCCTGGTTGTCGGTTAGGAGCCCCAGGGCTCCTGGTCGTTAATTAGGGACCCTGGGGCTCTCTGGTTCTTGGTTAAGGGCTCTGGTGCCCCCTGGTTGTCAGTTAAGGGCTCCGGGGCCCCTGATTGTTGGTTAGGGGCCCCAGGGCCCCCTGGTCGTCAGTTAGAGGGGATCCGGGCTCCCTGGTTGTCGGTTGAGGGATCCGGAGTCCCCTGGTTGTCGGTTAGGGGCCCCCTGGTTGGGTCTACGACTTTTAGGCGCAGACGTTTAGGCGCGGGACGTTTAGACGCCGCCGATTATGCGCCGGGATTTTTATGCGCCTGGACTTTTAGGCGCCGGAGGTAAAAATTTTTTTTTTCAAAAAATTTTTCAAAAAAAATTTTTTTTTTCAAGAAAAAGATTTTTTTTCACAAAAACAGTTTTTTTCCAAAAAAGCATTTTTTTCTACAAAAAAACGTTTTTCTTCCCAAATTTTTTTTTCTTTCAAATGACAGTTTTTTTTAAAATAAAAACTTTTTCCAACACTTTGATTAAAAGTTTTACTTTGATGAAAATGTTAATGTTTTCGAAGCTTTTCATCAGTTGTTTGTCAAGAAGAATCGTCAGAATAGAGAGTGCAGGAAAAGGAATGGCTATAGAAAAAATCCGAGCAGTGATTGGCTGGAAAAGGATTGCTGAGAGAGCGTCATTTGTGTAGAATCTTTAAGCTGAACAAGAATTCTGTTTGTCAGCAGAGGGCGGGATTTGAAGTTTTGATAAAAGTGACTTCAAAAGCAGATAGATGGAAGCAGAGCGGAAAAAGTTTTACAAAAAGTTGATTTTTTATTGCATTTTTTTCAATAACAAAGAATGTTTTCCACTACTTACTTGCAAAGTTTTTTTACCTAATCCAGACGCATGCGATCTTCAGCCAGCGGTCTCAAATTTTGCGGCGCGCAGACACGAGTTGCTTGTGCAATATTGGCACACGCAGCAAGCCGTGTGACGTTTCATGGTTATTTTGAGTCTACCTCTACCAAACAATACAGTACAAACTTTTTCAGGAGCTAAGGATTCATCTCTCGGCAGATTCCTATTTATAGTCTTTACATCTTGTTGTAAATATAGTAAAAGCAATGTTTAAATTGATATTTTTCAGCTTAATCTTTACACCTTGTTGTAAATACACTTATAGTAAAAACAATGTTAAATTCTTGAAGTCAACTTCTTCAGAATTGCGTAAGCACTTTTGAAGTTGAACAGGATTGCTGCTGCTTCAACCTGTTGGTTTACTCAACAACCATTTCCGACAATTTTTCATGTAAATGTTTCATACAAGTGCTACGTAGTTTGTGGAAATTTTCGAACTGAAGACCTTTTTTTGTGAAAATTATTGAACAGAAGATCTTTTCTTTTTGGTCTTCACCTTGTTCATTTGATCCACACTGGAATAAATTTTTTGTGTCCCCGTGCCCCTCTCGAATTCACATAAATAACATCCCGTTCCCCCCCAAAATTTATTTTTGCCCCCTCCCCCAGTCACGTTATCCTGGCGCCGGGCATGGCGATCGGGAGAAGTCCTCTTAATCGGGAGTCTCCGACGAAATCGGGAAAGTTGACAGGTATACTTGTCGGTACTGTACTGTATATTACGTACTTACAAGTTTATCTGAACTTGAAATTCGTAGTAATTAAAAACAAAGTAAAAATAGAGAATGCTTATACAGTTCATTATAGTTTGTTTGTCTGATGCAATTAATTTTAAGCTACGCCTACCGTGCAGTGTAGATAAATTGGAGATACCTTGAATAGTTTTGTGCATATTGTACATAGCTCGAATTTTCTCCGTAAGTATTTCAAATCGACAGAGGTGGGCACAAATAACATCATACCAAAAGCGCAGCTTAACATAGCGCAACGATCTTTTCAACCAGTAAAAGCGCAGCGCAAAATGCGCAGTTTTATTTTTTTAACTTCTGAAGCGCAGCGCAACTTTCGCAATGAACTTTTTCGTTCAGTTGAAGCGCAACGCAATTCCGCAATTGCGGAACAGCGTTTTCGTACCAAGTTAAAGCGCAACTTAACTTCCGCAATTGAAATTTCGCAACACAATGCAATTGCGGCATTTTTGCAATTTTAGACAGTAAAAGAGTACATAATTTGCTAAAGAAGGCAGACATTTATCACTATTACGATCGAAATGAAACAAAATTAAGTTCAATGAATAGAATTGCGCTATTAACCGAAAAAAAAATTAAAACCGCAGCGCAATTAAAGCGCAACAAATTTTAAAGACTAGTCCGCAACGCAACTTCTGCAATGTTTCAAAAAAAAAAATTAATGCGCAACGCAACTTCCGCAATTGCAGAGGTTGCGCTTTGCCCACCTCTGCAAATCGAAGTGCTTTGTTTTTCGTTTTCTTAAAGGTGTATTTCATCAATGCATCGTATTGATAACTCCAGCCATACTACCTTGACTTGATGCATGATATAACGTTATTCGTAGTGCTGCTTCCCTTGTTTGTGCCAAGATATTGTTTTTTTATTGAATTTGCTACGACTGCAATGCTTCTTCTGACGTAATTACAGCTCATTTGATTAAAATTGTATGTTAGTGCCATTAAATAAATAAGTGTAATTGGTCAATCAAGCTCTTATTCTCTCTTGTAGTTACTACGTCTTTCGTCTATGTTTATTGTTACCTTTTATTGTTGTTTTCCGCTTTTTGTTATGCTGATAATTGCATCCATGCGAGAGTACATATTCACATTTGAGCCGTCACTCCTGTCATTACCATGTTTCATCAATTAATTCACTTCGCGTGAATGAAGTGGTAGGCAGTTTTAAAATCTATTAAAATCTATCCTCAGTGAACTATGACGTCATTTTTGAGCTTTTTCAAGTGACAGATTTTTTGATTCCCGTCTTGTTCTTGTGAGTTTTTTGGTGTTTTGCTCTTTTGAAGCAGACGCTTATTCCTTTTCATTTTTGCAAATAAAATTTCTTAGATTAGTTTTTTTTACATTTTGCCTGCATAGCCAAAAATGGTCATTGCGAGGGGGTGAAATTTCAGCAACTCGAGAAGTCTTGAAAATTGATAATTTAAACAGTTTTACATTGCTCTTAAGCAAGTACTTAAAGGCGGTGAATCATCCAGCCTATTCCGGTGGTTTACAATAGCTAAAATTGAACTATAATTTTTGATATTTTTTGTTTTAATTTTGGGACTGCGGTTGCAAAGTTATTCAACAAATACAAAAAGATATTCCCCGACAAAAAGTTTTTGGAAACTTCAAGTTTTGTTCTTCCCGCCGAAACAACAATAAGCCTAATAGTTTAGAGAACTGTAGTTTTGGCGGGAAGAACAAAACTCAGAGTTTCCTAAAACTTTTTGTCGGGGGATATCTTTTTGTATTTGTTGAATAACTTTGCAACCGCAGTCCCAAAATTAAAACAAAATTACCAAAAATTATAGTTCAATTTTAGCTATTATAAACCACTAGAATTGGCTGGATGATTCACCGCCTTTAAAAGTGTTGAAGAGCGGAGCTCTGGTGAAACACCAAGTCAATTAAAACAACTAAACCTTTTTCTTTGATTTTTTTTAGTCTTTACCGTACATTCGGGAGAAAAATATACATATAAGTTAAAACATGGAAAAGTCCCTGCGTAAGTGTAAACAAATTACACTCATCATCGTGCTGTATTCCAGGACAAAATTTGAGCTGATCTCTGCTGCTCCAGAAGTCGCAAAATCAATCAATTTATCAATTTTAAAGCTCAAATAAAATGAGTTTTAGTCAAACGCAAACTTCGCTTTCAGGCTGATTTCTGAAGAAGTTGACTTCAAGAATTTAACATTGTTTTTACTATAAGTGTATTTGCAACAAGGTGTAAAGATTAAGCTGAAAAATATCAATTTAAACATTGCTTTTACTATATTTACAACAAGATGTAAAGACTATAAATAGGAATCTGCCGAGAGATGAATCCTTAGCTCCTGAAAAAGTTTGTACTGTATTGTTTGGTAGAGGTAGACTCAAAATAACCATGAAACGTCACACGGCTTGCTGCGTGTGCCAATATTGCACAAGCAACTCGTGTCTGTGCGCCGCAAAATTTGAGACCGCTGGCTGAAGATCGCATGCGTCTGGATTAGGTAAAAAAACTTTGCAAGTAAGTAGTGGAAAACATTCTTTGTTATTGAAAAAAATGCAATAAAAAATCAACTTTTTGTAAAACTTTTTCCGCTCTGCTTCCATCTATCTGCTTTTGAAGTCACTTTTATCAAAACTTCAAATCCCGCCCTCTGCTGACAAACAGAATTCTTGTTCAGCTTAAAGATTCTACACAAATGACGCTCTCTCAGCAATCCTTTTCCAGCCAATCACTGCTCGGATTTTTTCTATAGCCATTCCTTTTCCTGCACTCTCTATTCTGACGATTCTTCTTGACAAACAACTGATGAAAAGCTTCGAAAACATTAACATTTTAATAATAAGTCAATTAAGATGTTTTTTGACGATTGCAGGCCAGAGTTTTAATATTTAATCGTTTTGCGTGCTTCTGGCCTAAAGGCTACCAGCTCGGAAGCCTAGGGAAGAGCCACCAGAACGGCGACTACTTAAAGGAAGCAATGCGAAAAATTGTCTTCCCACAGGAATCGAACCTGCAGCCTTTGGATTACCGGTCCACTGCTCTACCACTTGAGCTAGAGAAGACGCCTCCTCGCATGCTTAATTTTGGCTATTTAAACCCAGCAAAACGATTAAATATTAAAACACAAATTAAGCACGCAAAACGATTAAATATTAAAACTCTGGCCTGCAATCGTCAAAAAACATCTTAATTGACTTATTATTAAAATCATACAACAAGCAAGTTGCTGGGTTTAAATAGCCAAAATTAAGCATGCGAGGAGGCGTCTTCTCTAGCTCAAGAGGTAGAGCAGTGGACCGGTAATCCATAGGCTGCAGGTTCGATTCCTGTGGGAAGACAATTTTTCGCATTGCTTCTTTTAAGTAGTCGCCGTTCTGGTGGCTCTTCCCTAGGCTTCCGAGCTGGTAGCCTTTAGGCCAGAAGCACGCAAAACGATTAAATATTAAAACTCTGGCCTGCAATCGTCAAAAAACATCTTAATTGACTTATTATTAAAATCATACAACAAGCAAGTTGCTGGGTTTAAATAGCCAAAATTAAGCATGCGAGGAGGCGTCTTCTCTAGCTCAAGTGGTAGAGCAGTGGACCGGTAATCCAAAGGCTGCAGGTTCGATTCCTGTGGGAAGACAATTTTTCGCATTGCTTCTTTTAAGTAGTCGCCGTTCTGGTGGCTCTTCCCTAGGCTTCCGAGCAGGTAGCCTTTAGGCCAGAAGCACGCAAAACGATTAAACATTAACATTTTCATCAAAGTAAAACTTTTAATCAAAGTGTTGGAAAAAGTTTTTATTTTAAAAAAGACTGTCATTTGAAAGAAAAAAAAAAAATTTGGGAAGAAAAACGTTTTTTTGTAGAAAAAAATGCTTTTTTGGAAAAAAAAACCTTTTTTTTGGAAAAAAACTTGTTTTTGTGAAAAAAAATCTTTTTCTTGAAAAAAAAAATTTTTTTTGAAAAAAAATTTTTTTGAAAAATTTTTTGAAAAAAAAGTTTTTACCTCCGGCGCCTAAAAGTCCAGGCGCCTAAAAGTCCAGGCGCATAAAAGTCCCGGCGCCTAATCGGCGGCGCCTAAACGTCCGGCGCCTAAACGTTCGCGCCTAATAGTCACGGTCCGCCCCTGGTTGTTAGTTAGGGGCCCTGGGGCCCCTGGTAATCACTTAATGACCCTGAGGCCCCCTGTTCGTCAGTTAAGGACCCCCTGGTTGTTGGTTAGGGGCCTCCTGGTTGTCAGTTAGGGGTCCGGGGCCCCCTAGCTGTTGGTTAAGGGCCACTGGTTGTTGATTAGGGGCCCCAGGGCTCCATGGTCGTTAGTTAGGGGGCCTCGGGCCCCCTTGTCGTCAGTTATGGGTCTCCAGGTTTTTAGTTAGGGGTCCGGGGGTCCCTTGGTTGTCAGCTAGGGGCCCCAAGGCCCTCTAGTTGTTAGTAGGGGCTCTCTGGTTGTTAGTTAGGGGCCCCGGGACTCCCTTGCTCTCATTAATATTATTGTTAAGTACTGTTATGTGCGTAATTACTGAAAAAAAACTGCGACTAAACGTCGCTAGGCTATGTTGTCATAATTTTTTGTCGTAAGTGGTATTTTGATTGGGGGAGCCCGGGCTCCCTGGCCCCCCCCCCCCTGGCTACGCCTATGTTACGGACAAAGTGTAGATCATAGAAAAGCAAAGGTGGAGTCCTCGAGGACACATTTTGAAGTCCTTGGCCTTGGCCTCTGGTAAACTCTGATTTCAAGTCTAAAATTAAACTGTAATTATTTAACTTATTGTTAAAGTGCCGAACCACCGTTTTACAAATGTAAATTCAGTGTGTGACTCAACTGATAACCGAACTGGTAACCCCTGATTTCAAGTCTAAAATTAAAAGGTAATTAATTAACTTATTGTTTGAGTGTCGAACTAAGACTGTTGAAATCTTTTAAGTTTCGTGTTTGGAGATTTGGTTTGTCTTAGAGTCAAACTAATTTGAAATCTTTCAAGTGTACTTTATCAAGGCTTGGAATTGTTAAGCTATAAACGGTTTGTTAAGCATAAGCATATGCTTGCTTGTAACAGGACACGTACCCGTTTTCCTGTCGTGATGTTCGAGAAATGACGTAAATCGCTGAGTTGCATAAGTGCTGGCTTTTCGGATAGACGGCGTAATGATGTTACTACAATTTAAACGTAAGTTTTAACAACAACAATGACACATCTAGACCTGTCTAAGATGGGTGTTCCTTCTCTATAAACACCGATTTTTCAAGTAGATGGCGTAATTTTATAGCTTTATAAGCGGCTGCCTCGTTCAATCTTTCATTCCACCAAAATGTTTGAGTGCAGCATATGCACTCGAAAGTTTACCCGCAAAGATGATGTTCTCCGACATATGAACAGTGTTCATAGAAAGAAAAAATTCCAATGTAATTCATGCAACAAAACTTTTTCTAGAAAGGATGACATGACAAGGCACGTAAACACCTTGCACCTCAAAGACGATTTAGAATGCAGTTTATGTAATATCAAATTTTAAGATAAACAAGCTGTTCCGAGTCATAAAAAATCGGAACACTCTTTGAAGTGTTTGAAATGTCAAAATACTTATTCTACCCAAAGCAATTTCAACAGACACAAAGTAAGTTGCTGTAGATGTTCAAAGTGTAAATACCAGTTCGATTCTTTACCAAAGCTCACAAATCACACCGGCGAACCTCCAAGGAAGAAAGCTCGACTGGATGCAGAGTTCACCAATCGTGGGAAGACTGTACCTAATGTATGTCCACAGCTTTCAAGTGTCCACCCACCAGCTGTCGTAGAAGAATGAATAGAAACGATAAAAATCAAGAGATGATCCCCAACTATTGCAAGAATGCTGCAGCACGCTGCACAGGAACTAAGTAATTTTTGGCAGGCCCGTTACCCTGTACGGTGAAGCACGAGAAATAAGTTCACTTAATATTTAATTGAAAAAGAGCCGGTCAAAATTAAAGATCACTAACTACGATATCAAGAGAACAATCAACAAGTTGAGCTGAACAGCACTTTTATAGCACAAAAAATAAGTTGCTTGGTTGACAACTCAGTTAAAATGATCACTGTACAAAAAAGTGACTACATACGGCACCTAAGGAGAAAAACAGGTATACTAGAACAATTTCTCCCATATAAAGCCTGAGCGATGCTGCCTCTACCACTTTCATCACATTTCTTTTTGACAACACTGCTTAAATTATTAAATGTACTCCTTAACGTCCCTTTTTTCCCGTGACAGGAGGGAGTAGACACGACAGCCAAGGTTGCCACAGAAACTGCAAAACTAAGTTCCAGGACTTTTTTAGGTCATTTTCCAGGACCGTTTAAGACTATTTTTCAGGGCTTAAAATTTAATTTTTCCTATTACTCTTTCATTTCTTTTTTTGTACCTATTATTTAAGAACAATTTTAATGCAAAGGAAAGTCCCTCTTGTTGCCTTTTATGACTCACTGGGTAGGTGGCTTTACTATTATGCCCCGGAAAACCTTCTAGCTATTTTCCAGGACTTTTAAACAAAATTCAAAGACTTTCCAAGACAGCAAAAAAATCCAGGACTTTTCCAGGATGTGGAAACCCTGAAACGTGCTGTTTAAAGTGAATCACTCACCCATTTCAACTTCAGGCTTGCTTGGAGCAGTTAGCACATTATATTCCGAAGCCCTTCTTGACGAATACCAACATTTTTACTTCAAGTTTTTTTACAATATTTTCAACTACACCCTACAACATGGCCAGCTCTAAAAGAACAAGAAACTCGTCAAGGTACCCAGCTTTCCCCAAAGCCAAGGGCACAACAACAAAAAGGCTGAGTAATCATGAAATTGGTCACTGCTAGCATGATGTATTTCCATGCAACGACGCGCAGGTACAGATAATATAGCTTACGAGTGGAAACACGTCACTATTCTCCACCACAAAAATAGCGGCGAACCAACAGAATCAAATTAATATAGCCTGATGGTGTGTGCTTTCAAGTATACATCAACAACAAGAAAAAAGCCCCAAAAGGCAAACAGCATTGCTATTTTGACCAATGCTACAAATAAAATCAAAAAAATACTCACCTGAAACGAGGTCATTTGGTTTTTTAAAGAAATTTTATGACAGCAGTCAAATTTTATGAAAACTTTATGATTTTTTATGAAAGGATGAAATTTTATGCTTTTTTATGATTTTATGCTGCGTAAGAACCATGTATATGATATAAACAAAAATTTTGAAAATTTCAGTTATATGTTACATCTGCCTTTAATAACTCGAAAAAGTCAAAACTACTTTGCTTGAAAACCGTCCAATTGAGTTTTACCCTGAGGCCTAATCTCTAAACTTAGCAAGTTGATATCGGATACGAATTATTAGTCAGTTAATGGTATCCTAGCATTAGGCAGTTTGCTGTAAATTCTAGCGTTCACCTTGTAAAAAAATTTGAGTGGCAACTTATTTTTTGCTTAAATACATTGATTTTCATCTCACAAACTCACATGCAAAAGTTCTCTTATTTTCCAGCAGTATTTTTTTAATTCGACCTGAAAGTTGGCTTCTAAAATGCGGATGAATACAATCAGACAACCGGAATCGACCAATCATAAAATAGAATAACTTGGGGACTTTCCCATCAACGAATTTTTAAAAACTGCTTTGGATCAGGTCCTGAGGTAGGCTACACTGATTTAACGGTTAGTTTTCTTACTATGTTAGCTTAAATTGGGTTAAGTGGGTGCAATAGTTGGATTTTGTTCTTAAATTTGTTTTAAAAAGAAATTTTTTGCAAATTACTAGCAATAAATAGTAGTATCCATAATGAAACCATGATGAAACATCGCTTTAAAGTAGACCTAGGTCTACACAGTATAGATAGCCAGGTACTAGGAAACCAAAAGTGATATGACGTGCCAGGCAGAAATTATGAAGCATTGCTTCAAAACAGTACTTTTAAATAGCCTATAGTTACTGGTACAGAGATAATAAAGTTATATGACCTGCCAAGCAGAACATCGTCGCAAACTGCTGTGTTCAGGTATCAGTGGTAATTTTATGACAGTGCTGCGAAAATGGTCGAGACTTTTAGATTCGAAAATGCACAAAACATGAAGACCTTGCATCGTTTCTCAAACAACTAGGCCTAATGTAGATTTGTATTTGTAGATCTAGCATAGTTGTGCAGGCTCCTAGATTAAATAGAATAGATTTGTACTTCTAGACTTAACTCCCATGAAGACACTGCGACTTGTCATTTGAGATTTTTGTTCAACGCTCTCTCAATTTTAGCCCAGTAGCACTCTGTTTAACAAAGTTTAAATCAGAGGCGGAGTCCTCGAGGACACATTTCGAAGTCCTTGGCCTCGAAGCTCAAGTCCTTGGCTTTGAAGCCTACAAGCATGGGCGTAGTAGCTCAAAAGGATTTGGGGGAGCACCAAATTTTTACCCGAATTATGACATTGAATTTTGCCCGGAAAGTGATCGGTTTTTCTGTCCAAATTAAGGTGACCTCCAAAAAAAAAAAGATCTTCACTGAAATTGAGACGGTTTGATGAATATTAAATTGCCCAAAATTTTGACGCAAACTTGCCCGAGAAATATGAAATTGCCCAAAATTTTAATGCAATATTGCCCAAATAATATAAAATCGCCCAAAATTTCGACACTTTAAAACCAAGCGGGGGGGGCCAGTGCCCCCCGGACCCCCCTCCTACACCACTGCCTACAAGTCCTCGAAAATGTCCTGTTCTCGGCTCGAGGACAGCATTATTTTTTGATTGGTTGAAAAGGAAAATAACCAAACAAAAAATAACCAAAACTCTAGCCTTTCAATTCATTTTTTTTCCTTATTTGAAAAATATCATATATTGTGATTGCCAAGTCATAGTAAACCTTGTTTTAAATGGCATTGTGTGAAAACTTTAATCAGAGAATGAGGGGCAAAAGGCAGTGTAGAATTGTTATTCTTATTTCTGCTAATATTTCCGGTGCGGGTGGTACAAACCGCAAAGCTCTAAAACCATCAAGAGCCATAACAAGGGATCCGGGATCCTGACGCAAACATTTTTGAGTTGCTAATGCTAACTCATGACCGTGCTTATCTGAGTATGGACTTGGAAAAAAGTATATGTGCGTGATAATGAAATGTAATACAGTTACCACGGCAGTAGCGTAGCCAGGGGGGAAGCGGGGGGTGGGGTGCCTATAGCCTCCCCCATTGGCCTGTCAACCAAAACGCAGAATAAGAAAAATACCACGTTTTTAGGTCTTTTGAGGCTGTTTTTTGCGCTGGAATGGACTAAAAAGTGATTTAGAGCATCTTTTGCAACATATCTTCAGGAGAGGCTAATTTGTCAAAAATTAAAGTCACAAATCAATAAAAACTTTGAAAAATGCCCAAAAATAAACAATCAATAAATTTTGATTGCTAGAGCAAAAACGCCAAACATAGGTTTTATTAACAAATATGTTATGAACTCAGAAATAAAGGAGAGGAGGGCTATTCAGTGTTGATTAATTACCAATCATTTCTCTAAGATCTCTTCATTAGCCTCCCCCCGATTATTTTCCTTTATGAAATAAAGACGAAACAGATTACTCCATTTGAGTATTATTGAATAATAGGATTTTATGATTTTCCAGCGTGTAAACAAGAAAACTGCAATGTTATCATTAGCCACCTCCCACATAGCCCGTTAATGCAACCGGTTGAATCATGTTGCACTGCCAACTTCTATACCACTTTTTAAAAGTACTATTTTTATTAAAATAGCCCTAAAATTAAGTTATTTTTGCAAAAAAATCCAAAATTGTTGAGCGCTACGGGCTCTGCCCCCAGACCTCCGTGCCTCCGGTGGCTGGGGGTTTCTCCCCCAGACCCCATTTGACCTCCATCGGCTGGGGGCTCCGCCCCCAGACCCCCCAAAACAGCCCCCCCATTGTGAATTTCTGGCTACGCGCCTGTACCAGGGATAGCATATTAAACAGAGTATGTTAGTGTATTCGTGATATAACTAACAAAACTTATCTTGAGAAAGCCACCTTGTTCTGAATGTATGCGAGCAAAAATCGCGAAGATTTTTTTTGAAATAAGAAAGAGCAGCACTCTAATCACTGTTGTGTGATCTGGGAAAAGCCACATTTGCTGAACAATTTTTGCGTTAAAAAATCGCCGCTTAGAATCCCAAATAACAGAGGCGGAGTCCTCGATGACACATTTTGAAGTCCTTGGCTTTGGCCTCGAAGGTTAAATCCTTGGCCTTGAAGCCTGCAAGTCCTCGAAAATGCCCTGCTCTCGGCCGAGGACATTAAAATGTTGAAAATGATCCATGGCCATGAGCTTTTTTCACTTTACCTTGGAAATTGGCATTTCCTTGCGCGAAGACCTTTTTTTTTGTTTTGGAGAACACCTGCGCCTTGTGTCCTTGAGCATTCCTGTCCTAGGCCTCGAGAAGTCAGCCCATGGCCTTGATCTCGGATTTTTTTGTATCATTGGCCTAGGCTTCAAACGTTGTGTCCTCGACTCCATCTCTGTCCTCGACAAATAATAAACTATACTGTATCAGAAAAAAGCGTTACATGTGGAGTTAAAAATGAGAGCGTGAAATTAAATATAACTATAATTGTTTGAATGGCTGGAAACAGTCGCGTAGCCAGGATTTCGCAAAGAAGGGGGGGGGGGCTTTTTTTGAAGTTTGATTCAACCGTAAACGAACTTGACCCGAATTTTCATTTGGTTTCAATTGGATTGAGGCAAATTCAGAGCGTTTTTCTGCCAAAATCGAGTGATCTCCAAAAAAAAAGTCTTCACCGAAATTCAGAGCGTTTTTCTGTCGACTGACACCCACTTCTACTTCTCATTTTACGATCTTTGGGGGGCTATTTTCGTTTGGGGGGGGCTATTTCCCGTTTTAGGGCAAAAACCAACCTCAAAACTGCTAAAAGCATGCTATTTTGCATACTGTTAAGGCCAATGGGGGGGGGGGCTATAGCACCAATTGCCCCCCTAGCTACGCTACTGGCTGGAAAGATGCGCGCTGCAGTCAATCAATTTTTCACACGACGTCATTAAGATGACGAGAAGCTCCCATGAAAAATTTGAGCCTTTTTCGAAAAAAATAATGATTTATTATTTTTACGTTTCTACAATTGTGAGCTCTTCAGAGGGAGAGGGCGACTCCGGCCAAATTGCAAATCTCTTCAAGGCCTTCCTCCTTGATACAGTCCTGCTAAGATTCTCAAGTTATTTTTGCCATTAAGTAATTTATGTTAAATTTTACAAAGTGACGTTTGGCGGCAGAAATGCGTGCCCTCATTCATCGATAGGGAATTAATGAGCTATAGAAAGATATCATACGTAATAAAACGTAAAAAAAGATTAATTAAAATTAGGATTGGGGAAAATGTGATAAAACTAAAGTTTTTCAATCTAACTTTTACGTTACCGGTATTTTCTTTTTTAAAATTGCTTTGAAAATTTAATTGTTTCACCTCCTTCAAAATCACAAAAATTGTTTTTTTATTAAAAAAAAGTCACTAAAATTGTTCAACAGAGGCATGTGAACTTTGCCCTAGCCCCCAGACCCCGTTTTTTCCAAGGACGTGAGCTTGCACATACTGGATACGGTACCTTAATTCATTTTAAAAACATAAATTATTTTACTCTATTTTGCAATACTTTTAGATAATAATATCGTAGTCGCTATACAATGTTTGAAAACTATGATAACATTTTAAAAAATCTACAAAAAGAAGTCGTTCAAACAATAAAGGTTGTTTTGGAAAAAGTACTAAAACGGTGGGGATGAGAGATCCATAATCACTCAAAGAACGTTTACACTGGGGTTTTAACTAATGAAGTTAAGGTCTTAAAATTGACCGTTTCCATGTTCAGAAGCTAGTTACTCTCATTTCGCATAACGGTCTTAATTGTTTTGTTACCACGATACCGCTATGGAACGTAATCAAAATTGCTGCTAACGCGTAATATTCAAAATAACATTCGTTATTTTTAGAAACTAACATTTTCAAATTATCATGAAAAACTTAACGAAATGCAATGTCTTACACTTTCGCGCTTAAAAACAGTCAAAGTTTGCCGACCATAGCTTTTTTTTAATTTTTCCCTTGGTCCTTGGCGTTGGCCTCGACCAATTCTGCCCTTGGCCTCAAGAGGGTCTGTACTTGAAAAGCCGGTCCTTGGTTTTGGCCTCGGATATTTTTTTCAGTCCTTGGCCTCGAACATTATATCCTCAACTCCAGATCTGCTTCAAATATCGAACACGTAACGTGCAACTTGAATGTGATGATTGATGACCACGACAATAAAAATAATTTGTATTAATGTGATCGGTAATATTAAAGAAAAAGTTTTGATTTCTCCAAACATTGTTGAAGCTTAAGACATCATCGGCAACCAGCATATTTTGCTTTATTTTTTGCACTTCCTAAGTAATCAAAAGTGTTCTAATTTATTCTTCAATTGTTACGTGCTTCGGATGCACTCTAGGGTTAGAATTCACCTAGCACACCCATCAAAAATTGATTTTTACCAAAAAATGCGATTTTGCTTTTCATCAACTCAAAAAGTATTGTGGTTTTACAAAATTTTGACAAAACCTTCATATTGCAATTTATATTGTGACGTTTCATTCATTCGTTACGTTTTTTTGTGACGTCATCATTGACCGGTTACGTCATTTCAAAAGTACCCTCATCAAAAATCCTGTTTATAATTGTGCAGTTATAAGTTGATATACTTATTTTAAATATTTAACAAACATTTGAAACATGTTTGCTTTTGTAGTTAATTTTATTGATTTTTGTTAACTGTTTTCTAGTCAAACTAGGCCCCAAAATAAATAAATTTTTAATTTTATCTGTAGCCCAATGCTTTCGGAAAAGTTTAAGTCATTTTTGTACGTTCAAACAAATGAAGTAAACTCCTATCGATGGTTAATCACTGAAAAATTAAGGGGAAAATTATTAAAAGCTTAAATAAACACAAAAGAAACATTTCGCCGCTAGTAGTGCTAGAGAGCGCTAGGGAGAATTGCTTAATTTAACTTTAAAACCAAACTAGAAATTTGCGCATCTAAAAAATTGTCAAAATAAGCAAATAGAAATGATAAAAATATTTAAATTTGCACATTAAGCGGAAAATATCTAATTTTTAGTTTTGAAAACCCCCAACTTTACCTCCATTTGCTCGAAAACTGCAGGGTAATTTTTGGAGAACTTTTTACACAAACTTCCTAGGATGAAATACAGTCTATCTGCATCAAAATTTTTTTGCCACTCAAACTTTTTTACAAACTCGATTTTTAAGCGTCCTAGAATTTACAGCAAACGGCCTACATTAGCAGCAGTAACAAGCTGCTCTCAAAACGCTAGATTACTTCACATTTCTTCAGCCAGTCTGCGGTTTTTATGTTTTAAATCTGAAAAATAGTTGCCTATCATTATCACTGTATACACTAGTGTTCAGCAGCCGACCACTGTGTTACAAGGCCCAGATATATATACTTGGCTTTAATTCATTCATTCTGACCTGTATTGCTGAATAATGGACCATAGCTGTATCACAGCAAAAACTAAACTATTAAAGTCTTTACAGCGGCAAATAGGAAAAGAACAACGCAGTACTATCTACCATACCCTTACTACTATAACTTAACCAACTAACTAACAGTTAATACGACTGCAGCAAATCACTTTTATGTAGGTCTACTGTATTATACCTTGTCCACACAAGCCGTACTTTGCACTGCTGTAGAGCAACGCGTGCGCTATTGCATTAAGGTGCGTTTAGACTGGACGCGAAGCAACGCGAAGCAACGCGAAGCGAAGGTTGGCGACCTTCGCGAGTGGTCGATTACGTCACTCGCGAAGGTTGCCAACCTTCGCGAGTCTTCGCGAGTGGTTGCTAATCTTCGCGACTGGTCGCTTCATAGGCTAATTTTAACAACTTACTTTTAAAATGTATTCAATGAGCAAAAAGCTTTGGGTAGTTTATTATTGAAGCGCTATTATAGTAATTACAGGTTCTGTTTCGTCATAGCGCGCTGGAATTACTGGTAAAACGAAGATTGAGTTTATATTATGTTATCATGCAATAACCGTGAAGAAGAGTCTAGAGTAATAGCTCAGGTTACAAAACAATCTTGAGAAAAAAGTTTGTAAAGTTTAAGTGAAAAACGAAGTACAGTAGATCGAATTTGGAAATGAAAAGACAAGTCATTTCTTCAAAAACGTAGTAGTACTTGGCCTATTTACTAGCTATCAATGATTTGTTTAGATCCTCCCACTGCAAACTTGCCCTAATCTGTTTTGACGATGACAGTTCTGGGTTTTAATGCAGAAACGGAAAAAGCCGAAAGCAGATGTCAAAAGTTCTCTTTAGGTGTTTACTCAGTTAACAAATCCTTAAACGCTTTCACCATCCATGTCTCATTATGGTAGTGGTAGATCTACCGGTATCTTGTAGAGTGTAAACCAATAGGCTAGTCTACAGGTTCATTTAAATCATTAACTACAATATGTTGTTTTTTGATGTGATTTTTCTTTTTCAGGCAAGCATGTTATGATACCTGTAGTAAGCTTAAACAGTTGTTTGTATGTGTTATTTAGTGCTGTTTATGAAGACTCCCAATGTTAACGCTATGAGTGAAACTGAAAGCTGGATTTGTCATCAGTTATGTAGTGGATTTTTTGCTTATTGTGCAATGGATTGCTGTGTTGATTTGCTGGAGAAAGCAAAAAAACATAGCAGTTTTTGCATGATTTGACACTATCATCGAAGGACAAGAATTTAGCACAGTGATACCTGATACCAGCAGTTGCTTTGAGGAAAAGTCAGCCTCTAAAACTAAGTTTGGTGTTTTACTCGCTAGCGGAGCGCTTATCGATGTTTAGTGCGAAGTTAAATGCTATCGAGAGCATTTTTTAGTTTGCATTTTCTTGCGGTACCAGTAGGCTACGTTGCGATTTGGCCGAAAAATCAGTCTCAATTTCGGTGAAGACCTTTTTTTGGAGACCACCTGATTTTGGGCGGAAAAAACGTTTGAATTTCCGATTTCGGCCGAAAAATCAGTCTCAATTTCGGTGAAGACCTTTTTTTTTTTGGAGACCACCTGATTTTGGGCGGAAAAAACGTTTGAATTTCCGACCTTTCCGAGAAATTTCGGACAAACCGTGTGAAACTGATTCAAGAACAATGAAAATTCGGGGCAAGGTCGTTTGCACTTTTCTCACTCTTTCAAAATAGCCAGTGGCGGATTTAGGGGGGGGATGGGGGGGATGCATCCCCCCCCACCAGCCTAAAAGTAACGATTTTGGCCGAAAAGTCAGCCTCTGTTTCGAATAATTCGGCTCCATTTCGGGATGCATACCCCCCCACCGACCTAAACGTAACTAATCCGGCGAAAAATCAGTCTCAATTTTGGTGAAAACCTTCTTTTTTTTTTGTTTCTTTTTTTTTTTTTTTTTGGAGACCACCTCAATTTGGGCGAAAAAAACGTTTGAATTTCCGATTTCGGCCGAAAAATCACTCTCAATTTTGGTGAAGACATCCGAATTTTTGAGGTTTTGTGCTTCAAATCCCCCCCCACCAAAATCTTCTGGATCCGCCACTGAAAATAGCCCCCCCTTTTCCAAATCCTGGCTACGCGCCTGATGGTTGCCCCATCCCTGGTGGGTTGACTTTGCCAAAATTTCAAAAATTGACAAAAAATCGACTTTACTCCACTTTAAATTTCTTTCAAAAGATGTTAGTAATTGCCTATGGTTTACCTTGCTAAATATTCAAAATTGACAAAAAAACGACATAAACTAGAATTTGAATTTTTCGCCAAAATTTTCCCATGGTTAACCTAGCCAAAATTTCAAAAATTAACACCTAATCAACTTAACTCGATTTCCAAAATTTGAAAATTTGCCCAAAGTTAACCATGCCATAATTTCAAAGCTAAGAGCAGTGAAGCTGTTCAAATTTTGCAGGAACCGGTTCTCTAAACATAGCAACCGGTTCGGTTGAGCCAAAAGTGCAAGATATATGCAAACAACTTTTAACCGGTTCTCGTAATTTTAGAACCGGTGCGAACCTGTTGAATAGCATCGCTAGCTAGAAGGGTATGCAGCACTAACATATAACTTTTGACAAAAAAGGGCAATGCCAGTAAAAAATGCTCCATATTTTAGTCTGTGTAGTAGAGATGGCAACAGCGCAGCGTACGCGGCCGCGCGCTGTTGTTGGTGCACCGCGCCCCGCAGCGTGGCAACTAAAATCTGCATTACGTCACAGCATCAGCGCCGCGTACAAAAATTTTTTACATTTTTTTTACAATTATTGTTGGTGATTTTCTCTTTATGAACAATAATGGTTAGTCTGGATGTAACTATTATACGGTATGAATTAAAAACAATGCATGCTACTGAAACAGGAAAAGGTGCCTTCGGTTCAAGTTTATTTTTTCAGAATGCGGAGCATCCTAGAATCGGCTATTTTCCTACAAGAAACTTAGTTTTGATTGGCTGAACGTTTTTTGTTTTTTTTTTGACACCAACAAAAAGATTTTGGTTTTGGTAGGCTAGACTAGGAAAGGTTTAGGACGTTGGGTGAGCAGGGGTGCCGATCATCGTTGAGCATTGGGGGGGATAACTTGCAATTTTACCCCAATTTTGCCCTATTTTCAACTTTGGGGGGGATGAACCTCGACCGCGATTTTTTTCAGGTGAGCAAATTAAGTGAAGACCAAAAAAAAGGTCTTCACCTAAAGAAAGAAAACTTTGTTCCCCAAATTGTAGCACTAAAATCAAATGTCAAATGCACACTAAAGTCAAATTATTGGGGGGATGCAGGAGCAGACTATACTCAAATTATTGGGGTAGATACAGTCAAATTGGGGGGATATATCTCCCCATCCCCCCTCCGGGTTTCGGCACCCCTGTCGGTGAGAAGATGAAACAAAGGCAGACAAAAGTAGAAGAAACATTTGTTGGAAACAATCATCAGAGTAGAGGCACAAAACAAAGCCTAGCGACAGACCCTACCTTTACGCAGTAGGCTTATGCCTATGGTATTGGTACAAGCGCAAGGCTAGCTAGACAACAGTTTCTACTACACATGCGCTTGCATTTCAGATAGAAAGAGTTAGTTCAGTGTAGCCTATTCGTCAACAGGTCATGGCATCAAGAATTAGGCTTTCGGTCTTATGTCTGGAGCCTATCTTATATACGCAGTAGCAAAATTTTTTCCACAATCCAACACACATGTAAACGGCAAATGTATTAATACATAGGGTAGTTTCATACAAGTGTAGTAGCTTGTGACAGCATGCAGAGCACGTGATACCTTATATTTCATTAATTGAGCTACTAATTCAGGATTAGTACAGTAGTTGCATGAAATCATCAGGTAGACTGGTACTGGGTAGATTGTTTTTGATTGCCAAAACATGGTGCAGAAAAACTGATAGAAAGCACGCACAAGGCAGACTAAACATGAAAGCCTATAATTGAAACGACTGATCTCACGTCGCATGTTTTTTAGTTTTTACTCGGCCATTTTCAAAGTTAACGAGAGCAAAGTGTCAGACTTTTACTAATAACTCGTGAATGGTTTGGTCTAGCTACATGAAATTTTGACAGCAGTTTGAGATTCATAAGTTATTTGTGTGCCAAATTTCAAGGCAAAGAGTCCCGTAACTTCAGGTTTAGGACCTGAAAACTACTTCAAAAGTTTGGTATAAAAAGCGGTCTTATTCAAAAACGGCTCAAGTACGGCAAAAAATATTTCACATGGTTATATGTCGTAAGATACTTTGTCATCTTTACCTACACTTTTAGCCGCATTGAGTTTTTTTTTCTTTTTTCATTTTTTGCTTTCTAAATTTTGTGCACTCTTCTTCTCCTAAACCACACAACATCGATATTTAATTTTTGTGTAAATTTGTTGGGCTGCAAATGCTATTTTGTCTCCTGAATTTTTTTGAGACTTCTCCCCAGAACCCCCCCAAAATGGGGCCCTAAAAAACTAATTTTTTTAATTGCTCAAGGTAGGGTGATAGTTTTTTGTTTTTATTGGTAGATATTTAAGCAACAAATAGTTTGACATAGTATGGGGATACCACTCCCCCCCAGGGGCCCCCAAATGGACTCCCCAGAAATTAGTTTTTTAAATGACTCAAGCTAGGGCATTACTTTCTTTATACTGGCAGATGTTTAAAAACCAAATATTTTGACGTGGTTTGAGAGAGCAACTCTTTTGAAAACTCTCCAAAATAATACCCCAAAAATCAATTTTTGTATATGTCATAAGCTAGAGAGCTAATTTTTTTCTGATGTTAGTGGAAATTTAAAGGATATTTAACTTGCGGTGCGGCGCGGAGCAGCATGAACTTAGTTGTGTTTGAATGCGGTGCGGTGCAGCATGCGGACAAAGTTTGCGGATGCAACGCAGCATGCGGATGCATTTTTTGTTATCCGCGCCATCTCTACTGTGTAGTACGAGACATTTCGACGTCAACTTTAATCATTTTCAATAAAGATTGATGTGATTAGTGTCGAATAGATTTGTACCAGAAAACTGTTCCAAACACAACAGTGTATCCGTAATGCTTCCGCGGTCGAGTGTTCCGTCAGTAACGAGCAAGAACTCGTTAGGAAAAAGTCAGTAAATCGCTACAAAGCAATATAGCTATGACTCCACCAGTGTGATTATGAAATTCTCACTCACGGTATTAGTTTTTGCGGTGATAATTTATTTTTGTTCAAATTAGCACCGGTGGAGACAAAATTTTTTACTGAACAAATCTTACCAGAGTGTCCCTGCTCCACCGGTGAGAATTTTAAATTATCACCAGAAAACTCAGTGTTAATTTCGGAAAAATTCGCACAGGTAAAGATACCGCACGTTTTTCGAATTAATACTGAATGGACAATGGGAGTGATTGTTTGATTATAATGTGTTGTTCCTGAATGGTGAGATATTTTTCCTGCTAAAATCCTTTTTGAAAGTTCTCTCGTAAAGTAGCTTGAGCTCTTCAAGTGGCGACGACAAATATTTGGCACTAGTAGCCTTTGCTTTGAGCAAAAGCAAACGAAGGCACAAAAAATTGGTTACAGATTTTTGAAGAAAAGATACGAAGAAGGTAGCTACAATATGGTACGAGAGTTAGCCGTTGGGTAACAGAGAGATGTACTTCAGATATATGCAGATGACACCCTATCGAAAAGAGCACTTACTTTCTTTGGTCGCTCCTTTCATAACTAAGTGATCAACTAATTATAAAGAGCCCGTTCTCCCTGAGCAGCGGCTTTTGCTCATTTTGCGCCATCATGCTACAGGAGAATCTCAAATCTCCCTTAGTTAGCAAAACCGCATTGGACGACAAACAGTTTTAAAAATAATACCTTAAAACATGCAAAGCTATTTACGATGCACTTGTTGCTAAGTATGTTAACACACTATCGTCACTGGAAGATTGGCTTGCAATTTCACAGCAATTTGAAGATGGATGAAACTTGCCTCACATTGTAGGTGCTTAAGGATGGTAAACACATTCGGATACCACTTTATTTTACTACTATAAAGGCTTTTTTGGCATGGTTTTGCTCGCTTTATGTGATGCAAAGTACTACTTCACTATGTTTGACGTGGGCCAGTACGGCAACAACAACAACAGTGACGGGTTACTCAACAGTAAAATGGGCGAAAAACTTGCTAAAGACATTCCTCGTGCAACTGCACTCAATGGATGCGCATTGAATCCTCTTCCATATTTTTTGCTAGGATTAACACGTTGCCAGTAAAATGTGATATTATGCAATATTGATTACGAGGGTATAATAGGCGTTGATGAGGTCTTTATGAACAAATCTCAGTAAGAATTTCAGTGTCTACATGAAAGCTTTTTCATATTTTCTTACTAAAATTATCACCCAAATTAATGGCAAAATTCAAATTAATACTAAAAATGAAATTAATACCGCCGTCTCCACCAAAATCAACACTCAGTGAGAATATCTGGCTGGTAAGAATTTTCAGTGTTAATTTTTTGACGCGCGGTATTAATTTTCTTCCGCACGGTGATAATTTTTAAATTCTCACTGCAAAAAATTAATGCATGTTGTCTCCACCTGTGTGAATTTTAAAATAATATCGAATTTTGAGGTAAAAATTTTAAATTCTCATTGGTGGAGCCATAGCTTAATTGTTAATCACAGCAAACGAAAGTCAAAGACTAAAGTCCCACTAAAAAACCTACCTACTTTCATTCAGACTACTACAATTGTGTACAGACAGAAAGAATATGTTTTTAGAAATTCTTTAGCCGTATGGCAGAGCTGTAGTCGAGACAGACTCATCCGAGACCAAGACTGAGACCGGTTTCGATCTCAATTTTGGCTTCGAGACCGGCAAGGTTCGAGACCGAGACCAAAAAAATGACGTCATCAATAGTTTTTTCGATTTTTTGAAAAAAAGTTTTTGGAGCTCATATTTGCTCATAAGTTGGTTTTATGACTATATAAATTGATTCAGATGACAAAGTGCTTTAGTCGAAGTGACGATTACTTCATCAAAACATCTAAACACGTCATTTTATGTTGATTTTCACCAAAAAAAAGAGAGCCTTCAACTAAACTTAATGCCTCTTATTCAAAGCTCAAAGCCTGGTCACCTTTATTTTTGTCAGGAATTACGTACGGGTCAATAAAATTGACGCAAACTTAATGAAAAAAAATTAGAAAAAAATTATAAAAAGCTATTTGTATATTTGAAGTACCGTATTACAAGTATAGCTACAAAAACAAAGCCAGGAGTTTCAATTCAGAGGTGGGGGGGATTTCCAAGCGCGCAACTACGATTATGCTAAGAGAAGGCTTAAACAAAACAATACAATTTTTACCCGAAAAATATTTTGTTGCAGGGTAGCAAACTCGATCGATTTTTAGTGGAGTTCAAGTTTGAGTTTGGTCTATTTTAGCAAGTCCAAGTTCGAGTTCAAAAATTTAAATTTTTTTGAGTTTAAGTTCGACGAAAATAACAATAGCTCTACGCCATGAATATTTGCCTCTACAAAATTAATGAAACAATAAATGATAATTCAAGAACTATCATATGTTGTTTAACATTCTGTTAAAAGTTAAATATAGGTTTTTGAATTCATCAAATACGATAAACAACGTACTTTTCTGTCACGAATAGACTGCAATAATTTGCTTAAAAGCTATTTTCACAAAGACTTCACACTTTTGCGTTGTGCTAGCCTATTTAACACTAAATTTTGTATAAAGCTTTCAATTCGAAAATTGTGTAACCGAAATTAATTTTGTTGCAATAATTAACCGCCGCGACTTATTTCATATATCGTAAATCTTTTCAATCTCAAACTCATTTCTTATAATTGCTAATTTTTTGTCAAAAATTAAACTCGCTAATTTATTCCACTGAGCTGCAAATACTATCCAAGTTTCGTACTTTATCTACAAACTGTAGAGTCGACCATTGGTTCTCAACCTTTTTTCAAAGCGACTTAAGTTTATTGAAAAAATCAATAGTGCTGAATCTTGTGGCCCATGTTTATTCTGATGCATAGTTTAAATTAAAAGCTATGTAGAAAAAAACAACATTTCATGATGACAGAACTGTTTTGAAAATCGTACAAAGAAGTTTTCACTGAAATGTTTATGAATATTTGCTATTTTGCTTTCAATATCCTTACGTAGTCTGACATACATGACCTTTGATTTCTAGTCTCCACGAGCACAAAGCTTGTTTACTGCGTGAATTCTATGCTAGTTGGTCGAGCGGTAATGCGTTCGTCTCTGGAGCGGTAGGTCTGAGATTCAAATCTCGGGCCGGTCAAATCTGACACAGTGTTGCCAACGGCTCGCCACCGCTGCGATATTTCTCCGAAAGGAGCTGTGTTGCCAGGGCGCAATGACACGGAGATAGGTCCAGTAAACTTGTTACACGCTTCGGCGTATTACAGCGAGCATAATGAAAGATTTAGTTTGAAAATATATCGTTTACTACTTCTAAGCGTGTTACACCTTTGCAATCTTGAGAAGCTCAAAATTTCACTGCTAGAGTTTTTCGTTACAAAAATGCAACTAGGGTTGACTGCTATATGCGTTTATTTTATCACTGTATTGCTTTCTGCAAGTTTCACTCTTTGTAGATGTTTACAAAAAAAACTACCCTAAAAAACTTTTAGGCGACCCATAGGTTGAAAATCATGGTAGTAGATAACGGTTAACGTAACAATAGTAAAGTTTTCGCTATATAAGAGACAAATTTCTTATCACTTAATTAACTCAAGATAAAACGTTGCGTCGCTTTTCCACCTTTTTTTATACTCCTAGCTGTTTTTCTAGGTCGCCTAAACATAAAAAGTGAAAAACATGCACTGTTGGGAAAAACACAATCTCAATTTACAAAGCTTGATCAACAAAAATATTTCAAACAATTTTTTAATCTTTAAATTTCTTTTTACGAACTCGGACAGTTTTATTCGAGTTCAAGTTCGAGTTCAGAAAAATTATTTTTTCGAGAGCGAGTTCGGCAAAAATACCGAGTTTTTTCGATTTCAAGTTCGAGTTATCAGTACGGTCTTGTCGTCGCGCTGAGCAAACTGTTGTAACTTAATCATATCACATCCGGAGGTTTGCCCCAGTCGCTAGACGATTTTTGCGATTTTTCGTAAAAAATAATCATATGAATCATATTTCGCACGTTTTTGGAACTACTTAATTGCTGAGATTTTTAATTGCTAAAATCGCTAAGAACTTAATTGCTAAGATTCGGAAGCCGTTTGAAAGAATTAAATTGCTCAACCACTTTAGCCCCTCTTCTTTACCTGTACAGGTCAAGTCCATGACACGTTTAAATGCTCGCATTCGTGAATCAAATTTTGTAAGTGATATGACTAAAAAGAGAAGAGCTGCAGCCCACTTTGCCCTCCTGTTTGCCTCAATAGCCATTTGACATTTAGCTTAGTCCTATACATCATGAACAAACAAAATTTGCCAATGTTAAAGTAGTTGGTTTGTTCGCTGTTGACAAAGAGACAAAATATATACTGTAGGTTAGTATATCACTGTTGTCGACAATCGACAACAAAGTAATATGTACATACTTTTTTGATAAGAATCAGTAAATTTTGAATTGTGACTGGCTGTTTTTAATTTTTTGCCGATTTTCAGCCTCATTTGTTGTTTGATTTGTTCTTAAATTTTGAGAGCATCGACGTCAATTTTAGCGACCTTGTGTGTAAAACAGTTTAATTCCCATAGCTTTGTCTACTTCAAGTTGAGGTTTTTTGCTTTTTTAGCAGCGTCGTAAAAATGCGAAAAGGCGAGCTTTTTTGAACAACTGCTGAAACGACTGCCAAAAAATTTCTCACTTATTTGTGCAGCACTCTATAATCTCAAAATAGTAGCATTGTGTACATCTTTTGACACAAAAACTTCTATCATATGGGGATTAAAAAAGTCGCAAAAACATCTGCAGTGCTTGAATTGTGCAAGAACTCTGTAGTTTTGATTGGACTCTAGTTTCGTTCCTCGTTATCAAAACCGCTGAGTGTGAATGACGCCTTTTCTCATGTGTAAACGCGACAATCTTAATCTCCAGGTGCGAAACCTCTTTGTCCAACTGATAATGTAACCGCTGCGTTAGCTTCTTACAAAACTACATTTTACTTACAAAATTTACTGGATCTCCATGTTTCATTTTTTCTTATAAAAATTACAAAATTATTTATTTTATTTTACTCACAAAAATTACCTGGTCTCGAGACTAATTTTGAGCTACGAGACCAAGACCACAACGGTTCGAGACCGAGACCGGTGCAAAACAGTCGAGACCAAGACCGAGACCACAAAAATTGGTCTCGAGACCGAGACCGGTCTCGAGACCTACAGCCCTACCATATGTTACCATCGAAATATTTTAATGAAAACAATACTGTTTCACAATATCGACCGTATATTAACCGTATATTCCCCAATATCTCATACAGTTCTCGTAAACTTCCAAACAATTTTGGTCGTAGGTCTACGCGTTCGACATTGTTGTTAGACGTTAGAAAGCTGGTCGCAAATTTTTCTGCAATTTCAGTCGTTATTTTTTGTTTGTGAAGATTGAATAGTGAGAAGAGAGTCTATGAAAGTCTCCCTAAACCTTGTAATTATCGACGAATCCTTGCGATTCTAACGGACGAATGCGTAGGTTGTGATCCGCTGGAGAAACTTCTTCGCAACGCCACGGGAGCCGATGCTCTCCTGGCGGGAGTTGAATGATAACTTGATCTGGGAACTTGGAAATGGATACGTTCGTGAGAATTAGGAGCTAAACTTGATCTTGTAATATGAGCGGGAATCTGCCTCACTAAAACCCGTTGTTGTCCTTGTGGTTCTCTGATACGTCGGACATGGCTACTTGACCCTGCGACTACTCTGGGATTCGGACGCATCAGGTAGTTCGGATTTTCAGAACGGTGGTGTACAACTACTCTTTGTCTTGGCTGGTATAAGACATCTTCAAAAGGGTCTCTGGCCATAGCACTTGAAAAGAAATCAAAAGGTTCTTCTACGTAATATTGTCCCTTGTCATCTCGTATATCGTCTTCGTCATCATTATAGTTGTTGTACGTTGCACTTTCCTGAGGATTCGGCTCTCGATTCCTTTGGGCAGCAATTTCTCTTTCGTATTTGTTTTGGTTAATATCTCCCGACACGACAAAGTTTTCGCATGATATGGTAGTATTTTTAAACGTGTGGTTGTTCGAAGTTCCCTTTTTTTTATCTACACAAAATTAAAGGTCTGTTTAATGCTGTGGTCGGTAAATCATGGGCTTTGGCCAAAATTGATGGGTAAAGAATTTCGTTTCGTTACCCAGATCTCTAATCCGAGTCAGGGCCGCCTCTACGGGAGGGTACAAGACGTACGAAGGGGCGTAGTGGCGAACCCCTCTTAACGAATGCTAGTGCAACCAGTTTAAATCAAATAAACTATTGCGCAATGCAAAAAAATTTCTTCAAAATCACATCTAACTCAAAATTTCATTATAATTTTTGGAATAACTGTTAATTAAGTCAACACACCAATAATAAATGACAAATTTAACAAAAAAAAAAACAGCATTTTACTTTGTTTTTCCTTTCTGATACTCACAAGGAAATATCGAGAAGGAGGGGCAGAGTTTAGAATCTTTTTAGCCACTCCGAAATTTAGCATTACAGTATAAGCTTATCAACAATTTGCAATTTCTTTTCTGATGCTTGCGCACACCCTCAAAACGACTTCTGCAAGTCACAATTAGGCTACTCGAACTCTTCATTTTGCATTCAAAAACTTTTTACCGTACCAAAAAATGGAAAACTAACGACTTACCCGAACGTTCGGAATTTGACATCTTTCAATTAAATTCCGCTTTAGTGTGACTAAAATATCCAGTTTTCTTCTTTTACTGTTTTAATTGCAGACAGTCAAATTCAAAGCAGTATTGCTCGTAATGATAGCAATAGCTTCTTGTAATACGGAACTAACTTAGAAGATTTACAACCCTTATAAGAACATTAGCCTCAAATATTCAATGGTTTGTTTGCACAGCTTTCAGTTGGCCTTCGTTTATTAATATTGTTTGTGATGTTGCAATGCAGGGTATCTATTATGCCAGTGAGCTACCTAATAAATGAATAAACAACTAACTACGACTCCAGCTCACCGATACGGTTACTACATTTGGAATCGTAACCAATGCAAGATAGAAACCCAACAACATCATGTAATAGGAACTTCGCTCGAGCTCGTAGTTGGGACTCTTGTTTTTCTTCCGAATTTTGGCAGATGAATTGTAATTGTAATTAAATTCTATTCACCAACTTGCCTTGGCCAGGAGACAGCGAAGGTACTTCTCGGTATTTGGGTCAAGCTGTCACTTGCCCACCTGTCTACCACACGCGGCGGAGGCTTCACACTGTCCCTTAAATTGCTGAACGCCAAGCAGGGAAGCTGTGAATACCAATTTTTATAGTCTTTGATGTGGATTGATTTTGCTTATAACTAATAAACGGTAAAACCTAGAAAGTTGAAATTTAGACTTAGCATAGGAGTAAATAAAAGCGTCATGTGTGCCAATTTTGGGGATCCTAGATCACGTGATCGTGAATTGAGACCCAAAAAAAGTATAAAAAAAGGCAATTTTTGTCTTGAAAATTTATTATTTCGCTTATAATTCCAAAACCACTTGACGTGCACAGCTGAAATTTGGACACGATGTTGATGCTTATGAATGCTTTATGTAAGTCGAGTTTGGAGGCGCCTGGTCACGTGACCAAAATTTTACAGGCCGAAATGCGCTAAAAGTTGACGAGTTTGAACCGATATACTCGGTAACTACCGATATTGATGAAAAATATTTCGCGATTTTTGAGCACACTATCAACCACCTTTCTTTTAGCTATGTTCATTTACCCCAACGTGAAAACTACTTTCTTGTTTTGAATCTTTTTTCTTACTTTTTTTTCTTCTTTCGTTTTCTTTTGCCCCCATCTACTTTTAAGCCGCCAAACGCACTGTGTTCAAAGTTTGAGTGAGTGAAGATATCAGGGAAGACTTGCGTATGACTGAAATTGGGGGTGCCAGGGTTGGGGGATCTCCCTCAATCGGGTTACCCAAAATTTTAAATTTTTAAACTGTTAGAGCTAGATGGATCAAATTTTCGGAATGGGTAGATATTAAAAACAAACTAAACCTAACAAATATTGGGGGTGCCATTATAAAGGTTTCCCCCCAAAGAGGCTGTCTTAAATTTAAACTTTTTAACTTTTTAAGGTAGATACATGAAATTTTTAAAGTAAGTAAATATAAAAAGATAAAATTTAATAAAATTTGAAAATACCAAAATGGGGTTATCCCTCAAACGGGCTGAAAAAGTTCTACTTCTTAACCACTCACGTTAGACACATGAAATTTTCAGTGTAGGCAATCATGAAAAAGATAAAATTTGACAAAATTTGGGGGTATCAAAATGGGTAGACAAAATGTATCAAACGGGGCCGCCAAAATTTTGAACTTTTAAACCGATAGAGCTAGATGGATCAAATTTTCGAAATAGGTAGCTATCAAACATAAACTATATCTAACAACAATTGGGGGTTCCAAAATGGGGGGTTTCCTCCAAACGGGCTCTTCAAAATTCAAACTTTTTAACCTTTTTAGCTGGACGCATAAAAATTTTTAAGGTAAGTAAATATAAAAGAAAAGATAAAATTGGAAACAATTTAGAGGTACCAAAATGAGGGTCCCCCTTAAACAAGGCCACCTAAATTCAAACTTTTAACCACACAAGTTAGACAGATAAAATTTTCAGGATTGGAAAATAAGACAAAAAGATAAAATTTGACAAAATTTGGGGATACCAATATGCAGTGATGGGCACAGCGGCGCTACTAGCGCCGCTACTTTTTCTGTAGCGGTAGCGGCAGCGGCAGCGCCGGTGTTTTTTATCGTCACCAGCGACAAGCGGCAGCGCCGCTGTTTTTAGCCAAAAAAGCGGCAGCGCCTTACCGCTGTTTTATAAGCAAATATTTTTCCGCTCCCGCTACTGCTAATGAACTCCTTCCAAGACTTTTTCGGTTCACATTTTCACATGATACCATTTGGAGTCTTTACTCTCCGCTTGTTTATACTCGGCTATTATTACCACATTATTTTAGTTTAGCAGAACATACAAGGTTACCTTTGTGACGTTTTGTCGTAGCTCGAATATGTATAGGCGAGTTTTATCGTACGTAGCCCTATTTTTTCTGAACCAAAATTGAACGAATAATGTGATCTAGTAGTGGGCCGATTTTAACTGATTAAACCGATTTCAATAAAGCTGATATTGAGCAGTATCTCTTTAACGAAAATGCGATAATTACAATTCGATAAATGGTTAAAAACTTGCAGATGGCAAAGATGGTTTTCCGCGATATTTTTCCAAAATTCTAGCATTTCGTAGGACAAATGAAGATGATTGGTTGGCTATCTGGTCACAGACAACAGTATTATTCGTGCACCACAAGTAAAACTGTATAGTAACTGGCCCGGCGCCAGAGTAGTGTGCTTCGCGGGGCGCAAAAACTTTAGGAGGGACGCTTACGCAGCCGAGGCCAGACGCATTGGAAATGCGGCAGCAATCTGGTCAACATTTTACTCCAAATTCTATGTTATCCTCCTTTGGTAGAGATTTTTCCCTCAAATTTGGAGAAGAAGACCAAAAAAAATAAAAAAAATGTTTTCATCGTAAAATCTTTGGCTACTTGATCACGTTTACTCGATCTGTCTTGCTGTTTAGTAGAAAAGCGTTTGTGGTGACCCGTTTTTGGGCAGTAGTTTGCTGGTCCTCTTGTGCTAGTAGAGAAGTTTACTCTCGCTTGAGGGACACAAGCAGTGACTTGGAGGGGCACAGGCCGAAATGCCGCCCCCCCGTGCATAGGCGTAGCCAGGATTTTTGATTGGGTGGGCCCAAACCAAAAATCACATGCAATGACGTCATTAGAAACTTTTGAAGGAGGAACTTTTTGTGGAAAAAAGATATCGTAGAATGGAAGATCAGAAGCCGTGGCCTGGTTTGGCACTTAAGTTTTCTAGTGGGAGAGGGCTCAAACCAAAATTAAAAAATGAAAATATCTAAATTGGGAGACATGTGGAAGGAAACTAGTGTAACTCAAACGTATCACAGACGGGGTCTGGGGGCGAAGCCCCAGCCGTTAGGCGATTTTTTGTAAGTTTTTGGAAAAAAGCTTTTTAATGCCATTGGATCACATTTCGCATGTGCTTAGAATCATTTGATAGAACAAGATTTTTAACATTTGAAAGCCAATTGAAAAAAATTAAATTGTTTCAATCCTCCTTTTACTTATAATTTAGTCCAAAATACGTTTATAATTTTGCATTTTGGAGTTGTAAGTATTTTAGTTGTCAAAAATAATCCTCTCGAAGATTTTCCTTAAAGATTTTTGGTTGGACATGAAAATAACCAGTTGTAGGAGTACATGTACGGTCAAAGGGCCCCAGGCACTCTCAATTTAAATTCAATAACTTGTTCAACGAGCATTTCTCATCGCTAATTTTTTTTCAAAAGTATTTTTTCGCGTAAACACTGGCAAGGTGGAGGTGAATTGTGATTTGAAAACTGTTCAATAGGTGGTTCCGCTTACCTACCATGTTATTGCCCGGGCGATATATTGCGCGGGGCCCTTAGCACTTTGAAGATTTTTGCAACATCTTTCTGCCAAACATAAGTGCAGATCAAAAATAAAGTCTTACCATCTGAACGCAGGGCCCCTGGCACTGTGCCATATGGTAAATACCGCCCTGGTTAATGCATTAAGTTTTTTAAAAGGTTAGATGAGAGCCCGAGGTAGCAAATTTTAAGATAAAAACTATTAATTTCAGCCAGGTTATACATTTTAATTGGTCGGCAAAAATTGATTTGAGGGGGCCCGGCCCCCCTGGTTGTCAATGTGATTGTTAATTACTATTGTATGCGTGTACAGTTGTACGCGAAAAATGCTAAAAGATACTGAAGCTGACGAAACAATAGACTTCTTTGTCACATTTTATCATTAGTCGCAGTGGTGCAAATCTTTGTTGAGCATCGGGGGGGATAATTTGCAATTTTACCCCAATTTTGCCCTATTTTCAACATTGTGGTGGATGAACCTCGACCAAGACTTTTTTCAGGTAAGCAAATTAAGTGAAGACTCCAAAAAAAAGGTCTTCACCAGAAATGAAACACTTTTTTTTAAGTACTGACCTGCGTTCAAATGCACACCAGAGTCAAATTATTGGAGGGGATGCAGATGAAGACCATACTCAAATTGTTGGGGGGTGTACAGTCAAATTATTGGGGGATATATCCCCCCATCCCCCCTTGTTTTGGCACTACTGATTGGTCGCATTTCAATTTGGGGAGAGGGGGACCTGGCCCCCTCTCTGGCTACGCGTATGCCTTCGTGACGCCGGGCCTGAGTAGTTACATCAATGCATAGTAAAATAAATTTTGCTAAAACAGTGAACGGTAAAACTGAGAATATAATTTATAGTGCGCTGAGAATTGAACTAACAAATCGAATCAGGTAATAAGCAAGCTTCAAAGACAAATTACTAATGAAGTTATACTCGAAGAAAAAATACTTAGTGTAACGTGAATCGAATTGAGCATCATTTGCTTAACACGCGTCTACTCAATACAGCGGCGACGCGTATAGCATGTTGTCAGCGCTCTAGAATACGTCATTTACGTATCTCCTTCGACTTCGTAAACACCAGTTCTTAAACCCTCGATCTACTTTTGTGTCTAAAGGTGCGTTTAGACTGGACGCGAAGCAACGCGAAGCAACGTGAAGCAACGCGAAGCGAAGGTTGGCGACCTTCGCCAACCTTCGCGAGTGGTCGATTACGTCGCTCGCGAAGGTTGCCAACCTTTGCAAGTGGTTGCTAATCTTCGCGGCAGGTCGCTTCATAGGCTGATTTTAATAACTTAGTTTTAAAATGTATTTAATGAGCAGAAAGCTTTGTGTACTTCATTATTGAAGCGCTATTATAGTAATCACAGGTTCTGTTTCGTCACAGTGCGTTGAAATAAAAACGAAGATTGAGTTTGTATTAGGGTGCGTTTAGACTGGACGCGAAGCGACGCGAAGCAACCAAAATTTGACGTCATCGACAGCTCGCGAAAGCTAGCGAAAGGTTGCAACCGGTTGCAACCTTCGCAAGCAGTTGCGCAACAGCGCTTGCTTGCAGGCTGTAGTAAGATAACCTACTAAATCACTGATTGGATTTTTACAATCGCAGTTTGCTAGAAAATAATGTAAATAGTATATTTGTATGGTTTAGCGCCTATTTGTCAGTCCAAAGAGTAGGTTGTTGGAAAAGTTAGATTTGCGATAGCCCTAGGCTAGCCAAGTTAATTCGGATCTAGACAGCTAAGGCTGTAAATCCTAGAGTGATTTTTCATAGCTATGCTGGATCTCAAAGCTTCATTATAATGAATGCAACAAAGCAGTAGGCCTAGCCCCTCGACATCTAGCTTTTAAAACAAAACTTTTTTTTCTGGGCAGCATAGCAGAAGCTATTGTATCAGTTCAGTGGTTCTTTTGGCTGAGCAGCTTTTGCTTTTTTGTCTTAAAGTAAACTTAAACTAACATAATGTTGTTTTTTTCAGAATATAAAATAACCCACCAACAGGCTAGTTTTGAATGTGTTGATAGTGTTTTAACCCATTGTTTGTTAACAATTGAACAATTCCTTGAATACTGGAAAACTCGCGAAAGTTTTTTCACTGTCTGCTTGACCAAGCCAACTTGGTGAATAAAACTGTATTTAGAATTGGTTTCAAGTTACACTGCTACATACAATAGAGCTAGAAAGATACAAAAAATCGAAAAATTTCTATGAACTTTTGGATTGGCCAATTAGTAGTCACTTCTTTGAATAGCTACAAACATGAAATTTTTTCTTCTGAATGTCCTCTTAAAAGTCTTCTTGATTCTGAAGGTTTGTGACAGTGATCAAGTTGAACTGGAAGCAATGGTTTTGGACTATCCCAAGTTTTATAATCATGAATATTGTGGTCTGGTGGTAGTGATTTTTCACTCCAGTTCTATGTGATGAAAATAGAAGTGTCAAATGTGTTAAATATTCATTTACTGTGTCTTTGTGTAATATCTGAATTTAGTTGTTTGTGAATTTCAAAACATTTTTACTGTCTCTTAAAATTTTTACTGCTTTACATGGTGAATAAAGTGACAAAGTAAACAATTTTAAGTCTGAAGTTCAATCATTACAATTACAGTCAGTGTATTTAGATGAACTAGAACGCCAATATATATCTAACCAGTAGAAAGTGAGTTCTATTTTTTTGCTGAAGTTACAATTATTGGTAGAGAAGTACCCGCCAAGCAAGTTCATTAATATTGTTCATTCTCATTAGTCACCACTAAACAAAAAACTTGATAAAGCATTTACAATGAAAATAATTGGACTGGGGAAGGAAGCGTCAGTTACATGAAAATGTGAGAACTAACAACACTTTTATTCAGATGCTTGAGTAACAATTTTCACATAAAAAAACCTAAATGTTTTTTTTTATCAGGGGCATAACCAAAAACTTGCTTAGAGGGGGCTTGACCTTACAGCTATTAATTTGTCTATGTCTTACAAACGGTGGTTTGGAGCGAAGCACTTTGAGGTAAACGCGACCGTCGCAACGTAGCCTACTGGTACCGCAAGAAAATGCAAACTAATAAAATGCTCTCAAAAGCATTTAACTTCGCACTAAATATCGATAAGCGCTCCGCTAGCGAGTAAAACACCAAACTTAGTTTTAGAAGCTGACTTTTCCTCAAAGCAACTGCTAGTATTACTGTGCTAAATTCTTGTCCTTCGATGATAGTGTCAAATCATGCAAAAACTGCAATGTTTTTTTGCTTTCTCCAGCAAATCAACACAGCAATCCATTGCACAATAAGCAAAAAATCCACAACATAACTGATGACAAATCCAGCTTTCATTTTCACTCATAGCGTTAACATTGGGAGTCTTCATAAACAGCACTAAATGACACATACCAACAACTGTTTAAGCTTACTACAGGTATCATAACATGCTTGCCTGAAAAAGAAACATCACATCAAAAAAACAACGTAGTTTATGCTTTAAATGTACCTGTAGACTAGCCTATTGGTTTACACTCTACAAGATACCGGTTGATCTACCACTACCATAATGAGACATGGATGGTGAAAGCGTTTAAGGATTTGTTAACTGAGTAAACACCTAAAGAGAACTTTTGACATCTGCTACCAGCTTTTTGCGTTTCTGCATCAAAACCCAGAACTGTCATCGTCAAGACAGATTATGACAAGTTTTCAGTGGAAGGATCTAAACATATCATTGATAGCTAGTAAATAGTCTAAGTAGGCTACTATGGTACTACTACGTTTTTGAAGAAAAGACTAGTCTTTTCATTACCAAATTCGATCTACTGTACTTCGTTTTTCACTTATACTTTACAAACTTTTTTCTCAAGATTGTTTTGTAACCTGAGCTATTAGTCTAGACTCTTCTTCACGGTTATTGCGTAATAACACAATATACACTCATTTTCGTTTTACCGGTAATTCCAGCGCTCTATGACGAAACAGAACCTGTGATTACTATAATAGCTCTTCAATAATAAAGTACACAAAGCTTTCTGCTCATTGAATACATTTTAAAAGTAAGTTATTGAAATTAGCCTATGAAGCGACCAGTCGCGAAGATTAGCAACCTCTCGCGAAGGTTGGCAACCTTCGCGAGTGACGTAATCGACCACTCGCAAAGGTCGCCAACCTTCGCTTCGCGTTGCTTCGCGTCCAGTTTAAACGCACCCTTATTGTTATCACGCAATAACCGTAATGAAGAATCTAGACCAGGGTTTCTCAACCAGGGCCTACGAGAGGGGGGTTCAGGGGGTACATCGTACCTGGGCCCGGGCCTAGGGGGGCCCAGGCTCAAGGGGCCCGGAAGAGGTCAGGTTTCCGCGTTAAGTTTTGGTATTGCACCATTACACTGCAATCAAACTTGCCTACAGCAAAAATATCAGTCAGCCTATTCAGCAGAGGTGGAGTCGAGGACACAAGGCTCGAGGCCAAGGCCAAGGACACAAAAAAATCCGAGGCCAAGGACAGCCTTTCCGAGGACATACCCTCTCGAGGCCAAGGACAGGAATGCTCGAGGCCAAGGACCAAGGACACAGCCGCAAATGTTCTCAAAAAAAAAAGATCTTCAAAAAAGTTTTTCAGGCAATCTCCAATTCATGGGCGTACCCAGAATCTTTGATTGGGGAGGCCTAAACCACAAATAACATGCAATGACGTCATCAAAATTTTTTCAAATAGGAAGTTTTTGAGGGACAAAGATATCGCAGGATGAAAGATCTGAAATCGTTGCCTAATGGCACGTAACCAGGGCTTTGCAAAAGGAGAGGGCTTAAACTAATAGTTGAAAGGTGTAAATATCTAACTTTGGAAACGTGTTGAGAAAGCTAGTGTAACTTAAAGATATCGCAGAGGGGGGTCTGGAGGCGAAGCCCCCAGCCGCTGGGCGATTTTTTGTAATTTTTTAGTAAAAAAAGCTATTTTAATGCCGTTGGATCTTATTTCGCAAGTGTTCAGAGCCATTTAAAATCACTAAATTTTTGACATTTAAAAGCCAATTGAAAAAATTAAATTGTATAATCCTCCTTTTCTTTGCAATTTAAGTCCAAAACACGTTTAACATTTGCATTTTGGAGTTAAATTTAATTGTAAGTGATTTGATCCAGGTAGGAGGAAGTAAGATGCATTGTCTCTTGCAACATTTTAGTTGTAAATAATAATCCACTCGAAGATTTTTTTATAGATTTTTGTTTTGTCATGAAAATAACCAGTTATAAGAGTACATGTTTGGCCAGGAGGCCCAGGGGCCTTCTCAACTGATGTTCAATGATTTGTTCAATCAGCATTTTCCAGGGCTAATTTTTTTTAAAGTATTTTGTGGGTAAACACCAGCGAGGTGGAGGTGAATTACTGAATTGTTATTGAAAAATGATACAATAGATGGTTACGCCCATAGTTGGGCACAAGTCCGTTAATCGTTAATCCGTTAAATAACGAAGCTAACTTTTTCTTGAACTCGTTAATCCGTAAAAAGTTTTTTCATGTTAACGGACTAAATTAACTTCCGTTAAGTTCTGTTAACGGACTAAATTAACTTCCGTTAAGTTCTGTTAACTTCCGTTAAGGTTTTTATCGTTAAAATCTTGCACCATTTATTTATCGCACCGGTACAAACCAGTTTGCACTGGTAACACATGTTGCGTTTTAGCACGAGTTTTATACAAGAGAGCGAAGAAAGGAGCTCATTTTTGTGGCAAATAATAAGCTGCAGCCTCATAAGTCTAATTATCGCTGTTCACAGTTTCCAAAGATTTTCCGATCGCAGCTTCGTTAGTGCATTTGAACTTATTTTTATCTTGAAATTAGATTAGGCTGTAAAATATAACTTCCTAAACACAAAAAGACCACCATAGCAATAAATTTTTCCTTGCAATCAGCTCAACAGCGTCAATACGTGTTCTAGAAGTGAGTGAATAAAAAGAAATGTAAATCACACGCAAAATATTAACGAATTAACGGACTTTATTAACTTCCGTTAATTAAAGCTGAAACTAACGGATTAACGTTAACGGAGGTGTGAAGTTTGTTGACGGACTAGTGGTTAACGAAGCTAACGTTTTGCATTAACTTGCCCACCTATGGTTACGCCTACTAACCATGTTATTGACGGGCCGGATTTACATCGCGCTGGGCCCCTGGCACTTTGTAGATTTTCGCAACATTTTTCTGCCAAATTTAGGTGAAGACCAAAAAAGCCTTATAATTTCGGCGCGGGGCCCCTAGCTGGTACTGCGCCATATTATGGTAAATCCGGCCCTGATTAATGTTTTACGATTATAAAAAGGCTAGATGTGAGTAGTATTAATTGAGCCAAAAGGGCGCAATTGGGGTTGCCCAAATGGGGTTGGGGTTGGGCAACCCCAAATGGGCAACCTCAATTACCCAATTGGGGTTGCTTAGGTTGTGAATATTCGCAAGATCGTAAGCTCTAACCGTATGTTGGTAACCCTAAGAATCGAACTAGGTAGAGTCTAACCCTAGGTTGGTAACCCTAAGAATCGAACCTAGAACTTAGTCAAGAGTAGAAGAGTGTTTTACCTAAGGTTCGAACCAAGAGCTAACCAACGCTTTAGTATAAAATTTGTAAGATTTCTTAAAGTTGTGAGATCTACCTGGGAACCGAACCATGTTCCTGAATGGTAAGACTCTAACACACTCAACTAAGGTAAATCAAAGACCTTTTGTTTATGTGTAATGTCTCTTGAACGAAGTAAAACTGGAAGATTTATACGCAAGCGGTGGTAATTCACCAGGGAAAGTCCCTACGAGAGCGTATTCGTTTTAGAATGTTCAACGCGATGGAATTATTTCCTTGTTACGGGTATACAGCGTAGCGACGATGTCGTCATAAATGTGAACGCGATAATAATAGCAATGACGTAATGGTAGTGTGATAGAATCGTTCTATGGAGACAGTGGCGCAACAGTATGGTATTATTATATCTCGATCGCGCAACCTTGACACATCTGAACCTGTCTAAAACGCGGTGGTACAAGGTTTGTAAAAACTTCGTTTGCTGCTATAAATAACGAAGATCTGCATGAACCTTTCATTCTAAACTTTTTTTGAAATGATCAAATGTGAATATTGCGCAAAAACCTTCGATGAAAATTGGATTTTACAGCGACACAAGCGAGAAGTACATGAATGGGAGTCACAGTTCCAGTGTGGGAAATGTGAAAAAAAATTTAAAAGAAAATATCACCTTGAGCGTCATGAAAAAACTTGCTGTCGTCGCCAAAGATGTAACACACAATTTGACACGTTCCAGGAAAAAAAGAACCATGCATGCAAACCACCTAGAAAAGTTCGAATTGTAGAGAACGAACGTGCAGAACCAGTTCAGTGTCCAGGTATTGAGTTACGAACAGACCCATCACCAGTACAACCTCAGCCAACCGTGGTAGAAAAAACACTATTTAAACCCCTCAGAAACCAGTGTGGGAAATGTGAAAAAAAATTTAAAAGAAAATATCACCTTGACCGCCACAAACAAATTTGCTGTCGTTGCCAGAGATGTGACACACAATTTGATTCGTTCCAGGAAAAAAAGAACCACGTATGCAAACCACTTAAAAAAACCCGAATTGCAGAAAACGAGCGCGCAGAACCAGTTCAGTGTCCAGGCATTGAGTTACGCACAGAACCATCACCCGCACAACCTCAACCAATCGTGGTAGAAAAAACAGCACTTAACTCTCTCAGGAATGAAGCAGAGCAATCGCCTCATCCATCTCCATCACCTCAACTCCCAACCATCCCCAGCGGCGCTCCAGCAACAGTATTGACCTCCCCACCACCGCTAACACCAGCTCCTCGAAGACGTAAAAGTCTGAAGATCAAAAGACCGAATGCTGTTTCAAATTTACCTGCACCTCCGCCATTTAAAGCAGCGCCTGGATTCTTTGCAACCTCTCCCGAACCGCCACGAAAAACTCTGAAAAAAGAAAAAGCTGAAATTAGAAAGAAACGACGGGAAATCAACGACACTGAAACGATTGACGAGCAAGATCCAGAATTGAAATCCTTCATCCGTTTAAACTGGGACTCGATTCGTACATTTTCTCGTAGAGGACCTATTCAAAATCTTTTTAATTTTTATTATAATGACGATATGCGTAATTTAATTGTCGATATTGCAAAAACTATCATGAAAAATCAAAAAACTCGATTTAAAATTAATTATTCTTTTGGGTTTGTGCTCAGAAATATTGAAACCGGTGATTTTAGATATTACCACGCTTCAAATAATACATTAATGCTAGATACTGCAGTACTGATTTCTAACGAAACCGAGTTGAACGAATTATTAGTGAGTATTACTGACGAGAGTTTCCCAGATTTCATTTCGAGACCCGACACAAAATGGCGACTGCATCAAATTACTAATTTGCTGTTTTTTGTAAACCATCTGAAACATGCGCCTTTGGGAGCTCCGTTGCCGCTTCCAAGGTTTATCAAGTATAATCGCGGTCTGATAAATGTCTCAGGCAACGATAATTTATGTTTTTTTAGATGTTTAGCAGTGTTTAAAGGTTTCGAAGGTGATCGTTGCGAGACTAAGGCTAAAGAACTATTTTCACAATATGTTACAAATTTCGATGTAGGTACATTTAACGGTGTTACTGTTGATGATTTGATTGTAATCGAGGATTTTTTTAAGATCAATGTCACTATTTATACACTCAAAGAAAAATCGGCTCAACTGAGTTACAGGAGCAGAGGTTTATACGATCAGACAATGAACTTGAATAAATACCAAAACCATCTTAGTTTAATTCACGACTTTGATAATTATTGTGCTGTGTACTGCTGTATGTCGTGCAAAAAGTTATATTACGGTAGAAAGAATTTCTTACGTCATTGCAAAACATGTAAAGTTATCACTCGACAAAAATATCCTGGAGGTATATTTAAAGCGAAAGAAACGATTTTTGAAAAATTAGCAATGATTAATATTCATGTTCCACCGAATGATCGTAACTTTCCGTTCTACAGTTGTTTCGATTTCGAAGCTTTCTTTGAAAAACAAAATCTTCCTCAAAATGCACAACAACTTACATATGAAGCTAGGCACATCCCATTGAGCTTTGCAGTTTCGTCCAACATTCCAGGGTATACAAACGGTGTTTGTCATGTTAGTTCCGGTGACGAGAACGAACTCATCAAAAAATTAATTGATTACCTGGAGCATTTGGCAGACATTTCATATGCGATTCTAAAAGAGAAATTTGATTACGTTTTTGAAGCTCTTGAAAACCACCCGAACTGCAGAAGTGAAAAATTAACCAAAGAATTCTGTGCCTATCTGCAAGAACTACCTGTTTTAGGTTTTAATTCGGCTAATTACGATTTAGCACTCATCAAACCTGCTCTACTCCGCTGCTTGATGGGTAAAATCGTGTTTGTACTCAAAAAAGCGAACTCTTTTCTTTGTTTGAAAACTACAAAGCTGAGGTTTCTGGATATTCGAAACTTTTTAGCACCAGGGTTTTCTTATAGAAAATTTCTTATCGCATACGGTTGTGGAGATAGTAAATTTTATTACCCTTATGAGTTCATTGACTCCATTGAAAAGCTGAATTTTCCCAAACCACCTCCTCACGATGCCTTTTATAGTACGCTGCACCAAAGCAACATTACTGATGAGGAATACGCTCTTGTAGTAGACACTTGGCAGAAAGAGAGTTGGACAAGTCTCAGAGATCATCTTATCCATTATAATCTATTAGATGTAAATCCGTTCGTTCAAGCAATATCGAATCTTTTGCAACCGTATTTTCAAGATGGTATAGATTTATTTAAAAACAGTTTTTCAGTGAGCGGTGCTGCCAAACTCCAAATGCAAAAAGAAATTAATCGTGGAACATTCTTTTGTTTATTTCCTAAAAGACACAGCGACCTGTATCAGAAATTAAGATCTCACCTCACCGGTGGTTTGTCCATGATTTTTTCCCGCCTAGCAATTTCTGGCAAAACGAAAATTCGCCCCCATCAAGTCGAAAATCCACACACTTGCGCCATCGTACGAGGTTATGACGCGAATTCTCTTTATTTACACTCTATCATGCAAAAGAATCCGACAGGTTATTTCTGTAGATATCAAGAAAAGGAGGCCTACCGTCCTCAACCAGCATGTCGTTACGGTTTAGCATGCTACCAATGGCTTTCATGGCAGGAACATTGCCGAAACATTCGCATTCAGCACAAGTTTAATGGCGGTGAGGTAAGGGTTACCGATTGGTCTTTTCCACTAGATGGCGCAGCTGGGAAACAGGCCTACCAGTTTCAAGGTTGTGTCTGGCATGGCTGTGATCTCTGTCAAGCGAATAGAAATCGCGATGGTACTCTCAAAGTACTCAACTTCTATGGAGACAAAGTCGAAGAACTCAGAAAGAATACTCTGGAAATCACAAAGAAAATTGAAGACGCAGGGTACGAGGTTATTTCAATTCGGGAGTGTAAATGGAATGTTCTGAAAAAAAGACCGGAAGTTGCTGAATTTGTAAAAACTCTAAAATCAGTACAACCCAGAAGACAGTTAAGTTTTAACAAAATACTCCATGGTATTCAAAACGATAGTCTTTTTGGTCTCCTTATTGTCGATATCCATACGCCAACAGAACTACAACCAATCTTTTCAGATCACCCCCTCATTATTAAAAACGTTATGGTTTCGCGTGAGGATATTGGGGAGTACATGCAAAAAGTAGCTGAAAAGCATGGATTTCTCAAAAAACCGAAACGAACCTTAATCTGTAGTCATTTCGGAAAAGAGGTTTTAATCACTACAGAAATGGCAAAGTTCTACTTAGAAAAAGGGTTAAAAATTACCAGAATTTACGAGTTTGTGGAATTCCACCCCGAAAAATGTTTTGAAGACTTAGGTAATAGGATTTGTGAAGCCCGACGCCAGGGGGACAGAGACCCAGCCCATCAAATTCTTGCTTTGACCGCCAAACTTTCGGGAAACTCCCTGTATTCAGCTTCCTTAATCAATAAAGAGAAACATCGTTTGATAGAGTATTCTGATGACACTGGTGTCAATGAGAAAGTGAACGATCCGCGATTTGTCAATTTGGAAGTTATCTCACCCAGAATTTATGAAGTGAGGAGTTTAAAAAAGAAAATTATTAACAACTTACCGATTCAAATTGGTCTGTTTGTATATTTAAACGCTAAATTAACCATGCTTCGTTTTTTGTATGATTTCCTTTTCAAATTTTGTCAAAAAGAAAAAATAAGTTTATTGGAGACAGATACCGATTCCTATTATTGTGCTCTAGCTGAACGTGAACTTGACGATTGTGTGAAAGCAGAAAAAAGGTTGGAATATTTTACCCAAAAACCTAACTACTTAGTCGTTGCAGCCTGCGAAAAACACAAGCAAAATTACATAGAAACTAAAGTCGCTGGAAGAGAATGGATCCCTCAACCTTGTTGCCTTGCTAGAGAGACATATATGAAGCGAATGCCCGGAATTTATAAGTTAGAGTTTAGTTCAAATTCGATGACACTTTTGGCGCCAAAGAGTTACGTCTGCAGTGGACCAGAAGGTGATAAATTAGCTTGCAAAGGTGTTAATACCAAACAAAACCGACTCACCTTCGATGATTATTTTCGAGTGTTGACTTCAGACGAACCGCTCGCAATCACAAATAGAGGTTTTCGAATCAAGGATCATAGGGTATACTCCTGCAAGCAAAACAAGCGTGGTCTATCTTCGTTTTATTGCAAGCGGCGAGTGCTCGATTGTGGAATCGATACCGAACCTCTAGATCTGTAATCGATACTCTCTTCCGCTTTAAATGTAAATTCAAAAGTGTATGTTTCAGTATATCGATATGTGCAACGCGTTATTGATGTTTTGTGTGTAAATTTTGTTTTGTATTTACGTTAATAAAATGGAACAAAGCTACAATATCAACCTTGTCTGTTTACTGCTGACGTCAGCAAGAAAGAACCAGTTGTTAGAAGTATAGCTTTTCACTAACTGCAAAGCGCTTCACTCGCAGAAAAGAGCAGTCGATAAGTTTTAAGCGCTAATCTCGGTTTGATGACGTTTTGTTTACTGAGAGACTTGTAACTACTTGTTCATCCACAGCTGGATTATCACAAACAAAAAGAATTCTCAAAAATTAGAGGTCGACAAAATTAACTTATAAGAATATCGACGTCTTCTTTTAACCAAAACATAGTGAGCTTAAAAATCATGAGATTCAACAACAATTTGAAACCTCTTTATCTTTCAAAACAAATATGGGGGGCACCATTTGTTACTGCTAATCAGCTTGCATTGAGTTACAGACACTTCACATAAATAAAAAAATAAAATAAAATAAAAAACTCCAAAAACTTTAATCGTCACTAAACGTGAAATAGAAGTTGTTTATTTCGGTACCGTACCAAACTCTACAATAGATAAACGTAACTTACCGATTCAGAGAAAAAAGAACCAACCGATATTAAATCACCCGTGTTTTCATTTCCACACCCAAACTATTTCGAAGTCACAAGAAACACGAAGATCCTACAGATAGACAACAATGAATTTTCAAAAGTAAGTTTGTAATCGCTATAGTTTGTTACCTTTGATAGATGTAGGATACGTTTACAATATACTCTTATGAAGGGGGAAAAATAAAGTTAAAATATAAATTTCAAACAAAAAAACAAACTGTGAGCAATACATCAGACGTATCTAGTGACTATTACTGATCTATCTGGTAGGTATTGTACCCAAACATTGTTTGTAACGTCTAAAAAATTAACTCTCACAAGTGAAGATACGCTGCATAAAATACAGTAGCGACATCTACCGATCGGGTGGTGAGATTTAATCACTCACATGAGGTTTTGAGTTAACGTATGTACTCTAGACGATTAGTTTTCAACCTGTGGACTATGGTCTATAGGTAAGTTCTAGAAGTATTTTGCAGTGGGTCACAGAACGTTTCGCTCTTCGTGATAGTAGTTTATTTTACAATAGTGAAGCGTTTTTCATTAATATCGAAATAACTTCTGTTTCATTCAGTTTTACCTAATTTGTTCAAGGGAAGTAATTTACACAAAATCTTTTAACCAATGAGTTAGATGAACTGTTGCAGGTTCGGAGTGTTAATGCTCGGTATATCGCAGCTGAATCAAACATATCTAATCGCTGGTCTAGATAGTAAGTTTATTTTTTGTAATAACGATTAAACTCTTTTACTTATTTTTTGCAGTGTCGTCGATATGTTCAGAGACGCGCCAGCCGGCGCATACTTGGTTATTGTGGAAGATCTTTTGGCGGATCCTCCCGCTGAACCGCGAAGGCAAGCAGTTCCAGCAGTTCAAGCAGTGCTGCAACCGCAACAAGCACCGGAGGGAGGGCCGCGCAACCCTTGCGTGATTTGCTTACACCAGGAAGCTATATATATTGCGTTATTTTGCTGCCACGTGTTAGCGTGCGCAGGATGTGTGCAGGCGTTACGCGCCAACGGAATCGGTCGTTGCCCCATTTGCCGGGAACCGGCTATATATTTTTTGCGTATCTATTTTGTGTGATCCGAATTTTAATTTTACCGTTCCTTTTTTTTTGTTTTTGTTTTTAAATACAACGGCTGTATTTACAAGTGTTAAATGAAAGAAAATTAATCAAAGCGGAATCGAACTCTAACCTTAAGTGCTAAACCACCTTTTCTACCGAGCTCGATGCGTATATGACGTCACCGGATATATGTGAATGTAGTCAAGTGAGTAATCACGAGATCGAAATTATCTTATCACCAGAGCATGTAACCGTTCAAGCGTGACAAATCTTCAGCAAGCGAGTAGTTACGTGGCCTTTGCACCAGTCGAAAAAAAAAAAAAAAAAAAAACATCAGCAGTTTTAACACAACAAAAAAAAACTTCAAACAAGAATATTCACTCACCTCCCCAATGAAATCGATTCACTCTTCAGTAACTTGCGCTCTAACGCTGTAGCTCAAACTAACCATCCAGTAAAGATGTTTCAGATCTTCTCTTGAACAGCAAATAATCCAATATCTTGCATCACCCGATTCGACTTTTTTTTTCGCATTTATGTGCGGGATAGTGTTGACATTTTTCCGCATGTATATGCACCTGTAGTGCGCACTACAGCACTATGTAGTGCAACGTTTCTGCATTCGATGCAGAGTGTTGCACTACGAGCGCAATAAGCAGTGGATGTGGGTTGTGGGGCTTGCTTTCTCAGGTCAGTAGATCAGCGCATGTTGGAGTAGGCCGAATGGCAGCTAGATATCGGGTCATAGCGTGGAAACTGGATAGACTAGCTGTTTGATGAATTATAATGGGGTAGGCCTACTGCATTAGAATGCAAGAACGGGCGTCTCTTTGCCCCCCGTGGTACAGTGATTTCGCATTAAATGCGTAGCCTAATCATCGTCCATCAAACGAAAAAAGGCGGAACAGTGTTGTTAGGTCAATAAAATAGGCCTAGTGCGATGCAGCTATGTGACGATTAGGGTTGCTAGAAGCTAGAAATAACAAAATAGGTTGCCTTGTCTAGACGATTAACAAGATAGGTAGGCTACTGCAACGAGTGCATAGTCAGGAATCTGCAAATGCAATGGCAGAATGGGAAGGGCTGTTTTGAAGGTCTGGGGCATGGCCCCCAGCGTTTGATAATTCTATAATTTTTTTGCCAAAAGAGCTTAATTTTAGGCCTACAGTATCTGAGTATTTTGTTAAAAATTGATGCTTCTAAAACATTGCACAGAAATGAGCAGTACAAAACGAAAAGCATCATGATTTGACTGAAAACTCTGGACTGGTTGCATAAAAAGGCAGTGCGGCTCTGTGTGAGTAGTGTGAGGTGGCTGTGATAAAATTTCTGTCGTGTATTTTTATTTAGCAGCTGGTAAATCATAAAACCTTACCGTATATGGGTATTTCAAAAAAACTCACAAAGCGTAGAATAATCTACTTTGTCTAGGTTATATTTTATGGAGAAAGATAAGTGGGGCAGAGGCTAATGGAACAACTGAACAGGATTTGAAAGAAGTGTTAAGCCTAGTTAATTACCGGTACCGGTAACTACTAACTGATGCTGTATAAAGTAGCCTATTGTAGCCTATATCCTTCTCCCCATATTAGCAATATTCCTTAGCTTTTATGTTTTGTTCAGCATTTTTCAACAAGCAATCAAAATTAATTACATATTTTGAGCAATTTTTCAAATTTTAAACTGATTGGTAAGTTTCTTTTTTGACAAATTGGTCCCTCCTAAATTCTCATTTTATTTTTAGTCCAATCCTGTGCAAAAGACTGTCTCGGAAGTGTTTCATTTTTCTTGTTCTGCAGTTTGGTTTGTAGGCTAATGGGTTGGGCAGTAGGCTATAGCCCACCCCCAGGCTATGCTGGCCTATGTACTGTAGACAATCAATTACTGTATTAATAAAATATACAGTACAACTACGTAGCAATTAGTGTGCAGCATGATCAAGAAAAGGCATCATTTTTACAACAATCCTTACTGCATGATTTTGGTTCAATTTGCACTATAACCTCTATTGTAATTGTAATTACATTTTATTCACCAAGTTGCCTTGGTCAGAAGACTGCGAAGGGACCTTTCGATCTTCGAGTCAAGCTGCCACCTGCCCATCTGTCTACCACACACAATGGAGGCTTCACACTGTCCCTTTAATTGCTGAACGCAAGCAGGGAAGCTGTGAATACCAATTTTTATAATCTTTGGTTTGACTCGACCGGGAATCAAACCGGTGTCTACCGCTTCAGTAGCAGACGCTCTATCCACTCGACCACTGATCGGTTTCTATCCTCTGGTCACATTGATGTGTTTTTGGATAAAACGCTTTACGATGATTTTTTCTGCTTAGTGGCTTTGAACAAACAGCAAGTTCAGTCTGCATTGGTCAAGCATTCTTAGATACCGGATGTTTACAGGAACATGCATTTGATCAGTGGAAACTCCTAAGCTGGTGCAAATTATTCCAAGCGTGATACAATTATCAGAATAAAAAGTGTGCTGATCATCCAATAGAGAGTACCGGTAGGTAGTGTCGGACGCTGTCTGGTGACAGGAAAGTAAATATGCACTTTAACAACACTGGCATCAACTTTTGGAAGGGCAACATCCTCTCAGGTCTGACACTCAATTGACAAAATGTGTTTTGCCTGTCGGTTTTGTTGAATTGTTTATGTGCTAAACAAGCACATTGAAAAATTAAATGCTTTGTTAGAAATAGTTTATAAATGATAAACATTTCACTATTACTGATCAAACATTTTAATAGCAAAAGTGTAATCATAAATTGTAATCATGATACATATTATTCACCAAGTTGCCTTGGTCAGAAGACAGCGAAGGGACCTTTCGATCTTCGAGTCAATCTGCCAGTTGCCCATCTGTCTACCACACCTGATGGAGGCTTCACATTGTCTCTTCAATTGCTGAGCAAGCAGAGAAGCTGTGAATACCAATTTTTATAGTCTTTGGTTTGATCGAACCCAAGTCTATCCTTTCAGTAGTAGACAATTGAGCCAGTAAGTAAAAATACAACTGTCAGAGGATCAGTTTGAAAATGTGTGCTGAGAAAAATCTGTGTCGCTAACCTTTAATTACACACTAAATCACAGTAGTCTATAAATTTTGAAAACTTGTTCAATTTGAAGTATAGCCTACTTCATCTGGTTCTATCATCAGACCGCTCTGGCAAGATATTTCTATGTGGAGAATTTATATTATCCAGTCAGTAGAGCTTTGCACTCTGTAGGTCATAGAGACACGCAAACTTTTAAGTGGTTTGTATTGCATTACATTTTGCCCAGAAAGAAAATAAAAAGATCGAAGAGTGATTACTCATTTACTCTTTTTTTATTTTTGAAATTATTGTTAGGGCTTGGGTTAGGTTTTGAGTTTGGGTTGGGATTAACACTGAGGTTAGAGCGTGGATTAGGTTTAGGGTTGGGTAAGGGCTAAGATAGTGATTTTCATATTCGTATGTAATGTAACAGCAGCCTCTGCTTTATGGTAAAACTATGCCTATTGCCTACTGTGCCGTACTATGCCATACTCAGGGTTGCCACATCCTGGAAAAGCTTTGGATTTTTTTTGCTGTCTTGAAAAGTCCTTGAATTTTGTTTATAAGTTTTGAAAAATACATGGAAAGTTTCTCATAATTTACCTGAACAGAATGTGAAGTTTTTTATAATAACTGGTATCTTGTAATTGGACTTCACGTGAGCATGTAGTATCTTTGTTTTAGTTTCCAAATTTTGGCGGATGAGGATTGATTTGCTCATAGCAAGCAAACAATTAAACCTTGATAATTGAAATTAGGACTCAACATGAGAATTAGTAAAAGCATCATGTGTATTAATTTGGGTGATCCTAGGTCACATGATCATGAATTGACACACAAATACGTACATAAAAAGACAAAGATTTTTGGCTTGAGAACTTATAAATTTGCTTGTAACTCAAAAACCACTTGGCGTGCAATTCTGAAATTTGTATACAATGTGGGTGCATATCAGTGCTTGATGCAAGCCTAGTTTTAGGGTGCCCAGTCTTGTGACCAAAATTTTACAGGCCGAAAATGGGCTGAAAGTGGACTACTTTGAACCAATATATCTCGGTAAATGCCGATATTGATGGAAAATGATTTGTGATTTTTGCGCTCACTATCAATTGCCTTTCTTTTGGTTATGTTCGTTTAACCCAACTTGAATACTATTTTTCTTGCTTTTTCTTTTCTTTGGCTATCTACTTTTAAACCGCTGTACGTACTGTATTCAAAGTTTGAGCAATTAAAGATATCAGAGAGTACAAGTGTGATAATGAAATCGGGGGTGCCACGTTTGGGTATCCCCCTCAATTGGGCCCTTTAAAATTTTGAACTCTTAAACCGCTACAACTAGACGGATCAAATTTTCAGAATGGGTAGATATTAAAAATTGACTAAACTTAACAAAAATTGGGGGCTCCCCCCCAAACAAGCCCTCCAAAATTCAAACTTTTTAAGCTGAGCACATGAAATTTTTAAGGTAAGTTAATACAAAGGAAAGATAAAATTTGACAAAATTAGGGGGTACCAAAATGGGGGTCCCCCATAAACAGGGCCACCAAAATTCAAACTTTTTAACCATTCATGCTAGACACATGAAATATTCTTGGTAGGCAAATATAAAGAAAAGACAAAATTTGACGAAATTTGAGGGTATCAAAATGGGGCTACCCCCACACACAAGGCCATCAAATTTTTAAACTTTTAATCCTTAGAGCTAGATGGATCATATTTTTGTAATGGGTAAATGTTAAAAATAAACTAAACTTTAAAAAAATTAAGGGTTCCAAAATGGGAGGTTGCCCCTAAACAAGGCCCTCAAAAAATCCAAATTTTTTAACCATTTAAGCTGGACGCATGAATTTTTCTGAGGTAAGTAAATATAACGAAAAGGTTAAATTTGACAAAATTTAAGAGTAGTGACATAGGGGGTCCCCCTCAAACAAAGCGGCCAATATTCAAACTTTTTAACCACTCACGCTTGACAGATGAAATTTTCAGAATAGATAAACATAAGTCGAAGATGAAATGTGACAGAATTTGGGGATAATATCAAAATGAGGGTGTCCTCCCTCAAACAGGGTCACCAAAATTCTAATTTTTTAACTGTTCACGCTAGACACATGAATCTTTCAGGATAGGCAAATATGAAGATAAGATAAATTTTGATGAAATGAAGGGATCCCCTTCAAACAAGGACGTCAAAATTCAAACTTTAACCATTTACGCTAGACTGATGAAATTTTCAGGATAGTTAAATATGAAAAAAGATAAAATTTGGTACCACAATGGTGGGTTCCCCTCAAATGAGGATGCTAAAATTTAAACTTTTTAGTTGTTTAGGCTAAACACAGCAAATTTCAAGACTCGCAAGCAAATATGAAGGAAAGATAAAATTTGGGGCACCAAAATATGGGGATCCTTCTTAATTCAAACTTTCAACCAATCAAGCTAGTCGCATGAAACTTTCAGAATAGGTAGATATATATAGAAAAAAAATCAGAATAGGTAAATAAAATATGACTAATTTCAGGTGCCACAATTGGGGAGTCTTCCTCCAACAGGTCCTTCAAAATTTTATCCACTCAAGTTTAACAAATAAAATTTTCAAGATTGATAAAACTATAAAATGAAATAATGTGGGATTGCCATACTCCAATTATGTTGTCACCTAGGGATCTTCCAATTGTGTTGACACCTCCCCCATTTACTACAAAACCTAATCCAATAAAATCTATTGGATAGGTAATATGAATCAAAGATTAAAGATAACAAAATTTGGTTGGCCACATTGAGGAGACTATGCCAAATGGGGCCCTTAAAAATTTTAAATCCTTATTACAAAGTACTCCAGCTAGACATATCAAATTTTAAAAGTACCGGTTGGCTAATGTAAGAAAAAGATAAAATATGCCAAACTTGACAATGCCTGTTGGACAATTAGCCCTTAAATGAACCTTCAAACTATAAGATGAATTCTCACAATGAATTGGTATTGCAGAAAAGTATAAGAGTCAAACGTATGGCATTACTTCAAAATTTAAGACGTTGAAGTACTGCAGCTTAATAGCTTTGTTAGATTTCAGCGGAATGGTTGAATTTTTATTTACTAAACTGTCACTTCAGACATTGAAAAAATCGTCTACTTGCTCTTCAAAGTTTTTGAACAATTTAGTGCTGATTAATGGATGTAATTCAATATACTGTACAATATCCAAGATGTTGGCCATTGGTTCGCACGAGTAAATAGCATTCTCAGAATAGGAATAGCAGTAAAATGTGTGCATATTTGTGGCTGCGTGGTTGGTGTTAAGTTTGACTGATGTAGTAAAGTCACTGGAATTTTAAAGGTCTCTATGTTATTTCATGATAAAGTGAAAAACTGTTAGGAACTTTTATTGTAATAGCTTTTTGGTTGACGTTACTTGATTTATTTTGATAACTTTGCGAGACCTTTAAACTTTGAGAACAGATAACCTCAAAGCTATTAAAGTGAACTAAAAAGAGCGTAATGTGCAAAGGAAGTTGATAGTTAATGGTAAATAGTTGTTTGACTTTGAACATTCCTCCTAGGGTTCTGGAAAGCACAGAGTTGAGTAAATATAGGTTTTGAAGGTGAAGTCATTGTAAAGTTAGACTCTGCAATGTCACTTATAAATTTATAAGAATTTTATTTTTTTGTTTATAAATTTTGTTTGTGTACGTATCTTTTTCCATGCTAATTGCTAAGGCAGGCATTGTTTTGATTTAGTTCTTAAATTTTGAGAAAATTTTGCAGAACTGTTCATACATTTACTTATATAAAATTCTTCTCAAAGAAATATTGTAGTGGACTAGTTGAGGGTGTAGATTTGATATTTGAGATAATAAGTCAAAGTTCTGGTCAAGAAAATATAAGTTACAAAGTCCAAAAATCATATTGGCATTTTCAGATCAAAAAGTTTTGTTCTGAGCAAAGGGTTACTGTCAAAGATTTGTTTCAACAAGGGTTTTGTTTGTAACCGCAATTTTAACAATTGCGCTGCTTCGTGAAAATTCAACAAACTCCTTAAAAGTTGAAAACAGAACTAACCAGAGTTCTAAAATTTTGATTGACAGTGTATAGATATCTATACTAGACATTCAAATTTTGAAAGCCGTTAACCACAAACCTGATCAAGTTAATGTAACATTATAAAATTCGAAAGCAGTGAATTTCTAATCTAACTATCAACAACCTTAAACTCGCTTAATGCAATTGTGAAGTTCTTTTGTTCAATAAAGACAAAGTCAGATACTTTTGCGAAGTCCTCGGATATCGCTTGTGATGTCATATTCTAGTTGTACAAAGATATTGTTGAAATAATTTGCATTGTGAAGATCCTTTAAAAAGCATTATTGTATTGTTGAAAGACTGCTTATTTGTTCACTAACGCACTAATGAAAAAATCGATATCCTAGTCTTAACCTAACCCTAAATATAACCCAAACTGTTACCCTAGCTCTAACCCTAATGTAAATCCTAACCCAAATTTAAAATCTTTACCTAAACCCTAATATCATCATTTTGCTCCAGGAAGGTGCTTCCTTCTATTTCTAGAGCCTGGCAGAGCTACAGGGGTTAAATCAATTTTTGAGCACATTTAGTGTTTGTGCACTTTTCATGTACACGTGTGCTTATGTACAAATGATGTGCTCAAGTGTACTATTGACATGCGCTTTTTGTGTTTTTTTCATGCCGTTCTAATCCTTGATGTTACAGCCTCCTGAGCTCCTCCTTCCGTAGTGAGTACATCAAGGTAAGAGAACCTGTCCATCACTTCTGTGTTGTCTCCATCCAAATTTATCATTTAATCTTCATCTTGAAATAACACACCAGGAATGCATTTTCTGCAAGTAAAATCCTTCTCTTTGGTTAAACTTCCATGAACTCCAGAACACCTCTTGTGTACCCAGTGCTGACATTTTGTACACTGTACAGAGTTCCTTCCCACTCCTTTGCCACACACAAAGCTAGGATACTTTTGAATTTGCATTCGCACAAAATTTCTTTTTGTATAAAAAAGCCTTTGTCTTGTTTACATTTCTTTTCATTCCTTTCTTTTGTGAGGCTTTCTTCCATCAAGTGTATCGAGATTCTACCTCTTTCCAGTTATCACCCACCAGCACAATATCATCTGCCCACAGCATTTATTTTACAACTTCTTCTCTGATGTCTTTAGTGACATCATCCATCACCAACGCAAACAGAAGAGGACGTAGTACATGTATCGATCCTTGATGGACTTCAACGTTTACATCAAATCGTTCTGATCTTGTGTATTCTGCCATCACAAATGTTTCAATGTATGTATACATTTTCATAATCGCTTTTATTTCTCTTTCTTACACCCCTTTTCTCTTCAGCGACCACCAAATCACCTCTCTTGGAACACAATCAAAGGCTTTCTCAAGATCCACAAATACCATATATAGATTTCTTCCAACCATCTCATATTTTTTCATCAACTGTCTCATTATGAAGATGGCATCCGTCGTACCTCTACCTGGCATGAAGCCCATCTTCATTTCATCCAGTTTCACAACTTTCCATAGATTTCTTTCAAAAATTTTTTCAATCACTTTTATACCATGCTCTAACAGTTTAATGCTTCTGTAATTTCCACACAATCTTACATCTCCTTTTCCTGTAAAAATTGGAATGAGTACCCAAACCCTAACAATAATTTAAAAAATAAAATAGACTAAATGAGCACCCATTCTTTGTTTTTTGCTCTCTTATTCTCTTTTCAGCAATTTTTACTTGTATGCTAGTGTGCAAATAAGTGCTTCGTTGTTAAAATGCCAAACTTTGCAGTACAGTATCTATAAATTATTGAATATCATTAGGAAGAGTGAATTCATGGACAGTAATTTATTGCAATGTGATACTCTAGTAGCAATGCCAGTAGCGTTGTGATCTATAAGATCTCCATTTGCTCGTTAACCAAAATGCACAATAAGAAAAATACAATTTTTGTAATTTAATGTCCACTTTTGAAACAATATTTAGGGGAGGGGCCAATATTTGTCAAAAATAAAATCAGTAACAACTACCGAATTTATTCAAGTATAGCACGCACTTTATGTATATCGCGTACTCTTAAATTTTCGATTGAAAATTCAAATAAGTTTTTGTTTACATCGTGTTTATAATATCATGTCAACAACGCTCACTCTTAGCTTTGCAGAGGTGTTTTGGGTATAAAATTTTGTGTATTATATGTGATTGAATACGGTAACTAAAAATAAACAATGGATTCAATCGCTTGATGCAAAATATTTAACATAAGCTTTGTAAAAAAATTATAACAGTTCTATTCTGTTAATTACCAATCACCTCTCTCAAACCTTGCTTTATTAGCCCTCCTCCTAAATTATCTCTATGTACTGTTAAAAAATACAGATGATTTGGATTAATACCAGTGAGTTTTTTCAAGGTAAGTGCCGATTTACACTTTAGCGTGGAAATAAGCTGTGCTTATAGAGAATAAGAGAACAAGATTGCTTGCTCATTTTTGCTTTTTCAATTATTATTGCTAGGGTTTGGGTTTATATTTTTATTTTGAGGTTGGGATTAATGTTAGGGTTACAGTTTGGGTTAGGACTAGGATAGCGTTTTTTTGCACGCTGGCTTGAAAATAATCTGTGCTTTTTTTTTAATTTTAAATGACTGGATTTTATTGTTTACTGGCTGGAAGTAAAGCTAGGACTGAAGTTTTATCATCAGCCATCATCCACATATTGTAATTCATGCAACCATTTAAATCATGTTTTTGCAGTGCTAACTTCTGCACATTTCAAAAGCATTAATCTTGACCTAAATTGATCTAAAGTAAAATCTTCGGCTCCTAGAACCCCATTGTCTTCAGCAGCTGGAAGCTCCACCCCCATACCCCAAACCTCAGATTTCTGGCTATGCACTTTGCTAGTAGTATTTGCAATAACAATTTATTTACCAAGTTGCTTTAGCCAGAGTAGAACAAAGGGACCTCTCGATCTTCGACTCAAGCTGCCATCTGCCCATCTATCTACCACACATGGTGGAGGCTTTACAAGGTCCGTTTAGTAGCTGAACGTCAAGCAGGGAAGCTGTGAATACCAAGTTTTATAGTCTTTGGTTTGACTCAGCCAGGAATTGAACTCGAGTTTATTGTTTTAGTAGCAGATGCTCTATCCGCTCGACCTCTGATCAATTGCAGTGCAAATGTGTTACATCAAAATTTTTCTTCAATCACAAGTACTAAAAACTTGGTTCATGAAAGAGTGATAGTGAAAACTAAATTTTAAGTCCTGTAAAAAAAACCGTAAACAGTCCTGGAAAATGACCCGAAAAAGACTTGCAAAGTCTTGAAATTTGGTTTAGCGTTTTTTGTGGCAACCATGTGTACTGCACTATGCCTTTTAAATCTACCATAACATACTATTCCATACTATGCCTACTACGCCATACTCTGGCTATTATGCAATACCCTGCTTAGTGATCATACCAGCATTGTGCCATATTATGACTACTCTGCCTTTGTGCCATACTATGTCGCACTGTGCCAACTATTGTTTACTATGTCTACTATGCATACAATGCTTCATTTGTCTACTATGTTTACAATGCCTACTATGCCATGCCCTGGCTATTATGCCTACTATACCTTCTATTCCATGCTATGCTGACAATGGCTACCATGCCAAACTATGCCTGATCTATCTACTATGACATACTGTAGCTACTGTGCCATACTCTGGCTACTGTGCCATTTTATGCTACTATGTGTATTATGCCTACTAATCTACTATGCCCTGTTAAATCGATCAGCAATGATTAATTGAGAAATTAAACTTGTTGTAAACTGTAGACAGCATAGTTGGCACTGCCAATTCTAATCACCCTTCTACCACGGCTTTTTATCCTTTATAGTAACCAGCAGTTTCTTTTTGAATAGGCGAAGTACTAGTTGGCACAGTAGTGGTGCGCCACCAATCCATTCATGAAACCACGAATTCGATTTTTAACAGCAGTTTTTGTAAACACATGCATGTATTCACATGTTCCTTTTCTTGACAAGTTTTTAAAACTGAACTGCTTTTTATTTACCCTTCTGCTATGGTAAAGCACGACTACCATACTATCGAAGGTAGTAAAACAGTACATGGAATCAAAGTGATGTTGTTGTTTTTTTCGTATCAATAATCCGACAGTAACTCCATTGCTCGAATCCTTAAAATCATATCACAAAAAAAAGGCGATGATTATTGCTTTCAATTTTTCTGACTTATTTTTGAATTCAGCATTGCAGTTTCCTCTTCTTCTTCTTCTTTCTTCATTGCCCGCTTTTCCGTGAGGGTTGCGGGGGCAGTAGCTCAAGATTGAGCCGCCACACCTCACGGTCTTCCATCACCTCCATCATTTCGCTTGGGCGAAGTCCCAAGCGATTCCATCCAAGATCCTCAATGTAATCGGTCCATCTAGTTCTAGGTCGTCCGACTGGTCTTCTCCCACTTGCTTTAGCATGTAAAGCTTGTTTGGGGAGTCTTTCCTGAGGCATTCTGCTTACATGGCCAAACCATCTAAGCTGAGATCTTTCAATTCGGAGAAGTAACGGCTCGATGTTAAGAGATTTTCGAATTTCAGAGCTACGCACCTTGTTAAACAGTGTAACTCCTTCGATTCTTCGTAAAAACCTCATTTCGGACGCTTGCACTTGTGATCGCATTCTTTCGGTCATTACCCAAGATTCATGACCATAAGTGAGAATGGGGACAAAAACTGCTTTGAAAATTGAGAGCTTTGCCTTTTTCGACAATTCTCGTTTCATGACAGAACTGTAAGTGATACCTAAGCATAAGTAACTACCGATACAGCAATTTATTGTTTCATTTCTCAAATCAACATCTTAAGCTTAAATGTTTGCAGCACTGCAACAAGTGTTTATCCTAAAATTCTGTGAGATAGCTGTCAGTTACGATTAGCCTACTGTTAGCAATAGGTAATGTAAAACAGTGAATTCAAAGCGATTCGAATCCAAAGGTATTTGGTAGTGAATATGCAATTTAAACCAAGTATTTGGATTCAGTTTTATGTTGTAAGAAGTTTCACTAAATTTTTATATTTATGTTTTCCAGATTTTTTGATAGAACTAAGCATTTTTGCTTTGCTAATGTACATTGGCTTTTCCATTACCATCCATTTTTTTGCTTAAAAGTGGTGCTTGCCTTGTAATGCTCAGTACTATTCTTGAAATGTCATTCTTAATTAAAGCAGAATATAGCGCCTTGAAGACGATATTATCCTGCCTTGGAAATAAACAATAAGAGAGAGATCAAGACTTAATCAAGATCTGCTGCTTGAATACGTATACGCCTACAAGAAGAAACATGTCCCATTGTTCCAGGCGACATTTTTTTCCTATGTTTTGAAAACTGATTTGAAGAAATGATGAAGAGCAACAGAGTTTTTATGAGTGGCCCATATGCTTCTTCCAAATGACACTGACTCTGGTTTGCAAGCAGCAAAATGTCAATTCTTTGAAGACTTTTAGGAGCATTCTATAGTAAGTAACTTAAAAAAGCTAATTCTTAAATTAATAACCAGAAATCATTGTGAATGCTTGAACAATATTACTAATTGCAACAAATATGTTTTAGTTGCCCATTTATGCTGGTATTTTTAAAGCTAACTAACGGTAACTGTCACCATCTAAGTGTTAATTGAGAACTTAGAAAATGGTATTGATGACCTGAATATGCTAAAAGCATGAAAAGTGGCAAAGAAAATTTTGTGGAAAGAAATGAGTTTTGAAAAGAATTACAGATACAACTGCCAGTTCATGAAGTTGCGCTAGAAGTAGCTGTAATTTGCTGTACGGATGCATAGCTGAATTTTTTTTATTTTAATTTTTGTAGTATTATGATGAATTTTTCTGCTATGGATGCATTTAAGATCACAACTCGTTGTTGTCAACATCGTTTCTTGCAAATTGCTGAAATTAAAATTTTTGTGGTTTCATGCAGTATTTTTCAATGTTTTTCAGAGTATGAAAATGCATCTTGAGCAAGATCAACCTTGATAGAGATTTCAATATCACGCTGCCAAGCAAGCCATCATAAAACAGCCTCAACCAGAGACATTATTCACATAGAAGCAACTATTGATTATAAACATCTGAAAACATTGTTTTGCCAAAACATCTGGCCAATGTGTACTAAACTTTTCACGATGTATTCGTCCATGTCAAAATTTGCACAAAAATTACAGTTTTTAAGACTGTTTGATTTAGTTTAAATGCACTGTAATGTTTACGTATTCGTTGACAGTTTTTTCCTACAATACGTACCTAGTCAGTTAACATGTTTAGCATGGTATAGTGAGATTAATTTTTAGCACTGCATGAAAACGGATCATAGGATCAACTAAAATACGTATCTTAGAAACGTTTGGTCGCGTAGGATGTAAAAATTTGGTGAAAAATCGTTTCAGATTTAAATTAGAGAAATTTTATCATCATGATTATTTTGCTCCAGGAGTGTGTGTGCTATTCCTGGAGCCCAGTTATTTTCCCCGTACGTATCGGTCAGCCGATTTTTGCAGCCTGCTTGGCCATTTTTCACGATTTTGTGCATCAAACCTGTTGCAATTATGTTACATTGCAGCGCTTCTTTCCTTCTCTTTTTCGGCCTTTTTCTTGCCCACCAACTTCCTAAGTGTAGTGCCTTTACTGGACCTCTTTTTTCATCTATTCTCTCGACATGCCCCAGCCATCGCGATCATTGTTCTCTCAAAAACTCTTCCAATATCTCTACACCCGTCATCTCAGGAATATGCTCATTGTTTATTTTATCCTTTAAGGCATTTCTACTTATGTTTCGCAGCATCATGTAATCTTCAACTTCCTTTCATCTTTTAATCTCAATCGGCTACATTCAGCTCCATAAGTAAGAGCACTTCTCACGTAGCTCTTGTATAAGGTGCCTCTAACGTCTAATTAGAGAAATTGCATAAATAATCAAAAAATTCATTACCTGTTTTGATACTAAAAAAGTACATTAACACAAGATTAATTTAGAGCTGATTGTCGCGTGCTGTAATTTTAGTTTTTGAGAGTGTTTACAGTAATTTTGGTGGGCAGCGTGGCCAAGATAATAAAGGCGTTGTTTTTACAACGACCCTTGATCGCATGATATCTGCGTTTAACCCGCACTCTGGTCACGTTGCGTGTTTGGATAAGACGCTTTACGATGATTATCTCTGCTTGGTGGCTTCGAACAAGCAGCGAATTTATTGAACAAGATGAACAGCGGACCGCTGTAAACTCTTAAGTGTGTGAATCATCCAGCCAGTTTCGGTAGTTCGAAATTAATGTTTGAAATGTTTGTTCTCATTTTGGGCTGAGGTTACAAAGATATTCAACCAATACAAAGAGAAAGCCGCCTAAAAAGTTATTTTCCAAGTTCTGAGTGTATTCTTCCAGCCTGAATTTCCAAATTCGAATTGGTCTCGCAATGTTACTGCAATGTAAATATTATTTAGTCTCTCTTTTTCATTGGAAGTTCAAGCAGAGAAAACTGATTCAGGATTTTCAAAAGCTTTTTAGGGGGAAATATCTATTTGTATGTGTTAAATATCTTAGCAAACGCTGCCCCAAAATTAGAACAAAACATTTCAAAACCTATATTTTGATTTAAGCCAATGTAAACTACCACAATAGGTTTGATGATTGAACTCCATTTAAGCAGGTGCAGATTCCTCCAATCACGAAGTAGTTATCGCACCCGCAAAGTGGCGTATCATTTAATAGTTAGCGTCTGACGCTGTCCGGTGAAAGCAGGATAAATTAAATATGCACTGCAACAGGTATTTTTGAAGTTGTTCCAAAACGAGCGTAATTTATTTTTGACGTTTAAATGCCAATGCGAACTAGCCCTGAGAAGTTCAAACTGGAAGTGAAAATGATTTTTTCCTGACCACTTTTTGTGCTGCATAATGTTTTATTTAAGTTTGTTAAATGTGCAATAAATTTTGGATACAATGATTTGTAAGCTGTCTGTTTATTATAAGTCTTACTAGTTTGCATTGAAATAGGAGAAGTTTTGCAGTTAGATTTATTCAGCTCTCGTGCATGTTAAATTACGCCTACTAACTCTTCGGGATTCTGTTTGCTAAGCTGAAACATTATGACGGATGTACTACATTTGGTTCCTAATTGGAAGTTGGTCAGCGCAAATGAATTTCATCCTAGAACACTGCGCACCTGATTACATTGGATGTTACGTTAAGGTAGATCGGGCTTGTTTCTAGACAAGGCTTCGAACTCGAAAAAACTCCAACTCTTTGACGAACTCGAAACCATAACTTTTCTGAACTTCAACTCGAATAAAATTGTTTGAGTTCATAAAAAAAGAAATTTAGAGGTTAAAAAAATTGTCGGAAATAAATAATTTTTAATGACCAAGCCGTGAAATCGAGATTGCGTTCATTTTTGTTTATGTCGTGGCAACCGAAAAAAACAGCACGCATGCAAAAAAAGTAATTGAGTAAAAAAAAAACTTAATTTATTTTTGTTAGCTTGAACTCGAAACCTTTGGTATTTTTGCTGAACTTGAACTCGAAAAACTTAAAGAACTGAAATTTGAACTTGGATAAAAATCGGTCGAATTCGCAGCCCTGATTCTAGCTCGGCTTAGCCAAACACTCAAAAATTGATATTTATTACTCCTTGCTATGTCATTCAGCATTAAAGGGGACAGTGTATCGCTTCTACTGCTGGTGGAAGACACTAGACGCGTAGTTGCACCATGTACAGCTGCTTGACTCGAAACTCAAAAGTTGTTTGCATGTTTTCTTACCAAAATGACTTGTCAAACTAAATGCTCACCTTTCAACCCTTTTTACATGGATTAGCGTCCAAAACTTGATAAACAAGCTAAAACAGTCCAAAACTAAGTTAAACAGTTTTGATAGTTTGATAATGATAGATGAACCAATGCAATTATTAAAATAGTTCGTTGCAAAGCATTTCGATTTGAGTCTATGCGGTAACAATTTACATTACATCCTAAGGTGTTTTGCTTATCAATAGAATTTCTCATGAAATATGTTTTCCGCAAACATGAAATTACGCAGATAACAAAATAACAACAATCATAGCTATGAACGTTTATTACAATTTGTTACAGTTAATGAGGGTGTTCTTCCTTCACCAAAAAACTTATACGAGAAGAACTCAATTGTTTTTGACATATACAGTAGGGTGCTCCAAAAAAAATGTAACTACTTTAATTTGCTTTCATTTGCACAGTTTTTTCACAAGAAACTTAAAACGCGAGATATATTTCGTCACATAGGTTGGATTGTTTCTGAAAGTCAAAGAAACTTCTTGTAGTCTACATGTTTAATAAGACACCCGTTTCTGTCGAAACATGCTTTCACGCGCATGCAGAAATTTTGGCCCACTTTTTGCCATGTGTCGTTGGTTACTTCAGCTGCATCATCTGCCACGTTCTGCTAAAATCAGCTTGCATTTGAAGTCTGTTGGCATAAATCTTCCCTTTTGCTACTCTCCAGAACTACAAATCAAGTGGAATTAGGTCTGAACTGTGGGGGGCCCACTCATGATCTGTGTTGAGGCTGATCAGGCGGTTCTTGAAAAAACCCCGTAGGTGCTTCAATAATGCAAGGGCTGTGTGAGGTCTAGCGCCATCCTGTATAAACCAAGCCAGTCTCAACTGTTCTTGGGTTAGTTTCTGAGTCAGGTCACCATGAAACTGGTCAAGAATAGCGATATAACGCTCACTGTTGATGGTAACGGTGTGCCCATTTTCTTTGAACCAGTAAGGTCCCAGCAAAATGTGTTTTGCATTGAAAGCCACAAACTCAGTGACCTTCGGACCGTTGAGGTGCTCCTCACCGATTTCTTCTGGCTACTTTGTGGAGAAGCACCTCAAAGGTCCGAAGGTCTTTGCGGTCACTTTCTGGTGAAAGTAGCCCAGAAGAAATCGGTGAGGAGCACCTCAACGGTCTGAAGGTCACTGAGTTTGTGCCCTTCAATGCAAAGCACATTTTGCTGGGACCTTACTGGTTCAAAGAAAATGGGCACACCGTTACCATCAACAGTGAGCGTTATATCGCTATTCTTGACCAGTTTCATGGTGACCTGACTCAGAAACTAACCCAAGAACAGTTGAGACTGGCTTGGTTTATACAGGATGGCGCTAGACCTCACACAGCCCTTGCATTATTGAAGCACCTACGGGGTTTTTTCAAGAACCGCCTGATCAGCCTCAACACAGATCATGAGTGGGCCCCCCACAGTCCAGACCTAATTCCACTTGATTTGTAGTTCTGGAGAGTAGCAAAAGGGAAGATTTATGCCAACAGACTTCAAATGCAAGCTGATTTTAGCAGAACGTGGCAGATGATGCAGCTGAAGTAACCAACGACACATGGCAAAAAGTGGGCCAAAATTTCTGCATGCGCGTGAAAGCATGTTTCGACAGAAACGGGTGTCTTATTAAACATGTAGACTACAAGAAGTTTCTTTGACTTTCAGAAACAATCCAACCTATGTGACGAAATATATCTCGCGTTTTAAGTTTCTTGTGAAAAAACTGTGCAAATGAAAGCAAATTAAAGTAGTTACATTTTTTTTGGAGCACCCTGTACTTTTAAATGACTCAAGCAAGACCAATAATTTTTTTGATATCAACAGATGTTTGAGAGGAACATATTTTGACATAGTCTGGGAGTACCCCCCAAATGGACCCCCAAAAATCAATATTTAACATGCGTCGGTCGTTGTATGGGCTTGCTTTTAGTAAGCTCCCGTCTAGTTTAACTTAAATGACGTCGTAAGACGTTTTTGGGACGCAACTACTTTGACTTAAGTGTACTAAGATTCAGTGTGAAAACAAAAACATGCTTAAAACTAGAGCTACCTTTTAAAACTAGGCCACTGGCGTTACGATGATGATGTCATCAACTCAAAACCAGTTTTTCTAAAAAAGTTTGGTGAACACCAACTCGCATTCCAAATTTGGTGCTCTTATGACTCTTAGTTTAGAAGTTAGATAGAGAGCAATTTTGCCCCCCTCCCCCTGTTCCGAATCTGGCAGGTCCGTTTGATTTAAATGGGATCGGCTGATCCGAATCAACCGATCGGTACACTACTGGGTCTACATTCAGATTCACGGCACGAAACCGTCACCTACGACAGAGCAGAAGGTTCATGAAGGTCCGTTATCTCCAATTACCGCTGAGTTTCTCTCGCTTGTGTTTATCACAACAACAATTGGCTGACAGATTATAATTTTATTACTTAGTCGTAACTAGTTTTGCCTTATTCAAATAGAGCGCAAAAAAAAAATACAAAAATCAACAGTTAATTAGAAAAGATGCCAACGCACAGCACTTACACTAACTTAAACAACAACAAAAACTGATTCTGACTCAGCTATAATTATGCAGTGCACAAAATAATTATAATTAAAATACCTGCTCTGTTTATGTTTTGTAACAAGAAAACTACAGTGTTATTGAATCAAGAGAAAAAGACTTTACCCAGCATTGCTGCAGTAAAATATGCGCTCGAATTAACTAAAGTGTTACTCATATGAACATTAAATCGATCTGTCACCAAAGCAGTGGACAGCATCATAATCAGAAAGCAGGAAGCCGCACTTAATACAAATAAACAGGCAAAATACCAGCGAATCGGCACAACGCAGTTACGTGTGATATATTGAATTCTGGAACAGCCAGTTAGTCAAGCGGCAACGCGTTCTCTCTGGAGCGGGAGGTCTGAGGTTCAAATTCTAGCCGGTCAAATCGGACGAGGTGTTGCCAACATTTCTTCAAAAGGAGCTGTGTTGCCCGGGCGCAATGACGCGGGGATGAGCCCAACACACTCGTAACACACTTCGGCGTAATACTACGAGTATAATGAAAGATTTGAGTGATATTGAATTCTGCGTAAATATTCATGTTCTACGACATAGGAATAAGGGAATACACAAACAGAGGCAGGTTGGATAGCTTAGGCATGAAGGGGAAACTAGCGGTCTCATAACCTAAGAGCTACACTCCACCCTACCGTGTAAAATGCGTTGGTCAAATAATCCATGTAAAAAGGGTTGAAAGGTGAGCATTTAGTTTGACAAGTCATTTTGGTAAGAAAACATGCAAACAACTTTTGAGTTTCGAGTCAAGCAGCTGTACATGGTGCAACTACGCGTCTAGTGTCTTCCACCAGCAGTAGAAGCGATACACTGTCCCCTTTAATGCTGAATGACATAGCAAGGAGTAATAAATATCAATTTTTGAGTGTTTGGCTAAGCCGAGCTAGAATCAGGGCTGCGAATTCGACCGATTTTTATCCAAGTTCAAATTTCAGTTCTTTAAGTTTTTCGAGTTCAAGTTCAGCAAAAATACCAAAGGTTTCGAGTTCAAGCTGACAAAAATAAATTTTTTTTTTTACTCAATTACTTTTTTTGCATGCGTGCTGTTTTTTTCGGTTGCCACGACATAAACAAAAATGAACGCAATCTCGATTTCACGGCTTGGTCATTAAAAATTATTTATTTCCGACAATTTTTTTAACCTCTAAATTTCTTTTTTTATGAACTCAAACAATTTTATTCGAGTTGAAGTTCAGAAAAGTTATGGTTTCGAGTTCGTCAAAGAGTTGGAGTTTTTTCGAGTTCGAAGCCTTGTCTAGAAACAAGCCCGATCTACCTTAACGTAACATCCAACGTAATCAGGTGCGCAGTGTTCTAGGATGAAATTCATTTGCGCTGACCAACTTCCAAATAGGACCCAAGGGGGGACGCGTCCCCCCATCGAGATTTAGGCGTCCCCCAATCGAGATTTGAGCGCTGGTTGATGAGGAGAAAAAGACCTACAAAGTCCGGTCGAATATAACACCAAATTCCGCGGGAATAGTGATTCAGACGAAAAAGCACTTCAAGTTTCGGCGAAGACCTTTTTTTTTTTTGGTCTTCACCTAATTGTCGGCGAAAAAACACATTAATTTTTTGACTCTCGGCGAAGCTTTTATTTTTTGGTTTTCAATTAATGTCGTCGACGGAATTATGTAATCTTCACGAAAGTTCAGTCAAGGCTGCAAAAGCGTCCTCCCATGCAAAATTTTACGATTTAAGTACTGAGTATATCGGTCGTGATTTTTCAGCTTAGCAAACAGAATCCCGAAGAGTTAGTAGGCGTAATTTAACATGCACGAGAGCTGAATAAATCTAACTGCAAAACTTCTCCTATTTCAATGCAAACTAGTAAGACTTATAATAAATAGACAGCTTACAAATCATTGTATCCAAAATTTATTGCACATTTAACAAACTTAAATAAAACATTATGCAGTACAAAAAGTGGTCAGGAAAAAATCATTTTCACTTCCAGTTTGAACTTCTCAGGGCTAGTTCGCATTGGCATTTAAACGTCAAAAATAAATTACGCTCGTTTTGGAACAACTTCAAAAATACCTGTTGCAGTGCATATTTAATTTATCCTGCTTTCACCGGACAGCGTCAGACGCTAACTACTAAATGATACGCCACTTTGCGGGTGCGATAACTACTTCGTGATTGGAGGAATCTGCACCTGTTCGAAGCCACCAAGCAGAGATAATCATCGTAAAGCGTCTTATCCAAACACGCAACGTGACCAGAGTGCGGGTTAAACGCAGATATCATGCGATCAAGGGTCGTTGTAAAAACAACGCCTTTATTATCTTGGCCACGCTGCCCACCAAAATTACTGTAAACACTCTCAAAAACTAAAATTACAGCACGCGACAATCAGCTCTAAATTAATCTTGTGTTAATGTACTTTTTTAGTATCAAAACAGGTAATGAATTTTTTGATTATTTATGCAATTTCTCTAATTAGACGTTAGAGGCACCTTATACAAGAGCTACGTGAGAAGTGCTCTTACTTATGGAGCTGAATGTAGCCGATTGAGATTAAAAGATGAAAGGAAGTTGAAGATTACATGATGCTGCGAAACATAAGTAGAAATGCCTTAAAGGATAAAATAAACAATGAGCATATTCCTGAGATGACGGGTGTAGAGATATTGGAAGAGTTTTTGAGAGAACAATGATCGCGATGGCTGGGGCATGTCGAGAGAATAGATGAAAAAAGAGGTCCAGTAAAGGCACTACACTTAGGAAGTTGGTGGGCAAGAAAAAGGCCGAAAAAGAGAAGGAAAGAAGCGCTGCAATGTAACATAATTGCAACAGGTTTGATGCACAAAATCGTGAAAAATGGCCAAGCAGGCTGCAAAAATCGGCTGACCGATACGTACGGGGAAAATAACTGGGCTCCAGGAATAGCACACACACTCCTGGAGCAAAATAATCATGATGATAAAATTTCTCTAATTTAAATCTGAAACGATTTTTCACCAAATTTTTACATCCTACGCGACCAAACGTTTCTAAGATACGTATTTTAGTTGATCCTATGATCCGTTTTCATGCAGTGCTAAAAATTAATCTCACTATACCATGCTAAACATGTTAACTGACTAGGTACGTATTGTAGGAAAAAACTGTCAACGAATACGTAAACATTACAGTGCATTTAAACTAAATCAAACAGTCTTAAAAACTGTAATTTTTGTGCAAATTTTGACATGGACGAATACATCGTGAAAAGTTTAGTACACATTGGCCAGATGTTTCGGCAAAACAATGTTTTCAGATGTTTATAATCAATAGTTGCTTCTATGTGAATAATGTCTCTGGTTGAGGCTGTTTTATGATGGCTTGCTTGGCAGCGTGATATTGAAATCTCTATCAAGGTTGATCTTGCTCAAGATGCATTTTCATACTCTGAAAAACATTGAAAAATACTGCATGAAACCACAAAAATTTTAATTTCAGAAATTTGCAAGAAACGATGTTGACAACAACGAGTTGTGATCTTAAATGCATCCATACTACAAAAGTTCAGTATAATATTTAAAAAAAAATCCAGATATAGCTATCCATACCGAAAATTACAGCTACTTCAAGTTCAACTTCATGAACTAGCATTTGTATCTGTAATTCTTTTCAAAACTCATTTCTTTCCACAAAATTATCCTTTGCCACTTTCAGGCTGTCAAGTCGTTGAATTAAAAAAATGAATAAAAAATGACTGCTGAACATAAAAAAAAAAGACAATTTGCAAGTATAAATAATGACAAATAATGACTATTTTCAAGTATATTCTAACTAAACTTACCATATATTTTAGACAAAAAACCGGGACGGTCGAAGAGAACCAAAAAACTGAACTTAAGACCAGCCAAAAAGGTCTTCGTGTAGTTTTGCAAGATTTTTTAGGTGATCTCGAAAAAAAAAGGTCTTCATTTCAATGACTTACGATTTATTGTAATATATCGAGTGATCTCAAAACATATCAGTAAATTAATTAGAAAATAATGAAATAATGACAACGATTCCAAAACAATAAAAAATAATGAAATTGAAAAAAAAAAATAATGAAAAAAATGAAATAATGACACACTTGACAGCCTGCAATTTTCATGCTTTTAGCATGCTCAGGTCATCAATACCATTTTCTAAGTTCTCAATTGCCTAACAAAGTCCAACCTCAGACCTCCACGTGGTGTCGGGTGGAATCAGTGAAAACACTGACAAATCGAAGCAATGACAACCGCGCAATGAAGATGGGTGAGGTTAAGGAGAGCAGGAATTACCAACCAGGCAATAGCGCAAGCAAAGATCTGGTACTGCAAAGTCCTGCTGTCTAATTTTCCGACCCCTGACTCTAAAGGCTAACAGGAGGTTGCTGGCAAATATTAAAACCGGTGGTGATAGAACAATATTGAGGAGGAATGTCAATGTGAGTACAGGGTACAACAGATGAAACGTGCTGCCGTGTCGCGGCCACAAGAAGGGAAGGATGCTGGTCCTAGTCTAGCCAACATAGGACTTTGTGTCCGATCGCTTGTGAAAATTCCCGTGCACCTGTAGTTCCAGTTCTACAATGATTAGTCTGTCATTTGCGGTGTTGATAAGTCGTCATCGGCAGAAATGGCAGTTAGTAGCCTCCTGGTAGTTTGGATAATCTGGTCTTTGGATCTTTTCCCAGTTTAGCGAAAACCAATTCTATGACTATGATAATGTCATTCCATCAAGAGAAGCAACACGGATCATACCCCTAAATTCAGAAAAAGTGCCACAGTTACAACCACCATGAATTCTTGAGTGACAACGCCAAAAAATGTAATACTCGGCCATGTGCACCTTCTAGCCCAGATGTCCAAAAGTATCAAATCTGAGCCGTCAAGTTGAGAAGGTTCCTTTGCTGAAGGAATCGGTATCAGAAGCTGAGGGTACAGCAAATATGGTATGGTCGGCTGTGAAACCGAACATCACCTCAACTTCCCCTGTGGAGCCTCAGAATCCAAGTAATTTCTCGGAAGTTTCTTGCAAGTCTAAGATGAAGCAGAGGGAAAAATCAAATAAAGCCACTACGACACCTAGGTTATCCTTTCATGATTTGGAGTGGTGGCAACTTAACGTACACAAATGTAAAGCAGCAAGCCATACAGCTTATGAACCATGGACATATGCCACTAAAATCAGAAGTAAGTTACGAGGCTGGAACCTCTTTCAAGGTATTGAAAAGGGTAATCGTCCTCGGGCGTATATTCATGTTACTCCTGATCTCTTTTGTTCTCTAATCCCGATGTTTTCAAATGAGGATATTGTGGCAGTTAACAATGTAAGCCGAAGGGAGATGATTTTGTTTTCGTATCGAAATACATGGCAGCCAAAGAACCTGCTCTGCCCAACTCATTAAGAGATCTGTTAGACTTCACAGAAAATGAACAATTCCCTAGTTTTGTAAGAACCGATGCAAACGCACATCACACTATATGGGGATCCTCAAAAGGATCTGCTAGCATATTGTGCTAGTACAAAGCTGAATTTCTGCAACGTAGGTAATAAACCAACATTCAGAACTAAAACGCATGAAGAAGTTCTGAACTTAACCTTAGTGAACTGGTGTGCATGGGACTGAGTAGTTGCCTGGCATGTCAGCAACGTGCTATCATTCTCGGATCGCATGTATATTAGGTTCCAGATTAAAAGCAGAATCCAAAATCAGTATAAAATGTTTCGTAATGTTCGTCATACGTGCTGGAACAAGTATGTAAATGAACTCAAACAAAAACTAAATGAACGAATATTACAACCAGTACCTTCCTCAAAAGAAGACATTGACGTGCTGCTGGCAAATAAGGTTCATTCAGTAACACCTAAATCATATGAAGCTGATTGCCCAATGCGAAAGTCACTTTGTAAGAAAGATAACATTTGGTGGAATTCTGAGCTAGCAAGACTTTGAAAAGAGGCTCGCCAAGCTTGGAGAAAAGCCATTAAAACAAAAAAAGATTGGGAGACTCAAAAGCTCGCCCTATCCTACTTCAAAAAAGCTGTCAGAAAAGCAAAGCGCGATTCATGGCATAGCTTTGTAGAGAGAATGAATAGTCAAACACCAAGGGCTCGGCTGGTTAAATTATTCAAAAGAATGAAATGGTGCGCGTTCGTAATGTAATTAAACACAACGAAAAATTCACAAAGCCTCCACTAGAAACTTTGAACTATCTGCTCGATATCTTATCACAGGGTAGCCAGCAGACAGAAAACCATGCAATTAGGTCCGACTTAGTGGACAATCCATTTATGAGACCTGAAGATACTGAAATAATTGCAAACTTATGTTCATTCGAGCGTATGGAAGCAGCTATTAATGAATTTCAACCATTCAAAGCACCAGAGCCAGACGGGCTCTATCCTGTACTGTTACAGAAAGGTTGGAATCAACTGAAAGGATATTACAACGTCATTTTTCAAGCATGCCTGAGACACAGCTACCGGTATGTGCCATTGGCATGGAAAGAAGGCACAGGTATATTTCTCCCCAAAACCCGAAAAGAAATGCTAGTTTAAAGCTAAATCCTTCTGTACGATCAATTTAAGTTCTTTCCAACTGAAATGGTTGGCAAGACTAATTCTGTATCAAATTAATGAAGATAATAACGTGCAGGTAAAGCTTTCCACATCACAGTATAGATTTCGTGCAGGTGTTTCTATGGAAACTGCTTTGCATGAGTTTGTGCACCGTCAAGAGCATTGCCTTGTTGGAAAAAAGCCGGCTAAGGGTTTTTTCCTGGATATTGTTGGTGACTCGACAAGATTACCTTCCATGGTTTTGTTCTGGCTCTGCAAGGGCTGGGCATGTCTAAGATTTTCACCAAATGGATAGAGAATTTACTAAGACATCGCATAGTCCAAGTAGAATCATATGGTAGTAAAGTTAAAAGGGAAGTAGTGAAGGGGAACCCGCAAGGTAGTATCCTGTCACCTTTTCAGTGGGACTGTGTCTTGAACAGCCTGTTGCTAGAGTTACGTAGCAGTGGCTTTTATGTTCAAACCTATGCTTATGATCTAGCAGAGTTGGTCTCTCATGCTGATATGCTTTGGATCAGAGGTATGGCCCAAAAAGCAATAAACATTGCTGCAAACTGGGCTTCGAAACAAGAGCTACAGTTTAGCAGCAAAACCGAAATTGTACCGTTCACTCACAAACGGAATCTAGATTCGGTTTCCTTGTCAATGAATGGTTCAAAACTTGAACTTTCCATGGAAGCAGGGCTATGTTACTCTGAACAGCAAGCTAACCTGGAAACCACATGTTACCCGAATTACCCGCTAAGCAACTACAGCATTAACGCAATGTACAAAAATTTTGGGTAAAACATGAGGAATAAAATCATCTATGATGACATGGATATACACAGCTATGATACATTCAATCTTGTCGTATGCATGTGTGTTCTGGGCTGGCGGTCTCAACAAAAAGTATCTAGTGAGGAAACTCACAAATATGCAGAGACTTGCTTGCCAGATGATTTCATCAGCTTCTCCTGGCACCCTACTGGTGCTCTGGAAATATTGTTCAAGATAACTCCCATTGAGGAATTCTTATTGGCTGAGGCAGTACAAGGGTTATACAGAATCACTATTATTGGGCTCTGGCATGTCAACCCAGTTGGTTCCTTTGGGAAAACGAAAAGCCATGTTGATGATTGCATTGAGGCTAAAAGATTCTTACCTCTGCTGCAAATGCCAGCTGACCGCATAAAGAAATCAGAGGTATTTGAGAAAAATTTTGAATGTCAAATTATGGATAAAAAGAATGCTATCATATCTGGAAAGGATTCTAAATCAGAACACTGTTAAGGTTTACACTGATGGCTTGAAACTAGATGGGAGAGTACGTGAGGGTTTTTATGCAGAATACCCAAACAACTCCCCAAAACAAGCATTTTTCACCATGGAATAAACAGCACCGCATTCCAGGCAGAAGTCTTAGCTATTTCAGAAGTGACCAAGAACCTGCTTTTGGAAAAAATGCACAATCAAAGTATTGTTGTGCTGGTTGATAGTTTTAAAGTACACTGTAACATCAGTTACAGTCCTCAACTACATTAGAAACCCAAATCAGTTAGGTAAACAAAATCACGTTAGTATTGCCTGGATTCCTGGACATGTAAGGGTACATGGTAACGAAGTGGCAGACTATGTAGCCAAATCAGGATCTAAATCAAAAATACATGGCCCTAAACCTTTTACGACAGTCCTGTGTGCTAGTTGTGTTAGCATGGTTAAGGACTGATCCACAGATAGATGGAAATCTATGCAGAATAAACGACAAGACTGCTTAAGGATGAAGGAGTCTGTAGGTTGGACATCTTCACGATTAACAAAACGTCTTCTTAACCTTACGAGGCCTCGACTGAATAGAGTACCAGTAGTGCAAGTTTTAACTGGGCACTGCAATCTAAAGCGGCACAAGAAAACTACAGGTCATGCTGAGTCTTCTTTGTGACCAAAATTAAGCCTAGAAGATGAAACACCAAATCATCATGTTGGCATGTGTAAGCTTTACCAAGATATTCATATTAAACCATTCGGAATCACCAAAATCACTGTTCACAACGTGGTAATGAAATGTAACATTAACAAACTGGTCAAGTACTTAAAAGAAGCCGGAAGGCTTTCTGAGTTTGACCAGTAACCAAACAAAACAACAGTAACTAGCAGCTACAGTTGCAATGGGCCCAAATGAGGCCTACGCAATGTGTAGGTGAACTTTACCTAACGATAGCAGATTTGCTTGCACCACTGCCTATTAATAACAATAATAAGTTTTCAATTAATACCTAAATGGTGACAGTTACCGTTAGTTAGCTTTAAAAATACCAGCATAAATGGGCAACTAAAACATATTTGTTGCAATTAGTAATATTGTTCAAGCATTCGCAATGATTTCTGGTTATTAATTTAAGAATTAGCTTTTTTAAGTTACTTACTATAGAATGCTCCTAAAAGTCTTCAAAGAATTGACATTATGCTGCTTGCAAACCAGAGTCAGTGTCATTTGGAAGAAGCATATGGGCCACTCATAAAAACTCTGTTGCTCTTCATCATTTCTTCAAATCAGTTTTCAAAACATAGGAAAAAAATGTCGCCTGGAACAATGGGACATGTTTCTTCTTGTAGGCGTATACGTATTCAAGCAGCAGATCTTGATTAAGTCTTGATCTCTCTCTTATTGTTTATTTCCTAGGCAGGATAATATCGTCTTCAAGGCATTATATTCTACTTTAATTAAGAATGACATTTCAAGAATAGTACTGAGCATCACAAGGCAAGCACCACTTTTAAGCAAAAAAATGGATGGTAATGGAAAAGCCAATGTACATTAGCAAGCAAAAATGCTTAGTTCTATCAAAAAATCTGGAAAACATAAATATAAAAATTTAGTGAAACTTCTTACAACATAAAACTGAATCCAAATACTTGGTTTAAATTGCATATTCACTACCAAATACCTTTGGATTCGAATCGCTTTGAATTCACTGTTTTACATTGCCTATTGCTAACAGTAGGATAATCGTAACTGACAGTTATCTCACAGAATTTTAGGATAAACACTTGTTGCAGTGCTGCAAACATTTAAGCTTAAGATGTTGATTTGAGAAATGAAACAATAAATTGCTGTATCGGTAGTTACTTATGCTTAGGTATCACTAACAGTTTTATTTAGTGTCTTAGAGGAAACTGCAATGCTGAATTTAAAAATAAGTCAGAAAAATTGAAAGCAATAATCATCGCCTTTTTTTGTGATATGATTTTAAGGATTAGAGCAATGGAGCTTTTCTCCAAAAAAAAAAGTATTTTTTCCAAGTATTTTATTTCATTTTTTTGGTTTCAAATAACAGTTTGTTTATAAAAAACCAGTTTTTTTTACAATTTTTCATGTAAAACATTTCATACACGTGCTATAGTTTAAATTTATGATGCTCAATGCATTCCATGCAATAGAAATAAAAAGATAGATGAAAACATGTCAGTGAGAGCTCTCTCAGTACTACACATAGTGCTGTCATTAAGGGTAGCCCTCCGACCAGTCATTTTACCTCATTCTTAAGAGGGTTGAGGTCACAGAGGAACTCTGAGGAGACTCAACAATTGGACCACACCTAAGATCTGAGCCAGAGCTCAGAAGTCAATGATAGATAGAGAGGAATGGGCTCGGCAGTCACCTTTATCAAAACTTCTAACCCCACCCTCTGCCAACAGAAAGAATTCGTGTACAGCTTAAAGATTGCACACAAACAATGTTCTCTCATCGATCCTTTTCCCACCAATCACTACTCAGCTTTTTTCTATAGCCGCTACGTTTCCTGCACTCTCCATTCTGACGATTTTTCTTGACAAGTGTCAGATGATAAGCTTCGAAGATATTAAAAGTAAAACTTTTTTGTTTGAAAAACGTTTTTTTTGGAAAGGGCTTTTATTTGAAAATAAATATATGTTTAAAAAAAAATTAAAACAATTTTTTTGAAAAAAAAAATTTTTTGAAGAAAAACTTTTTCTGGAAAAAAAATTTTTTTTCACCTCTGGTGCCTAAAACTCCGGGTGAAGAATTGGCGGCACCTAAATATTCTGCGCCTAAAAGTCACGGTCTATCCACTATGCTATGGATACTGCTACTAGCAGTAATATTGCTACTAGAGTATTACATTGCAATAAATTACTGTCCATAATTCACTCTTCCTAATAATACTCAATTATTTATACATACTGTACTGCAAATTTTGGCATTTTAACAAGAAAGTGCTTATTTGCTCTCAAGCACACGAGTAAGAATTGTGAAAAGAGAATATGAGAGCAAAGAAGGGGCGCTGATTTAATCTCTTTTAGTTTTTAAATAGGTTACAGGTTTTTCGTTAAGATTTTAAGTTTGGCTTAGGATTAACATTAGGGCTAGAGCTAGGAGAACAGTTTGGGCCAACGATAGCTTTGTACAATTACAAAGTGCCGATACCAGTTTTTATAAAAAACTTCACATTTTATCCTGGTAAATTACGGAAAAACTTTCCACGTATTTTTCAGAAATTATAAACAAATTTTAAAAACTTTTCAAAGCAGAAAAAAAATCCTGAGTTTTTCCAGGATGTAGCAACCCTGAGTATAGTATGCAGGGTTTGAAATTAATGCTTGCCCGAGGCAAGCTACTTTTCGGCTTCACTTGCCTGACTGGCAAAGTCAATAAAATTCAACATATAAAGTAAGCAATGTTGAACAAGATTATTTAAAAACACAAATTACTGCTTTTGCTACAGTCCAGTAAAATAAATGCAAGTAAAGTAAGCTCTTGCTTGCATTATTTTAGCACAATCACCAAACTTAGTACTTGTTAATCGAAAGCAGGTCGCAGATTTGTTCGATAATCAGATGCGCTTTGCAATTCTTTCGGCGTAATATGTTTCATTCTTTTTCAGCCAAAATTTTTTTCATGCTTGCCACTCTAATCACTCTTTTGGATATCACAAGTACTACTCTGTGTTGTAAGACAGCGAGGTTGAAAATTCGGCAAATTTTTATTTAAGTTTTTTTTAAGTACAGTACTTTAGTTTTTCTTCCATTTTTTACACAAAAAAAATTAAGCTTTCTAGTTGCTGCAATTTGTGAAATATTTGAGATTGAAAAACAACAGGCAATTGTAATAAAAAATTGTTAACGTAACAATTAAAATGATTATAATCCCAAAAACACATTTTGTAAATTGAATGATTGAGAAAAAAGCAATGATGGCAATCGCATCAATGATTTCTGTGACACTTGTTATGCAAGAAAACCGCAATGTGATGCAGAGTAGAACAATAGATGTGATTTTTTTGTGGTAATTCTAAATTTTTTTTTATGTTATAAACTCGCTATTAGTTTTCCATTGAAATATAGATTTTTTTGACTAGTTTTGAAACTAAAGTCTGTCATCTAAAACAACGTACACTGAAGCTCAGCCAGGGTAAGACTTCAGTTTAATTAGATGCTATGATTGTGACGTAACCAATGTCAAAATATTCTCAAACTTCTGTTTAAAACGTAACTTATGACAAACCAGAGAAAAACAAAAATAATGTCAAACATCGAAGATTTTTTGTTAAATTTTATGATGTGATAATGGATGTTGATTCCTTTGCAAGTTTTAATGTAATATTTTTGGGAAAAAACGTGCAAATGCGATTGCCATCCACAAAAAAAGTACCATCATGTCAATCTGATTCAAAAATCGCACATAAGAACTGGATTTTCTCAAGATATAATATTATGAAAATTCAGTAGTAATCACAAACTTTTTCAAAATTAAACAACATCAAAATGCAGTGTACCCCTATGTATGGCATAGTATAACACAGTAGGCAATAGGCATAGTTTCACCATAACGCAGAGGCTCCTGTTACGTTACATAAGAATATGAAAATCACTATCTTAGCCCTTACCCCACCCTAAACCTAACCCAAGCCCTAACAATAACTTAAAAAAAGAAAAAAGGAGGAAATGAGTGCTCACTCTTTGCTTTTTTATTTTCTTTCTGGGCATAACGTAATGTAACACTAGCCACTTCCTTTCCTTAAATATCACCTTAACTCAGTAAAAAAGTTTGCGTGTCTCCTTGAACTGTAAAGCTCTACTGACTGAAGATTTAATTCTCCACATAGGGTTATCTTGCCAGAGTGGTCTGATGACAGAACCAGATGAAGTAGGCTATACTTCAAATTGAACAAGTTTTCAAAATTTATAGACTAATGTGATTTAGTGTGAAATTTAAAGTTAGCGACACAGATTTTTCTTAGCACATCTCTCTGGTAAGCCATGTTTGTCATTTTCAAACTGATCCTCTGACAGTTGTATGTTTACTACTGGCTCAATTGTCTACTACTGAAAGGATAGACTTGGGTTTGATCAAACCAAAGACTATAAAAATTGGTATTCACAGCTTCTCCGCTTGCTCAGCAATTGAAGAGACAAAAAGAGACAATGTGAAGCCTCCATCAGGTGTGGTAGACAGATGGGCAACTGGCAGATTGACTCGAAGATCGAAAGGTCCCTTCGCAGTCTTCTGACCAAGGCAACTTGGTGAATAATATGTATCATGATTACAATTTATGATTACACTTTTCCTATTAAAATGTTTGATCAGTAATAGTGAAATGTTTATCATTTATAAACTATTTCTAACAAAGCATTTAATTTTTCAATGTGCTTGTTTAGCACATAAACAATTCAACAAAACTGACAGGCAAAACACATTTTGTCAATTGAGTGTCAGACCTGAGAGGATGTTGCCCTTCCAAAAGTTGATGCCAGTGTTGTTAAAGTGCATATTTACTTTCCTGTCACCAGACAGCATCCGACACTACCTACTCTCTATAGGATGATCAGCACACTTTTTATTCTGATAATTGTATCACACTTAGAATAATTTGCACCAGCTTAGGAGTTTCCACTGATCAAATGCATGTTCCTGTAAACATCCTGTACCTAAGAATGCTTGACCAATGCAGACTAAACTTGCTGTTTGTTCGAAGCCACTAAGCAGAAAAAATCATTGTAAAGCGTTTTATCCAAAAACACATCAATGTGACCAGAGGTGATAGCTAATAATGCAAATTAAACCAAAATCATGCAGTAAGGATCGTCGTAAAAATGATGCCTTTTCTTGATCATGCTGCACACTAATTGCTAATTGTACTGTATATTTCATTAATATATAATTGATTGTCTACAGCTGTGTTCCCTCTAACTTTATGGCTAATCCGCGAGTGCCCAAATTTTCTTCAAACATTTGTGCCCAAAGCTCTAAAACGATGTTTATGTGCCGTAAATTTCGTATCAATCCAGTATTAAAGTATACCCAATGTCATATTTCCACAAATTTGTCGAATTTTCTAAAACTATGTTTACTATATTGCCAAAAATTACTTGCCCTTGCTCCAACAAATCACTGAATTGCGGAAAAAAATCGGCTCAGTGGGAACACTGGTCTACAGTACATAGGCCAGCATAGCCTGGGGGTGGGCTATAGCCTACTGCCCAACCCATTAGCCTACAAACCAAACTGCAGAACAAGAAAAATGAAACACTTCCGAGACAGTCTTTTGCACAGGATTGGACTAAAAATAAAATGAGAATTTAGGAGGGACCAATTTGTCAAAAAAGAAACTTACCAATCAGTTTAAAATTTGAAAAATTGCTCAAAATATGTAATTAATTTTGATTGCTTGTTGAAAAATGCTGAACAAAACATAAAAGCTAAGGAATATTGCTAATATGGGGAGAAGGATATAGGCTACAATAGGCTACTTTATACAGCATCAGTTAGTAGTTACCGGTACCGGTAATCAACTAGGCTTAACACTTCTTTCAAATCCTGTTCAGTTGTTCCATTAGCCTCTGCCCCACTTATCTTTCTCCATAAAATATAACCTAGACAAAGTAGATTATTCTACGCTTTGTGAGTTTTTTTGAAATACCCATATACGGTAAGGTTTTATGATTTACCAGCTGCTAAATAAAAATACACGACAGAAATTTTATCACAGCCACCTCACACTACTCACACAGAGCCGCACTGCCTTTTTATGCAACCAGTCCAGAGTTTTCAGTCAAATCATGATGCTTTTCGTTTTGTACTGCTCATTTCTGTGCAATGTTTTAGAAGCATCAATTTTTAACAAAATACTCAGATACTGTAGGCCTAAAATTAAGCTCTTTTGGCAAAAAAATTATAGAATTATCAAACGCTGGGGGCCATGCCCCAGACCTTCAAAACAGCCCTTTCCATTCTGCCATTGCATTTGCAGATTCCTGACTATGCACTCGTTGCAGTAGCCTACCTATCTTGTTAATCGTCTAGACAAGGCAACCTATTTTGTTATTTCTAGCTTCTAGCAACCCTAATCGTCACATAGCTGCATCGCACTAGGCCTATTTTATTGACCTAACAACACTGTTCCGCCTTTTTTCGTTTGATGGACGATGATTAGGCTACGCATTTAATGCGAAATCACTGTACCACGGGGGGCAAAGAGACGCCCGTTCTTGCATTCTAATGCAGTAGGCCTACCCCATTATAATTCATCAAACAGCTAGTCTATCCAGTTTCCACGCTATGACCCGATATCTAGCTGCCATTCGGCCTACTCCAACATGCGCTGATCTACTGACCTGAGAAAGCAAGCCCCACAACCCACATCCACTGCTTATTGCGCTCGTAGTGCAACACTCTGCATCGAATGCAGAAACGTTGCACTACATAGTGCTGTAGTGCGCACTACAGGTGCATATACATGCGGAAAAATGTCAACACTATCCCGCACATAAATGCGAAAAAAAAAGTCGAATCGGGTGCTTGCATCAAAGACCTTCTATTAGTAGACGAGAAACCCGCGATTTTACGCAAATATTTCATGCTTCAGTGACTCTGTGCGATTGGCTTCGTTTGCGGTTGGCTCGATTTGCGAAAATGTAAGTCTGACTCTGTGCTGGCTCTGAATTCTAATTTGCCAGCTGAGTTAGAACACAAGCGATTTTTAGCAAGTGTTACAACTGACTATTTGGGTTGAGTAGTAGGTTAAAGACTGATAACAGTAAGATTAAGCTATCAGTTCTATAATAACATTAGCAGTAGGCCTAGCCAAGCTTAAGTAGCTTGCTGGTTTGCGGACCTAGCAGTTTTGGAGCCTCTAACTGTACAAGTGGTCTACAAACAAGTGAGACTGTCAGAACAATCAGAACCTAACAGCTGTTAGAGCATCACTGTATTGTTTATTTGCTCTACAAGCCGTAATTTAGAATCTACGGCCAATCATTTTTAAACATTCTTATTCTACCTGCCTACTACTTTTAGAATTGAGGTTAGGGATAAAATTTGTCAGGTTACGTCAGAAAGGAATTTTTTTTATTTCTTCTCTATTTATTTGCAGAGTCTTGTCTGACCCCCTTTAACGTTATAAACTTTAACTCCAACCCTAAACTCTTAAAACTCTGACAAAGACATCTGTTTAAAGGTGATTGGTAGCAAATTCGGGACTCATAGAATTCACTGTCCATCACTTTTAAACACCGAGAACCGTTATCGAAATTGTGACTTTGGAAAATGTAGAAATATGAGAGTGTACGTGTAGTCACTGCCAACAGAGTGTCGTTTTCGAGACCCTAATATTTTGTTATGGATTCTTTCTATTTTTGAGCTAGTATTGACAGCTTTTTGTTATTTTGATTTTAGAGTTCGCTAAGATGAGCCCTACCAACTGTGCATTACCGGGGTGTAATGCAGAGTTTAAGCGACATAAAGTTTATATTAAACCTCTCAAAAACTTAAAATTCATCAAACAAGGAACAGAAGAATATGAACATCAAGAAGCGTTGCAGAAATTTGTTTTGGCATACAGAGACCCCAAAAGTAAAGAAGATAAAATTTTATCTCAAATCCATCGATCACAATGTGGTATATGTGAAAGACATTTTAAACCATCTGATTTCAAGATTTGTAAGTGATTTTAACATTCTAACTACTGACATACATAGATTTGTATTACTAAATACTTATATTACTAAATACTTATATTAGTTAAATTACGGACACTTACACACATTCCGAACACTTATTTGTTAAAATCCACTGACGATTTCATTGAGCGTTTGAAACAGTTTCCATGTAATAATTCGTATCGCATAGTGAGTTTTGATGTTGTATCGTTATTTACAAATGTTCCACTTTCTGAAACTATTGAGCTTATAATTAATCGTTTGTATGCAGATGGCAATCCGTATGCTATTCCGTTTGACAAAGTTGTTTTTCGCAAACTAATGTTCATGGCAACTCAAAGCTTATTCATGTACAAGGACAAATTATATAAGCAGATAGATGGTGTGACAATGGGCTCGTGTCTCGGGCCTACATTGGCCAATTTTTTCTTAGGTTGTTTGGAGGAGAAATTGCTTGCTAGTACTAACAATCCTTCACCTAATTTGTATTTACGGTACATAGATGATATTTATACTGTTTTTGATAGTGATAGCGCGTGTACACAGTTTTTGGACATTCTCAATTCATAGCACAAAGACATTAAATTTACCTTAGAAAAAAATACAAATCGCGAGAATTTGCCTTTCGTAGATGTGCAAATAAAACTGAATGACTCTGGCTATGACACTTGCGTTTGGCGAAAACCCACAAATACTGGATTGCTACTTAATTTTAGTGCACTGTGTCCGAACACTTGGAAATCTGGTTTAATTATGTGCTTGTTGCATCGTGCTAAGAAAATAAGCTCGAGCGCCGAATTGTATGTGCAGGAATTAAAGCGTTTACGCCATATTTTTCGCAACAATGGATATCCTGATTGGTTTATAAATAACACCATAAAAAAATTTGAAAAACGACAAAACAACCCTCCGGATAAATATGAACCCGATTTTCTTTTTACTATTGGAATACCATTTTTTGGAAAAGCATCACGAGTGTTTGCGAAAAGACTAACTGCTCTAGTTAAAACGAAATTTAATGTCGATATTAATGTTTATTATACATGTTTTAAAACTGGATCGTATTTTCAACTTAAGTGTTCTACTCCGTTTCCTTTATTGTCGAATGTCGTGTACAAATTTTCTTGTTCGCGTGATGCGAATATTTCATACATCGGTATGACTACACGACATCTTGGCACTAGGATTCAGGAACATCTGCACCACAAAACCATAAAATCAGTAATACGTGAACACTTTGAAATATGCCAAAACTGCAAGCTAAACAATACAAATTTGAATGGTTTTAAAGTTTTACGCACTTGTAATTCAGAATATGCTACAAAGATACAAGAAGCTTTACTCATAAAAAAACACAATCCACAACTCAATAGACAGCTCTATGCTAATGGTTCATCTTTTTTACTAAATGTTTATTAGGTTAGCATGTAATATGTTTTTGAGTGTGTGCATTTTTTTTCCTGAATGTATACGAGATATTATCTTCATGTCATTGCATAATTTGTACAATTGTTACGTTAAAATTGCGTACTTGTTGCGTTGAGGTAAACTATATTGCTTTTTTGAAAGTTGCTCATTTTCTAGTTTGTTCTTAAACTGTTAACATGTAATTATTTTGCTCTGAAGAGGACCAGAAGAATGGTCGAAAACGTTTAGCGTGTAATAAAAATGATATCTATTTTGAAAATTTTGTCTGTTGCTGCAATATGGCTGATAAATTTAGGGGGAGTTTAACAACTTTCCTCTCATCTGCAAAAAATGTTAAAAAATTTTGTGTAAGCCACAAAACCCTGGTAATTGAACTTAAAAATTGTCAAAACCTTAAAAAGTTGGCTAAAAATAAACCGATTTATATCAAATTTACGTAGTTCCCCCTACTAGAGATTTCCCTCTCCAAGAAATGACCATACGGTCTTAAAGTCGCTGCCACCTGTCCACCACGCCATTGAAGCTTCACACTATAATGCTGAGCACCAAGCAGGGAAGCTGTGAATACCAATTTTTAAAGTCTTTTGGTATGACTCGACAAGGGAATTGAATCCAGGTCTACCGACTGCGAGACGGACGCTCTAACCACTAAGCCACGGCGCCGGTACATAAACTACGATATAGCCAACTTATCAGAATTCAACAAAATTTTAACTAAACTTGCCTGAATTTCAACTTTCCAATCGGGATTAATGTCCATCTTGATACTAACCAGTAAGGGATTTAAAATACCTTCAAAAATGGTCCTGCATTTCTCTTCGTTCCTGCTGCATTGCTGCCCATGGCTGCACCAAGACTTCACAATAGCACAGATTCGCTCAAGTGTGACTCGTCAAACGCACGCATTGAGAGCAATTTTTATTCTCTTTATTGCGCCGCCTTTTTTTTCGCGCAGGAGTTACACGTCTACTAATAGAAGGTCTTTGCTTGCATTAACCACAAAAAACGTGATTTTGGTATATTTATTTAAAATTCTTTTCTATGTTAACGATTATTTTAGTTACAGAAAAAAAAACTCTGCAACACGTTTCAAATATTCACTAATCCATACAAATAGATATCTTAGTTACATTTTTTTGGATACGTGTTTTAACCTCCAACGTTCTGTAATCGCTATTCTAGTCGCAAAAGTAATTTCACAGACTTAATTCAAACTTTTCACTATTCCGTTACCGTTATTGTAGTTGCGAAAAGGTTTAGTAAACTTATTTTAAACGCTTTGCTGAACTCTTTGCTAACTCTCATTCTAGTTTGAGGAAGTAGACTTCGTAAACTATTCTTCCAATCTAAATCTCACATTAGTAAAGTTTTAGTCACGTTCGCTCTCGGTTTTACGAACCACCATCTTTAAGTCGTGCCACGTGTTGGAAACAGACGCAGCTTTCTAAAAGCGAAGAGCGCTCTGTTGTTCGTAAATTGAAGAGCCGTGCCAGAAATCGCTACTTAAACGCTGCAAACTACCTTTTTAAGTAGATGCAAAGGTCGATTTCTTCAGTTGTAAAAGTACTATGGCGTTGAAATTAACTTCCCCTGCCTCGTTTTTAGTTTGTGGCCCAAGTTGCTGTGGAAAAACGCACTGGGTGTTTCGCTTTATTGAAAACCGTAATGAGATATTCACAGAAAAAATCGAAAAAGTTTTATATTTTTATGATACGTATCAAAAAAAATTCGACAACTACTTGAACGATATTGAATTTATTCAAGGAATCCCGACTCTCGAAATATTGAAACTCGCTGATCGATGTTTACTAGTTCTCGATGATTTAATGCATTACCCCCAAGATTTAATTACTAAAATCTTTACTGTGTACGCTCACCATTTCAATTTTTCAGTAATATTCACAGCACAGAATCTTTTTAATAAAAACATCCGCGAAATATCGTTGAATTCACATTTTGTGGTTTTATTTAAAAACTGTCGCGATGCGACCCAAATCCAACACTTTTTAAGACAAGCTTTCCCACATAAAAGTAAAGCTGTGTATGACGCTTATAAAAACGCCATCGCCACGCCAAGAGGTTATTTGATGCTAGACTTCAGACCAGACACTGACGACTCCCAGCGAATAAGCACAAACGTATTCCCAAACGAAGTGAACTACATCTATCAGTAGTTCTCTACCCATGGATCGCTTGAAAAGAAACGCTTCCACTATCAAGCTTTTGTATGGCGCAAATCCTTCTTTGCGCAAAGCTGTTGTGGAGAAGTCCAAAGATGACTTAATCCGTTGCCTTTGCGACGTCTCGTTTAACATCCTGAAAGGAACCGCACCGATTTCACGACAGCATAAAAAGCAACTCACTAAACACAAGTCGTCATTACGTAAACTGATCGATCGCAAGCTACCTCTAAAGAAGAAAAGAAAGATTATTCAAAGTGGTGGTTTTTTGTCTGCGTTGATCGGTGCTGCGATACCACTATTGAGTAGTTTGTTTGGACTAGCAAAATGAGGAAATTAGTGGCGTTGGAACCGCAAGTTTATGAAAAGTTGAAGGAAGGTGTCGGGCGAGTGGAGACACCTATTTTAAACAACCTTGACCAAGAAATGCAGGCGATATTAAATTCACAGCGACCGGCGCATGAGAAATTACGACTTTACGACGCCGCGTTGCAAAAATCGGAGCAGTTTGAAAAAAAGACTGTAGATGTTACATCGCAAGCTGTGGAAGATCGAATATTATCAGACTTCGATCGACAGATGCAAGATGTTTTGAATTCTCAAAAATCACCTCACGAAAAAATAATGCTATATAACGATATCTTGCGGAAATCCGGCGTATATGAAAAAAAGCGGCGCGCTAGACGTGTGCAGAAAAAGGATAAATTAGCAAAAAAAGAGATATTAAAACATTTCAAAAAGTCCAAGAGCAAAAAGGTGAAACAGATTTTGAGTGGGATTGAAAATCAGAAAAATATTACCTGGAACGACGCCGGAAACTTAGTTCTTGACGATCGAGCGATTCCTTCCAGCGATATCACAGAACTGTTACGCTCAGCTGTAGTCAAAAAAGAACCTACCATACCAGGTTGGTCGACGTTTGACAAAACGCTCCCATGGACAAGTTTTTGAGTTATTACGATGAAAAAAAACCCGGAGCGTTTTCTGGCGCAACGGCGTTTCGGAGAACCGCGCAGAATCCTAAGGTTAAAAATTGGCTTTCAACTCAAGACACTTATACTCTTCACAAACCGGTTCGAAGACGTTTTCCAAAAAGAAAAATTGTTGTAGCTGGTCCAAAACAACAATTTCAAGCAGACTTGATCGATTTTAGTTATTTGCAGAAATACAACGGCGGTTTTAAATTTATTCTTGTCATGATTGATGTATTTTCAAAATACGTTTATGTGGAATGTATGAAAAATAAAACTTCTCAGAGTGTGATAACAGCGTTTTCTAAAATATTGAAACGAAGCGGTTATTTTTCTTCCTTACAAACTGATTTAGGAACAGAGTTTACGAATAAAGCGTTTCAAAGCTGGCTCAAAGATTGCAATATTCATTTTTTTCACACCTACAATCGTGAAATTAAAGCTAGTATTGTTGAACGCTTTATTCGTACTATCAAAGAAAAACTATTTAGATATTTTACGTATTCTAGTAAGCGGAAATACGTCGACGTAATTCAAAAATTAGTGCACGCCTACAACCACTCCTTCCACCGCTCAATTCAATGCTCGCCAGCAGAGGTCAGTCCTTCTAATCAAGAGTCGATATGGCTCACGTTATACGGCGATCAGCAGCCTAAAAACCCTAAATTCAGTGTTGGGACAAGAGTAAGGTTGTCTGTGATTCGCGGGCAATTTACCAAAGCTCATACTCAAGGTTGGACTCAGGAGGAGTTTGAGATTGCTGAGGCGTTTACTGGCGATCCGCCCTACTACAAAATAAGAGATTTGAGGGGTGAGGATGTGAAGGGAAGTTTTTACGAACCCGAACTTCAGAAAGTGGTTAAAAGCGATAACATTTACAAAGTTGAGTCCATTCTTAAAAAACGAAAACGTAATAAAGGTCACGAGTATTTTGTGAAATGGTTGGGATACCCAGACTCGTTTAATTGCTGGGTACGTGAGCGAGATCTTGTGCGTTATGCCTAATCTGTCGTCGGCTGTAAGCGATTTAGCTCTGTTTATTTGCCAGATTGCTGCTGTCTACGTAGTGATCGCTTTTAGTCTATACAACTTGACACAAGGTGTGGAAAATAAGGAGCTCTGGGTGAGCTTACTATCAAGTGGTGTGGGTTATCTTTTACCAGCTCCCATATTGACAAAAAAACATGTTTCTAATTCTTCCTAGCAACGCCTCGATGTCTGTCTTTCCTGAGAATAAGACTTCGGACTTTAAAGTACACTTACCGAAGTCTGTGACTCTGGAAGGTTCTTGGGAATGTGGTTTAGCTGAGATACAGTACCCGAGATCCTGGTACACAATGTCGCGATCTTTGGAGCATTGGGTGCAATGCAAGCAGGATAACATAGATATAATAGTATTCTTACCGCTAGGATACTACCAAAATCCTCGCGATGTAATCGATCAGCTAAATCGTGAGATGGAAAAACATTTCACAGCTGCAGCAGACGCGAAAATGAGAGATCCTACATCGGGGTTGACGACACTCCCGCGATTGAGGACATATTTACACTTCAATCCTTATTCTCAAGTAGCGTCGTTGGAAATTCAAAAACCTCAGCTCCAAAATATGAGAGTTGCATTATCTTTCCCATTAGCACGCATGTTAGGCTTCGACACGACGGTTTACAGACGACCGGGGTTCCATGTAGCTTCAAGGGTTGCAAATTTAAACAACATCAATGCTATATTCGTTTACCTCGACGTAATTCAATCGCAAATCGTTGGTGATACACTTGCACCTCTTCTAGACATTGTCGCTGTCCAAGGCGAACCTGGAGACTTGGTCTGCAGAAGATTTGATAAACCGCATTACAAACCTATTTTGAGAAAACATTTTTCCGATATCGACATTTCTTTACGCGACGATCAAGGCGATCCTATTCGGTTTGAAAAAGGTAAAGTTATCGTGACTCTACATTTGAGAAGAGCGAAACTACCTCTTTAAATTCAATACCGTACCGTCGCTGTGCTCATTCACACACAACAATATGCGTGCGACATACTGTTGCGATTCCAAGGCGTACGAACGCTACTACTTGACGCAAGTTGGAAACGGTGGTCCGTATTTCAGTGGGGCGCCGTTTCAAAGGGGTTATGGTTTAGGAAGTATTTTTGGAAGTATAGCGAAGTCGATTATGCCGTTGATCAAGTCAGGGGCGAAAGCGGTCGGGAAGCAAGCGTTGAAGGGTGGTCTTGGTTTTGCCTCGGACGTTCTAGCAGGGAAAGATGCGAAACAAGCTGCTGTCGATCGTGCTCGGTCTGCTGGGTCGACACTTTTACGACAGGCTGCGAAGCGTAAACGTAAACCTACATCACGAGTTCAAAAGAAGCGACGCAAACGTTCCAGCGACATATTTAGTTAGGATGTCGTCCTTGATACATCCCAATTCTTCCGAGTCAGTTTCCAGTCAATTGGATCTGTTTTCAGTGCCCCCAACTCAAACTAGTTTGGAGGATGGTTTTTTTACGGAGTACAGACCCTTGTCCGTGTTAACTTCACAGGGACCAGTGGAGTTTTGTATTGCTGCTGAGAGTTCGCACTACATCGATCTAGCTAACACCTTTCTGTACGTTAGAGCGTCAGTGACACAAGCGAACGGTGCTGCGCTTGAGGAAAATTCCGAAATTTGCTCCAGAGTGTAATTTTTTGCACACGTTGTGGTCTCAGTGCGATTTGTATTTGAACGATACGTTGGTGACTCAGTCAGGAAACAATTACCCTTATCGCTCTTATTTAGAGACACTGCTTTCTTTTGGGAAAGACGCGAAAGACTCTCAACTGTCGTCTGTTTTATGGTATCAAAACACCGCTGGCGTTTTCAACACACGCGGTGCAAATAACGCCGGTTATACTACAAGAAAAACCTTAGCCGCACAAAGTCATGAGATCGATATGTTGGGTCGTTTACATCTAGACATGAGTTTCCAGTCTAGATACCTCCTCAACGGAATAGAAATTAAATACAAGTTGATAAGATCGAAGGATAGTTTTTGTTTGCATGGAAATGCCAACCAAGCTGAAAACAAAGTCTCGTTGAAAGAGGTCTCTTTATTCTGTCGAAAAGTGAAACCGAATCCGTCAATTCAATTAGCGCACGTCAAAGCTCTACAACACGGTACCGCAAAATATCCTCTGAGACGTGTAGAAGTAAAAACGTTTACTATCCCACAAGGAAATCGATCTTTTTCAAAGGAAAGTCTGTTTTTGGGTCAACTACCCACCCGTCTCGTGGTCGGATTTGTCGACAACGATGCATACAATGGAAACGTTGCAAAATCACCTTTCAATTTCATGAACTACGATATTAATTTTGTGTGTATTTATCGTGATGGAACTCAGATTCCTTCCTCACCCCTCCAACCGGATTTTGAGAACAACAAATATATTCACAGCTATTTGAGACTATTTTCGCAGACCTCCCAATATTTCACCGACACAGGTCTCGCTTTGTCTAGGTCTGATTTCGGTGGTGGATACACGCTGTTCGCTTTTGATTTAACTCCTCAGCTAAATTCGAGCGATCCAACTTTCGAGTTAATAAAGAGTGGTAATATTAGATTGGAGGTTCATTTCGCCGATGCGACACCTCGCATGTTGACCGCTGTTGTACTGGCTGAGCATGATAATCTTTTACAGATCGATAAAGATCGCCACGTGGCTTTTGATTACACAGCATGAACACAGTTCAAATTCAACGTTTATTGAATAAAGACCCGTTTGCTAAATCTATTTTCAAAAAAGTTTGTGCCAAGAACCAATTGCAACGTGTCGATTATCCCTCTGCTTACGTTATTAACTCACACCCTAGCTCTAAACCAGGGGAGCATTGGATTGCTGTTTATTTCGATAAATATGGGAAGGGGGAGTATTTCGATAGTTACGGTCTACCGCCTAGTGTGAACAGTTTTACAACTTTCATGGAACGTAACTCCAAAACGTGGATCTACAATTATAAAACAGTGCAAAGTTTGTTTTCTACCACATGTGGTCACTATTGTGTGTATTTTATTTTGTATCGTTGTCGTGGTTACAGTATGCGTCATATCGTTTCTCGTTTCTCATCTAACCTGACTGAAAACGATCGTAAAGTCGACTTATTTATTCGTACACTCTCACTGATGTAAATACTTTCTCGCTTGTGTTACATTTTCTTTGCTTATTTAAATTAAGCACACGTAAAACGTTTTTTTCGCTTGTGTTTTATTACAATACATTCACAAAGAGAACAAACGCTTGATTTTTATTCTATGTACAGGATCAAGACAGTACTCAATCAATTTAGCACATAAAGCAATTCGTCGGCGAAAACGTTGACGATTTTGGGCAACAAGCGCCCAATCACTCTGTCGAGCTTCGCGACAGGCAGCAGATTCAGACAGTACGCGAACGGTTACAAACTCAGAAAAACGTACACGTTTCATTACATATAGTCCTCCAAATTTTGAGCTGATGTTTGTGTAAGTTCAGGGTTTGTAGAAGAGTCAGTTTCGGTCAATCTTCGCTTCTTCGGTGTAGTGACGTCGTGCTCCTCCAAAAGATTCAGAAAAGTCTCCAGCTGCTTATGGTCGATTGTGGGGAGGTGACAGTCGTCGTCGTTTTGAATCGCCAAGGTGAGGTAGTTGTTCAGCATGTAGAAAATGAATCGTCTTGGCGATGGGATGTTTTCCACTTTAAATCGTAGTTGAAACCCGTCAGCGAGAACTTCTTTTTTAATCGCTTCTGCGTTTTCCTGAATATTGCAACGAGTATCGTCGAAGTTTGTTGCCCAGAAAACAAGAATAACATAGTCTTTTGTATCGCTTTTCGGTCGGAATAATAAGTAGGGTTTAGTTTCCATAACCATTTGCACTACGCGTGAAAGTTGTTCTGTGGAGAACATAAACTTCCCTTTTCTGACTGAGACCACAGCCTTTCTCAGCAGAGTTGAAGTAGGGACCGGGAATCCAGAGTCTGCGATAGCTTGAAACTGTTGTCTGATTTGTCTCGCTAAATCTTCCATCGTTCTGGCGCGTTCAATTAATTCTTCCTGCTGGAACAAAGTTTCGTAGCAGCTTGTAAACGGTGGAATATAGTCTGGGAGTCTCACGTTTTCTGCCTCCAGATATAGTTCGTCTGCTTTGTTGGTGAAAGACTGCATGATTTCGAGTCTTTCACTTGCTGCCCTTTTTATAGGTAACAAAGAGAAAAAAGCGATTGCGCCACAGCATGGGAAAAAATCTATTGCTGTTCTTGGTGCCGTTGCGCCATAGTCGGGTGTAATTAGAGGGTGAGTTGATTTTAGGTTCATGACGTAATTGTTCGGACTTATACTCGATACGAGCGAATTTTTTCTTTGATGAAATCGCCACATATCGTACACAGCTGCGATTTTCTAGAACAGCAGAAACATTCGGTGATGTGAGCGCATGGAAGGTATACCATACACCTTTCCTCCTTCTTACATTTCATACACTTTACCTCGTCCAATATTTCTTTTGCCCGTTTCATAGTCAATTTCGGTTTAAAAATAACATCAGGTTCCTCCATAAGTTTCAGCATAAAATCGTAAAAGGTGTTAAAGTTTTCGCCATGATCTGTAAATCTTTTCGTTAGAACTCGGGTTATTATTTGATCTTGAAATCCTAGAAGTTTCGCCATTTCTACGTTTCTCCCCAACAACATTTCTCTGTCGACTTTTTCTTTCACATCCTCACCTCCTCTAGGATCGATTAAGGGCGGGAACAGCGGTTGCTGTTTTGCAGGTGTTTTGTTTTTAACTAGTTTTTGCAGACCTTGAAGTTTGTTTTCTGGTGGTGGATTGGGTACGGCTGGACGTTTCAAACCAGTAAACCCTTTCACGATGTCTTTGACAAAGTCCACGCCTTTATTTTTGAGCAAATATTCGCAGAGAGGGAACCATTTCGCATGTTCTATCCACGGGTCGTCAAAACGATCCCAGTTCTTTAAACCACCGTTGCAGTACCAACATTTCACCTTATCACCTTCGCCAAGATAGTAAAACCCAGCGTCCGCTAGTAATGCTGTATCAGCTTCAATTCGGTGACTGGGCCAATACTCGGTAAACGACTGATGGCGGTCGATAATTCTACGCATGTGTGGGTTGATCGCATGCTTGCATTGGAACAGGGAAGAAGTTGGTGGTGCTACATCACCACCAGTAACTGCAGCTGAATCACAAGCATCCGCCATGTTTCTTTTGTTCTGGTAGAATGAAAACGTGACTCCTGGTCCTTTTTTTTTTATAGCCGATGAACCCACGCCGTAGGTCAGTGTTGATGTGGTTGCACCACCACGTTTTAGACAGGTTCAGACGTGTCAAGGTTGCGCGATCGAGATATAATAATACCATACTGTTGCGCCACTGTCTCCATAGAACGGTTCTATCACACTACCATTACGTCATTGCTATTATTATCGCGTTCACATTTATGACGACATCGTCGCTACGCTGTATACCCGTAACAAGGAAATAATTCCATCGCGTTGAACATTCTAAAACGAATACGCTCTCGTAGGGACTTTCCCTGGTGAATTACCACCGCTTGCGTATAAATCTTCCAGTTTTACTTCGTTCAAGAGACATTACACATAAACAAAAGGTCTTTGATTTACCTTAGTTGAGTGTGTTAGAGTCTTACCATTCAGGAACATGGTTCGGTTCCCAGGTAGATCTCACAACTTTAAGAAATCTTACAAATTTTATACTAAAGCGTTGGTTAGCTCTTGGTTCGAACCTTAGGTAAAACACTCTTCTACTCTTGACTAAGTTCTAGGTTCGATTCTTAGGGTTACCAACCTAGGGTTAGACTCTACCTAGTTCGATTCTTAGGGTTACCAACATACGGTTAGAGCTTACGATCTTGCGAATATTCACAACCTAAGCAACCCCAATTGGGTAATTGAGGTTGCCCATTTGGGGTTGCCCAACCCCAACCCCATTTGGGCAACCCCAATTGCGCCCTTTTGGCTCAATTAATACTACTGATGTGGGTCCGAGAGAGCAACTTGTAGGACGAAACCTCTCCATTTCTTTCGAATTATACGTTTAAATTGGCTGGCAAAAATATTATTGAATTGAGGGAAACCCGGGGCCTATGGTCTTTAATATTGTTGTTAGATTACTGTTGTAAAAGAAAAATGCTAAAAAGAAACTGAAACTGAAGAAACAATAGCCGTTTTTGGTGAAATTTCATTTGGGGGGGCAGGCCCCCTGGGCCCCCCCTTGGCTACGCCTATGCTCCAAGTGAGGAAAGCAAAAAAGATGTTCGCAAATTTTCCGCGAGGTTTCTGGCGTTTTCCAACGAAATTTTAACTGTTCAAAAAATAGTGCTGTCCTCGAGCCTAGGACAGGGCAATTTTTGAGGACTTAAGGCTTCGAGGCTAAGGCCAAGGCCAAAGAGTTGACCTTCGAGGCCAAGGCTGAGGACTTCAAAATGTGTCCTCGAGGATGTCCTCGAGGCCAAGGACGTCCTCGAGGACTCCACCTCTGCTATTCAGTACTGTTAATTGGTCGCTATTTTTGCTACACAGCCTTTAGGGCATCCAATAGTGGCCGATTTAAAAAAGAGGAAAATGTATCAAAAGCCATACACTTGCACCGAAATTAACGTTTTGTAACATTTCTCTGACTTGAGAGCCCTAATTCTATGGTATAACAATGTACGAGGGCCCACATTTCCAGAGATCCAAAAGCATTTCAACCTCAGAGAACGGAGTCAAAGTTGACATACTATACTACTACATCATTAAGTAACTCGCTCTATCTGTATGAGTCAGTTCAGTAGGTATTTGGGTTTGTGAAGTCTATGATTGCAGATGACTTCTTAAAACTTTTATCACTAAAATATCTAGATTTTCAGTATTAAAGTCATTATATTGTATAATATTGTGTCAATGTCATCATCCCCCACTTTACATACTTTCTTTCATGTACTGTATGTCCATAGGTGGGCACGTTAATGCAAAACGTTAGCTTCGTTAACCACTAGTCCGTTAACAAACTTCATACCTCCGTTAACGTTAATCCGTTAGTTTCAGTTTTAATTAACGGAAGTTAATAAAGTCCGTTAATTCGTTAATATTTTGCGTGTAATTTACATTTCTTTTTATTCTCTCGCTTCTGAAACACGCATTGACGCTGTTGAGCTGACTGTAAGGAAATATTTATTGCTGTGGTGGTCTTTTTTGTGTTTTGGAAGTTACATTTTACAGCCTAATCTAATTTCAAGATAAAAATAAGTTCAAATGCACTAACGAAGCTGCGATCGGAAAATCTTTGGAAACTGTGAACAGCGATAATTAGACTTATGAGGCTGCAGCTTATTATTTGCCACAAAAATGAGCTCTTTTCTTCGCTCTCTTGCATAAAACTCGTGCTAATACGCATCAAATGTTACCAGTGCAAACTGGTTTGTACCGGTGCGATAAATAAATGGTGCAAGATTTTAACGATAAAAACCTTAACGGAAGTTAACAGAACTTAACGGAAGTTAATTAGTCCGTTAACAGAACTTAACGGAAGTTAATTTAGTCCGTTAACATGAAAAAACTTTTTACGGATTAACGAGTTAATGAAAAAGTTAGCTTCGTTATCAACGAATTAACGATTAACGGACTTGTGCCCACCTATGAACGCAGGTATAATCAATGGTCATATTGACAAACCTTTTGAATTAGAAATTTGTTTCGACAGTGGCCAGTTTGCTGGTGGTGCCAAAAATCCACAAGATGAATGTGCAGTAGTAATTTACCCGCCAAAAATTGGCAAAAGGTTTGTCAATATGACTAAGTTACTTGCTGAATTTTGGAAAAAATTTAGAGTAACACCGCCAACTGCTTAGAAATTTATGTCAGTTCTTGAATAAAAAATAGGCTAATCATTTTGACGCATCATTTGCATAATACCCAAACTTTGGAAAATCAAAAATGCTTACTTGTATTATGTATACATCATCAAATATCACAAGATTATCAAGGATACAGAATTTTTTTCCAGGATTTCAAAGCGGGGAGTAATATTAATTTCAAAAAATCTTTAAAATTTCTTGAGTGGCAACGCATCTTGAGTGGCAACGCATGTGGTACTCTAACGTATGCATTCCAAAAATACGATTAACGAAGCTAAAAGCAAAAAACTAAAAAGACAAAACTAAGATTGAAAATGTTGGTGGGTCTTCAGCCTACTTATTTACCAGACGTGCTGGGCATGTCACCAAAGTTGTCTTGTGCAACCTCTGGCCACTTCAAAAAGTTTAAGTTTCTCTTCAGAAAAACAAGTCGTTGGAAGTTTCTTGACGTTAAGCTAGCTCGTTTTGATGTAAAAATAGCAGCACACACGGAAAACAATCCTTCCACAGCAGCGAACTTGGTATTGGGGTGTTGTACTTTATAAATATATACATCCACCCAAATCTATCGATACATAGAACCGTAAAAACGTATTTTTTTGGAAATTGGAAGAAAACAATCCCAGCGATGTCGTTGCTTTGCGGATTTGCGGTAGATTTCGATTTGTTTATCGTAAATGTTTGTGGTCATACATTGGTTCGCAAATCCGCAAATCAAAATCTCGAATCCGCAATTTGAGGCTTTGCGCACCGATTTGCGGAAGTGCCCAGGACTGCTTAAAAGTAATTATTTGCCAAGCCATCTTAAAATCTTATTTTTTTTAGTAAGGCACTTACAAAAATAAGATTTTAAGATAACTTGGCAAAAACATGCATAATTTCATTAGCAAAGTGTTACCTTAACTCCATTTTACACGGAGGAAGAAAAATGCCCTCTGTCATAATTTTTTGTGGTTCTCCTTTCAAATACAAGATTTTTACTTCTCGTTAACAAATGACTTTGAGTCAAATTCATTTGCAAATAACCCATGAAAATTTAAAATTGCAGTGGTAAGGTAAAGGGATGTTAACCAATTTTGAGGTCTACCAAGTTAAGATTTTTTGCCAGTTTTTCAGCTGCTTTTCACAAGAATTGCGTTGATAGTCGGTTGTGGTTGCATACTGTAGTATCAATGGCTCTCAATATGCGCGCATTTTATAGTCATTTTAGTTAGTTTATATTTTACTGTATGTCAGACCATCCTTTTTATTAGTAGACTGGAAACTGACAGTTATGTCTTTTTTTCTTCACGGTTTATTTTTCCAGAATATGGCCGATTCGTCCAATCAGCGTGACTTTTTTCTTCTTGGTTCACTCGCGCTAAGAATATGTCCAATCAAATCAGTCGAATACGCGTAACCGCAAAAAGCTTCGCAACAAGCGCAAACTTTTTTTTCTTTAATGCTCTTCACTTTTTCTCCGCGCGGTTGTTTCTAGTCTACTAAATAAAGTGTCTATGGTCAGACCAAAAAAAGTGGTAATCCTGTACTCAACTCAGTTAACTTCAATAATAAATAACATTAATTTGAAAATGACTTTCAATAAAGTCGATTTCATTTTGCTTTCGCAATAAGCTTTTCGGACAGAACTCTTCAGTTGCGATCTCTGTCTGGTTTGGTATGTGGTGAGCAGGATCTTTTAAAGACCGAATGCAGTAAGGAGAAATGCACTCTGCAGTAAGGAGAAATGCATTCTGCAGTAAGGAGAAATGCACTCTGCAGTAAGGAGAAATGCGTTTCAAGGGGATTGCAAGATAGTAAGGAGAAACGCAATTTATCCAATGCCAACAGGCTTTGATCTTACCGAAACAGTTGTAGAGTGAATACGAACTGCTTTTGCCTGCACAGATCTGGTTTTATCCGTGAAATATAAACCGCTTCCAATAGACTCAAGTGAAACTGAGAGCGAGCTGTGGTTAGGATTTTAAACTGCGAATCAGAATAGTTGCGTGCGCACTGATTGGATTCCAACAAATGTTGGCCAATGGCTGAATCGCTTTCTGGTTCGAATTGAGTCTTACTTTTTGCTTTGCATTTTCTATTTGGCTGGGTTCTAGTTGGTTGAGATGTTTTTTGCCTTATTGCTTTTGGAACATGTTGCTTGATGCGTTCCTGAAGCCTTTGAGTAGTGCGACCTACGTACCGACTATCACAGTGGCACACATATTCATAAATAACCATACTTCTTTGATTGGCAGGTAGCACATCCTTTTTGGCAGCAGGTAGCATGCATTGGCTTGAGAAAATCAAGCGTGGTGACACTGCTCCGTAGCAATTTTGTACAGCACTTTTGACTTGATGTTCTAATTGCTGAGAAGCTGAGCCTATCCACGGGGCTCTAAGGTACACTGGGCAATTTTCTGGTCCAAAGGGTTTGGCTGCAGAAAATAGTGCAATTTTCTTGGATATGTGCTTGAGTACTATATCTTCAGGGTACCCGTTGTCAAGCAAGATCTTTTTGATAAAATCAATCTCTTGCTTAAGCTTGTTTTTTGTACATATCATAAGTGCTCTGTGTACCAACGTGGCGATTAGGTTCGTTTTCCGTTTGCGTGGGCTGAAGGATTCCCAACGGATGTATTGACCAGAAAAAGTGTCTTCTACTTCTTACATTACTCACTATTGCAGTAAACCTACTGATTGATCTACCAAATCTGCCAAATTCAAATTTCACTTCAGTACGGTACCAACCTATATCTTATCTACAGTTTATTTCTGAAAAACAAAATCTAGTGATTAGTCTATTTGAATTCATATCATATTGCTTAGAGTAAATTTAATAATTTAAGTTCTACACCACCTTAAAATTGTTCATGGAAATCTAATTTAAATGATATACAGGGTGGGCCATAAGTAGGTATACAGCCATCGCTCATAAGTGCTTCAAATTTTTTTATCCATTACGCTTTTTACTTGATTTTGAGTCATATTACAGTTCCTAGTGCTGAGCAAGTTATGCGAAGTCTTTTGGAATGTGCTGCTTATTAGAAGTAAAAAGAAATTTAAAGTATTTATATTGTGATTGCTGTATACCTACTTTTGGCCCACCTAGTACTCTAAATGCAATTACTTACTAATCACTTTTTTACATTTGCAAAATAGACTTAAAATCTGTGATCATATCAGTATTTGACTGTTAAAGAAACTTAATTATTTAATAGAAATTCCACAAATATGTAAGCTGTAACTTAAAAAAAAATCTCAGCAGTTTTTTAACCCAGCAGCAGTACCATGAAAAAAATTACTTGAGCAGTATCACTGTACAACTAAGTAAAACTAAAGTTAAAACTCATCACTTGTTTCCACAATTATCACTGATACTTGATAAATGTTTGTTGATGATTTTGGCAAGCACTTCAAAACCAGCAAGTTAACCCCACAGGATAAAGTGCATTAAATAGCCTGCACATATTATCAGTAGCTCTCAATTTAAGCATAGTTTGATGGTATAGTGATTACTGATTACCAAACCCAAACTTGATAGGCCTATTGGTTTATTAACAAAACTGCTATGCAAGCATTACAACCAGTTACAGGTTCTTCGTAATACGTAACGGTGACGGATCAGTGTGAACCTCTCACGTTCAAGTTACCGTCACCGCCAAATAACAGTAGAACGCTGAACGGTGACGGAGCGGTGACGTAAACGTTGACGGCTTCTGTGTGAACCCGCCTTTATTATAACGAGCGGCGGAGAAGGTCAGTTGATCAGCAGCGGGTTTTGAGAGAGAGAGAGACTTAAAACATGCCTACAATCTGCCGATGGTAGGGAAGTAACCAGTTTGCATAGGTTAGCTTTGTTGGCTAGAGCAATGCCAATATAACTGCAGTTAATCGTACTGCGTATAAACAGAAGTATAGTTCAGAAGTACTGCGTATAAACAGAAGTGTGTGGTAGACAGGTGGCAGCTTGACTCGAAGACCGAAAGGTCCTTTCGCTGTCTCCTGGCCAAGGCAACTTGGTGAATAAAATGTAATTACAATTACCGTAAATTAGCCTAATAATAGTTACGGATTACGAATTTATTAGAGGCTAAGTTTTAGTCTGTTGGTTATTATTTTCTCTGATTGCTTTATTAATTAGGCTTTTTAATGTATTTTCAATGTGATTAATAATTTATTTTTTGTTATGCTGTTTTGTGATGTGTTCTAACCAGCTAGCTACAGAGCTACCGGTACGTACTCTCAGTAGGTACCGGTACTGTACATACTACAGTAAACAGTGATAAGGATCAACAATACTGTACGTCAGACCAAGAAGGTTTTGTGATTGTTTCCTTTGGGAATGAAAATGGTGCAGTAGCCCTAGCAATTGCACCATGCTCTTGCAGGCGCGTAGCCAGGATTTGGAAAAGGGGGGGCTATTTTGAAATTTGAAAGATTGAGAATTGTGGAAACGACTTTGACCCGAATTTTCATTGTTCTTGAATCAGTTTCACACGGTTTGTTCGAATTTCTCAGAAAGCTCGGAGATTCAAAGGTATTTTCCGCCCAAAATCAGGTGGTCTCCAAAAAAAAAAAAAAAAAAAAGGTCTGATGAGACTGATTTTTCGGCCGAAATCCGAAGTTCAAACGTTTTTTCCGCCCAAAATCAGGTGGTCTCCAATAAAAAAAAAAAAAGGTCTTCACCGAAATTGAGACTGATTTTTCGGCCGAAATCGGAAATCCAAACGTTTCAGGGGGGGGGCTGTTTTCAATTTTTCTCAAAAAATCTGGCTCAAAACCACCAAAAACGTGCGATTTTGTGAACTTCATAAGCCAATGGGGGGCTTGAGCCCCCCGCCCCCCCTGGCTATGCTACTGTGCTCTTGGCTTTTTTATGGAGATAAACTGTTGTGGCCTCCCTCAAAACTGAAATGCCATGTCAAACGTCTTGTGAGGGATGAGGTTTGCCACAGTTAAACTGGCAAATGCTTCATTCAAGTAAGAGTGTTGGAAAAAAAGTAAGTGAAATTTGTTGACGAAAAACTTAAATGAATGTAACAGAAGAATAACTGATAAAATCCTTTGTGGCTGCACTTTTATGCAAATGATGAAACTGAAAGCGTGACTCAAAAAGGTTATTGTTTTGTTGGCTACCTGGTTACAGAAAAAAGAATAGTATATATTACTGCTCCTTGTTTCAGATTTTTCAAGGCTGAAGGCATGTAGAACTGGGGTGTTATGTACCGTAGTTGAAAACCCCTTTAATTACTATAAAGTAGTTGTTTGTGGAAAGGCTGATCCAATCAATTATTGGTGTGTGTAGGTTTGATGTTAAACTGCGGTGCATGTTATGCATAGACTTTTTGTAGAAACTGAATTTTGTAGTCAAATTCTTTATTTTTATGCTATGCCTCTTTATTATGCTTTTTTATTTTTATGTTTTATGCTATTCTTTATTTTTAAACTATGCCTCAGGCTTAAATATGTACGAGAGTATTCAACCATTGTTAAATTAGCCAGTCAAAAATGCGTCAGATTTTGAGGGTGATGTTGAAACAAGAAAACCATAAATACAGTTAGGTGAATAAGGGATTTAGATGACTGGACAGTGGTGAAATTATCTTAAACTGTTAATGGATTGGCCAGTGTGCACAATGCACAAAACAATTTTGTATTTGACTGATCAGATATTATTGACTCAATAATATCCGCACTAACAATTTTCTTTTTCATATACATGTTACTAAACTGTTTATACAGGTATATGCTAATTACTTGCAAACTGAAAAATGCTGTACTAAATCATATTTGGAACATGTGATATGACATGCAACTTTTGGATACGTACAACTGCAAATCTCTATTGGAAATCATAACTTATATCTTGGCACTGTGTTATGTGGATTACCCTGGAGTCCTTTGTTTCTTCTGGTCTGGTTTGTTACTTCCAAAATTTGAATGCCAATGGCACATTGATACTATTGATCTGGATTGGAATTGTATCCCTAAAATTTTTGTTCTTATTATTTTTCATTTTTGTTTTTTTTTAATATTTGCCCATTTTTCTTTGTTTTCATTTTTCATGCTTTGGTATTAATTTTGGCAGTGGCTATTTTGCTTCCGGAGGCAAAATAGCCCCATGTTATTTATTTTGCCATTTGGAGGCAAAATAGTCATAACGACTATTTTGCCGCAAGTGCCAAAATAGCCCTAAACCTAATTCTAAACCTAATCCTAAACCTAATCCTAACCCTAATCCCAACCCTAACTCCTAACTAAACCCTAACCCAAACAGTGGAAAAACACTATTTTGCCTCTAGAGTCAAAATAGCCACTTCCATTTTATTTTAAGGTTTTCTTGCAAACAACTAATAAATCGTAATTGCTTCTTGATCTTGGCAAACTATGTAGCCTACTGGACTTCCAACAATAGCTGATAGTTATACCTGCAGTGTGTGCAGTGCTACAAAATGCTTTTAAACCTCCAAACAATGATGCAGCAGGTGGATGCTTTTGTTTGGGTTATTAACTATTTTAGAAGCTGTACACTGTACAGTGTATACTCTAGTTTGATTTTAAGTTGGGTCAAATTAAAAATTGAAAATAAGTATTTACAGCATCCCTGTTGGATACTCAACGTTTCAGGGACACTGAAAAACAATCCAGCAAGTTCACTTTGTTGTGTTGTTGGAAAACTCTCTTTACGGAATTTTTCCATCTTTATGTTGTAGGCAGGTGGCAGCTTGACTCGAAGATGATGAGATTGCTTCCCGGTCTACTGACAAACGTGATTGGCCAATAAGATAAATAAACCAAGCTGATAATATTTGTTTAGATGAGGATGAAGGGCGAAGGTGGATGTTCGGAAGATAAGTCATGACTAGTAAGTGTTTAACAGTAGTAATTAAAACATAGTCATAAGTTCTTTTGACAAAAAGAACCTGAATTCAAAGAATATTTTGATTATTTCGTACTAAGCACATTTTGTTGTAACGATTTTTATAATGTGTAAATAATGCCTGAAATTATATGGATTGGAAACAACCTAATTCTAGTTTACATATTATTATAATGGTAGAGAATTTGGTGTGTGTAAATTTGCAATGCCAAGTATACTGTAGTGATGAAGTATGTTAAAAGGTAATGGTCAACACAGGAAATTAATGTAAGGTAATGTTCAAGAAATTTAATCAAAAGAATTCAATATCTCGAGAGGATTTTTATAATTTTGCTTGAAATTATCGAGTAAGAAAACTAGGATCCGGAACTTGAATAAACTTTTAATACAATTGTAACACATCAGTTGCAAAATCGCAATGTTATAGTTGTAGGCAGGCGCATAGCCAGGATTTGGAAAAGGGGGGGCTATTTTGAAAGAGTGAGAAAAGTGCAATCGACCTTGACCCGAATTTTCATTGTTCTTGAATAAGTTTCACACGGTTTGTCCGAAAATTGAGACGGAATTTCTCGGAAAGCTCGGAAATTCAAAGGTTTTTTCCGCCCAAAATCAGGTGGTCTCCAAAAAAAAAAAGGTCTTCACCGAAATTGAGACTGATTTTTCCTCCAAAGTCCGAAATTCAAAGGTTTTTTCCGCCCAAAATCAGGTGGTCTCCAAAAAAAAAGGTCTTCACCGAAATTGAGACTGATTTTTCGGCCGAAATCCGAAATTCAAAGGTTTTTTCCGCCCAAAAGCAGGTGGTCTCCAAAAACAAAAAAAAGGTCTTCACCGAAATTGGGACTGATTTTTCGGTCAGATTCGGAAATTCAAACGTTTGAGGGGGGGCTATTTTCAATTTTTCACAAAAAATCGGCCTCAAAAGCACCAAAAACGTGCGTTTTGCGTACTTCACAAGCCAATGGGGGGGCTCGAGCCCCCCCGCCTCCCCCCTGGCTACGCTACTGGTTGTAGGTTAGTTGAATGTTAAATTCCCACTGCTACTTTCTAAAATTACAAAAACGATTAATTAGTAAAATACTAAAAGCTATAGGATGTGAGTGAATTAACACAAAATATTGTCAAACGCTAACAAGCTATTCTTGCTGTCAACTAAAGCGTCATACATGCGTTCAGATAAAAGCTACAAATTATCGTCCATTTACAATTGCGTTGACAGATGAGGGAGTCAAAATGCTGCCTTTGTATAGTTACTTACCGAGTACGGCATTTAGAAAAAGCTTCCACAAAGCGATCGATTTAGCAAATTCTCAGACAAGAATGACTACGTTAGGAAACCATAGTTCTTATATGAGTTATCCACTGAAAAATTGGAATGCGACTAGCTTACATTGTTTTTTGAAACTCAAAAAATGTTTAGTGCTTCTCAAATGTTTAATGTTCAATGCTAGGGCTAGGTAAGTCATTCTTTTCAGGTGACCTAGCTTACCTTAGCTCTGCAGCTGCAAGCCCTCGTACTGCTGCATTAGTTAATAACCGTAAATATTTTATGGCAGTACGTATTATTGAATCTGTTATTTGCCTGAAGTTTTGAGCTGATAATATTAATTGTGCTTCCATATTGTTTTTCAGATGACCTACCTGGCCTTAGCACTGCAACTGCAAGCCCTCGGATCGCTGCATCAGTAAATCATAGTAAATATTTTTAGATATCTACTCGTTATCATCAGAACATTGTCTTTGTTCATGCCACCATTTCTTCCAGCGAATTAGCAGTCTTTTCGCAGCGTATTTATAGTTCTATGCATTTACATTCCTCCTGTTGTCATTAGGTAAAGTTGATTCAAAAATACCTGTATTCTGAAATTTTTAATTATTAAAGTTCATCCAAAAGAGCTCCTACATCCATTGTGACGTCGAAAATGGTATTATTTTGTCAGAACAGAAAGAACCAACATTAAAGACTTTCGCTTGCTAACCCGCAAGCGACGACACTTAACCTTAAGGCTTAGAACGATTTGTCTGTTGTAAACTTAAGGATTGGTATTTTATTGCACACTTATATTTAAGTCGTGTACTCAGCTGCAAAAATATGAGTTAAATGTGAATCACAAATGAAGTTAAGTATTATTAGCTCAGTTCACAGCTATTTTTGGAATTGTATAATGTATTGTTTGTACTACTTTTTAGGCCGCCTGCAAAGCAATTTGGAGAGCTTTTCACTTTATTTTATCTTTGTTAAGTGAATCATTGCTAGCTACTGGTGCGCGGATGATCCAGTCTTGGTATAACTCATGACGTAGAAATTTCCACAATACGCTAGAGGATATGGAATGTAAATTATTACGCGATGCTACCCGTAAAATCAATTACTCTCACTCTAACTCATTGTATGCATTTCCTTGGTATTCTGTCCTATTGATATCAAATGCTGAATAAATCAATTGCAAGTGCAAAAAAGTTATTTACGTAGTTACTGTAGCTCATTCAAATTATCAGATGAAATTCTACAGTCGACTGCATGAAAGAAAGTTTTGCGGGTCTTTCACCAAGTCAATTAAATTGGTTACAATTTTCGGCATCTTAATTATTTCTCATTCCATCAAGTATATTCGACTAACTACAGTGTTTTGTTCAGTTATGATTTTCCAGTTAGACTTTTAAACACTTTGATTTACAGGCAGCAGTAATCAACGTTTAGATGGAGTTGCAGTGGCCCAGTTATCACGTAAGTGATAGTTTGATATTCTTTAAGCTTTATAATCTTTAACATAATGTATATTTTATGCAATTCACCACTCCTCATTCAATGTAGAATGAAATTGATAAAGTTAATAAAAGTTGAAACGTCGCAAATTGTACGCAAAAACATTGCAAATACCGTTGTAAAATAATGATTACTAAACTATGTTTCAAAGTTGCAAAAACGGAAATTCCAAAGTTTGCACTGCCGCTGTTTTGTGATTTTAAACAAAAAAAAAACTTGTAATTTGATTCCAATGTGGAAACGACGTTACACTTAACATTTTTTTAGTTTAAATTTGCTTTTATGCGTACATTTATTATACATTTTTAATCGTTGATTAAGGCTGGTTTTTGAATCGGCCCGCAAAATAGCTAGTTTTTCTTGGTGAATATTTGGCATGTTCTAGCCCCACTTGAGTATGCAGAGGCTCGCTTTATGATTTGCCATGTTATTTGCGGAAAGCGTGCGCGGTCTTTTTGTTTCCAGATGGCTTTGGATTATTCGGCAGCGTGTCATTTCTGGAGGTGTTTAAAGGATTGTTTGTGGTTGCTGACTTGCTGTAACGCGCTTTGAAGATATAGTAGCGCAGCTTCCTTAATAGATCCTCGGGATTTCGCTGCTGTCTAGCTCCGGTTGGTACGCAATCGACTCTGTTAAGCAGTTTCCTTGGAGTGGGCCGTCGACTTTTACTCTTCAGTTTCACGTTTTTGATGTGGTAGTGGTCTGTAGTAATCAATAGGCTTTGCATTACAGAACCGTAAACTATCCTTTACACCCCTAGAAACGACACGCTACCGAATAATACAAAGCCATCTAGAAAGAGAAGACTGCGGACGGTCCCCACAAATAACATGGCAAATCATAAAGCGAGCCTCTGCATACTCAAGTGGAGTTTGAACCTGCCAAAATGTGCATCGAGAAGCATTAGCTACTTTGTGGGCCGATTCAAGAACCAACCATAACAAATGATCACAAATGTATAATAAATGTAGACACACTGGCGTCGATTTCAAGGGGGCGGCGCCCCCTCGAGTCTGATACTGAATGGGGCGAAATACATCTGGCCCCCTCGGTTTTTTGGCAAGTAATGCCCACTTGGCACTCAAGATATAAAGATGACCCGAAATTACGGACTGAGATAGAACCAGAATGCGGTGAAGACCTTTTTTTTTTTGGTCTTACCCTGAATTTGGGGACAAAATTCCGCATTGAAATAGAATTATTAAGTTTGAACAAACTTCTCAAAAAAGTTTCACCCCCTCGGAATTGGCTAAATCAACAAAAAATCGACGCCTATGTGTAGGTATAGAGGCAAATTTAAACTAAAAAATGTTAAATAATCATTTCCGAATCGCAAACCGTTCAATGCTTACGCCGTTTTGTACGATGTTTGAATCATGTTACTATTCATAAAGTTTCTTACAAATTTCGGCGTTTGTTTATATTTGTCTGCCTTGATTCGTTGCCGTTCCGTCTATCGATCTTGCTTTGCCACTGCATGTTGCCGGTTTCGCAGTGCTTAACCATTTTGTATTTGCATGCGAGGCTACTGGTGGTAGCTGTGAGACTAGCTATAAGCTGTACCGGCGTGACAAAATCGTGGTTTTTATTATTGGGTAGCTCCTGACGAGTCGAAACACAAAACAGGCTGTAGGGGGTTTCAGATACTTGGATTTGATGGTCGGAGATTGATTAATATAATACGATAACACTTTTTGTTTTTTTACTTACAACAATATGTTTTTAGCTTTTGAAATGCACGTTTTAACGTCGTTGAACGAACAACATGAACATAAATCAATCCAGCGACGACGTTGAACTTCCATTCCACATTAAGTTGCCAATTTCGGAGATGGAAGAGCTGGACAAGGTGGAAGAAGCTCTCAAAAACGAGCAAACAAAAAAGATATTGGTAAGCTAATTGTGCGCAGAATAAATGCTAGCAACGTGCAAGCAACATTGGGAATGAGAATAATAGCAAATAATCATGTTAACAAGACTTCATGCTTCTGAAATTAGTATACTAAGAAAGAAAATGATCTTTTTCATCATTTTTCCCTAATCAAAGAAGCTTAGACGATTCTAGTTACTCGGTATGTCTACTACTAATCGTGTTTTCACGCTACCAGACTTCATTAGATATGAGAGCGCTTTTAAATCCAGAGCCCAACCAAACAAACACAGATTCAAATCGAAATGAGGCATTAGGTTGTAAAGTCGGATTTCATTACCACCACTACATCACAGTGCCGCAACTAGAACATTGTTCTAGGGGGGGCAAAATTTCTTTCAGGGGGGCCAAAAATTGCTGGCTATATTTTCTTTTAATGTCACTTAGGAGTTTGGGGGGGCGCCGCCCCCCTGGTTGCGGCTTCGCTACATCACTGCAACTCATGCACAACATTGTGATAATAGAGCATTTTATAAGCACTATTGCAAAATCGGTGATTCACGCATTCAGTTTTTAAGTCTTAACTGTTCGAACGGTCTGCATTTTTAATACTAATCAAAAGCCTTGCTCTCACTGCTGTTGTAAATTTGTAGCGTAATCTTATTGAATTCGTGAAATTTATTAATGCTGGTCGAGCTCAAATGGATAGAGAGTCTGCTTTTGGAGCTGCAGATTCGGGTTCGAATCCAGGTCTGGTCAAAGCGAAGACTGTAAAAATTGGTATTTACAGCTTTCCTGTTTGGCGCTTAACGGTAAAGGGACAGTGGTAGAAAACAATCCTTCAAGTTTCCTTTATGCCGTCGGGAAAGGCACCTAGCGAGATTTTTCCCATTTTTATGTGGTAGACAGGTAGCAGCTTGATTCGAAGATAATAAGGTTCTTTTGCTGTCTCCTGGCCGAGGAAACTCGGCAAAATATAAAAATATTTGGAGTAACAGTAAATTTCATATTTTTAATGTTAGATAAGTTTCCTGGCTGGTGTGGGTCAAGGACATTAGAAGAAAATGTTCGTCGTGTTTTTTACAAGTTGTTGACAAATAGCTTGGCTACTAAATTTTATTGGATGGGGAAGGGATGGAAAAGAAGATTTCACGATTTTGAGTCCTAATCAAGTTCTGAAAGGTATGTATGTGCAAGTCTAATTGATGTTGTTTTTTTTTATTTGCTAGTTTTCTCGATCAGGAGACAGCGAATGGACGTCTCGCCGTCTTCAAGTTAAGCTGCCACCTCTCTTAAACGAGGACTGCAGGCAAAATCAATGGGGTTAGTAACATTAGTCTATTCCTCGACCCAGCTGTTGCATGGATAATTATTACTTTTCAAACACAAAATTGCGTCCCCCTCAATTTGTTTTTGGCAACACTGACGTTTCATTGCATATCAAGCAGAAAAGCTATTGTTCGGATTATGCTATTAATTTGAACCATTCAAGTGCGAAGACTGGTATTTAATAATCAACTTATTGCATTTATACGGGTAGGCTAATGGTACATGGTAACCAAGTAATGAAATTTTGATGCCCAAACCACTGTCTAGGCTTAATCTGTACTCACTTGATTGCGAATGATTGAATTACTAGCTTAATCTCAACAATCGCTTTTCTGCTGGACATTATAGTAGAACGTCAGTGTTGCCAAACTAAATTGGGGGACCCAATTTTTGGTTTGAAGAGGAGTATCTCTGGAACAGCTGGTCAAGAAGGATGAAGTCAACGCCTACATAATTTCATGCTTTTTTACCAGAGTTGGAGTCGAGGACACAAGGCTCGAGGCCAAGGACACAAAAAAAATCCGAGGCCAAGGACAGCCTTTCCGAGGACAGAACCTCTCGAGGCCAAGGACACAGGAGGCCCAAGCGTTCTCCTAAAAAAAAAAAAGGTCTTCAAAAATATTTTTCAGGCGATCTCCAATTTATTGGCGTACCCAAAATTTTTGATTTAGGAAGACCTAAACCACAAATCACATGATATGACGTCATTAAAATTTTTCCAAAGAGGAAGTTTTTGCGGGACAAAGATATCGTAGGATGAAAGATCTGAAATCGTTGTTGCCTGTTTGCACGTAACCAGGATTTTGCTAAGGAAGAGGGCTGAAACTAATAATTGAAAAATGCAAATATCTAACTTTGGGAACGTGATGAGAAAGCTAGTGTAACTCAAATGTATCACAGACGGGGGTTTGGGGGCGAGGCCCCCAGCCTCCGGAGGCTTTGGGGGTCGGGGGGCAAAGCCCCCAGCCGCTGGGCGATTTTTTGGAAAAAAAAGCTATTTCAATGCCTTTGGATCAAATTTCGCAAGTGTTCAGAGCCATTTGAAAGCACTAGATTTTTGACATTTGAAAGCCAATTAAAAAAAATCAAATTGTTTATCCTCCTTTTACTTGCAATTTAAGTCCAAAACACGTTTAACATCTTGCATTTTGGAGGTAAAGTTTAATTGTTAGTGATTTGGTCCATGTAGGGGGAAGTAAGGTGCATTGTCTCTGGCTGCATTTCAGCAGTAAATAATAATCCACTCGAAGATTTTCCTTAGATATTTTTGTTTTGTCATGAAAATAACCAGTTATAGGAGTACCTGTTCGCCAGGGGGCCCAGAACCCTCAATATTGAAGTTCAATGATTCGTTCAATCAGCATTTTCCAGGGCTAATTTTTTTAAAAACTATTTTGTACGTAAAAGCCGGCGAGGTTGGAGGTGAAATACTGAATGGTTTTTGAAAAATGGCACAATAGATGGTTACATCTTCTAGCCATGTTATTGCCGGGCCGGATTTACATCGCGCTAGGCCCCTGGCACTTCGGAGATTTTTGCAGCATCTTTCTCGGAAATTTAGGTGAAGACTAAAAAAGTCTTACGATTTCAGCTCGGGGCCCTTAGCTGGTACTGCGTCATATTATGGTAAATCCAGCCCTGGTTAATGCATTACGTTCACAAAAAGGCTAGATGTGGGCATGAGATAGCAACTTTTAAGACAGAAACTCTCCATTTTCTGCGGGTTATACGTTTAAATTGGCTGGCAAAAATTGAATTGAGTGGGACCCGGCGCCCCTGGTCTTCAATAGCGCAAATTAGTTATACTGTTGTCAGCGAAAAATGCTAGAAAGAAACTGAAGAAACAATAGGCTTTTTTGTCATTGGTAAAATTACAATTAGGGGGAGGGCCTGCCTCCCTCCCCTTGCCAACGCCTATGCTCCAATTGAGGAAAACAAAAAAGGTGTTCGCAAATTTTTCGCGAGGTTTCTGGCGTTTTCCAACGAAAATTCAACTGTTTGAAAAATAGTGCTGTCCTGGAGCCGAGGACAGGGCAATTTTCGAGGCCAAGGACTTGAGGCTTCGAGGCCAAGGACTTCAAAATGTGTCCTCGAGGCCAAGGACGTCCTCGAGGACTCCACCTCTTTTTAATACTAATGTTACAAACCGCATTAATTTTGCTTGCAGTCCTCGTTTAACACATGAAGATGGGGGGAAGTCCGTTTAAGTGCTTTTCCAACGACACAACTGATGAAACTTCCTGGCTTGTTCTTAACATTGTCTCTTCAGTGCTGAGTGTCAGCAAGGGCAACTGAATACCGATTTTTTGATAGTCGGTTTGACCACATTGATTCCCAAAACTCTTGAAGACATCACGTTTTTATCATAAATAGTAATACTATCTCCACAAGCTTAATTTCCTTGGCGAATTTTACAAGAAACCTATGTATTTACCGTACTTTATGAGTGTTTTACGTTTTCTCTTTGTTGCAGCTGCTATACAAAAAACTCTGTAGAAAGCCCACCGAATCTAGGATTGGAGAAATAACCAGAGATTGGTTTAAGTATTCCCGCGATTGTGACGGGGGAAGAAGAAAACATGATGTCGCAAAAGAAGCAAACTTAGGCGTAGGAAAATTAATTGATGGTACTAATTTGTTTAATTTGGATTCTTCATGTGGTGTATTTTTTATGCTTTAATAAAATTTGGCTTTTCTATACTCGCAGTGCTCTTCTAATTTTTAGGTTAGTGGAATATAGTGATACAAATGCCGAGTAGGCGATGGCAATGCATGGTTGGCTAATAGTGGGGTAGGCGGTGGCACGTTGTATTCATGCATAGTTGGGCCAACGGTTCATTAGTGGGCTCAGCTTCGTCGACCCAACGGTGGGCCCATGAGCAACATGACGTAGGCCCAACGTCGAAAGTCAACGTGGTGCCAACGAATCGAAACACGTTGGCACCACGTTGGATCAACGTGTGCATGTTGTCTGGGATATTGCTTACAAACAGTTCTAAAATTACGACAGATTAAAAGCACTAGATGGATTTTCCTACAATGGTAACTTTAGCAAGCTTTGAGATCAAAGCCAGCTTACTCACTTTTTTAAATGCTACGATATTTTCAAACGATGCTATTGCACAAGAAAATAAGCTAAAAGAGCTCTTTGCAGCATCATAATAGTTCACTGAAGATGGGACCAAAAAATACCTTAACGTTTCGGCGTAATACAGCGAGTATAGTGAGAGATTTGATTATGTCGATTTTCATTGGTCTTGGCTTAATATTTTTATAACCATAACCGTTCAAAAAAATTAAATTAATTTTAGTCGTAGGTTTTAGTTTGATTACGTTGAAAATTTTGCATTACTTGTGGCCTTTTTTGACATAGCAAAACACGCAAAAACCAAAATAACGTTTAAACGCGTACATTTTTTCTAGTAAAATTTTTTGAGTGACTAGGCTAAGTAAGACTGAAGTCTCTTAGCTTTACCCCCTAATTGCACCAGTTGTACCTGCAGTCCTGCACATGATAGGTATTTTTAAAGAGTCATCGTGGGCCAGATAACTACCTAGCTGGGATCTTAAGGGCAGAGCCCACCAGATTTTTGTAGCAACAAAAATGGCTAAATTACAGTATTTAGAAGATATCTGCTTATTAAGCATAATGATAATAGCTCTCCTTATTATTCGCTCTCTATATTCGTATCTACGCTACTCAGGGGCGTATTTAGGGGGGGCCATTGCCCCCCTTTGGGTCTCCAGGATTGCAAAATTGCATAGAAAAGTGAGCAAAACTGAGGCATGGCCCCCTCCTTTGCAAGTTGGGCATCAGGCTTTGGACTCGAAATCACCTAATGTTGGGCGAAAAATAGGACGAAATTTGAGTGAAGACCTTTTTTTTTTGCTCTTCACCTGATTTTGGGCGAAAAATAGGACGAAATTTGAGAGTGACAATTTCAAATTCTGATCTATGTTCCTCTCAAATTTTTTGAAGTTTCTGCCCCCCCCCCCCCCCTTTTCAAAATCCTGCGTACGCTACTGACGCTATTCCATATTTGTATCCTTTCCGCCGATTCAATTTTTCAAAAATTTTCACTCCAGGGTAAGCAAACATATCCATTATTGTAGAAACACTCATTCAGAGCATTGATCGTCTAATACTAAAACAGTAAACTGACGGGGTTCCGATTTTCGTCTTTGTAGACAGTTTTAAACCAAAAACTATACAAATACAAAATCGCTCAGCAATACAGCAGTGCAGTTTCCATCGCTGGTGTGCAAGATACCTTTTCTGTCTTATTACACTGTTAAAATTTTTGGGTCCAGCTGACCCAAAAAATCCTGGTCAAAGGCCTTTGACCCAAAATTTTTGGGTCAAAATTTTTGGGTCATTCTAAAATTTTGGGTCGCCGTTAATTTTGGGTCAAAAAATTTGGGTCAAAGTAAAATTTTGGGTCAAAAAATTTGGGTCAAAGAAAAATTTTGGGTCAACGTTTTTGGGTCATTGCAGAAATTTGGGTCAGCGAAAAATTTTGGGTCAAAAAATTTGGGTCAAAGTAAAATTTTGGGTCAACGTTTTTGGGTCATTGCAAAAATTTGGGTCAGCGAAAAATTTTGGGTCATTGCAAAAATTTGGGTAAGTGAAAAATTTTGGGTCAAATTTTTGGGTCAATGCAAAAATTTGGGTCAGCGAAAAATTTTGGGTCAAAATTTTTGGGTCATTGCAAAAATTTGGGTCAGCAAAAAATTTTGGGTCAAAGAAAAATTTTGGGTCAAATTTTTGGGTCATTGCAAAAATTTAGTTAAGCAAAAAGTTTTGGGTTAAAATTTTTGGTTCAGTGCAAAATTTGGGTCAAAAAAATTTGGTCAAAGAAATAATTTGAGTCAAAGTTTTTGAGTCATTGCAAAAATTTGGAACAGCAAACAAATTTGGGTCAAAGTTTTTTGGTCATTGCATAAATTTGGGTCAGTAAAAAAATTGAATCAAAGAAACGCTTTAGGTCATCACAAAAATTTGGGTCAACAATATCTAGGGCCAAAGAAATATTTTCTAAGTATTTGGATTAATACAAAAATTCGGTACAACAAAAAATTTAGTCAAAGCAAAAATATACGGGTCAAAGACACATTCTAGTCAATGCAAAAATTCGGATCAGCATAAAATTAAGGATCAAAAAATTAAAACTCATTACAGAATGAGAAGTGTTTCTATTGTGGAATGAGTTTCTATGTGGAATGCTTCTATGTAATAAGTGTTTTTTGACTAAGGCCTACATCTGTATCCACCCCAATAATTTGACTATGGTCTGCATGTGAATCACTTGAATTCGGGAAAAAAAACTCTTGAAATTTTGGTGAAGACCTTTTTTTTTTGGTTTGCACTTAATTTGCTGACGTGAAAAAAATTGTGGTCGAGGTTCATCCCCCCCAACGTTGAAAATAGGGCAAAATTGGGGTAGAATCGCAAATTATTCTCCCTCCAATGTCCAACAAGGATCGGCACCCCTGCAAGTAAGAAATCTACTAAAATTCAAAAATCCACTAAGATTCAAAATTTTGTTCCAGTGAATTTCCTTAATGCCAATATCAGCAAGGTTTTTATATTTAGTGCTGTTTTAAATTGTTTTTGAGGCTATGATAAAGTTTTTGATCGTTTAAATTTGTTGACTAAGTCTATTGGGTTCAAAGAAAATTTAATATTAGAAATATTTAGAGTCAGTTGTATTTGTTAACTAAAGTTTATTGACAATCTTTAAGAAAAATATAAATCAAAAATTTAGGTTCGGTGACATTTATTAAACTGACTTATTTATTGAGGTGTTACTGTTCATCTCGCTGAGTTAAATGCGTGGAATGTAACGCAATCTGCGAAGATAATGCCTTGTGTGCTAATTATCACCCTTTATTGTTTGCAATTTTTGAAGCAAGACGTTCTAATACGTATAATCGTAGTGCTGTTCAAAACTTTTGTTGTTTATTCTAATTACTGGACGCGGTTGATAATCGCACCTCAGCAGAGAGTTTGCTTTTTACCACGTGATGACCTAGATAGAAACTGCTATAATAATAGTAAACCGACTTACTGAGTAAACCGATTTTAGCTGCGGCAGAAGAGAGAGAAAAAGTGCTGAGCGGTTATTTTGATCAAATTTGGAAAATTTTTGATATGTTATATTAGCATAACCCTTGTTTATGTTAAGTTATTGCAGCTCCTATTTAAAAACTTTTAATAAGCTTTTATAAAAATCTAAAAAATTAAGCGTTGGTCTAGGAGAAAACAGATAAAAAAAGCTCGAGAATAGCTTCTCCACAAAAACGACTGTGAAGCCAACAAAAAGATGTGAGATCAGCGAAAGTTTGACAGAAAAGAGAAATTGAGATTTCGTTCAATTAATGATGCCCGCTGCATTGTAAATTTGTGAGTTAATATTAATCGTAAAACAATTTTTGTCGATAATTAGTGGTGATTCTTCACAAAAATGTTTAACAGATTAGGTTCAATTGCAAACTACACTGTTTGATTTATAATTAATTGAAGTGAATTGCCAACACCTATCTGTGTTTTTTTTAACAAACATGCGGAAGTAAAAGTCTTTTGTTTCCTTTGAGCATATGGCTTAATGGTAAGAAGGTATCAAATATGGTCATGCAAGTGATGTGATTGGGCAAAATAATTTTGTTCAAAATCAATATAATAGTTGTGGATGCTGGCTATGGCAATGGTAGAAACATGTCAAGGTAAGTGAATTACACTGTCTTCTTTTTCATAAGAACCAGTGAATTTTAGATTTAGGCAGTTCTTAAATTTTCACGAAGTTTTAGCTTGATTTGTTCATGAAAAGTATTGGAAATTGAAGTGACGCACCATTTACGGCGAGCTATAAGGAAGGAGATTAGATGGTTAGCTAGCTTATCGTTTTCAGAGGTGGGCATTTGCGCTGCAATTATTTTACTTGCGACAGCGCTTGCGCTGCACCTATTTTGCTTGCGATAGCGCTTGCGCCGCAATTTATCTTTAAGCGCTTGCGCCGAAAGTATTTGGGTAATAACAAGCGCAATTCAAATACGAGTAAAAATGATTGTTTTTAAATCAACTGAGATTAAACTTTAGAAAAGCATTGATAAGCCTCGTCGTGCCGAATTGCTTTCGTCGATTGCTTGCAAAACTTCGACTGAATTCACAACAAGGGTCTTCTTTTGCTGTAACTTTTCTCTGAAATATTTGCCGATTTTTCAAATTTTCCAATTGAGTATTTCAAAGAATGGTATAGTAAAATAAAATTTTAAACAGAAAAATTATTGTGTTGTTTTGACGTTTGCAGGCCAGAGTTTAAAAGCTTAACGTTTTGCGTGCTTCAAGCACGCAAAAGGATTGAAAACAAAATTGTTGTAATTGTCTTTCTAGAACTACGCTACATGTTCCTAAAAAATCTTAAAGTTACATTGCGCAAAATGTAATGCGTTGCTAGCAACAGCAATAGTCTTTCGTCTTATACGGTAATTCAAAACAAGAAACAACAAAAACTACTATTAAAAACTTTTTGCTAGACCGGAAAGATTTAAAAGATATTGCTAACAAAAGTGACAGCATCGGTAGCTCTTAACTTTTAGATGGTTTAACATTTTTAAACAAAAAACACCATAATTTTTTTAGTATGCCCCATTCGTCAGAGTGTGATGCTAATTGCTCCAGGAGCACAAATGTATCAAAGCTGGTCACCAATTTTTTTGACGGGCCATTAGACAAAACAACGACTGCGCAGTCGTTTTCTTGCCAGCACGTGACGACTTTATTAGTGGAATTTAACACCCCAATTCTCTGAAGTGTAGGAGTTAAGCGTCTTTTTTTATTGGTTAAAGAGGCTATTCGCCCAATGCGAACGGGGTTGAGCGATGCACATTTTTCCAAATGTTAGTATTTTTGAGAGAAAATTAATAATTTTATGTTTACTGATTGGTAGCGAGATAATTTGTTTTAAATAACGTATCGTATAGGTTTCGTACCCTAACCGAGTGCAGTTTGAGCATACTGGACCAACTAAATAAGGTGGATTTACACTGTAATCCTTTTTCGTCTGCTTTTGTCTGTTTTCATACATTTTTGCTTCTCTATGAAACATAAGTATGCGCTTTTTTCGTCCGCATTTTGTTACTCCATATCTGCACTAAGTAAACTGTATATGGTGATAAAAATTTTGTTGAAAAATTTCGTGTATGGAAAATGTAAGCGAATTTCAAAATAGAACTGTACCCCTTTACAAAAATTTTTGTTTTGAAAACTTTTATCTAAAATGTTACGGTCTGGTTAGAATTTAGACATGTAAAACTGCGGACAAAAAACAGCATACTTTTTCATGGAGAAGCTAAATACGTTCGAAAACAAACAAGAGCGGACAAAAATGGATACTGTGCAAATCTACCTTTTAAAATCATACTTTTCAAAACGTCACACTTGCGCGTGCTGTTGGGCTTGCGTCGTAATTATTTTTGGTGGCTGGTGGAAACGCTTGCGGCGCAACTTTTGTGCTTACGCTGCCCATCTCTGATCATTCTTCTGAGAGATGTAAGGTACCAGTATGATTTGTAGGTTAGGCGGTAAAAGATTTGATTTATAGGCCAGCTCTTTCGCATTTTTTGAAGTTGTTGGAGCAGCAATAATTGCTAAAAAGTGACTACTTCACCCAGAAACTTTATGTTAAGTAGAGGAAAACGTGAATGAAGATTATTCACTCGCGTATTTTAAGGTCAAGATTTTAGTTTTAGAGCGTGGGTAGTAGGTTTGAACTGGTTTTAAAATTTAGAGAATCGATTTAAATTTTCGGTAAAAGTTTCTAGTGCAGTAGTCTTCCTAATTGCTTTAATTTTACATGCACCATCGAGTCACTTCGAATTTTGTCTGTCTGACAACATTTTCTGTGTTTCTAGCTTTAATAGGCGCAGATAATGGTTGCAATTTATATTTTTTACTGTTTTTCTGGTTGTGGTATTTTTTTAAACTATTGATTACTTCGTTACATAATTTTAGTTAACTGTAGTAATGCAATTTTGTGATTTTCAAGATATTATGTTTTTTTGGCGCATCTGAGCATAAGATGCATCATTAATATATGACCATTTTTGCTTTTATTTTTTTTATATAAGGTGCACAAAATTAAATCATGAAAAATATATTCCTATATCCATACAAAAGACGCACCTTCATTTTCTTACAAAATGAAAAATACTTTAGGTGTTCCTTATGATACAAAAAATATGTTGCGTTGACTGAGTAATGTGATTTCAGTGTTTAGTTGAACTGTTGATATCATTGATTATACTGCTTTTCTGATTTTCGGCAATCTTGTTTTTCTCTATTTATAGCACAATCGCACGATCCCAGTTTTAAAAACCAAAACTAAACTAAGTTATTCAACTTTTGTTGATTTCGTATTTTGTTTTTTTAGAAGATAATGCAATTGTGAGTTCATGGGTTACTGCAAAAACCTACGTTTTTTTACGTACGTTGAAGTGCTCAATTGTTAAAACCATATATAAAATAAAACAGTACTAGATGTCTGGTTTTAAAATTTATGGTTTTCAACACAGTTTTATTTTGTTAAGTCTTTCTGTTATTGCTGTACCCTGGCATATTTAACTGATTCTCAGAAAACATCATAGTGTTGGTATGCAAATTAACAAATTGCTACAACCAAAAAATAATTTGGGTCATGGCGACCTAAAGGCTTTGGGTCATGGCGAATTGTTTGGGTCGCAGCGGCCCAAATTGTTTGGGTCGCGTCGACCCAAATTGTTTGGATCGCAGTGACCCAAATTTTTTGGGTTGCGGTGACCTAAATTTTTTGGGTTGCGGCAACCCAAATTTTTTGGGTTGCGGTGACCCAAATTTTTTGGGTCGCGGTGACCCAAATTTTTTGGGTCGCGGTGACCCAAATTTTTTGGGTCGCGGTGACCCAAATTTTTTGGGTCGCGGTGACCCAAATTTTTTGGGTTGCGGCGACCCAAATTGTTTGGGTCGCAGTGACCCAAATTTTTTGGGTCGCGGTGACCCAAATTTTTTGGGTCGCAGTGACCCAAATTTTTTGGGTTGTGGCGACCCAAATTTTTTGGGTTGCGGTGACCCAAATTTTTTGGGTCGCGGTGACCCAAATTTTTTGGGTCGCGGCGACCCAAATTTTTTGACCCAAAAAATTTGGGTTGGGCGCGTCTGTACCCAAAATTTTTGGGTCGTCTTTGACTACATTTTTTTGGGTCGTCCTGATCCAAAAATTTTTACAGTGTACAAGGTTGACTCCGCATGCGAAACGAGCTAATTAAGCCCGACAGCGTTAATTAGCTCGTTTCGCATGCGGCCTGTATAATCGCTTGAAAAATATGTCTGCAGGAGTGAATGCGACCAGAAGCGCAACCAGGGTTTTGGTGAAAGAGAGGGAGCTTGAACCAAAAGTAAATGTTTTTGCCCAAAAATTGTCTTATTTAAGTCCCGTGTTGATCAAACCGTTGCAACTCAAGCGTGTTACAGAAGGGCCAAAGCCCCCAGCTGCTGCGTGATTTTTGCGATTTTGAGGGAAAAATAGCGATTTTAACGTCATTTAAATCATAGGCTATTTAGCACGTTTTAAAACCATACCAATAATTACAGTAAATCGCTAAAATTCAGAAATCATTGAAAGATTTTAATTGTCTAGCCTCTTGAGCCCCCATATACTTCAGGTCAAATCCAAAACACGTTTAAACGCTTATTCTTTTTTTGATTATATTTTCTAAATGACTTGGCTAAAGGGGGCTGATGACCCCTTAGCCCCTTCCCCCTGGTTGGGCCACTGACTGCGACCTAAAATAAATCTTGAGTGTGCTCTAAAAAAAAACAGCTGGTCTTTTAAAGAAATGTTTTCACGTTTTGTTTCAGGTCATAATCACTAACGAAATACCGGTAACGCTTCTATAGGCATACATCTCTATTCCGCGACACATCCGTAAAGGCGTGTTAATAAGACGGATTATTATGTCACATTTATGTACAGCTGTAGGTGGCCAGCAATTTTGCAAACAATCGAGAAAACTTCAAATAAGAATCATGTTTAAAAAATATTATTTCTTTTTCCATTATTGACTGTTGTCTTGTCGTTACGTGATGCTCCAAAAAAGCATTCTGAGTGAATCGAAATGGGGGGCACAAGCAATCGTTAGGGGGGGACGGCGCCCCTGGCCCCACCGTAGCAACGGCACTGGCTACCAGTACAAAAAAATGATACCCTAGTGGCTAATTTTGTGAACTCACGGTAAAAAAAAGCAAAGCCATACTTTGAACCAGGGCTGCAAATTTGAACTTTAACTCAAAAAAAGTCGGTTGTTTTGCCGAACTCGAAAAACTAGTGTTGACTCCAATTTGAATCAGGTTAGATCCTCTTCTAATAGTCGTTTCGCCGCGCGCCGTATCCTTTATATGTCTGCAGTCATACCACACTTTGGATATAAATATAACGATGTTATTCCTCACAGAACTCCCAACATTTGATTCATGTAAAGGAGCACGGCAAAACAAGAAGTCAATTATCAGCTAGCCAAATCAATATCAATTAGCTAAAATTTACTTGGCCAAAATTTACGCTATTGATTATAGTAACACTATGCTAGACTATTTTATTAAAAAACTGCTTCGAGGTCGCACTATAGAAATAGAAACATCAGCTCGTTAACATTTTACATAACCAACTTACTACATAGCTAACTTGATACATCGAACTACAAAAATTTGAGACACCATATCAGTTGTGTTGTCGAAGACTATCTAATTTGAGCACTAGTTGCAGACTTAAAAATTATGAGATTAAAAGTCGAAAGACAATACAGTTAAAATTACCACCAGGCGCGTCGATTACCGGGGGGGTCGAGGGGGTCCTGACCCCCCCAAAAATATGCATTGGGGGGTCCAAAGAGTAAAGGACCCCCCCAATAAAAATGGAACAGGTTTGCTATTTATCACGAATACTGACAAAATAACATTTCTGTCTTGTCAAATTTTTCTTTCTCAAAATCTTGAAAACCGCATATCGCAGCTTTTGGCCAAGATTTCTTGTAATATTCACAATACGAGTATGTATTACACTTAGCTAATGTACCGGTACTGCACAATTTTTATGAGTGTACGTCACAATCTCATCATTGTGTTTGCGTGTCTCTCACTTAAGCTAACGAAGTCTAGAAGAGGAAAGTCCTGACTGTTATAGCACTATAGCAGGGCACTGAGGGCGAGGGCAAGCTGAGATTTGCAGCGTCAGAGGAAGGTAGGCTAAAGAACGTTTTCCCTTAGCTGTTTTGCGCGTAGTAAAAAGTTAATTCGCATTTGTAGTACCAAAGCCAAAACGCTTTTCGATTGAACAAAATAATTAATGTTCGGATGGACTAGTGCCGTCGCTACGATGGGGGGGGGGGAGGGGGGCAGGGGGTCATGCCCCTTCTAACGACTGCTTGTGCTCCCCCCCAATTTGGTTTATTCAAAACACGTTTTTGGAACATCACGTAACGACAAGACACCAGGCAATAATGGAAAAAGGAATAATAACTTTCAAACGTAATTCTCGTTCGACGTTTTCTCGAATCTTTTCAAAATTGCTGACCAACAACTGCTGGTACAAAAATGTGACGCAATAATTCGTCTTACTGTATTAACACGCCTTTACAGACGTGTTGCGGAATAGGGATGTAAGTCTATAGAATCGGTAGCGGCCGGTACTTCGTTATTGCTTATGACCTGAAACAAGACGTGAAAACATTAAAAAGAAGGGGCTGAAGGGGATTTAACCCCCTTTAGCAAAGTCATTTAGAAGATTTAACCCAGACATACAATCGTTTAAACATGTTTTAGACTTGACTTAAAGTACATATAAGGGGGACAGAAGGGTCTAGGCAATTCAATTCTTTCAATGATTTCTGAATTTTAGCAATTTACTCTCATAGTTATTCATGCGGCTTCAAAAACTTGCGAAATACAAGATGTCTCAAAAGTAAGTATACACTTTAATCTGAACAACAATCTAATGGCTTATTCAAATTTGTCAACTGTCTACAAAAATATTCCGTAAACTGCTACAAACAGATTACCATCCTAATATCTCGTTGAGTTTATTTGGTGACAAGAAATTGGACCTCGACGTGGGAACCAACAATTTTGAGACATTTCAGCCACTTTTTGAGGCATTCTCGCCCGACACTTTGCAATAAATCTTGTGTAACTAGTCCACATGATACTCGAATTTTTTGTTCCAACTCTTCAAGGTTTTGTGGCCGTGTGGAGTAAACTTTACTCTTAAGGAAACCTCAAAGAAAAAAGTCGCAGGGGATTAAGTCAGGGTTAAATTGCTCGCAAAGGGGTTAAGTCGATCGTTCACCTGACTTAACCCCATGCGACTTTTTTCTTTGGGGTTTCCTTAAGAGTAAAGTTTACTCCACACGGCCACAAAACCTTGAAGAGTTGGAACAAAAAATTCGAGTATCATGTGGACTAGTTACACAAGATTTATTGCAAAGTGTCGGGCGAGAATGCCTCAAAAGGTGGCTGAAATGTCTCAAAATTGGTTCCCACGTTGAGGTCCAATATCTTGTCAATAAGTAAACTCAACGAGATATTAGGATGTTAATCTGTTTCTAGCAGTTTATAGAACATTTTTGTAGACAGTTGACAAATTTGAATAAGCCATTAGATTGCAATTCAAATTTTAAAATGTATACTTACTTTTGAGACACCCTGTATGATTGAAATGGCGTTGAAATACTGTTTTTGCCGCAAAATCACAAAAATCACCCAGCGGTTGGAGTCTCTGCCTCCCTCTGTGATACGCTTGAGTTGCATCAGTTTGTTCAGTATGGAGCTTAAATCAGCCAATTTTTTCCAAAAAAAAGTTACTTTTGGTTCAAGTTACCACCAGAGGTGGAGTCGAGGACACAAGGCTCGAGGCCAAGGCCAAGGACACAAAAAAAATCCGAGGCCAAGGACAGCCTTTCCGAGGACAGACACTCTCGAGGCCAAGGACAGGAATGCTCGAGGCCAAGGCCAAGAACCAAGGACACAAGCGCAAGTGCTCTCCAAAAAAAAAGGCTTTCACAAAAATTTTTCAAGCGATCCCCACTAAAAAACGTTTTCCAAAAAATTTTTCAAGCGCTGCACAAAATTTTAACAATTCAAAAAAAAGTGCTGCCCTCGAGCCGAGGACAGGCCAACTTTCGAGGACTTGAGGTCTCGAGGCCAAGGCCAAGGACTTCAAAATGTGTCCTCGAGGCCAAGGACGTCCTCCAGGACTCCACCTCTGGTTACCACCCACTTAGTAAAATCCTGGTGGCGCTTTTAGTCGCCTTCACTGCTACGGACAGATTTTTCAAGCGATTATATTGGCCGGATATGAAACGAGCTAAGAAACGCTGCGACCTTATAAGTCTCTTTTTTAAGAAATGAATACGAAGCTGTTAAAATAGCGCATAATTTGTAGCCATAAAATATCAGTTTTTATATGTACAAAAGTTCAGTTTATTTTAGTGTCCCCCACTTGCGGCTTGTGCTCCCTCACTTCGGTTGCTCTGGCGATGACACTGCGTTGTGCCATTGAGGATAAAATAGGCAACCGGTACTTGTTTAGAAAAAGATTAGTTCCAGTTAACCAGGTTGATTATTTAGTGCAGTAGTGGAAGTTGCTACGCTAACAAGTAGGCTACGGAACGGCAATGGCGGCGCTAAAAATGGTGCCATCCAGGCGGGCACTTAATGGACGATGTCATCCCTTAAAGTAGTACGGACAGGCTTGGTGGAACGATTTTCAAAGTGGAAAACCTGGCACACAGGTGCATCGAGAATTTTAACCCAAACACGGCCCCTTTCAGAAAATATCAGGAATACGGAGCAAAGCCCTCTGCAGAAAAATTTTGCAAATTTTTGAAGCAAATTAACATTAATAGGCCTAGCAATTAACCGTTCCAATGTACTTTTGTGCATAATTGTTGTTTTTTACTAAGGTATATTAAAAAATTTTATTTTTGTTAAACTGACTTTTCACAGAGTTGCAAAATAAATTGAGAGGATTTGTATAAATTTGCTGTTATTTTATAGCTAAGGAAATTTTGCCGCTATTTTATGAATTTTTACATCAAAGTCTTGATTATATCATCACAAAAAGATGTCACCAAAAATGGTGCCAACTAAAGCAGGCCGGCCCCTCTAGCTACTCCACTGCGGAACATATAGTGGGTAAAGTCAAAAATACTTTTAACCAAAGAGTTACTGCAGTTTCAGAATAACAAGATGTTTGCTTGTGCTAAATTTTGACGCAATAGATCACGTGATATTGGATTTATGGTGCGAAAATCGTTCCAAAAGTTTGGCGTGATAGAGGTCACATTCAAAAAATACCACAAAAATATTTTACACCGTTATATATCTAAAGATACCCTTTTATCTCCACTCATATATTTTGGCCGCGATGAAGATTTTTTCCTTTTTTAAAATATCATACTCTCATCTCTTAAACGGCATAGCCTACCACCAAAAAAAAACTACATCACATGTGCTGTTGCCATGTACGAACAACGTAAACAAAACCTACGATGTACAAACAATGCAAACAAAATTCGTAAGATTTTGCCAAAAAAGATCTGGTTATTATAAATTGGACCCCCCAAAGATTTGGAGAAATCGATGCGCCTGATTACCACAAATACAGTTCTTAAGAGATTCTTAAAACAAACACAAAAAGGGGTTCCACAAAGTTCTAAAAATCAACCAACTATTTGCATAAAAGATGAGAACTCGGCACGATTCGTTTCTCACGTTACCAAACAGCATGTCAACAAAGAGAAAGCGATTAAGGCGAAAAGCTGACTTATTATTTATATCAGCCTGAACTCGAAAAACTTGATTTTTTTGTCGAACCTGAACTCAAAAAAATTACTTGATTTCTTATGTTTGACTGGGTAAAAACATAAATATTTTTCGAAAATAGAAAGGAATTTCAATGCTTGTATAAAACTTGCGGAATTGCGGACTAAAATTTAAAATAGTCCGCAACCGCAAGTCCGCAATTTAAACTGCTAAAGTCCGCAAGTCCGCAACTTTTTTTATTAGTCCGCAATTGCGGACTTGCCCAGCTCTGAATGTAAGTGCTAGTTTGAAAAAAATTAACTCAGAACTAAGAACTTCCGACTGTCTGAAATTGCTGATATTGATAAAGGATGACCAAAGTTAGACTGTGTGTTTGTTTTTACGCTTGCTGGCAGTGGTCTAACAATAACACCGAAGCGATTCATTTTCGAAACTGCAACCACTGCGATTCACAGTTGCGACAGGCCTACACTGCTACACGTTGACATTACCACAGACACTATAATCAGGTTTCAGTATAAAATATCTATTTCATACAATTAAATCCACAGTGACATTCTCTGTTCCCCGCTGCCCAGTGCCCACAAACATAACTTTTAGCACCAAAAACGTTACAAGAAACATAGCAAGCGAATTTACTTACTCCGAGCTGATTCCCACTACCTGTGATATTCCCACTACCTGATGCCGATTGTCAAAAATGCGAACGGTAATTTGCAAGACAGTAGTAACTACAGGCCAATCGCATTAACTAGTGTTATCTCTAAGTTGCTTGAGCATTTTATTTTGAGTCGCATTGAAACCTTTCTTCATACAACTAATAATCAATTTGAGTTTAAGCCACAGCATAGCACAGATATGTGTTTTTTTTTGCTAAAACAATGTGTGTCTTCCAACATTTACAAAGGCAACCCTATATTTAGTGTATTTCTTGATGCTTCAAAGGCCTTCGATAAGGTCAGTCATTCTTTATTATTTAAGAAGTTAATTAACCGAAATGTTCCATTGTGCTTTGTTCGTCTTTTATATTTTTGGTATAAAAATCAAACAATGAGGGTGAGATGGGGAGCAGAGGTATCCAGATCCTTCAATGTTACTAATGGAGTAAGACAAGGTAGTGTTCTAAGTCCTTTACTATTTTCTGTATATATGGATCAACTGTCATACAGTCTTAACCAAATTGCAACTGGTTGTTGTGTGGGAGATGATTGCCTTAATCATTTAATTTATGCAGATGACATCTGTTGCTTTAGCCCTAGTATTTGTCCCGCCAAGTTGCGTATCAAACTGTCAGGAAAGAGATGACTGGTTGCTGAAAAGGTTTGTATTCGATAATGTACGGTAATCGCAATGCAGTACGGTATTACCCAGTAAACTTCAAGTATCAATACAACACAAACATACAGCAGGCCTATGTAGCACAGCCGTCTGGCAGTTCAGAGAATCTACCGGTACTCACTTACAGTAACAACCTAGCAGCAAGAACAAACCTACCCTGGACTACTAGTAACACACCAACTGCAACAAAACGACAATAATCGAAGTATTTTCGAAGAAATTTCACCTCTGCCCCTACTACCAGTCGACTCAACTCACAAAACCTAGTCACGCCAAAGTCACGTGGTCTGGTGTACGATAAAACACAACAATCGGAGTCACAAATTAAGCAAAATATCGAAGGGCAAAGAAAACTCTGACATACCCACCTCGAAAAACGAGAGTAAAGGGCTTACGATCGTTTTTTAAAACACACACACACAACAAAAAAAAGTAAATTACGCCAGCATGGCCATTTCTAATGCAGTACACATAAACTTATTAACCTCAGCTCCAACGATACAGTAACTTCGTCAACGGACACAAGTAACCATAATAACACATACAGCGAAATACAGCTCAAGCAAATTTACAATCTCCCTTAAACACCTCGCGCTGACTCGGAATGGCATCATGCAATGAAAAATTACTCAATGTGGCCTTCGAGCGGGCAAAGTTTTCTAATGTCTCTGATAAAAGTCTTACTGCCACCGGTCCTGACCTTTACTCTTCTTATGAGCCCCTGCTTATCCGGCATCACTTCCGTAACGACTGCTTTGGGCCAACAGCCCCGGGAAACTTGTTCGTCCCTCATAATTACAAGGTCTCCAATTTTCAAGTTGTCACACGCTCCATGTTATTTTGCTCTGGGTTGCAGCAGCGGTAGATATTCACTGAGCCAGCGGCTCCAGAAGCGATCTGCCAAAAATTGCACTTTCTTCCAAGATCTCCTATATCCGTCCGCTCTTATGAACACTCCAGGTGGCACAGCGTCTTCCAAGGAACCGGACAAGATCATGCTGGGGGTAAGAGCAGCAGTTTCATTCGGCGACGACGGCAGCTCAGTAATTGGGCGATCATTCAAGATCCGTTCAATTTCAGTTAATAGCGTTAAGAGATCAAATTCGTCGAGCGAAGATTCTCCTGCAATCGATCTCAATAGCCTCCGAACAAGACGAAAAAACGCCTCATAAAATCCCCCTTGATGAGACGCCAATAGGGGGTTGAATCGCCACTCGATTTTTTCCTTCAAAAGAGCATCCTGTAGTAGCTTAGAATTCCACAACTTGATGCCTTCATTAATTTCCTTGTTGGCCATAACAAAGTTACCAGCATTATCACTATATATAACCTTGAGCTTGGAAACACGACGATTGCAAAAACGCCTGAAAGTCTGTATAAAGGCATCAATCTCCAATGACTGCACAATTTCTAAATGTACGGCTCTGGTAGAAAGACAGTTAAATATACACACATAACGTTTATGCGAGCTGCGTCCAATCTTGACATAGAGAGGACCCATTAAATCCGTACCACAATACGTGAATGGAGAGCTAGGAACAACTCGGTGCTCCGGTAAGGGTGCCATCTGCTGTCTTCCATACGTAGCTCGCCAAAATCGACAGTTCATGCAAGCCTTAAGCGCCTTCTCGACAGTGGACCTGCCCTTCAATATCCAATACTTCTTGCGCATAGCATTCAACACATGACTACAACCGAAATGTCCCTTGTAGATATGGCACTGCAATATCAGCAAATTGGTGACATGGTGATTGTCTGGCAGCCAAATTGGATGACGAGAGGACTCACAGAGGTGAGAGTTCTGTAACCTTCCGTCAACTCTGATAACACCATTTACCTGGCAGGATCCAAATTTTGGGTTCTTTTAAGACACGGGTTGGCCTTCAGCTTTTGCTCAGAAATTGGCTTGATCTCGTTATAATCTGCTCGGTTGGGCAGTAGCTCTAAACAGTCGCCAAATGCTTCCTGGTGCACTAATCGTAGTATGCAAAGCGTAGCATCATCCAGTTCACTAAGAGTCAACGAGCCAGTAATCTGCTGCAAAATAAGAGCATTGGGATTTTTTTCTTCCATTTTCGATAAGAAATAAAACGTCGCAGCCAGAGCGACAGATCTCTGCAGGGAAGTGAAACTCGAATAATAGTGCAAGAACCCGTGAAGAGCTCCGGCCAAAACATTGGTGACACAGTTCGTTGAGATTTTCACCTTCTTTAGTTCCTCATCATCTTCAGGCCCATCACCATACAGAGCAGGCTGTTTGGGCCACTTCTCCTCGGATTCAATTAAAAAAGGTAGGCCACAAAACCAAATATTAGCACAATCAATACCACAGGGAAAAACCCCACGCGATCCGATGTCAGCAGCATTTAAAGAACTAGGAACATATCTCCATTGTTTCGAAGAACTTAAAGTGTGAATCAGTTCAAGTCTGTTAGCCACAAAGGATTTATATCTACTCGAGGTGTTGTTAATATAGCGCAAGACTACTGTAGCATCACACCAAAACACAATACGATCAAGGTAAAACTCAACTTCATTGCGAATCATAAACGCAACTTTCACAGCAATTACAGCTGCAGTCAGTTCCAACCTTGAAACTGTAAAAGGTTTTAATGGAGCTACACGTGCTTTACCCAAAGCAAACAAACACTGCACAAACCCATCATCATATTCAACGCGAAAATAAGCACAAGACTGTAACCAGTTAAAGATGCATCACAAAACACGTGTAGCTCAATCCCCTAGACACTCTTCCCCAAAATTTAGAAACTCCGAGTCACCGAAACCGACTCCAACTTAGGCAAGTTCTCCAGCCAGTTTTCCCATTCGGCCACACCCACCCCGGCAACAGAAATAGACTCATCCCAGGGGAGCCCTGCCCTACAGGCTTGCTGGAGCACTCGCTTAGCAGGAAGTAAGAAAGGTTGAATCAACCCAATCAAATCAAACGTCTGCCCAATCATGGACAGCAGTCCTTGATTGGGCAGACGTTTGATTTGATTTGATTGATTTGATTCGACATATGCTCACCCTCACCTCCAACCGATCTGTCTCCGCATTCCAATACACACCCAACGCCTTTTGAGTAGGTAGCTCATGATCTGTCATTTTAACAGTAGCGGCAAGTTCACCTGTGGGAAAAGACCTTAACACATTCTTATCGTTAGAGACAAACTTAGTTAAGTGGAAACCTCCACTATCCAATAAGGTACACAATTCAGATACAAGACTTATGGCCTCTTCTGCTGTAGCACAAGACTTGCACATGTCATTTACATAAAAGTTTTTGCGCAGTTTCCACAACCTTACCCTTTGCATTCGTAACATGGTCCTCTGCAGTCCTCAACAATGCAAATGCAGCAACCGAAAGGGAAGATGTACTTCCAAATAAATGCACATTCATCCGATAAACCACAGGATCACTCTCCAAGTTACCCCCAGGAAACCATAAAAATCTTAATGCATCACGATCCTCCTCCGCCACAAATACCTGGTGAAACATGGATTTGATATCACCTAACACAGCAATTGGTTCCTGCCTGAAACGCAAAAACACTCCAACAAGGGAGTTCGTTAACTGAGGCCCCTGCAAGAGTTTATCATTAAGGGAAACGTTAGAAGATTTAGCACTACAGTCAAAGACTATCCTAAATTTATTGGATGACGTCACACCATATTGGATGACGTCACACCAGGTATACACCAAGTACGGCCCTCTATAGCAACCTCACTGTCTTTAACAATACTCCTGCATATTGGAACAATAGTCCTTCTTGAAGTCAGCATTTGACATTTTTCGTTTTAGACCGAGCAAGCGCTTTACAGCCATTTCATAATTATTTGGCAGATTTGGATTTTCATCGCGCCATGGTAAACCAATTTTATAATGTCCTGATTCCTTGGTCACAGACTTTTCAAAAGAACTTAGAGCTCTTTTGTCATCAACCGACATTTTATGCACTTCAGGTAGATCTACATCTTTAAAGTCTTGTTCCAAAACATCCAAAATTTTCTTGCACAGAGTGTTTCTTTCCAAAACGCAGTTTATTTTCACACCAACCGAAGCTTCATGACTATTGACAAGTTGATCATTACCAGAGGTGGAGTCCTCGAGGACACATTTTGAAGTCCTTGGCCTCGAAGGTCAAGTCCTTAGCCTTGGCCTTTTTTTTTTGGGAGATCGCTTGAAAAATTTTTGTGAAGACCTTTTTTTATTTTTTTGGAGATCGCCTAAAAAATTTTTGTGAAGACCTTTTTTTTTATTTTTTTGGAGATCGCCTAAAAAATTTTTGTGAAGACCTTTTTTTTTTTTTTGGAGATCGCTTGAAAAATTTTTGTGAAGACCTTTTTTTTTTTTTTTGTTTAGAGAGCATTTGCGCTTGTGTCCTTGGTCTTTGGCCTTGAGCATTCCTGTCCTTGGCCTCGAGAGTGTCTGTCCTCGGAAAGGCTGTCCTTGGCCTTGGATTTTTTTTGTGTTCTTGGCCTTGAGCCTTGTGTCCTCGACTCCACCTCTGATCATTACCCCAAAGGGCCCATCCCAAAGCGGTATGCAGACCGTGAGGCTCTGTCTCATCACCATATCTCAATTCGGACACACGAAACGCATTTTGAACATTTTGTCCCAACAACAGCTCAACTTGATTTGAAATCAAGGCAGGAAATTTGAGATCCTTAAGATGGGAATAATCCTTAACAATTCCATTCGTCGGTATGCTTGAGGACACATCTACTATATTATCTTGAATCAAAACTTCTGGTACCCTGAACACAGTACTCTCATCCACTCCCTGGATGTGCAACCCTTTCATTTGCTTGTTGACTACTGACGCGCTGTTGCTGGTGTGCAATGCAATCTTCACATCAGAAAGGTCAGCTTTCAAGCGATGAGCTAATCCATAGGTACACAAACTTGTCTCGGATCCTTCATCCATAATTGCCCAAGTAGTCACCTCCTCACTTGGGTCAGCAGTCCAAACCTTTACTGGTACCACCTTGTGCAATTTCCTTCCACTCACCTGAATATCACAGCAACCATTGCTACTGCAGACCCTTTTCTTTTCTTCACCTTTGTCTTGTGACTCTTTGTCATTAGTCTTCTGTTCATTCTTGCTGGGTGGCTGTGACTCTCTGTGTAGTAATGTGTTATGCTTCCTTCCACAAATAGAACAGCATTTTCTAAATTTACATTCATTCGTGAAATGCCCACCTTCGAGACAATTATAGCACAGCCTCCTTTCATTAACCAACTTGCTTCTTTCTTGAACAGATTGATTCTTGAAAACTTCACAAACCCATAAAGGATGCCTAGCAACACACAACACACAGAATTTAGCTGTTCTAGTTTCTTCCACTTGATCCATTGTGGCACAAACATTGTACCTCTTTGTGTTGCTTTTAAAGACAGTAGCCTTAGCAGGATTGGTACCCTTTTTCATCTTCTTTTGATTCAGGCTTTCAAACAAATGCTGTCCTAAAAAGCTGTCTGCATCCTTTGCAGCTTTCTCAAGTATAGAAAACGTACGAATTGCGCATGTGCTAAAATCCGTTCGAATGCGCAGCGTCTTTACTAAAACAAACAAACAAGCAATTTTAATAAACAGGTCCTATTAATGTGTTGTAGGATAACACTACACTGCCTTCAGACCTTTGAACTATTTCTGTATTACCTATAAAGTTTGTTTTAAAGCCAATCAAAAACTAACCTTTCAACCTGCTGTTTTATGTTTCAGACTTTCCTATTGAACTACGTAATCGCTTCTGAGCGAATGCTCGACTTGGAATTTATTAGTGGCAAAATACGGCTGTGTATGAACACTTTCATCTACGATTTCAATTGGAGAAATTTCTTGTTTCTTTCTCATATGTTTTTGGGTTCTGCGCATTCGTACTATTTCTTGCAATACACGTACGAAAGCGCAGGCACATCCACGCCTTGAAAAATTCATGGTTGAGTGATTTTTTGCAAATAAGTTTTCAAAATTAAAAGGAATATAAATATACGAGTTAAGAGTGGCGCTTTTATTTCAATTTTTTCAAGTTTACGAGTTAATCAGAAATTAAAAAAAATAGTGATTTAAAAGGAAGGATGTTTCTCGAGTGGTAACACGTTCTTTTCTTGAATAGGAGGTCTAAAGTTTAAATCTCGGGTCGGTCAAGTCGGACACAGAGTTGCCAAAGTCTTGCAACCGTTGCGACATTTCTTCCAAAGAACCAGCTGTGTCACCTGAGTGCAATAACGTGGAGATGGACCCCACCAACTCTTCACAAACTACAGCGTAATATAGCGAGTATAATGGAAGATATGACGTTGGAAAAAAGCGATGGAAGACAACTGCACATATTATTATTATAAATAGTACCAAAAAAAATTGCTCTTGCGTAATGTGTTTAATTGGTTGAGTATTTCATAACTTTTATCGGCTTAAATTGGCTGTAACCTACCACTGATGTGTAAGTTTATGTTCTTTTATTAATTTTTTTTTGTTTCATGAATTTGAACATTTTAATCAGGCCGTGAGTAGCCTACTAATGCCTCATGATTCGTCATCTAACGTATCAAGGGATAAAATATATCGTGAAACCAGTATACCGACCAGTTGGTCGAGCGCTAGTTTGGTCGAGCATTCGTTTCTGGAGCGGGAAGTCAAAGGTTCAAATCTCGGGCCAGTCGAATTGGACACAGTGTTGCCAATAGCTTGCCACCGCAGCAATATTTCTTCGATTGGAGCAAGCTGTGTTGCCTGGGCGCGATGAGGCGGAAATAAGCCCCGCAAATTCGTAACACGCTTCTGTGTAATAAAGCGAGTATAATAAAAGATTTGATATCTAGATTGCAGACTAATAAATTTTGGACCAATGACAAAATTCAAAAACCAAACTAATTTCGTTAAAAATCAAGATTTATTGACACACAGAAGCTAGAAATCTCTGACAAAAGCACGTCACAACAACTTGTCTAGCAGACAACCATTTACCAGGACGTGGCACCATCACTTATCATGCACATTTTGTGTTATTTTCGCGACGAAGAATAAGAGATCCAAACATCAGAGGCCAGGTAAACCTAAAACATAAAAATTGTTCCAACTGGTGATATTTTGTTAATATATCTTTTGAATATTTTCGAAAGTCCATGACAAGCAATACATTGAAAGAGTCCATTTGCTCTGACGTCATTACAATGAAGTGACATCATTTCCCCTATAAAGTTATCAAAAGTCAGACATTTACTCTGCCTACTGCAAAAAAAAGCAAAAAATAGGAATGATGCAGAGCAAAAAATTGCAAAAAAGTAAAAAAATCATGACATATCATTACGCTATCAAATCACGTGACGTCATTACCCCCAAAATATCTGTTCTCCTAATATCAGTAGACCAATTTCAAATCCGCAACCAACGTTTATCATTGCAGAAATAAACGAATTTTAACTTTTAAGAAGCAAGTGTAAAACAGTTTTTGCTACCTCAAAGATCATAGTGGGGCCAAGGAGCCAATGCAACATATTGAAAAAGTGTATTTGTTATGACGTCATTAGCACAAAGATGACGTCATTTTCCCTTGTAAAATTATTAAAAAGTCAAACATTTACTCTGCCTACTGCAGACAAATAACAAAAAAATAGGAATGATGCAGAGCAAAAAGTTGCCAAAAAATGAAGAAATCGTGACATATCATTACGTCATCAAAACACGTGACGTCATTACCCCCCAAATATTTGCTCTTCTAATATCAGCAGACAACTACATATCCGCCACCAACATTTAGAATTGCAGAGATAAACGCATTTTTACTTTTCAAGAAACAAGTGTAAAACAGTTTTTGCTACCTCAAAGATACCAGTGGGGCCAAAGAAACAAATACAAATTAAAAGTGCCCCAATCTTTTGTTGAAATTTGCCCCCACAAAAAACATTCATATTTTGCATGTACGTTGATGAAAAGCTATTATAACGATCATTTAGATTAAAATAAACATTTAATAATGATAATACTTACGCTTTTATTCCACGCTGCGCACAACGTACGGAATTCTGCGCAAAAATACATTTAATGCGCAGTTGGGTGATCCTAACTCCGTCCAGATCCGTTTTAAAAAACCGCAACTGAGTGACAATATTTTTTCTGACTAACAAGTTACCTGCCTAGTTGAGTTAGGAAACATAAAAAGATTTGAATTGTTTGGGAACAAATCAGGATTGGTAAATTTTAAAAGTGAGCTGCGCATTCGCACAGTTTCTACTGTGCGAATGCGCAGCTCACTTTTAAAATTTACCAATCCTGATTTGTTCCCAAACAATTCAAATCTTTTTATGTTTCCTAACTCAACTAGGCAGGTAACTTGTTAGTCAGAAAAAATATTGTCACTCAGTTGCGGTTTTTTAAAACGGATCTGGACGGAGTTAGGATCACCCAACTGCGCATTAAATGTATTTTTGCGCAGAATTCCGTACGTTGTGCGCAGCGTGGAATAAAAGCGTAAGTATTATCATTATTAAATGTTTATTTTAATCTAAATGATCGTTATAATAGCTTTTCATCAACGTACATGCAAAATATGAATGTTTTTTGTGGGGGCAAATTTCAACAAAAGATTGGGGCACTTTTAATTTGTATTTGTTTCTTTGGCCCCACTGGTATCTTTGAGGTAGCAAAAACTGTTTTACACTTGTTTCTTGAAAAGTAAAAATGCGTTTATCTCTGCAATTCTAAATGTTGGTGGCGGATATGTAGTTGTCTGCTGATATTAGAAGAGCAAATATTTGGGGGGTAATGACGTCACGTGTTTTGATGACGTAATGATATGTCACGATTTCTTCATTTTTTGGCAACTTTTTGCTCTGCATCATTCCTATTTTTTTGTTATTTGTCTGCAGTAGGCAGAGTAAATGTTTGACTTTTTAATAATTTTACAAGGGAAAATGACGTCATCTTTGTGCTAATGACGTCATAACAAATACACTTTTTCAATATGTTGCATTGGCTCCTTGGCCCCACTATGATCTTTGAGGTAGCAAAAACTGTTTTACACTTGCTTCTTAAAAGTTAAAATTCGTTTATTTCTGCAATGATAAACGTTGGTTGCGGATTTGAAATTGGTCTACTGATATTAGGAGAACAGATATTTTGGGGGTAATGACGTCACGTGATTTGATAGCGTAATGATATGTCATGATTTTTTTACTTTTTTGCAATTTTTTGCTCTGCATCATTCCTATTTTTTGCTTTTTTTTGCAGTAGGCAGAGTAAATGTCTGACTTTTGATAACTTTATAGGGGAAATGATGTCACTTCATTGTAATGACGTCAGAGCAAATGGACTCTTTCAATGTATTGCTTGTCATGGACTTTCGAAAATATTCAAAAGATATATTAACAAAATATCACCAGTTGGAACAATTTTTATGTTTTAGGTTTACCTGGCCTCTGATGTTTGGATCTCTTATTCTTCGTCGCGAAAATAACACAAAATGTGCATGATAAGTGATGGTGCCACGTCCTGGTAAATGGTTGTCTGCTAGACAAGTTGTTGTGACGTGCTTTTGTCAGAGATTTCTAGCTTCTGTGTGTCAATAAATCTTGATTTTTAACGAAATTAGTTTGGTTTTTGAATTTTGTCATTGGTCCAAAATTTATTAGTCTGCAATCTAGATATCAAATCTTTTATTATACTCGCTTTATTACACAGAAGCGTGTTACGAATTTGCGGGGCTTATTTCCGCCTCATCGCGGCCAGGCAACACAGCTTGCTCCAATCGAAGAAATATTGCTGCGGTGGCAAGCTATTGGCAACACTGTGTCCAATTCAACTGGCCCGAGATTTGAACCTTTGACTTCCCGCTCCAGAAACGAATGCTCGACCAAATTAGCGCTCGACCAACTGGTCGGTATACTGGTTTCACGATATGTTTTATCCCTTGATACGTTAGACGAAGAATCATGAGACATTAGTAGGCTACTCACGGCCTGATTAAAATGTTCAAATTCATGAAACAAAAAAAAATTAATAAAAGAACATAAACTTACACATCAGTGGTAGGTTACAGCCAATTTAAGCTGATAAAAGTCATGAAATACTCAACCAATTAAACACATTACGCAAGAGCAATTTTTTTTGGTACTATTTATAATAATAATATTTGCAGTTGTCTTCCATCGCTTTTTTCCAACTTCATATCTTCCATTATACTCACTATATTACGCTGTAGTTTGTGAAGAGTTGGTGGGGTCCATCTCCACGTTATTGCGCTCAGGTGACACAGCTGGTTCTTCGGAAGAAATATCGCAACAGTTGCAAGACTTTGGCAACTCTGTGTCCGACTTGACCGACCCGAGATTTAAACTTTAGACCTCCTATTCAAGAAAAGAACGTGTTACCACTCGAGAAACATCCTTCCTTTTAAATCACTATCTTTTTTAATTTCTGATTAACTCGTAAACTTGAAAAAAATTGAAATAAAAGCGCCACTCTTAACTCGTATATTATATTCCTTTTAATTTTGAAAACTTATTTGCAAAAAATCACTCAACCATGAATTTTTCAAGGCGTGGATGTGCCTGCGCTTTCGTACGTGTATTGCAAGAAATAGTACGAATGCGCAGAACCCAAAAACATATGAGAAAGAAACAAGAAATTTCTCCAATTGAAATCGTAGATGAAAGTGTTCATACACAGCCGTATTTTGCCACTAATAAATTCCAAGTCGAGCATTCGCTCAGAAGCGATTACGTAGTTCAATAGGAAAGTCTGAAACATAAAACAGCAGGTTGAAAGGTTAGTTTTTGATTGGCTTTAAAACAAACTTTATAGGTAATACAGAAATAGTTCAAAGGTCTGAAGGCAGTGTAGTGTTATCCTACAACACATTAATAGGACCTGTTTATTAAAATTGCTTGTTTGTTTGTTTTAGTAAAGACGCTGCGCATTCGAACGGATTTTAGCACATGCGCAATTCGTACGTTTTCTATAGCTGTCAAAGTTATGCATAAACTCACAGAAATGCAGACAATTGCCATCAAATTGTGAAATTGCTCGAGGAAACACACCAGCATACGTTGGTCCAAAGGGAAGAAACCCGGGTGGAGAAGGAACAGTTCCAAGTGGCCTATTCATCAAAGGGTAAAACGGAGGAAAGGGAGTTGGAGCACTTGGAGCAGAAAATCCAACATTTGATACAGGAGGTGCAGTTTGCTCTTGTGGTGGATGCATTCCACCTGAAGGTCCAGGAACATCAGGAGTTCCAAATATTTCTGCACTTGTGAACTCTTCTACTGACAAGTCCTCCAAATTCTTTGCTATTTCAATGGGTTGAGAGTTTCTGTTCAAGGGGGTGTCATCCAATCCAAACTTGCCTTTCGTCTTCTTCTCAACCTCTTTCACCATCACCTGCTGAACAGGACTTGTGGGCCTTTTTTCTTCACTTAACAATTCACAACACTCCTCATACAGTGTCTCAATTTTGTCACATTGACCTTGGAAATTCTGGGCCTCCTCATTGTCGATTAGCGAATCCAGCAAAATGGCCAGTTCCAAATACAAATCCTCACATTTACAAATAAGGTCAGTTAGGTCCTTTTTATCCTTCGAATGACTTCGGATTGAAATCTTCAATTTAATGAAGTTGATTTTCAATTGGTTCAGAGCCTTTTCATTTACCTTCATAAATGCAGCAGTGGCATCATAGATTGGTGATGTAACACCATTTGGATGAGAATCACTACCCGTACCGATACCTGTATCGGTAGTTGCCATTACAGATTAACAAAGCTGCAATTCAGCAAAAGAAAAGGGTAATACAGAACAAAATTCCACTCTAAGACTAACTCAACAAAAATAGGCCAATGCCTTCAGCAAATACACTAGTAAGTAGTGGCTATAATCTCTAACCAACCGTAGCCCAAGCCCCAAAGGCCAGACTACCGGTAAAATTGCAAATACGGTACAACCTTACACAAAAACAGCTTGCCCTTGGCAAGCCACACAACAACAAAAAAACGTTAACAACAGAGCCTAGCATGTAGTACTGATAGACCCACAGTAACTTCCTGTAAAAAACCGTTGCCTAAAGTCACTAGCCTACACTAAGCTACCGTACCTTAACTGTTTTTTAGTGACGTTGACAAAACCTAGTCACGCCCAAGTCACGTGGTCTGGTGTACGATAAAACACAACAATTGGAGTCACAAACTAGATGGGAGTTTGCCAGCAAACCCAGTGAACGACCGACGCACAGCTAATGCTGTGACGCTCAAAAGTACTTTTTGTCTACCGTAAAATCAGCAATTATTCAAAAATATCTGATTATGGAACCTCCAGAAAAGTTGAGTCAAAAGATTTGTCAGTTAAATATCTCCTGAAATCATAAAACACTGGCACCCTAGCTTGAGCCGTTCAAAAATTGATTTTTGGGGGTCCATTTGGGGGTCCCTGGGGGGGGGGTGGCACCCCCAAACTATGTCAAAATATTTGTCTGTTGAATATCTGCTGATATCAAAACAGACTGGCACCCAAGTTGAGCTTTTCAAACAATTCATTTTTGGGGGTCCATTTGGGGGGTCCCCAGGGGGGTGGCACCCCCAAACTATGTCAAAATATTTGTCTGTTGAATATCTGCTAATATCATAAAACACTGGCACTCTAAGTTGAGCCGTTCAAAAAATTGATTTTTGGGGGGTCCATTTGGGGGGTCCTCGGGGGGGTGGCACCCCCAAACTATGTCAAAATATTTGTCTGTTAAATATCTACTGATATCATAAAACACTAGCTGGCACTCTAAGTTGAGCCGTTCAAACAATTGATTTTTGGGGCCCCATTTTGGGGGTTCCCGAGGGGGTGATACCCCAAACATGTCAAAATATTTATCTCTTAAATATCTACTGATATCAAAAAAAAACTGGCGCCCTAGGTTAAATCGTTAAAAAAATTTATTTTTGGGGGGTCCCCGAAGGGGTGGTACCCCCAAATTATGTTAAAATATTTGTCTCTTAAATATCTACTGATAACAGAAAAAACTGGCACCCTAGCTTGAGCCGTTCAAAAATTTGATTTTTTGGGGCCCCATTTTGGGGGGTCCCCGGGGGGGTGGCACCCCCAAATTATGTCAAAATATTTTTCTCTTAAATATCTACTGATAACAAAAAAAACTGGCACCCTAGGTTAAATGGTTAAAAAACTTGCTTTTGGGGGGGGGTCCATTTGGGGGGGTCCCCGGGGGGGTGGTACCCCCAAACTATGTCAAAATATTTGTCTCTTAAATATCTACTGATATCAAAGAAAAATGGCACCCTAGGTTAAATCGTTAAAAAATTTATTTTTGGGGGGGTCCATTTGGGGGGTCCCCGAAGGGGAGGTACCCCCAAATCATGTCAAAATATTTGTCTCTCAAATATCTACTGATAACAAAAAAAACTGGCACCCTAGGTTGAGCCGTTCAAAAATTTGATTTTTTGGGGGGGTTCCCGGGGGGGTGGTACCCCCAAACCATGTCAAAATATTTCTCTCTTAAATATCTACTGATATCAAAGAAAAATGGCACCCTAGGTTAAATGGTTAAAAAACTTGCTTTTGATGGGGTCCATTTGGGGGGGTCTCCGGTGGGGTGGTACCCCCAAATTATGTCAAAATATTTGTCTCTCAAATATCCACTGATATCAAAAAAAACTGGCACCCTAGCTTGAGCCGTTCAAAAATTTGATTTTTTGGGGCCCCATTTTGGGGGGTCCCCGGGGGGGTGGTACCCCCAAATCATGTCTAAATATTTCTCTCTTAAATATCTACTGATATCAAAAAAAATGGCACCCTAGGTTATATGGTTAAAAAAATTTGGTTTTGGGGGGGTCCATTTGGGGGGGTCCCCGGGGGAGTGGTACCCCCAAATTATGTCAAAATATTTGTCTCTCAAATATCTACTGATATCCAAAAAAACTGGCACCCTAGCTTTAGCCGTTCAAAAAATTGATTTTTTGGGGCCCCATGTTGAGGGGGTTCTCGGGGGAGTTGCCCCAAAAAAATTTCAGGAGACACAATTGCGTATGTACCTCAACAACTTCACACAAAAATTAGATTTCTATGTTTTGTGGTTTAGAAGAACTCGAGCGTACAAGATTTAGGAAGAAAAAAAAGGAAAAAAAAAGGAAAAAAAAGGAAAAAAAAAGGAAAAAAAAAGGAAAAAAATAAGAAAAAAACCTCATCGCGGCCGAAAGTGGGTTGGTAGGGATGAAAGGATATCTTAAGACATATAACCATGAGAAATATTTTTTGCCGTACTTAAGCCGTTTTTGACTTAGACCGCTTTTTACGCCAAACTTTCGGGGCGGTTTTCGGGTCATAAACCCGAAGTCACGTGACCGATTGCCTCGAAATTTGGTACAAACATAAAACTCATTAATCTCAAACTGCTGTCAAAATTTCATATAGTTAGACCAAACAGTTTTCGAGTTATAAGCAAAAGTCTGAAATCTCGCACTCATTAGTTAGAAAATGGCCGAGTAAAAACAAAGGAACACGCGACGCGAGCGTCGGTCGTTCCAATGAAGAAACCAAGGCTTTTTTGACAAATTTGTGTTGTTGGTGGCATTTTGATTGAGGGGGGCCGGGTCCCCTCGGCCACCCCCTGGCTACGCCAATGATTTTGAGACAAGATCGCTCCCCTAAGATCTTTCATAAAAAAAAAATTAAAATCAAAATTAAAACAACTTATTTTTCAAAGCGTGGAGGACTTTGAGTCAAGTCACTGAACAGTTTTTTGAAACCTCCAAGAATTGCATGACATTATTATGACGTGGATATGTGTTCGTCATTGTTATAGCTTACTTTTGTACGCGTAAATCCTAAATTAAAGAAACTGCAATGCCGGACTAGGACAACATACTGGCTATGCTCTCATTATATTTATCATTGGTAGTATTTCAATTGGGGGTTTCTGTGTTATGGCATTAAGTTCATAATAACGTTAAACGAGGGCCTGGGGTTGCAACGTTTAGGACAAAACTCTTAGATTTCTCACAGGTTTTGCATATAAATTGTTAAAAATTTAAATTAAGAGGCCCAAGGCCCGGGACCCTTGGTCGTCAATCAGGGGCCCTGGGACTCCCTGGTTGCCAGTTAAAGGTCCCGCGGCCCCCTGGTTGTCGGTTAGGAGCCACAGGGCTCCTAGTCGTTAATTAGGGGCCCTGGGGCTCTCTGGTTCTTGGTTAAGGGCTCTGGTGCCCCCTGGTTGTCAGTTAAGGGCTCCGGGGCCCCTGATTGTTAGTTAGGGGCCCCAGGGCCCCCTTGTCGTCAGTTAGGGGGGATCCGGGCCCCCCTGGTTGTCGGTTGAGGGATCCGGAGCCCCCTGGTTGTCGGTTAGGGGCCCCGGGGCCCCCTGGTTGTTAGTTAGGGGCCCTGGGGCCCCTGGTAATCACTTCATGGCTCTGAGGACCCCTGTTCGTCAGTTAGGGACCCCCTGGTTGTTGGTTAGGGGCCTCCTGGTTGTCAGTTGGGGGTCCGGGGCCCCCTAGCTGTCGGTTAAGGGCCCCTGGTTGTTGATTAGGGGCCCCAGGGCTCCATGGTTGTTAGTTAGGGGCCCTCGGGCCCCCTTGTCGTCAGTTATGGGTCTCCAGGTTTTCAGTTAGGGGTCCCGGGGTCCTTTGGATGTCAGCTAGGGGCCCCAGGGCCCTCTAGTTGTTAGTAGGGGCCCTCTGGTTGTTAGTTAGGGGCCCCGGGACTCCCTTGCTCTCATTAATATTATTGTTAAGTACTGTTATGTGCGTAATTACTGAAAAAAAACTGCGACTAAACGTCGCTAGGCTATGTTGTCATATTTTTTTGTCGTAAGTGGTATTTTGATTGGGGGGGCTGGCTACGCCTATGTTACAGACAAAATGTAGATCATAAAAAAGCAGAGGTGGAGTCCTCCCCCCCCCCAGCGACGCCACTGGCGATATAAGCAGAATGCCTCAGAAAATATTCCCCAAACAAGGTTTACTTGCCAAAGCAAATGGGAGAAGACCTGTTAGACGACCTAGAGCTAGACTTTCAATTGCATTGAAGATCTTTGATGGAATCGCTTAGGACTTTGCCAAAGCGAGATGATGCATGTCATGGATGACCGTGAAATGTGGCAGTTTAATCTCGAGCTGCTGCCCCTGCAACCCTCACGAAAAAGCGGGCAATAAGAAAGAAGAAAATTTCGAATTTTAATCAAAACAATTCTCAAGTTCTGTACCCATGGGCGTCCGCAAGGGGGGCAGGGGGACCATGGTCCCCCTTGCATTTTCAAACTCTCTTTCTTAAACCTACCAAATTTCAAAAATTCTTCGATTTTTAAAAATTAATACTGGCTCTTTTCTTATTGCACCTCTCCCCCGGAAAAATTTTCTGCCAACACCTTTGTTTGTACCACCAATGACCTTTTCAAATAGATAAATATGTAAAAAGCAATTAGAACTTAGAATTACGTCTTTCTGACATCGTTTTAGTAAACTTTTAATAATAGTATTAGTAACGAAAAGTTGCAGTAATACTGGTAATTATCATTAAAACTAGATGGAAGCTTGCTGAGAAGCAATCTCAGTGAACGACCGGCGCATGTCAAACAATGAGATTCTCAAATAAACATTCGCTTTCCCGCAAAGAAATTAATTAAAAATATCTTCTCGGAAAAGAGAGTTTGGAATTGAGTTTGGAATTTCGAGCATTGTCAATATCAGAGGTGGAGTCGAGGACATAAGGCTCGAGACCAAGGCCAAGAACACAAAAAAAATCCGAGGCCAAGGCCAAGGACAGCCTTTCCGAGGACCAACCCTCTCGAGGCCAAGGACAGAAATGCTCGAGGCCAAGGACCAAGGATACAGGCGCAAGTGTTCTCCAAAAAAAATGTCATCAACAAAGTTTTTCAGGCGTTCTCCAATTCATAGGCGTAGCCAGAATTTTTAATTGGAGGGGTTCAAACCACAAATCACATGCAATATGACGTAATCAAAAATTTTCAAAAGAGGAACTTTTTGCGGTACAAAGATATCGTACGATAGAAAATCTGAAATTGAGGCCAGTTGGCACTTAACCAGGATTTTGCAATGGGAGAAGGCTTAAACTAATAGTTGAAAAGTGCAAATATCTAACTTTGGAGAAGCGTTGAGAAAGCTAGTGCAACTGAAACGTATCAGTGACGGGTGTCTGGGGGCGAGGCCCCCAGTTGCCGGAGGCGAAGCCCAGAGCCGTTGGGCAATTATTTGTCAATTTTTGGAAAAAAATCTATTTTAATGCCATTGAATCAAGATTCGGACGTGTTCAGAGCTATTTGAAAGTACTAGAGTTTTGAAATTTGAAAGCCAATTGAAAGAATGAAATTGTTTAATGCTCCTTTTACTTGCAATTTAAGTCCAAAACACGTTTAACATTTTGCATTTTTGAGTTAAATTTTAATTGTAAGTGATTTGGTCCAGATAGGCGGAAGTAAGGTGCATTGTTTCTTGCTACATTTTAGCAGTAAATGTGACGTCATTGCACTAAATCCTGATTTGCTGTATTGCATTTTCGAATTTTTAATTTGTTTGCCTTCACGCGAAAAGCGCTGTCTACTACGCATTCTTGCAGCTGTTGTAATTTAGCTCGAAACTTGTTACAAATCGCTGGAATTTGTACGTTTTTGAATTTACATATAACTAGATGGGAGTTTGCCAGCAAACCCAGTGAACGATCGACGTGTAGCTAATGCTGTGACCAGTGCTGGGCACTTCCGCAAACTGGTCCCCAAATTGCGGACTTAAGGTTTTGGTTTGCGGATTTGCGAACCGATTTCTTACCGCAAACATTTGCGGATTTGCGGCAAAAAAATTGAAATCTACCGCAAATCCGCAAATCTACAACATCACTGGGATCGTTTCTGCAATTTCCAAAAAAATACGTTTTAGGATTCAATGCATCGACAGATTTGGGTGGATGTATTTCTAATGTACAACACCTCTCACCAAGATCCTCTGCTGTGGAACGATTATTTTCCAGAGGCCGGAGGTGCTGCTATTCTTACAGCAAAATGAGTTGGCTTAAGGTCAACAAACTTCCAACGGCTTGCTTATGTGAAGGAAAACTTAGACTTTTTGAAGTGGCCAAAAGGTTGCACAAGACGACTTTGATGACATGCCCAGCACGTTTAGTAGATAAATAAGCTGCAGGCCTACTTACGCTTTCAATCTTAGTTTTATCTTTGTAGTCTTTTTGTATCGTTGATCGTTTTTTTGGAAGGCATGCTTTAGACTATATGCGTTGCCGCTTAAGAAATTTCCTACGATTTTTGGAAGTTAATATTACTGCCCGCTTTCGAATCCTGGAAAAAATTTCTGTATCCTGAATAATTTTGTGATATTTGGTGATGTATACATAATACAACACTTTGCCTCTTTGATTTTTCAAAGTTTGTGTATTGCGCAAATGATGCGTCAAAATGCTTAGCGTATTTTTTATTTAAGAAATGGCATAATTTTCTAAGCAGTTGGCGGCGCTACTCCTAAATTTTCCTACATTCACGAGCAAAGTTAATCATTATGACAAACTTTTTGGCGAGTAAATTACTACGGCACTTTGATCGTGAAGATTTTTAGCACCACCAACAAACTGGCCAATGTCGAAACAAATTTCTAATTTAACAGTGACCATTAGTTGAACCTACGTAACATACCGACAACCAAGACTTAAAACCCAAATTTTCTATTTTTGCAATTACCTTAGGTGCTGAGTGCTGACTGCTCGTCAGCGCTAAAGAGAAACACGTAACTTTAAATGAGAGCAAGTTTTCAAACAAAATTAATATCTGCACCCACTGGCGTACGTAAAAAGTTTCTACAGGAGTAGTGTTGTTGGATTGATTTCGTGTGATTGCGGATAACAGCGCACAGAGTGTGGATTGCGGCGTGATTGCGGCGAAATTGCTGATTGATTGTGGCGTGATTGCGGCAAAACCCTAGCCGTAACTCTAGCTGTAACCCTAACCTAGCCCTAATTCTAAAGTTTGAGTTTCTAAGACTTGTCTGAGAATCACCGATTTTACAAATGTAAAATTTCTAAGACTTGCCTGAGAATCACCGAAGGTGATTTTACAAGTATAAAATTTACAAGACTTACCTGAGAATCACCGAAGGTGATTTTGCTAGCCTAAAATTGAAAAGTAATTATTTAACTTATTGTTAAAGTGCCAAACCACCGTTTTACAAATGTAAATTCAGTGAATGACTCACCTGAAAACCAAACTGGTAAACCCTGATTTCAAGTCTAAAATAAAACAGTAATTATTTAACTTATTGTTAAAGTGCCGAACCACCGTTTTACAAATGTAAATTCAGTGTATGACTCAACTGATAACCGAACTGGTAACCCCTGATTTCAAGTCTAAAATTAAAAGGTAATTAATTAACTTATTGTTTGAGTGTCGAACTAAGACTGTTGAAACCTTTTAAGTTTCGTGTTTGGAGATTTGGTTTGTCTTAGAGTCAAACTAATTTGAAATCTTTCAAGTTTACTTTATCAAGGCTTGGAATTGTTAAGCTTTAAACGGTTTGTTAAACATAAGCATATGCTTGCTTGCAGTAGCGTAGCCAGGGGGGGGGCGGGGGGGGGGCTCGAGCCCCCCCCATTGGCTTGTGAAGTATGCAAAATCGCATGCTTTTTGTGCTTTTGAGGCCGATTTTCTGTGAAAAATGGAAAATAGCCCCCCCATTCGAAAACAGCCCCCCTCAAATGTCTGAATTTGCGAAATTGGACGAAATAGCAGCCACAATTTTGGTGAAGACCTTTTTTTTTTTTTTTTTTTTTGAGATCACCTTATTTTGGGCGGAAAAAAGCTTTGAATTTCGGATTTCGGCCAAAAAATCACTCTGAATTTTGGCGAAGACCTTTTTTTTTTTTTTTTTTGGAGATCACCAAATATTGGGCGGAAAAAAGCTTTGAATTTCCGAGCTTTCCGGGACATTTCGCCTCAAGTTTCGGACAAACCGTCTGAAATTGATTCAAGATCAATGAAAATTCGAGTCAAGGTCGTTTGCACACTTCTCACTGTTTCAAAATAGCCCCCCCCTTTTCCAAATCCTGGCTACGCGCCTGCTTGCTTGTAACAGGACACGTACCCGTTTTCCTGTCGTGATGTTCGAGAAATGACGTAAATCGCTGAGTTGCATTAGTGCTGGCTTTTCGGATAGACGGCGAAATGATGTTACTATAATTTAAACGTAAGTTTTAACAACAACAATGACACATCTGGACCTGTCTAAGATGGGTGTTCCTTCTCTATAAACACCGATTTTTGAAGTAGATGGCGTAATTTTATAGCTTTATAAGCAGCTGCCTCGTTCAATCTTTCATTCTACCAAAATGTTTGAGTGCAGCATATGCACTCGAAAGTTTACCCGCAAAGGTGATGTTCTCCGACATATGAACAGTGTTCATGGAAAGAAAAAATTCCAATGTAATTCATGCAACAAAACTTTTTCTAGAAAGGATGACATGACAAGGCACCTAAACACCTTGCACCTCAAAGACGATTTAGAATGCAGTTTATGTAATATCAAATTTTAAGATAAACAAGCTGTTCCGAGTAATAAAAAATCGGAACACTCTTTGAAGTGTTTGAAATGTCAAAATACTTATTCTACCCAAAGCAATTTCAACAGACACAAAGTAAGTTGCTGTAGATGTTCAAAGTGTAAATACCAGTTCGATTCTTTACCAAAGCTCACAAATCACACCTGCGAACCTCCAAGGAAGAAAGCTCGACTGGATGCAGAGTTCACCAATCGTGGGAAGACTGTACCTAATGTATGTCCACAGCTTTCAAGTGTCCACCCACCAGCTGTCGTAGAAGAATGAATAGAAACGATAAAATTTAAGAGATGATCCACAACTATTGCAAGAATGCTGCAGCACGCTGCACAGGAACTAAGTAATTTTTGGCAGGCCCGTTACCCTGTACGGTGAAGCACGAGATATAAGTTCACTAATATTTAATTGAAAAAGAGCTGGTCAAAATTAAAGATCACTAACTACGATATCAAGAGAACAATCAACAAGTTTAGCTGAACAGCACTTTTATAGCACAAAAAATAAGTTGCTTGGTTGACAACTCAGTTAAAATGATCACTGTACAAAAAAGTGACTACATACCGCACCTAACGAGAAAAACAGGCATACTAGAACAATTTCTCCCATATAAAGCCTGAGCGATGCTGCCTCTACCACTTTCATCACATTTCTTTTTGACAACACTGCTTAAATTATTAAATGTACTCCTTAACGTCCCTTTTTTCCGTGGACAGGAGGGAGTAGACACGACAGCCAAGGTTGCTACAGAAACTGCAAAACTAAGTTCCAGGACTTTTTTAGGTCATTTTCCAGGACCGTTTAAGACTATTTTTCAGGGCTTAAAATTTAATTTTTCCTATTACTCTTTCATTTCTTTTTTTGTACCTATAATTTAAGAACAATTTTAATGCAAAGGAAAGTCCCTCTTGTTGCCTTTTATGACTCACTGGGTAGGTGGCTTTACTATTATGCCCCGGAAAACCTTCTAGCTATTTTCCAGGACTTTTAAACAAAATTCAAGGACTTTCCAAGACAGCAAAAAAATCCAGGACTTTTCCAGGATGTGGAAACCCTGGAACGTGCTGTTTAAAGTGAATCACTCACCCATTTCAACCTCAGGCTTGCTTGGAGCAGTTGAGCACATTATATTCCGAAGCCCTTCTTGACGAATACCAACATTTTTACTTCAAGTTTTTTTACAATATTTTCAACTACACCCTACAACCATAGATGGGCAAGTTAATGCAAAACGTTAGCTTCGTTAACCACTAGTCCGTTAGCAAACTTCATACCTCCGTTAAAGTTAATTCGTTATTTTCAGCTGAAATTAACGGAAGTTAATGAAGTCCGTTAATCCGTTAACATTTTGAGAATAATTTACATTTCATTTATTCATTGACTTTTAGAACAAGCGTAATCACCTGTTGAGCTGATGGTAAGGAAAAATTTATTGCTATGGTGGTCTTTTGTGTTTTGGATGTTACATTTTACAGTCTAATCTACGTTCAAGATAATAATAAGCTCATATACAGTAACAAAGCAGCGACCGGAAAATCTTTTGAGGTTACGAACAGCGATAATTAATAGACTTATGAGACTGCAGCTTTTTATTTGCCACAAAAAGCAATAGATATATCGTTAATTGTTTGTAGGGGCGCCGAGAGCCAAACGTAGGCCCGGGGTCAGCTCAAATATTGGGCATCTCCAGCTTTGTGAACTTCATAAAAGAAGAGGAAAATGCCACAATTTTCTTCGGATTTTGATGTGAACTCAAAAAAAAAAAAAGGTCCTCGATATTCCACAAACTGATTTGTCAGTGTCATTTCCATACGCCCCCTGAAGTCCAAGGGCCCCTTGAAGCCCATGGGCCTCCTAAACTCCATGGGCACCGGGGTCATTGTCTCACCTCGCTTCCCCCCTTTCGGTGGCCCTGCCTAAAGGCTACCAGCGCAGAAGCCCAAGAAGAGCCATTTTTTCGCATTGCTTGTTTTTAAGTAGTCGCCCTTCTGGTGGCTCTTCCCTGGGCTTCCGTGCTGGTAGCCTTTAGGCCAGATGGTACGTAAACGATTTAACATCAAGGAAACTGTTAGATAGAGACGGTTGCTTACTCAGTGCCACGACACTATTACTTTAAGTCTCTGTGCTTTCACGCTACAACAGCATCTAAAATTAACTATTTAAGCTATGGCTTGCAAAACAATTTCTTGATAGTGTCGAGATCCAACCTAACCCAAAGCTTAATCTTGACTCTTAAAAAAGTAACTAAAAACATTGCCAATGAATATTCGTCATTCATTCTCGTTTTAGTCCTATCACGAACCATTGTACAGTGTAGGCCTACGTAGATTTCACGTTTTGAAACCATCCGCGATCCGTGGATGCAAACACTTCCAAGTTTTTGGATGACATTAACACTTAGCTCAAAATAAACACTGTTTTTACAGCTATGTTTTAGTACCGGTACCTACATTCTGTTCTTTCAATGGTCTTTGGTTTGATTATATCGATTCCGCCGATTACGATTACAAATACGCACCCATGCAATCGATTTTCCATTGCGATTATTTCACCTTTAATCATCGCTATTACGATTACATCGCTTCGCCAAAATTTAAAAATAATTTTTGTAACAGCACTTACGAAGTCGGAATCTTTTCTGCATTTTTGCTGCAATCTACCCAGCAATTCTGTTTTGCATTATCAATATTATTAAACTGTTATTAAAATTGCAATCATGCATGTCTTATACTTGCATTCTGTTCTGTAGTTGGTCCACGGTACCCCTCCCATGATAGAGTTTATACACTTATATCATCATTCACGCTTTTGCTTGGTACTAGAAGCCTAGCCTATAGTAGCGGCCAGCCATGGCTCGATTATTTGCAATTCGTAGATTACGATCCTTTGTAATTGATTTCTAAGTACGATAATTTGAAAATTGCGAAATTTATTACTAATTAGTGATTGTAGACTACGATTATAATCGAGATCATTTCTGCTATAGGTTAGGCTACCTAACTATCCATGTCCACTTTCCTTGCTAACGCTGCCATGCTAGTCACTTCAAGCGTACCACTAATAACAGATTATTCATGGGTGCATCATGGGTCTATCCCAGTATCGCAGTTCAACTCATCTACGATCTAACCCACTTTATACTTACTTGCATGATTAAAATTATATTTGCTGCATTTCTTATTGCGCTTGCTCATTTGATCCCGCGCTCGTTTGTTTATCTCGCAGCTCCTTCGCTTTTTCTATAAAACTCGTGCTAATTACGCAACAAGTGTTACAGCGCAAATTGGTTTATACCGGTACGATGAATGGGTGGTACAAGAAATTAACGATGAAAACCTTATGTTAACGCAACTTAACGTAAGTTAATGAACCATTGTCGTTAAGTTAACGGGCATTTTAACGGAAGTTCATTTAGTCCGTTAACATGAAAAAACTTTTTAACGGATTAACGAGTTGATGAAAAAGTTAGCTTCGTTATTAACGGATTAACGATTAACGGACTTGTGCCCATCTATGCCTACAACATGGCCAGCTCTAAAAGAACAAGAAACTCGTCAAGGTACCCAGCTTTCTCCAAAGCCAAGGGCACAACCAGGCGCGTAGCCAGGATTTGGAAAAGGGAAGGGCTATTTTAAAACAGTGAGAAGTGTGCAAACGACCTTGACTCGAATTTTGATTGACCTTGAATCAGTTTCAGACGGTTTGTCCGAAATTTGAGACGAAATGTCTCGGAAATTCAAAGGTTTTTTCCGCCCAAAATTAGGTGATCTCCAAAAAAAAAAAAAAAAAAGGTCTTCGCCAAAATTCAGAGTGATTTTTCGGCCGAAATCCAAAATTCAAAGCTTTTTTCTGCCCAAAATTAGGTGATCTCCAAAAAAAAACAAAAGGTCTTTGCCAGAATTCAGAGTGATTTTTCGGCCGAAATCCAAAATTCAAAGCTTTTTTCTGCCCAAAATTAGGTGATCTTCAGAAAAAAAAAAAAAAAAGGTCTTTGCCAAAATTCAGGGCGATTTTTCTTCCAATTTCGCATTTTCAAACGTTTGAGGGGGCTCTTTTCGTATGGGGGGGGCTATTTTCCATTTTTCACAGAAAATCGGCCTCAAAAGCACAAAAAACATGCGATTTTGCATACTTCACAAGCCAATGGGGGGGGCTCGAGCCCCCTCCCCCCCCCTTGGCTACGCTACTGGGCACAACAACAAAAAGGCTGAGTAATTATGAAATTGGTCACTGCTAGCATGATGTATTCCCATGCAACGACGCGCAGGTATAGATAATATAGCTTACGAGTGGAAACACGTCTCTATTCTCCACCACAAAATAGCGGCGAACCAACAGAATCAAATTAATATAGCCTGATGGTGTGTGCTTTCAAGTATACATCAACAACAAGAAAAAAGCACCAAAAGGCTAACAGCATTGCTATTTTGACCAATGCTACAAATAAAATCAAAAAAATACTCACCTGAAACGAGGTCATTTGGTTTTTTAAAGAAATTTTATGACAGCAGTCAAATTTTATGAAAACTTTATGATTTTTTATGAAAGGGTGAAATTTTATGCTTTTTTATGATTTTATGCTGCGTAAGAACCATGTATATGATATAAACAAAAATTTTGAAAATTTCAGTTATATGTTACATCTGCCTTTAATAACTCGAAAAAGTCAAAACTGCTTTGCTTGAAAACCGTCCAATTGAGTTTTACTCTGAGGCGTAATCTCTAAACTTAGCAAGTTGATATCGGATACGAATTATTAGTCAGTTAATGGTATCCTAGCATTAGCAGCAGTAACAAGCTGCTCTCAAAACGCTAGATGACTTCACATTTCTTCAGCCAGTTTGCGGTTTTTACGTTTTAAATCTGAAAAATAGTTGCCTATCATTATCACTGTATACACCATGGTCTATAAATTACATAGTCTGCCGGCTGATGCTTTTTTTTGCTGTTTAAACTTTTTACTTAGCGCCACCTATTGACAGGTTAGTAAAAGTTGCTTACATTTGTAGTATGGCTGTAGGAAAGGTAGAAAAGGTTGGGCACATTAAAAGTATAAAGTTATGTTTGAACTAGATGGGAGTTTGCCAGCAAACCCAGTGAACGACCGACGCACAGCTAATGCTGTGACGCTCAAAAGTACTTTTTGTCTACCGTAAAATCAGCAATTATTCAAAAATATCTGATTATGGAACCTCCAGAAAAGTTGAGTCAAAAGATTTGTCAGTTAAATATCTCCTGAAATCATAAAACACTGGCACCCTAGCTTGAGCCGTTCAAAAATTGATTTTTGGGGGTCCATTTGGGGGTCCCTGGGGGGGGTGGCACCCCCAAACTATGTCAAAATATTTGTCTGTTGAATATCTGCTGATATCAAAACAGACTGGCACCCAAGTTGAGCTTTTCAAACAATTCATTTTTGGGGGTCCATTTGGGGGGTCCCCAGGGGGGTGGCACCCCCAAACTATGTCAAAATATTTGTCTGTTGAATATCTGCTAATATCATAAAACACTGGCACTCTAAGTTGAGCCGTTCAAAAAATTGATTTTTGGGGGGTCCATTTGGGGGGTCCTCGGGGGGGTGGCACCCCCAAACTATGTCAAAATATTTGTCTGTTAAATATCTACTGATATCATAAAACACTAGCTGGCACTCTAAGTTGAGCCGTTCAAACAATTGATTTTTGGGGCCCCATTTTGGGGGTTCCCGAGGGGGTGATACCCCAAACATGTCAAAATATTTATCTCTTAAATATCTACTGATATCAAAAAAAAACTGGCGCCCTAGGTTAAATCGTTAAAAAAATTTATTTTTTGGGGGTCCCCGAAGGGGTGGTACCCCCAAATTATGTTAAAATATTTGTCTCTTAAATATCTACTGATATCAAAAAAAACTGGCACCCTAGCTTGAGCCGTTCAAAAATTTGATTTTTTGGGGCCCCATTTTGGGGGGTCCCCGGGGGGGTGGTACCCCCAAATCATGTCTAAATATTTCTCTCTTAAATATCTACTGATATCAAAAAAAATGGCACCCTAGGTTATATGGTTAAAAAAATTTGGTTTTGGGGGGGTCCATTTGGGGGGGTCCCCGGGGGAGTGGTACCCCCAAATTATGTCAAAATATTTGTCTCTCAAATATCTACTGATATCCAAAAAAACTGGCACCCTAGCTTTAGCCGTTCAAAAAATTGATTTTTTGGGGCCCCATGTTGAGGGGGTTCTCGGGGGAGTTGCCCCAAAAAAATTTCAGGAGACACAATTGCGTATGTACCTCAACAACTTCACACAAAAATTAGATTTCTATGTTTTGTGGTTTAGAAGAACTCGAGCGTACAAGATTTAGGAAGAAAAAAAAGGAAAAAAAAAGGAAAAAAAAGGAAAAAAAAAGGAAAAAAAAAAGGAAAAAAATAAGAAAAAAACCTCATCGCGGCCGAAAGTGGGTTGGTAGGGATGAAAGGATATCTTAAGACATATAACCATGAGAAATATTTTTTGCCGTACTTAAGCCGTTTTTGACTTAGACCGCTTTTTACGCCAAACTTTCGGGGCGGTTTTCGGGTCATAAACCCGAAGTCACGTGACCGATTGCCTCGAAATTTGGTACAAACATAAAACTCATTAATCTCAAACTGCTGTCAAAATTGCATATAGTTAGACCAAACAGTTTTCGAGTTATAAGCAAAAGTCTGAAATCTCGCACTCATTAGTTAGAAAATGGCCGAGTAAAAACAAAGGAACACGCGACGCGAGCGTCAGTCGTTCCAATTAAGATTGACGAACTTTTATTGATTTTGAACACTGATTTAAGGAAAATTTAAATTAAGAGTAATGAAAATGGAAAAGAAAACCTTGTACATGATTTTATTAGTATGTTAGTTTAGGGTATCGAATAGGCCTACTCTGTACTGCACATTGGCATACCTACGGTACTTAAAGTACAGTTAAAGCATCATCCCTGCAGTCTGAGTGTATGAAAGGATCGCCTAGTATAAAATAAAATGTTGATAACGGAAACTTACGGTGTTGTATGAGTAGGAGTAGTCTGGTAATTGCTCAATTGAATTAGATTGGGGCGTACCGGTAGTTAAATTCAGTAGCCTAGACAATGGTGTCTAAATTAACCATGAGAGCACCAAAAGCAAAACTGGCTAGGCCATTTTAAAAAGCCTTAAAAGTTTATTTGTGAATGTGTGTTTCATCAAAAATGCACTGTGGTTTCAGGTTTTATGTTTGTATAAATGTCTGCTGATGACTTTTTCTCTTACGAAAGTGGCTATTTTGCCTCAAGAGGCAAAATAGTACTTTCCCTCTGTTTGGGTTAGGGTTGGGGTTAAGGTTGGGGTTAGGGTCGGGGTTAGGGCTAGGATAAGGGTTAAGGTTAAGCTAGGATAAGGGCTGTTTTGGCACTGAGGCAAAATAGCATTAGGCTATTTTGCCTCCAAATGCAAACCAAATAGCCACTGCCTTCTTTTACACCTTTGAATTATTCACCATAGCCTAGGCCCATTTGTGCTCATAAAGTTACTTTTTGTTGATAACAATTGTTGTTGTAGCACATATTTATCCTCCTGTCACTGAACAGCGTCAGATGATTCAAGACTTATTTTTAAGGATGTTACGACCAAAAAGAGTTTGTAATTTTACCCAGTGGTCAGATATGATTTATGATGAAGATATGGATTTTCTTCTTAATCAGGTAACTATACCATAGCAGTACCAGTAAGATATTTAATTTATTTCAGTTTTAGAGATTGTGGCGCTGCAGGATAACATCTAGTTTATTTGTTTACCAAGTGGTGATATTTAATTTACAAAAGAAAATGTTAACACAGTGAAGGAGTCATAAAAATTTCTATTTGGTAAAAGAAAGCAAAAGGTCTATGTGGTGATCTGGTCTTCTGCCATCTCGCAATTAATGGTAGCATAAAATCTGTAAAGTTAATGTAGCATAAAAATTTTTGAATTTCATTGAATTGGATGTTACTCTCATTTCATCCTGTTGACAATCTTTATATCGATTTATTGGGAATGGTATACCAGTAGCCTATATTGGTGTGGTAGTGTTTAATTTATTCATTTTTTGCTGACTGCATTTACTATTTTATTTATTTCTTACTTTCACTTTGTCGTTGTATTCAGGCACGTAGCCACGGGGGGCAACTGCCCCCCCAAAATTTTATTTTGCCCCCCCAAACGTAATTTCACCTCGTAGTGGGTTTGATATGAATAAAAGTAAAACCAAATTTGCTGGTTGCATATTATTGCGTTTGATTTTCATGTGTAAGTTGATCGGACGCGATATGAGCTTACAAGGATTGTGACATCATAAATAACCGTTACCTTCACGGATTTCAAGCTCTCAAAGCGTGGCAATCACGCGGCGCCAATATAAGGCAGTTTTGCCAGCTTCGTAGCCTAGTAGTTGTTGAGCGTTCGCCTTAGAAGCTGGTAGACTAGGTTTAATTCTCAGTCTTTCATACCAAAGACTTCAAAATTGTTATCTGCTGCTGCACTTGCTAAACGCTCGACAATTAAATGTAGCGCGGACTGTGGAGGATGAAATGAACAGTGCTAAAAAATGACGACAGTGATCAAAATTGAACAGTGCTAAAAAATGACGATAGTGATCAAAAACTCAGTCCTGGCGCTATGTAGGAACCATAGTAGTTGGAAAGCGCCATAAAACCACTCAAATTTCATCTCATTTGGATTGACTACAAACAACTGCATGATTAATAGCTTAGAGTAAAGTGCTAATCAGTTGGTCAACTAACTCAAAAGTAATAATAGATAGTACAGATAGTAGTAATGGATAGTAGCCTATGTATTAGTAACAGGTAATAGATAGTATGTACCAAAAGTCTAAAAGTAATAGATAGTTTGCACGAAAAGTGATAGATAATATACTAAAAGTGATAGGTAGTAAGTAGGCTATTGGTAGTCTAATGTTCTATAAATTATTTAAGTTTATAATACACATAGGCCTACAGGTATTGCTAACGGGGTTCAAATAAGATTAAATTTTTAGCGAAATTGCAAGTTAGTATTGAATAATTGGATAGTAAGGAGAACTTTTATGGATATGAGTAAAAGAAAACTAACCCCCAGGTTTCAGAACATAGCAAGTTTCTTTCGCGCCCGACCCCCCAGTGACCGAGATAATGCGGAAGAAAGCATTCAGCTTCAGCAAAATGAGCAGTTGCCAACAGAAACTAATCTTTCCGATGAAGACAAAAGCGAAAGTGAAGAAGTTGAGCAACTCGACTTGTCTACAAAAGATCTACCACCAAAGCAGCCAATCATAGCTTTTCCTTCCTCAAACGGTCGCAAATTTTCAAGTAGTTGGTATAATAAATACGAATGGATTGAATACAGCGTATCCAAAAACCGAATTTACTGCCAAACATGCCGTTTTTTTGCAAGCAACTTTAAACAAGAAGAAACATTTACAACCACAGGGTTCAACAACTGGAAGAAAATTGGAGATAAATGCAAAAAGCTTCATGAAAGCAATATTCACCGATTGGCTGACGAAAAAAGGAAATCTTACTATCTGAGTAAAAAGGCAGGTAGGATAGATCAACAATTAGACCCAAATTTTCGGGATGAGACTCTGATCAATGACAATAAAACACATTTGATGACGGTTTTGGATGTACTGCTCTTCTGTGCTCAGCAAGAAATACCTCTTCGCGGCTATGACGAAAGCATTGATTCGCTGAATCGTGGTAACTTTCTGGAACTTTTTTCTTTGCTATCTCATTACAATCCCAACATCAAAGAGCGTTTAGATCGACTTCCCGAAAATGCAAAAATGCTTAGTCCAGATATTCAAAACGATCTACTTGAGGCGTCCAAGCAAGAAATGTTACAGCGAATTAAGCAGGAAGTGCACACTGCTCAGTATTACTCCATTCTAGCTGATGAAGTAAAGGATGTTTCTAAAAAGGAACTGCTAGGCGTCTCTTTGCGTTATCTTCACGATGGAACTTTACGAGAGCGGGCTATCGGATTTGTTGAGTTGAAGAGTATGGACGCTATTAGCATCGCCGAGAAGTTGCAAAATATGTTGCAATCATTAACCTTGTCACCTGAAAATTGTGTTGGTCAAGGTTATGACGGAGCAAGTGTGATGGCTGGCAAAGATGGAGGCGTCCAGGCCCTTCTAAAAAAATCTGGATATACATTTGCAAATTATTTTCATTGCGCTGCTCATCGTTTGAATCTTGTTCTGGCAAAAGCAGCAAAAGTTGATCAAAATGTAAAACAATTTTTTGACCATTTAGATTTGACGTACAGTTTTTTTAGCGGAACCAAACGACATGCAGCTTTTATTGACGTACAACGCCATCACTACCCGGATTCCCAACCATTGGAACTCACCAAAGCTTGTGACACAAGGTGGTCATCACGTGCTCATCAAGTGCAAAAGTTTCTTAAAAGATACGGCTGCATTTTGGATACCCTGGCGCTCTTTGAAGATGATCCAAACAGTGAAACCAGATTGTCAGCTTCATCACTATTAACAGCAATTCAAACAAAGAAGTTTGTTGTACTTCTTGTTTTTTTCGCTCGTTTCTACGAATACAGCGAATTTGCAACGAGATGCTTGCAAAGCAAAACTTTGGAGGTGTCGTCGTGTGTGAACTTGGTAGACGAACTGAAAGACAATGTCAATAGCTTTGATTACCACGAAACACTAAAACAGGGCCTCAAAATGGCGGAGATCTATGACGTTAACAGTTTCGACACTCGCAGTTCAAGCAGGCAGCATCGCCTTCCGGAATCATTGAAGTCCACCATCCTTACCTCATCTGTGGGACACAACAAAATTACTACCGCAGAAGACATGCTTACTTTACTTCGGCAAATCGGTGGTCAGATATCGGGAGAGTTGTGCAGCAGATTTGACAATGCTAACTATGAGCAGTGGTGTAAAAAGTACTCGAAAATTGTACTCAAGTAAAAGTTTCGTTACTGACAAAAAAACTACTTGAAGTAAAGTACAAAGTACTGACCAAAAAAAGTACTTGAGTAAAAGTAAAAAAGTAGTCATTTTAAAACTACTCAAGTAGAAGTATTTCTGAAAGTATTCACGCAAAATAAGCAAACTATTCAATTGACCAATGACAACTGGTCAACTACCTTCTCATCACTGTCACAAGCGCTTGATTTTCTAACCCCTCACTATCTTAAGAAGTCATGAAATATTAATTGTGCAAGTTTTTTGTTACTATATTCAAGGAATCAATTCATAAAATATTTGCTCAAATACTGATTTATTGCCATTGTTAAATTTATATGCTAAAAAGTAAAAACACCACAGAAGTGCCTTATTAGAGTGTCGGCAGCGTGGCCAAGAGGGTAAAGACGTCGTTTTTACGACGATCCTGGTTGCATGAACATGGGTTCAACCCGCACCCTGGTCACATTGTTGCGTCCTTGGATAAGACGCTTTACGATGATTATCTCTGCTTAGTGGCTTTGAACAAGCAGCAAATTTATGTGGAAAGACGTCAAAGGTCAACCGGAAAACTTGGAAATTGTTAACTCCTAAGCGGGTGCGGATTCGACCAAAGGATAGCGCCACCGTCGCTTTCTTGTGAAAGGAGGATAAAGATGCACTAATCAATCAAGCCTACTGTATCCACAGGGTGCGCCAAAAGTCACGCACCAAACGCAATTCAATAGTCTGCGATAAACTTTTTTTGGATTAAAGAAGAAAAAATTATCGTAAATTTTTTTTGATTGATTTTATTTCACGACATGTGAATGCAGATAGAAACCGGTAGAAGCAAAACTGAAACTGTGAGTGAAGCACAGTCATTTATTGATTGATAGTGCTACCAGTGTTCTGTCACAGCATTAGTAGATTAGACTGCAGCTTAATTTAATTCCAATTCAATTTACTTCTGCACTTTAGAAAACCTGCTGCCTGCCTAGACAAAGTTTATCGCGCAATTCCTGAATTCCACCATGTTTGTTTTCAGTTTTACTGCTTTATTCACCTTGTTGCCTTGACCAGGAAACCGCAGAGTGATATTCGGGTCGTTGAGGCAAGCTGCCACCTCTCTACCATACAAAGGTGTAAGCACTGAGCAGCACATTATCACCTTCAATACAGAATGTCAAGCAGGAAGATGTGAATACAGTTTGCAGTAGGCTACCTATTTTTAAGTCTTTGGCTTGACTGGACCAGATTTGAACCCAAATTTTCAGCCTGATATACAGATGCTCTAACCACTAGGCTATACAATCTTGTCGGCATATTTATCAGTTCAACCCCACGCTCTCAAACTGCAAGACACTGTTCTCAAGAACAGAGAAACTAAACTGTTCATCAGTTTATTATTCAATGATGAAGTTTTACTGCTACAGTGCTACTCAGCAGAGGTGGAGTCTTTGGTCTCGAGGACACAGTTTGAAGTCCTTGGCCTCGAAGCCTCAAGTCCTCGAAAAATGCCTGTCCTCAGCTAGAGGACAGCAGTATTTTTTGAATTGTTAAAATTTTGTAGTTCGCCAGAAAAAAAAAATTGAAGACCTTTGTTTTTGGAGATCGCCTAAATTTGGACAGTAAAACTGACTCAGTCTGCGTGAAAACCGATCAAAATCTGGGATAAGATCGTTTGATGTAGTTTCCAGTCTCTGAATTAGCCTTCCCCATTTCAAATTTTTGGCTATGCGCCTGCCAGGATCTCATATCTCCGCTTATCAATAAATTTCTGCAATTGCCTAATCTTCCAGTCCTACAAAACAGCAAAACGGGAATGGATCTTTCACTCTCACTACGAACAGCCCGATTGTAAATGCACCCTAACCTACTAACTCTACTCAAGACTTCAGGAAAACTGACGATTCGTTTGCATTTTATTGGTGTTAAAATGGTAAGGTTAACCTATAATGTTGCAGGCTAACTATTCGGTAGAGCTTTGGTTCCTAGTCCTGATTAAGAAGTCGATGTTTACCAGTACTTGATTAGAAAAAATGCAATCGTTTTCAAAAGCACATGAACGCAGTCAAGCGTGGAATTTAAAGAAACAACCAATAGAGAATAGCTTGACTGCGCGTTTACGAATGATTGACAGCAGATGCCCGCAGTCAAAGTGCAGTCAACGCTGCGTCTCAAATTTTAAAACTACTTTGTACTTTTATCAAATAATAAGTACTTAAGTAGCGTTACTTCAGACAAAAAGTACTTAAGTAAAAGTAAAAGTAGTTAAAAAAAAAACTACTCAAAAAAGTACTCGTTACCGAAAAAAACTACTCAAGTAATCTACTCAAGTAAAAGTATTTCGTTACTTTACACCACTGACTATGAGATAATGAGATTAGTGGACGCATGCCTTCCATCAAAGAGCAATTTTATGGATGCAGAGCTTCTCAAATATGCTGCTGTTTATGATTTGATTATTCCTGATGCAGAGCACGATGTCTTCAAAAACTTTATAAAACGTCATGAACAGGCCACACGTTTCACCTTAATTAATGTATATGACGTTACTCAAAAGGATATATTTCCGAATATGCACAAACTTTTGCACATCCTGATCACTATTCCGCAAACCTCAGTTACAGTTGAGCGAATGTTTTCGTTAGTAAAGCGTATTAAAACCAGGCTAAGATCCCGCATGGGTACTTTTAGACTGTCAGCCTTGTCCCTGCATTCGATTGAAAGGGAACTTAGCAAAACCTTAAATAAAGAAAATATTTTGGATCATTTCAAAAAATCTAAAAGACGTCGTTTATTGTAGTCGTTGAAGTGAGCTACCAGTGTTCCCTATATGGTCATCAATTTTGCTAAGGAAACTGACCCGTGTGATGTAAGGCGATATAAGAGTTGATTTTTGACAGGAATTTCTTGAAATGAATATCTAATAGACCAAAAATCGAAATATAAAATGAGTAGGAACTAAAATAAAAAACGCAATCGATTTCGTTTTTTGTTACAGTTTACTCATTTTATGTTCCGATTTTGGTCTAATAAATATTTATTTCATGTTCCCCATATGGTGCGAAAATTGAGAAACTTGAGAAAGGTTTGGGCAATAAGTTATAAAAAAGGCATGAAGTTAGATTAGGCATATCACGTTGAATTTAATACCAATAGTTGACAATTTTTGTCCAGAATATTAGTTTATTGTTTCAAGAATCAGGTTTCCATGCAAAATTATGGTCAAATTTGTCTAAAACTGTAAAATTTTGTTAAAATTTCCATCTGTACAATTTCCCACTGTTCCAATCCAATTTCGATTCCTAGAGGGAACACTGGTAGCTATACCGTATATATTGCTACCAGCTGGTCTATAAGATTGCGAAACTTTAAAAAGGTAATATTCACTTCTATGTTTTTTAACTTTTGAGCAAAGCTGTGGTTAGATAGACGAAAAAAGTGCAAGTGTGGTATTACAACGTTTATTTCTTGGTGTCACTGTCAGCATTAATGGGGTACTAATAAGAGCAGTAAAATTTGTTTTTTCAAATGCTTCCTGATATACACTCTTTTTTTTTATAAGAACCAGTAAATTTCGGACTGAGGCTGGTTGTTCTTAAGTTTTTGCAGATTTTTAGCCTCAATTGTTCTTAATTTGTTCTTAAATTATGCGAAAATGTAATCATCCGAAGTTGCTAAATTACCGCCGATTGACACTTTTCTCTCATCTATCACAAATAATCAGTTTTGAGCAAACAAGTCATGGCGCTTACCGATTAGCAAGTACAGATGGTCACAAAAGCATGTCACTCGCTGCTTTAGACGAGTGGCAGTTTGAAACATTACATCTATTCAGCTGAGTGTTTTTGTTCAGGAATAATTTCAGCATTTTTGTTCTTAATTTTTTTCCTGATTCTGAGGCTGGCAATAATGTTCTTAATTTGTTCTTAAATTTTGAGCAAAATTGAGCCTCGTGTTCTTATAAAATTGTTCTTACAAAAAAAAAGAGTGTAGTACACTATAAAAATTACCTGATACATAGTAATTGTTATAAACTTATAATTTACCCCAATTGTAGATTTTCAAAGAAACATTCCGGGAAATTTTTGTTGCCAAGTCTGAGAGTTTGGTGGATTTGAAAATGGCTAATCAACAGCAGCTAATTTCTTACTGGCAGATTGTTTTTATCGAATTTAGGCCTGCAGAACAATAATTGGCACTTGCGAGTTATAAGTCGTTCTGGATGGTTAGAATAAACTTTCAGTATCGCCAAAAAAAGTTCATGGAATATTACTTAAAAATTGTTGTTGTTTATCAGCAAACATTTCAAAACCACTTTAGCTACAACTCTTTAGTCCCCCTTCAACATGTTTTATGCAAAGTGCACGTGTGATCTATCATTAAAGGTATTTACTATTCATCCTAACAAACTGCAAGCAGACACAGACATAATAGTCTTGTTTCAGAAGAATAGCAAAGAGCAATATAGCACATACATCAGATTACAAACCTCATAATCACATAAGTAAATGAAAAAATATTTGCCCCCCCAAAAATATCCGGCTGGCTACGTGCCTGGTTGTATTTTCTGGTATGTAGCATAAAAATGCTTTAATAATAGTTGGGCTATAATGACAGTTCCAGTTGTGATATTGTGATACAGTACCTACATAATAACCAACATAATAGGTGAATGCAATATTTCAGCTTGAAACGCCTCTGTTGAATGAAGATGAGCATTCTTGCACTAATGAACGAGAAAATGCAACATTGTTTGATGATGGAGGAATGAGCAGTGTTGATGATGAACTTTGTGACAATGTGAATCGAAGCATGCAGAAAGAAACAAATGCTGGTGATGGGTCCCATTCAGTCTGCTTCAAGGATGAAGAAATACGCGAATTGATCAAAGTTAGTTTGGATGACAGAGGCTACTCTTGCTCTCTTGCAGACAGTTGTTACAAAGTTCTGAAAGATGATTTAGAAATATTATTGCACACAGCAACGGAGCAAGCAGCCTTGCAAGCATGCGGCAAGTTAATGCAAAAAACTTTTGAAATCAACATTTCTTATGATGATGGCAAGGTGTGTATACTTGATTATATGGTTTAACTACATTTTTAGATATTTAAATAATTTTAAATGTATATTTTTAATCTAACCGCATCATTTAATGGTTTGTGCATGTTTGATACATGATCACAGGTGTGTAAAGTACTTCATAAAGCGACAAACTTCTATAGAATTTCATTTGATCTTTTTTTTTTTTAAAGAAATGCGCGACAATGGTTATGTTCCATCATGCTTCCATATAATTTGTAATAAAGCCTAGATTAGAAATAAAGTGCTGCACTTTTTATACATGCATCACAGTCAAAATTTAAGTCGCATTTCAACCATAAGTAGTAGGCCTACAGTAATCTCTCTGTCATCATATTATTCATTAAACAGTTGCCAACGATCTATCACATTTTTAGCACTAAAGTTTGTGGATAAATTATCTAATTGCGAATAATAAGTGCAAGTCTCTTTCGAACAATGTTGAAGTGCATGTGATTTTAAGTTTATGTACTTGCTTAGATCTTTTCGCCTTGCAGTATTACTTATGCTGTTTGATCGTTTTTGAGGTGGTGCGTTTTGTTTTTTAATGCTCGTATATTTTGATTCTCATGGTCATGCAACCATGCCAAGTCAGTTTAGATTAGCATGCTTTAACGCTCATTCCGTTTTCATGCGCTTTTTCACTGCAATTAAATGATCAGTTTAGTATTTAGCAGCGTTTAATACGTAGTCTACTAGCTAAATGCAGCAAGCGCGTTAAATTTTTTGTAACAGAAGGCAGTAAAAATGACCATTCGTTCGTTGCGCTCGCATGCTATCGTGTTATACATCAAATTAAGCTTAGCATAAGTCAAAATTGCGCAAAGCTTCAAAGGTATTACGAACGCAGTCCAAATTAACCCCACTACAATATTTCAGGACACATAGGCGTAGCCAGGATTTTTGATTGGGGGGGCCCAAACCACAAATGACCTGCAATGACGTCATCATAAATTCTCAAAAGAGGAACTTTTTATGGGGCAAAGATATCGTAGAATGGAGGATCAGAAGTCGCGGCCTTTTGTTTGCCAAAGAGAGATGGCTTAAACCAATGGTTGAAAGTGCAAATGTCTATATTGGAAACGCGTTGAGTAAACTAGTGTAACTCAAACGCATCGCAGACGGGGGCCTGGGGGCGGAGCCCCCAGCCGCCGGAGGCTATGGGGGTCTAGGGGCGAAGCCCCCAGCCGCTAGGCGATATTTTGGAACTTTTTGCGAAAATAAAGCTATTTTAATGCCATTGAATCACATTTCGCACGTGTTCAGAGCCATTTGAAAGAACTAGACTTTTAACATTTGAAAGCCAATTGGAAAAAATTAAATGGTTCAATCCTCCCTTTACTTGCAATTTAAGTCCAAAACACGTTTAAAATCTTGTAGTTTGGTGTTAAATTTTGTTAGTGATTTGGCCCAGGTAGGAGGAAGTACGATGCACTCCCTCCAGCAATATTTTAGCAGATAATCACCTCATAGATTTGCCTTAAACATTTTGTTTTATTATGAAATTAACCAGTTATAGGAGTACATATGCGGCAAGGGGATCCAGGCCCCTTCAATTCAAATTCATTAATTTGTTCAATGAGCATTTCCCCTAGCTTTTTTTTTTCAAAAATATTTTTTCGATTAAGAACTGGCAAGGTGGAGGTGAACTGTTATTGCAAAATCGTGCAATAGATGGTTACGCCTACGACCCATTTTATTCCCAGGTCAGATTTACATTTCGCGGGGCCCCTGGTACTTTGGGGATTATTGCAACATCTTCCTGCCAAATATAGGTGAAGACCAAAAAAAGTCTTACCATCTGAGCGCGGGGCCCCTGGCACTGCGTCATATGGTAAATCTGGATCTAGTTATTGCATTTGGTTCATTAAAGGTTAGATGAGAGTCTGAAGTAGCAACTTTTAAGAGAAAAATCTTTAATTTCACCCGGTTATACATTTGAATTGGCTGACAAAAATTGAATTGAGGGGGCCCGGGCCCCCGGTTGTCAATATGATTGTTAGTTATTGCTGTACGCGTGTACTGTAATACGCGAAGATGTTAAAAGAAACTGAAACTGACGAAACAAGGCTTTTTTCACATTTTTATCATTGGTGGCATTTCGATTGGGGAGGGCCGGGCCCCCCTGGCTACGCCTATGCCTGTGTTGATGCATTAAGTTACAAAACCGTTAAACGAGGGCCTGGGGTTACAACTTTTAGGAAAAACCCTTAGAATTCTCACAGGTTTTGCACATAAACTGTTAAAAACTTGAATTAAGGGGCCCCGGGCACCCTGGTTTTCAGTTGGAGGCCCGAGGATCCCTGGTTGTCAGTTTGGGTCCCCGGGCCCCCTGATCGTAAGTTCGGGGCCCATTGGGTGTCATTAATATTATTATTAATTACTATTGTATGCATAATTGCTAAAAGAGACTGCAACTGCATTTCGCTAGGCTATTTTGGCATAATTTTTTTTTATCATTAATGGTATTTCAAATGGGGACCGCCCGCCTTGGCTATGCATGTGTATTACTGCATTAAGTTCATAAAAAGGTTAAACGAGGCCCAGGAGTCTCAACTTTTAGGACAAAGCCCCTAAATTTTTACAGGTTTTGCATTAAATTTGTTAAAAAATTGAATTAAAGCCCAGGCCCATTGGTTGTCAGTTACGGGGCCCTGGGCCCCCAGTTTAGGGGGTTAGGCCATGGGCCCCCAGTTAGGCCTTGGGCCCCCAGTTAGGCCCTGGGCTCCCAGTTAGGCCCTGGGCCCCCAGTTAGGCCCTGGGCCCCCAGTTTATGCTAACATATAGTTTACATTAATTTGGTTTTCGCACGGTAAAAAGTTTGGAAGTCCACTCGCTGGAAATGAGTAAATAAATGCTAGTGCATCAATATAATGTGTCAGCTGATTCTTTCAAACTGCCAATTATCTTTTAACAGAGAATGTGTTCGTTGAATTAATTTAGGATAACATCTAAGGTATAGTGTTTGTTTTCATAGTGAGCATGGATTATATATTTTACTGCTTTTTTTCTAACACTATGTATTTTCTTATTTTTTAATAAATACGGTACTTTTTTGGTTTAAAATTACTTCGTATAACATTTACTAACACTGATGTTGCTTGGTGATGAATAATTTATTTCTACTCTGGATATTTGGTATTGACAAACTTTTTGTGGATGCTACAAAATGAAAGTACTGTCTCGATACGGAACTGATTTGGGCCACACATAGTTGATGAATATTTTTGGTATGATGATATTATATACTTGGTATGATGGACGATTATTTGGTATGATAGACAATTGTATTTTTTAATTTTACTGTGGCACAATTGTGCTGGACCGGTACATTATTATTATTTTGGCAAAAAAAGTTTTATTTGAAATATTTGGATTGCTTGTGTGAGTCTGTACCTAAACTGTAGCGACGTGTTGCTGCTGCCAGGGATTCAATCGCTGAGGTATTCTTTACGTGCGTAGCTGAGTTGCCTAGGTGCTAAGTAGTGGAGATGGGGACCGCTAACTCGTGACACGCATCAGCGTATCACGCGATGATGATAAAACTACAGTACAACTATTGTAACATTACGTCTTTCAGCAACGTAAAAAAACACTTTTCGCAGTACTAATAGTAATAGCCTTTAATTTTTAGCCACGATATAACAAAAACACAAATACGAGCAGAGCTAAAAATAATGCAAAACAACATACGTTAAGACTTGCGTATAACTCTAAAAATTGAAAACTGGAATATTAGACAGACTGCATAAATATGAATATAAGTAAGTTGCCACTGCACACAGAAAAGTGCCAGAATTATATCCGGAAATGGGTTAGCAAAATAACTCGATCATCTGACTATTTCAACTCGAGTGAATTTAGTTGGATTCGAAAAAATTCAGGTGGTGCCGTATCGAGGAAAATGCATCAGCGTTAAAGAAAGAAGCAATAAAGTAGGCCCACACCAACTTAACAGAATAGCACTAAAGTGAAAAATTAATGAATGAAACGGGCGAAGTGCGTAACGACGTAGTAATCCGCCTGCCTTTCTGCTAGGGTTGCCAAACGTCCCAAAATGGCCGGGACAGCCCCGGAATTGACGTCTAGTGTCTCGTGACCCGGAATTGTTAAACACTGAGTTGGCAACCCTACTTTCTACCGTTCTTACAAATATTTACGCGTCGACGACCGATTTATGAATTCAGGATTCTATATTGATCGCCAACGGTTTCTACGAATTAAAACGCATGCATAAACAAAGAGCTTAACAATTATAGTGATCTATACATGCATTACCAACGGATTATTAAGAATTTAGTTACCAGAGTCCCAGACTTCTCTCATTAATAACCATGTCGTTACCTCTATGCACTGCAGCCATACAAGAAAAAGAGCGTCGATACTATAGGCTTGAACTCTTGATTCATTGTTTCATAATGCCAATGTATGTTACATTCTTTCATGACGACTTGCGAAGCGACAAAATATAAAGCAAGTGATAAACTAGACAAAAATACACAAGTGATTAGGGGATATGACTCAGTAAAGTGTTTTTGTGCTTTGAAAAAATGGTGCTGCTGTTAAAGAGAAAGTAGGCTACAAACCTCAAGCAATTAGGTACTGTTTTTTTAAACGCAAAATCGCATGCGGATCGTGTGTTTGAGACCCCTGGGCTAAACCATAATGCCCGGTTCGATTCTCAAGGCATAACATGATAAAAGTTAAAACGGCGCTACAAAGTGTATAACCAGATGTAGACTGGAGATTACATCTCTTTCAAGAGTTTTCTTGCGTCACGTTTGACCCAATCACGCTCTTTCTAAAACAATTAATAGCCCTGACATTGTAAGCAAACATGGGTGCTGTTGGTGCATCTGATCTCCTTCCACGTTGACGTTGGTGCCCAAAATGAGATTCAAGGGGGTCTTGATTTATTCGGCGAGTCATTACAAATTTAGCGCCAGCGGAGAAACAATCTTCGACTAAATTAATCATCGCTTTAGTTGTCATAAGCAGACCACTTTCTGTCGTTTTGTTAAGCAACATGGATTTGCGACCAGCATCAGATGAAACAAGATTAGTTGACTGCACTTCATGTTTCCAACTACGAAAATATCCAATAAATTCATTCTTCAACCAATAAAGCCTTTCAGCTGTGAACTGATCATTTACTAAAAAGGGTTTCATGTTAGATTTTCCTTTGCGTTGTGCATGATAGAAGCTAGTATTCATCATATCAAACCATTCATCTATGAGCATAACAAACTTCCCAAACTCTTCGTGACCTCTCCGTTTAAGTTCCAACCCAACAGTATGAGATAAAGTCTGGGCTGCAACACTAACTTTCATTTTTTCATAAGAAGATGGATTAGCGTGCACAGCAGTTAATTTGGGGAAAAAACGCAAATCACCAAGCAGCAGATCCTCTTCGATAATTTCTTTAACGACGTTCCAACCAAAGTAGGACTTGTTCCACAAACGTTTTTTGCAATTTAAAATATTGTTTCGAACCGTTTTGATAAGGTGAGGCGGGTCATAGATAAAATACAAATATCTAAAAAAACAAAAGATTCAGAGTTGGTTGCAGCAGAAATATCTAAGTTTTATCTAGTGTTTAACTTCCGATAGCTTGAAGATTTGTTGTTGCTCCGGCAAAAGCTACTTCCTACTTCTCTTACTTATACCACCTAACACGCAATACAATATACAGGCTTGTCCATCATGAAAATGGGATTCCCATGGGAAATGTCCGATGGGATGGGATAGCACGCATTGCATTTCCCATCCCCATGGGACCTATGGACAGTAGCCATTTGATAGCCTCTTGATGACGTCATGCTTAACTTCACGTTTTACACTTTTTACCTTAAACAATTCTTTTTAGTCTTTTTTTTATAAAAGATCTTCTCTTAGCATTTTTTTACAAGTTTGTAGGCCTATCCCCTCAATTAAAGTAACAAAGTCAATAAATTTTGTTGTTTTATAATCTTCTTTGTACATGTAGTCCTATCTAGTACGCATTATACTTAAATTTTCATGAATTTAATTATCTTTATTGAATTGCATTCTGATGGGAATCCGATACGATGGAGTGGGACAGGCATGAATTGCTATGGGATGGGATAGGATGGAACAGAAAAATATGTCCATGAACAAGCCTGATAATATATGCTAGATTTAGCATCCCAGCGAGGACGTAATCGTACCTAGAGTCATCAAGAGGATGTTTTGCTCGATACTTGACACCATCTGACTCTTCCTGACTCCAGTTATTGAACACTGACTTATTTGTAGACAATCCATCGCCTACAAAATCAAAGAAAGAAATATTCATTAAGGCATTACCAGAATTGACGAACTAACGTATGAATATAACTGTGCTGACAAAATTAATTAATCACCAGAACAATAAAGCATCTACTTTCTACACGCAAGAGATGTGGAGCATCTTTTAAAGAAGGCTTTTATATCATTAAAGAGCATGACAGCACAACAGGTAGTTTACTTCGTTCTAAGTTGTCTCTTGACTCATGGACAATAGCATAGTTTCGAAGTCTACTTACCCACAATAGCGCAAATCAAAATCTCAGAATGCATTTCAATCTCGACCACAGCATTATATATCATCCACATTAACTGCAGTGATCGAAGATTTTTGGTGGGGTAAAACGCAACAATGCCATCCAGCTCCTTGTTGGTGATTCCTAAACACATCAGCCATCAGGTTCTTTCCATGCCAAAAATTAACACTACCAAACAGTGACAAAGCGCAAACATAATCCGGCATTTAGAGAGAAAAAAAAGATGCACTGGTTTTATCGACTCATTTAATATAAACATGCAGATATGAGAAACAGTTTCTTTGATACACACACCTCTCACGTACACAGCCAACATGTGATCATCCACTTTTTCTTCAGAAGATCCCATTGAATTGATCGAGTCATCACCTGTATCAGCATAACCGATGACGTCATTACTATATGGCCGGTAAATTAAATCATCTGTACAATAAAGCAAGCTTGTGTTACGGTCACAACTCAAAACAAAATGAAGAATACCGGAGTTTTCTATAAGTTTACACAGTTTTTAGTGCGCCGATGCCGCTTACTATAGGTGGGCGTTTATATGGCGCTAATATTTCAGCTAAATAATATTTGTACCAGTAACCTTGCTTGGTATGTCCAACACACACGTAATATGCAACAGTTGTGTACCGGCCCGAGCAATTATTTGGTTGGCATCAAATTTTCCAATTTGTCTTCTTTTTTTCATTAACGGTCCAAGGCCGACTTGTGGAAAAAGGTGGTAGGTTAGGTGAGAAAAAATAAAAGGAAATTGAAAAATTCTCAAGACAAAATCAACTTTCGGTAACTAACAAACAAAGCCCACCTTTAATTGTCATCTCATCAATTATCATTACAGCCATTCTTTCATGTGTATGCTCAACTTTAGCAACTGCACAAGTCAATCGCTGCAAAAGATCTAATTGAATCCCAGGCTGTACAACACCTCCCTTGTTACGTTCCAACCGAAGTGTTGAAGGAGATGGTAAAACCAAAACATCACGAATTGCTTGATATGCAGCTGGACTTTTGGCGTACAGGCGAAGGCAATACCTTAAACCATACAAAATATTTGCTAATTTTAAAAAGTTATATTATGTACTTTGCTTTCTCGCTATTCATGTCAATGTAATAGATATAGCTAGCTACTTGGAAGATGTATAACGTATATAACCCTTTTCTAACAGCTCTCTACTAAAACAACTTGTACGCTAGTCTAGATGCAACATTCTACTTTACACCCCTGTATCAATGCTGACGTGCTAGCCCAAACTATGCTAAATATTGCCAAAGATAAAGGCTACAGAGGTAAAACTAAATAAACTTACCGGTAATGAAAACTGCAAAAATATATATCTAGGCTTTAATGTAGCGGTATTAACTTGTTGAAATGCTAATATTATCTAGGCTTTGTATTATCTAGGCTTTATATTGATAACTGCAGTTCTTTCACAGATTGAATTTCCAATAACTAATGCATACCTAATCACTGATGGAGGATAACGACGTAAATGATTAGGCACATGAAGGTTTGCGCACTGAGTTGCCCACCATTCTTTGAGGAAGTTATGCTTATCCTTTTCACCAGAGGTGGAGTCGAGGACACAAGGCTCGAGGCCAAGGCCAAGGACACAAAAAAAATCCGAGGCCAAGGCCAAGGACAGCCTTTCCGAGGACAGACACTCTCGAGGCCAAGGACAGGAATGCTCGAGGCCAAGGCCAAGGACCAAGGACACAAAGCGAAAGTGCTCTCCAAAAAAAAAAAAAAAAAAAAAAAGGTCTTCACAAAAATTTTTCAAGCGATCTCCACGAAAAAACGCTTTCCAAAAAATTTTTCAACCGCTCCACAAAATTTTAACTTTGCAAAAAATAGTGCTGTCCTCGAGCCGAGGACAGGCCAATTTTCGAGGACTTGAGGCCTCGAGGCCAAGGCCAAGGCCAAGGACTTGACCTTCGAGGCCAAGGCCAAGGACTTCAAAATCTGTCCTCGAGGACTCCACCTCTGCTTTTCACTGCTTGAAATCACATTTTCAACAATGGCTTGAACTGAGCAATTTGGTTTAGCTCCACTAACTGCCAACTCTTTTTCTAATTCTTCAAATCTACAAAAAGTTTTTTTTTGTGCAATATGCTGCTTTGTACATTACTGCAACACATACAGAGTAACATGATAAGAAATGATATGCTCATATTAATGCAAGAGATGAACACACACAATAAAGTAATGCCAGCATGATTACATACCTCTTGGTGCTGACAAGAGCAGAATATTTAGCTCTCTCCATACTGCAGTTATTAGTGCGAAGCAATGGAGTGCTCACCAAGTTTTTCTTTCTTTCATCAGACAGAGAAGATAGCATGCACTGATGGAGACAGTTCGAACATGTAGCAGAAGATAATTTTTTTTTCAAACCAATGAGGCAGCTAGTGCTAATGTATCTAAGAAACAAAAGTTCAATATATAGAAGGTTGCTAATAACAGATTACAATCATCCAGTTACATTAAGAACTATGTTAGGTCTAGTTTAATTTTACCAGCAGATGGAAAGTAAACATGGCATACTGAGCACAAGCGTGGTTTTAATTTTTCTGCAGGTGTTACTGGATTAAACAAACCATACGAAATTTCTCCTTTGGCCAAATACACTGCAGCTGCTTCTGGGTGATACTGCCCTCCTCTAGTGATTGCTATCATCTGACTGTACGTTTTATGCGTGGTTCACACTGGCCCGGAAAACCGAAAACGGAATAAAACAATCTGCGATTTTCCGACGCGGAAAAAGTTGAAACATGGAGATCCGCATTCCAGAAACCCCCCCTCCCCCTTGTCCGCAAATCTATTACCCCCCTGAGTGCGGACGTCTTTTATGAACAGCCCCTTAAGCTAAAGGACTCATGCAAGCATAATTGCTTAAAATGGCTGAACTGTTGCAACTAAAGAACAGATAGAGAAAAACTTACTACTTGCAACGTACTTAACCAGGGACTCAGGAACACCCTACATTGTTTAATTAAAGTGGGAGCACAAGTAGGCTATAAATTTTTTCCACAAGTTATATATTGGTAAATAATTAGTAGGCTACTTTTTATAGGATGTCTAATTTCATTTACAGTTATCAGCTTACCTTAAATGCAATGTTGACAAAGATGTAGTGGCAGAACTTTCTTTTAATATCGGAATTGAAGATCGTTGACCAGCAGTTGCATAACATCCATCACATAGCTTATAATTTTCAGTAGCCAATAAAACATCTTTAACTGTTGCAGCATTGCTTCCAATTAGTGACAAATTATAAAGATCATGATCAGAGGGAAGAACAAAACTGTCAATATAAATTTGAAACTCGAAACTACTATAAATCAATACTGTATAATGTGGAACAGCTCTAATTCTATAGTTAACCAGATTCCAGAATGATAATCGTAAAAATGACTTTGATGGAATTCCTGTTGAAGAACTCGCAATGTTTTCTGCTGGTACATACTGAAGCTCCCAACGACTACTTATAGTTTTCAAAGACCAAAAATGTGATCGTATTTCATCCAAGGTTTTGTATTGACAAACTCGTTTAGCTTTAACCGGTAATTCATGCTTTACAATGAATTTTCTCTTTACAGGACTTTTAGTAGTTATACTTTTTTGAGGCATGCTCTTAGAGGGTAATACTCCATACTTCAACCAGCTCATTTTACTTGTTCTCTGAATATGAACATCCTCAAAATGAACACTGCAAATATACGCAGTTCCATTTTTGCACCTTTTTCCAAAATTTTTATCTGATGGAGCACGATATTTGAACAAAATTTTTAAAAAATCTTCATTCCATGTTTGCATATTAGCAGCATCTCCATACAGACGATTTTTTTTGCCACTTGGAACAACAAACAAAGATACATTTGGCGTGTAGGATGATGATGTGCAACCAGGTAAGCAGCAATATTTACCAGCTGAGAAATTTGATGAAGACATCGAGTTTGAACTGATTAAAAACCCATAAATGCACAGCAGCAAATTTAAAATTTGTTAAATGTAAAAAATGATTTGGCCTATAGCCTATTATAAAACTTTTTTAAAATTACAACTGCATGAAAACAATTACCGGTACTCTCAATTATGGAATAATTACATAAAAAAGTGTACAATAATTAATGACATTCAGTTTCAATTACCGGTAATTCTCCAAGTTACTTTTACAAAAGATAGTCCTTGTTAACTAACCTACATTTTTAGCAGGTAGTACTAATAGGCCTATAAAATTATGTTATAAACCGCATGTTGAATCATACTGTAGTGTAAGGTGCTTTTCAACTTAGCTCAGACTGGTAATCAGGGTGTCGAACCGAACCCGAACCGTAAACCCGAATGAACCGTTTCATTTTGGTGAACCCGAACCGAACCTGAACCAGCAAAATTTTACTTTAGTGAACCTGAACCAAACCTGAACCCTCAAAATTGTGCTCAAGTGAACCCGAACCGAACCTGAACCCCTAACAAAAGTAAGAATATATTTTTCCATATCCGGATGCCGCTGGCGCTGGTACACGCGCAAATAAGAGCAGTGGTGATCATCAACAGAATCAGCAATTTCTCCTTTTTTTTTTTCTGGACGAAACGAGTAACGACAGTTAAATTTTAAGTCAATGAACCCGAACCGAACCTGAACCAGTAATATTTTACTTGAGTGAACCTGAACCAAACCTGAACCTCGAAAATGGTGCTCAGGTGAACCCGAACCAAACCTGAACCGCTAAAATAATTTGAGCAGGAGCTAAACCTGAACCCGAACCGTTATTTGAAACGGTTCGACACCCTGCTGGTAATATGCTGTTGACTAATTTACTTCAGAGGGAAAGTAATCCTGTCTTTTGTTTCAGTTCTGAAGGTTCTGGTGTTGATCTGACAATCCGTCACAATAAAAGGAATAGGCCTACACTTTAACACCAACTGATTCAACTTTTTTGTCAAATTCATATTCTCCTTATCAAGCTTACTGGCATGATCAGGTTTTAATCACTTGATATAGATTACGGTACCCAATAAGTAGGCCTACCGGTAAATCCTTAAGTATTAAGGTAGGCTGGTTTGGCAGTATCCAAAACCATCTATTTTCCTGCTAATCAATTACGCTAGGGACTTGACACTGTCTTTGTAACCTTTTTGTTTTCTTTAAACATAAATTCTGAAATTTTTACCGTTTGTAATCATGTATCAACCTCACTTTACAGATTAACTAGGCCTACTTAGCCTACTGACTGTACAATTACCTACCACTCTCGCATTCTGCAAACCAAAAGTACTAACCTGTCAATAGGTGGCGCTAAGTAAAAAGTTTGCCACTACGCGCGTCGGCAGACCATGGTTGTAATCAATCCCGAATCCCGATTGATCATGAACCAATCGCTTTGATTGGTCGAGGCTAGTGAATACGTCACTTCCGCATTTATTCCTTCGTCAATGTCATTAGCTTGTAATTGTATCACGTAAGTTCCTGCCAGAAAAATAAATTTACTTAATTTCAATGTCCTAGTAGCTGGAACTTGGAAGCATAAAAAAAAAAGTGGTTTTTCATTTTATCTGCTGCAGATTGCGTCCGTTTGTTTATTTATTTTTGTGCGGGAAAATGCAGTTCAATGCGGTACTTGGCATCAAAAATGACGTATCGTTAGCAATGAGAACTGCGCATTTCTGACAGAATGCTACTGTAGTGTACAGTGAGTGCATAGTACACGCTTTTATTTTTGTTAGGTCAATAGTTTACGTAAAATCGTATATGTTCAAGCGTATATAATTTTGTTTGCTTTAAACAGTTCCAGTACGCCTGGCGTATGTTGCAGTGTTAAACACCAACGAAGACATTCTTAGGATTTAACACCACGCGTAGACTGGGTCTTAAACTCGTCGATTCAAACTAAAGATTTCAGGTATTTAATACAGAATCTTACGCTTTGCTTACCCGCAGAAAGTTGATCCAGTGAAATCTGGTACAAATCTTGGGAAAACCTCGGTGGGTTATCATTCACATCGCCAACAGTCAAAGTATATGAAGCAGTTGTTGAAAGCGGGTCGCTAAAACACATACAATGAGCGACTAATGGGGAACACTTCAAAATATTTCACATCAGTGTAATCAAGTACAAAGACCTTCACATACATAGCTGTGTTTTAAGCGAGCAAACTACATGCGCAGGCAACTCAGCAAATCTTCAAGAGCAATTAATTTTAACGCATTAGTAAATGCGGACTGGTTTGTAAGCAAGGGACTGCCTCTCACGTGCTTTACCGAGTCCTATAGCGTTTTAAATCATTTATTGTAGCCTGCTAAACCCAAAATTCACCAAGAAGAAACGTGTACAATTTGTACATATTCCACTAAACCAAAGAAAAACAGGAGCTGAAACGCACAAATGGAAGATTTCAAATGATACGAAATAGACTCCAGTTTCAGAGTTCCAATCGCAATATCTTCAAAGCCTCATGCAATCGGCACGCTTTAACTATATCTAACTCAATGGCTAAGAGCCAGGATGGGATGTCTCATCCCACAAATCCTCTCACCAAAGTTACAAGTCTATCACTTTCAATGACATTTTACCTTCCAGAATCAGTGGCTGTTAGAGTGATGACGTGAACGGATTGGACTTCACGGTTGAGATCGTTTATCAATGTTATCAAATATGTGTTGTTGTTCGTCTTTACTAAGCTGAACCTGAAAGAAAACAAGAAAAATGCAGAAAGACCTAACGTCAAAAACCGAATTAGCCTAAGAGTAGGAATTAGGAAATTTTCAGTTTTTTGTCGTTTGTTATTTATGTTACTGGCTCACGCAGCTGTGCCGGTTCCGTAATGGTCCAGCTAGTTCAACGAAGGTTCTTCGGTCTGCGCAATATGGACTGTTACTTGCGTGAAATTTCCTATTAGTAATGAGATCAGAAATTGATCTTAGGTCAATATCATACCATCAACAAACTTTTAACAACACATACTTATCATCACCACCGGATAAGGTTACATTGATGCTTGAAATCTGTCCAGTATCTGGGTCTGACACAGATACTCGAGCTACAAATGTACCAAGTGGAATTGCTTCAGAAATCTAAATACAAAGTTTATCAAGTGTTAGGAATCTTATAACACCTGGTGTTATGAAAAGAGTATTTAAGTCCCCTCAGTTATGTCCCAAAATAGTCTATCCATAGTACTAGAAGTACTAAGAGCCTAAAACGGTGCGAAGTAAGTTCAAAATCTGCCAAGCGCACAGGAAAAAGGCAAAATTGTTACTGTAAGTGAAAATATATTTAAAAATTTTGAATAAAACAGACAACTTTTGCAGAGTTGGCATAAACTCATAATTGTCAAAAATACGCAGCTAACTTTTTGCAATTTAAGTTAACCGCAAGACTATTCAAGCAAATGCAAACTAAAGAATTTCACAGTCTTAAAAATCAGTTGCAAATACAGAGTGCAAACACTGCTTAAACACTACGCAATACACCAATATTCACGACAAACATATTCTTACCAATGTTCCTTCTGAGCCAAGAAAAATTACTTCTAATGTCGGTTTGTTATCATTGACGTCTTCCACCGTTACTATGACAACTGTCGAACCTATCAAAGGCTCTGAGCCTTGATCCACAGCCTCAACCACAACTTTGTGCTGAACTTGATCTTCAAAATTGAGTTTTTTGTTTAAAGTTATTTGTCCCGTTGTGGGATTAATTAGAAAAAAATCGTCTGGGTCACTTTGGCTTCGATCAATCCGATAAGTTATAAAACCATTTTCATTAATGTCAGACTCAGAGGCAGTTAGTGAAATCACGTCAGCTCCAATATCAATATTTTCTTTTATTGTTACGGTATAGCGAGTGAGATCAAACATTGGTGCATTATCATTAGCATCTGTAATGTTAATGTTTAATTGTAATGATCCAGTGTTGGATGGAGTGCCACCATCATAAGCTTCAATGGTCAAAGTGAAAAATTGTATTTCTTCTCAATTTAGAGATTTATTCACAATGAGATCCGCGAAAGTAAAATTGTTTAAAGTCCTCGTTCCGATTCGAAAAAATTGTCCAGAGTTGCCATCTGTGATTCTGTATCCTTTAACATTGTAAGGATACGAATCATTATCTGTTGCGGAACCAATGTCAAATTTCGATCCAATTTGACTAGCTTCAGAAATGTGAAACGATACAACTGACTCAGGAAATATTGGACTATTGTCATTAACATCAGTTACGAGGATTTCAATCTGAAATAAATGATACTATAAGCAAAAATATACAAAAACAATCACTCTGCTAATGGTAACTCCTGAAGATTCGATTAGGGGTGATACAGGCTGCAGAGATATCTGATCTCTGTTTATCTGCATACTGCCATCCTCAGAAAAAGTGCAAATTTTGTACCATAAAACAAATTGACATTTAATACAACACTATTGAAACCTATGGATATATCAACATGAAAAAAATGGCTTTGATGTCATAATGCAAAAAAAAAACTAGTTCTGACAATCTTGACACTGTCAATGTTGATCTTTCTACAGTCTTGGCCACCAAAATACAATTATCACACTAGAATTGTTAGTTTTTGATAAACATGGCATTGACCTCACAGATATGCATTATTATGAAGAATAAAGTACAGTATCAAATATCAATAAAAATTGGTGCCTCAGTGCAACTTCAATATCATTTTGATGTAATAAGTTGGATTTCGAAATTTTGCACTGGTACAGACCATGTTTCAGTTACTTCTCATAGTAACACACAAATTTAAGAAAACATAAAACATAACTCTGCCAAAACATAAACTCTGCAAAACATATCAAGAACAAAACATAAACATAGTAAAAATAAACTCTCCCGAAACTGATAACCCATACTAAATAAGATTTGCAAAAGTTTTTTTAATATACTACTAACTGCAATTAGAAAGCTCAAATAATTATTACTTCAATATGCTAAAAGATTTTACAAAACAATGCTACTTACTTTAAAAAGTGCTCCTGTCGCATTGATCAAGATAGCATCAAAAAGTGAATTGGTTTCATGGTCAAGTGTGCTAGTAGTTTTGACTTCCCCACTAGACTGTAGTGATTGTGTGTCAAAGTATGTGGCAAAACTTTCATCTTGGTCAATAAAAATGAAACTTCCTAGACCACTTGATGGCAAATGGCCAACTGTGCTACCAATGGAAACGTTTTCAGGGACAGAAAATGTTATTTCAATGGCATCTTGACCATATAAAACATGGCAACAATTGATCAATATGACAAGAGCAACAAACCAGAAATTAAGAAAAAAAAATTGTTTCTTTCTTCTATGCTTCACGCTTTGGTTAGCAGACATAATAGCATTTTTAATGCTTCAATATATGTAAACTTATGCCTAGCATTCGACCAAAAAAATCCCACATCATAATTTAAACAATTTTTACACATATGCATATACTGGCTACATAAAAAATGATAACCCCTTTTCTAAAAATGAACTAGATGATTTGCGCCGTTAGTTATGATGCATGACACTATTGATTATTGCCTATGCATCAATTATGTTGGCCAACAGTTGTATTGGCAACGAAAGCAAATGACACTAACACGCAATTAATACAACATCACAGGAAAGGATATTTTTAGGTTTTAAGAAATTTTAACTGCTAAAGTTGAGTAGACCTAATGGCACCAGTCTAAAAATAGCAAAATAGCATTGTCGGATAGACAGGTGGATATATATGATTTTTGCTGTAGAGTCAACTCATGTTAATCGGACATGATTTGTTTCAGTGAATAATGTGCGATCACTGAAATTGTCAGATTAACGAGGTAGCCTAGTTTGTTGTTGGTAATGTCGATACATCAATCACGCAACACCAATTCGCACTTGCGTGGCCCTGGTTAGCACAGGTAACTCATTATGGACAATAACATGCAATATCACGTTATCTTGCACGAATCCCTATCACTTAGTTCCGGTACCTTGCAATTGCCACTGTGATTAAGCATAAGAGTCTGTAATCTGAATTGTCTTTTAATGCGCTGCAGATTTCTGGTGTTTGATGAAAAAACACAACGTGAGCATTTTGCAGTTTTGAGGAAATCAGCATTTTGATTTCCATTGTGGTACTGCCTGCATGGCAATTTTATGTAATTTGATTAAAAACTGGAAAGCCTTATTTAATAAGGCTTTACTGTTTTTGATCAAAGTTTTCCATTGCGTCAAAAAAGTTATGCAATAATTGTAATTATTTCCTTTCATTTGGTAATGCACTCTGGGGCAAACGTTGCAGTTTAATTATTATGTCCGATTAACGAAGAATTTTTTATGAAGTCACTTAGCACTCAGAATGTGTGTGGTTAAATAAACATAGATTCCGGTGACGTCACTCGTTTTCGAAAAATTTTGTTTTGATTTTTAGAGTTATATATTTTAGTTAGAGTTAGGACTAGAATTACAGTTAAGGTTTGGGTTAAGGGTTAGGTTTTATTACAAAATGTCTACGCGCATGGAATATGCGCCAAGCCTTTTCCAATTCTTTAATGCATTTTGCACCTTTGTTCCTAGAATTTCGCTGTCATACTCATAGTTGGATAGCGAGGTTATCCGATTACACAGGTAAAACACAGTGCCATACAATCCAGGAATTCCATTCCTTGACAGTTTGTGTCTGATGGCAATCGTGTCCAATTAAAGTGCATCCGATTAACAGTAGTTGACTGTATTGCATATTTATCCTCCTGTCACCAGATAGCATCAAACACTAACTATTGGACAATCCGCACACTTTTCATTGCTTTGACTACTTTGTGCTTGGAGGAATCTGCTCCAACTTAATGCTTTCCAGTGATCCAATGTTCCAGCGGATTTCTTTGAATTCCTGTTTTAAAAGGTATCCAAGCTTAATAGTGATTTTCTTCGTTTTCTACCTGCATGAATGTTTCAGATTTTGCATGTGGGTACTGTAAACTTACTGTCAGACTGTAGGTTAGTCAGTTTCCAGATGACTCCATGTTAAAGCAGTTTTAAGCTTAATATTTTATGCTCAATCTTTACGTTAACTATGAACATTGACTTTAAAAGTTTAGTGTGTGGATAAACGTCTGAGGTAAAACATCCATGTCAGATTTGTAGATTTGGTAACAATGTATGGCTACCATTTAATTACGTCAAGTAAATGACTGAAGTCTATCAGACTTAGTATATATTGTTCATTATGAGACCAAACTTGAACCCAAGTTCCACTTCACCAAATGTACTCAGTAATGTGTAACCATCTGCAACTCTGCATACTATACAGTATATACAGGGTGTCCCACAAAAAAGTTTATTTTTTAATTTTTAACTACTTTTGTTTTAGAGCATTTGACTCTTTCATTTTTTCAGGTTTTATTCTATGGTAATAGGAGTTTTATACCTGAAATTTTGAAGCCTTTATCTTAATCATGCCTTTCACAATTGAGCAGCGATCAAAAATAGTAAAGTTCTCTTTGGAAACTAAATCACTGGTCCAAACCCAAAGGGAATATCGCAAGCATTTTGGTGTAAAAGTAGCTCCATCTGTGACGTCAATCAAGTGCATGGCACCTGCCACAACAGAAATAAAGGAAATTCTGGAAGGAGAGTGTCTGCTCGCACCGAATTAAACATTGATACTGTACGTGAATCGACTGTGCGTAGCCCAAAAACATCAATACGGAGGCGTTCATCTGAACTTGGCTTGACAAAGTCCACCGTTCAAAGAATAATGAAACAAGACCTCAACTTATATCCTTACAAACTGGAAATAAAGCAAGCTTTGACTGATAGGGACAAAGAACAACGTTTTCAAATGTGCACATGGTTTAATGAAATGATGGAAAATGATGAACGTTGGGTTGGCAAGATATGGTTTTCAGATGAGGCACATTTTCATCTGGATGGATCAGTAAACCGTCAGAACTGCCGTATTTGGGGCACTGAACCTCCAAACGTTGTTACCACCAAATCACTCCACAGCAGGAAGTGCACAGCTTGGTGTGCGCTTAGCTCTGACGGAATCATCGGGCCTTACTGGTTTGAAGACAATGCTGAGAATGCAGTGACGGTTAATGAAGAAAACTATCGCCACGTCATCAAAAAGTTTACTGCTTGTCTTCGTGGTCGTCGCTTTGACTTGAAAAAATTATGGTTTCAGCAAGATGGGGCAACACCTCACACTGCAGTGGAAACACGAAAATTATTGTCTGAAAAATTTGAAGACAGGCTGATTTCCTTGAAAGCTTCCCACATCTGGGCTCCACACTCTCCTGACCTTAGCCCACTGGACTTTTTTCTGTGGGGCTACGCAAAAGATAATGTCTATAAAAATAAGCCTACCTCTATTTCCGAACTTAAACAAGAAATAACTACGTTCATGAGAGCCATTTCCGCTGACACATGCAAAGCAGTAATTCAAAATTTTGCTGTGAGAGTAAGGGAATGCCTTCTGCGCCATGGCGATCACATTGAGCATGTTATTTAAGCAGCATCATCAAAATATATGACTATTTTTAAGCTCCAGTAACATCAGCTAAGTAAAATGGATAACGACGATTTTGATGGCAAACAAATCTCCAACACATTATTTATGCACGGTGAAACTTTCATTGCTTTATCTTTGCAAGTTTTTGCGTTACAAAAATTTTAAAAATAAACTTTTTTGTGGGACACCCTGTATAACAAAAGCTTAAATACTAATACACAAACAGAGTTACTAGGCCTACAGAAACAGTTTTTATCTGTTATGTTATGCATTGTTAGGGTTTTGAAATCAGAAATCTGCATTCAAAATCAGGAAGGTCAAGTTCGAAATTATAAGTTTCACTGTTTAAAAAAATCATTTTCAAAATTTCTATCCGCACATTAAAGTTTTTCTTAGATCGTAATTGGGTTCAAAAAACCTAACGTTACAAAAGATTATGGTACCGGTATGACATAGGCAGTGGCTATTTTGCCTCTAGAGGCAAAATAGCCCCATGTTATTTTGCCACAAGTGCCAAAATAGCCCTAAGCCTAATGCTAACCCAAACCCTAACTCTAACCCTCATCCTAACCCTAATCCCAACCCTAGCCCTAACCCTAACCCAAACAGAGGAAAAACACTACCGGTATTTTGCCTCTGAAGGCAAAATAGCCACTTCCTATGACATACCGGTACAGTACTGACAGACTGACTGACTGACAAACAGCTAAGGTTTACCTTGGACTTTTTGACTTGACCGGTACACTAAGTTAGCATTTTATTAGCTAGCAGTTGAGTTCAGAGTTTATTAGGCCTACTGTAACTTGTAAGTGTACCTAACACTTATTGGTTACAAACTAAGCTGATCTTCAAACAAACATCAAAGGCCAATTTCCAGATTTCTGACATGACATACCGGTAGCTTGCCCTTTGTGCCTAACATATTTTAAGATAAAAAATAGAAGCACTTTTTTCATCGCTCTACACAATCGTTTACCGGTATTTATTATTTGACCAACCGGTAAGTATTTTTCCAGATCCAGTAAAAACGCGATTTGCAGTTCCCGCGCGTGTGGTGGCGTCTATAGTTTCCGAAGTTACCAACTTGAAGAACAGCGCACCTTGTGGAAAATATGAAAAAATGCTAATTAACTCCGCTTCAATTTGACTGAATTACTGAACTCAGTAAAATGAATTATGGTTTTGTTTCAAACAAACAAACTAACAAAAAAAACTTGAGCATTTCAAAAAAACTGCAAGGCAATGGCTATATTCATATTGGATATACTCTGTAATGTATTGCTTTAAATGGATATTGTCTCAATGTCAAATAGGGTTTGGTTTGTACTTTTTGAAAACTGTTAACATGCCAAAAGCTAAATAAATTTTGAGAATTAAACCTACGTGTTTGCTTTTGTAAACTTTGGTCTTTAGGAAGAATTTGTTTGTATCACAACTCACAACTTTCGCACACGCGAGGCACTTACTTGACAGCAAAAATGTAGTATTTTGGCCACGGACATTTTTAAATTCAAATCAACTCCACTCCCATTTCCTACCAGATTTAGTGGTACACCATAGAGATGGTAACAGCGCAGCGTACGCGGCCGCGCGCTGTTGATGGTGCACCGCGCCGCGCGCTGTTGATGGTGCACCGCGCCGCGCAGCGTGGCAACTAAAATCTGCATTACGTCACAGCGTCAGCGCAGCGCCGCGTACAATAATTTTTTTACATTTTTTTTACAATTATTGCTGGTGATTTTCTCTTTATGAACAACAATGGTTAATCTGGATGTGACTATTATTACATGAATTGAAGACAATGCATGCTACTAAAACAGCAAAAGGTGCCTTCGGTTCAAGTTTATTTTTTCAGAATTCGGAGCATCCTAGAATCGGCTATTTTGGCTACAAGAAACTTAGTTTTAATTGGCTGAACGTGTTTTTTGACACCAACAAAAAGATTTTGGTTTCGGTAGGCTAGACTAGGAAAGGTTTAAGACGGTCGGTGAGAATATGAAACAAATGCAGACAAATGTAGAAGAGACAGGTTTATGGGAAACAATCATCAGAGTAGAGACACAAAATAAAGCCTAGCGACACACCCACCCTGTACGCAGAAGGCCTATGGTATTGGTACAAGCCAGGCGCGTCGATTTGTCGAAATCTTTGGGGGGGTCCAACTTAATAACCAGAACTTTTTTGGCGAAATTTCGCGAATTTTGTTTGCATTGTTTGTACATCGAAAACTTTGTTTGCAATGTTCGTACGTCGCAATAGCACATTTGATGCAGTTTGTTTTTTTTTCGATGTTGAGCCGTTTAGGAAATAAGCGTACGGTATTTTGGAAAAGGAAAAAAAAAACTCATCGCGGCCAAAAGTGGGTTGGTAGGAATGAAAGGATATCTTGAGATATATAACTGCGTGAAATATTTTTTGCGGCATTTTTTGAGTGCGACCTCTTTCACGCCAAACTTATGGGGCGTTTTTTTGGCGTTAATTCCAATGTTACGACTTTGAAAACTTTGAAAATTGTTCCACCAAGCTTGTCTATACTACGTTAAGGCATGACACGGATAGGCGTGGCCAAGGGGGCGACAGCCCCCTCTTCAAATTAAAATGCCCTCAATGATAAAAATATTAAAACAAAGTCTACTGTTTCTTCAGTTTCTTTTAGCATTTCTTTGTACAAAAGTGCACGAGTTCAACTGTAATTAGCAATGATATTAACATGGATCTCCAAGGAACCCGATCCCCCTTAATTCAAAATTTTGCCAACCAATTTATGTGTATAGCCCGGGAGAATTGAAGAGTTTTGTCTTAAAAATTGCAACCTCAGGCACTTATCTAACCTTTTCATGAACGTAATACAATACAAACACGAGCGGATTTACCAAATGGTGCAGTGCCAGGGGGTCCCGCGTTTAAAAGGTGGGCCTAAGAGGTTTTTTTGTCTCACCTATATTGATTGGAAATTGTAGCGAAAATCCCTTAAGTGCTAGGGGCCCCGCGCAATGTAAATCCAGCGTGGGCAAAAGCACGATTAGTTATAGGCCTTACCAATAACCATCTTTTGTATCAATTAACTTTCAATTACAATTCACCTCAAACTCGCCAGTTTTTACACAACAAAATGCTTTAAAAATAATTGGCAAGCAAAAACGCGCATTCAACAAATTATTGAATTTAAATTAAGGGGGCCTGAGGCCCTAAGTCATTACATGTACTCCTACAATTGGTTATTTTCATGACCTACTGCTCAACATTTTAGAAGGCAATGTACCTTACTTCCGCCTACCTGGGCCAAATTACATACAAAATTTAACCCCAAACTGCAAGATTTTAAACGTGTTTTAAACTTGAATTGTAGGTAAAAAGAGAATTGAACAATTTAATTTTTCAATTGGCTTTCTAAGCAGGGTTGTGAACGGGCCGACTAGTTCAGGTCCGAACCCGAAAATTTAAGCCCGCATCCGAAAACTAATTTGAAGCACAAATCGTGTCCGAACAAACCGAAAGTTTAGTTAAGTCTGAAAAATTTAGCAATCTTGTTATTTTGATTTTATTTTGGTACATCTAAAACAAAAAGCACGTCTCGGGCCCGAATTAAGCCCGAAATTTTTGTCAACTTTAGGCCCGAACCCGACCGGAAAAGCCCGGCCTGACTTACAACTATGTTCCTAAATGTTAAAAATCTGGTTACTTCGAATTACTCTAAAAACGCGCGAAATGTGATCCAACGGCATTAAAATAGCTATTTTTTTCAAAAAATTACAAAAAGTTGCCCAGCGGTTGGGAGCTTCGCCCCCACACCCCCGTCTGTGATACGTTTGAGTTACACTAGATTACTTACCATGTCTCCCAATTTAGACATTTTAACTTTCAAACATTTACTTCAAACTCTCCCCCTTCAGCAAAATCCTAGTTGAGTGCCAAACCAGGCCACGGCATCTGATCTTCCATTTTGCGATATCGTTGTCCCGTAAAAAGTGCCTCATTTCAAAAATGTTTGAAGATGTCATTGCATGTGATTTGGGCCCCCTCAATAAAAATTCCTGGCTCGCCTGTGATAGCAACGTCCATTAAGTCCCCGCTTGGATGGCACCATTGTAATATTGAGTGACTATGCCGATTTGCTTTGACGCTGCGAGTATCAGTATGCCCTCCTCCTCGGTGTCCTGTTGTAACAGTGAGGACTTTCCTCATCTAGACTTCACTGACAGACACACAGTCACAATAATGAGTTTGTGACGTGCACAAATAGAACTTGTGCAATATATTGGCTAGGTGATAAACCAACTCGTATTGTGATTATTGCCATGAAATCTAGGCCTAGCGCTGTGATATGCAGTTTTCAAGATTTTGAGCAAGAAAAATATGTCAAGACAGAAATTTTATTTTGTTAGTATCCATGATAAATAGCAGACATGTTTATTTTTATTGGGGGGGTCCTTTACTCTTTGGACCCCCCCAATGCATATCTTTGGGGGGGTCTGGACCCCCCCGACCCCCCCGGGAATCGACGCGCCTGGTACAAGCCCAAGGCTGGACAACATTTCTACTACACATGCGCTTGCATTTCAGAGTGACAGGGTTATTTCAGTGTATCCTATTCGTCAACAGGTCATGGCATCAACAATTAGGCTTTCGGTCCTATGTCTGTAGCCTATCTCAGATCTGGTAGACCTATGTAGTAGAGTACAAAGACTAGGCTACCCAAATTTCCAATGACAGAATAGCCAACGTAGTAGCAAAATTTATTCCACAATCAAACACATATGCAAACGGCAAAGGTATGATACATAATAGGGTAGTTTCATACAAGTGTAGTAGCTTGTGACAGCATGCAGAGCTCGTGATACCTTATATTATATTATTTGAGCTACTGGTTCAGGATTAGTACAGTAGCCTAGTTAGTAGTTGCTTGGAATCATCAGGTAGACTGGTGGATTGTTTTTGATCGCCAAAACATTGTGCAGAAAAAGTGATAGAAAGCACACACAAGGCAAATTAAACCTGAAAGCCTATAATTGAAACGACTGATCTCACGTCGCGTATAGTTTTTACTCGGCCATTTTCAAAGTTAACAAGTGCGAAGTTTCAGACTTTTACTTATAACTCGATAATGGTTTGGTCTAGCTACATGAAATTTTGACAGCAGTTTGAGATTTTATTTGTGTGTGCCAAATTTCAAAGCAATGATTCCCGTAACTTTAGGTTTAGGACCCGAAAACTACTTCAAAAGTTTGGTGTAAAAAGCGGTCTTATTCAAAAATAGCTAAAATTGGCAAAAAATATTTCACATGGTTATATGTCGTAAGATACTCTTTCATCCCTACGTATTCTTTTAGCCGCATTGAGTTTTTTTATTTTTCCATTTTTTGCTTTCTAAATTTTGTGCACTCTTCTTCTCCTAAACCACACAACATTGATGTCTAATTTTTGTGTAAACTTGTTGAACTGCAAATGCAATTTTGTCTCCTGAAATTTTTTGAGGCTTCTCCCCAGAACCCCCTCAAAATGGGGCCCTAAAAAACTTTTTTTTTTATTGCTCAAGCTAGGGTGATAGTTTTTTGTTTATATTGGTAGATATTTAAGCAACAAATAGCTCGACATAGTATGGGGGTACCATCTCCCAGGGCCCCCAAATGGACTACCCAAAAATTAGTTTTTTGAATGGCTCAAGCTAGGGCATTACTTTTTTTTTAATAGGCAGATGTTTAAAAAACAAATATTTTGACATGGTTTGAGAGAGTGACTCTTTTGAAAACTCTCCAAAATAATACCCCTACAATCAATTTTTTTATATGTCAGAAGCTAGAGAGCTAATTTTTTTCTGAAGTTGGTGGAAATTTAAAGGATATTTAACTTGCGGTGCGGCACGGTGCAGCGTGAACTTAGTTGTGTTTGGATGCGGTGCGGTGCAGCATGCGGACAAGGTTTGCGGACGCAGCGCAGCATGCGGATGCACCTTGTGTCCTCGACTCCACCTCTGATTAAAACAGAAGGTGTACTGGTACCAGTAGGTTTCAGTTTCTGTTTAGTACCGGTAGGTTATTTAGCTTAGCATTTGCCAAGTAAGACATGGAAGTGAATCGAAGAAATGAAAGTGATTGCCACACAGTGGTGTAGCTTAGGACTCTAAAGTGAAATACTTTTAGTTTTGCTTGAGTGCCGTAGATTACGCAAGTAGTTTTTTTCCAGTAACGAGTGCTTTTTGAGTAGTTTTTTTGTGGCTACTTTTAGTTTTACTTCATTACTTTTACAGTGAAGCAATGATACTAAGTACGGTAGTATTTTGATTCAAACTTTAAAATATAGTTATCTGAAATTGTATAGATGTATGCTTGCCGGATAGGAAAGTGGACATATTTTTAGTGCAAAGATATATATAGTCTTTCTAAGCCAAGATAAAAGCACATATGTGCCAGTGTGCATGTACCGGTAATGTTTATATAATCTGTATGTATGTACATTCCGGTAGATTTTCTACTGCTTGAACGAGCCTATGTTTCTTCAGTAGATGGTTATCCTATCTAGCATTTGGAATTGATACTTTGACTTTGAAAAGTATTGGTAGGTTGATAAACACTATCATTCCAAAATTGTACCGGTACTTCATTTATTCCTGTGAACACTACAGTAGATTCTTTTCTTGTAATTTTGATTTAACTAGCCTACAAATTGATGAAACAGTCTTAAATCTTGACAAGGGCAGAACTAAGTGGTTGAATGGCAATCTCCTAAAGGTAGCATATGGTAGTAAACGAAAGTGGATGCAGTTGATACGGTGAGGCTTTACTCTTTCACTGCATCAATAGTGTGCATTTATTGTGGTACGTAGTATAGCAACACCTATTTTGCAGTGTATGCTATAAGCCAAAAAAAGTGCGAATATTTTTTTGGCTTTTCCACACAGATATTTTATGGCATTACGGCATTTTCTTCTACGAATGTATGGCGTTTTTATTTGGCAGTGGCTATTTTGCCTCTAGAGGCAAAATAGCCCCATGTTATTTTGCCATTTGGAGGCAAAATAGTTCTGACGGCTATTTTGCCGCAAGTGCCAAAATAGCCCTAAGCCTAATCCTGGCCCAAACCCAAACTCTGATCCTAACCCTAATCCCAACCCTAACTCTGACCCAAACTCTAACCCAAACAAAGGAAAAACACTGTTTTGCCTCTAGTGGCAAAATAGCCACTTCCTTTTTATTTCCTTCCAAAACTCATTGATTTTGAGCGGCATTATTGTACAAAGCTGTTTTCTCCCAATGTAGTGATAGACCAGCAAAAAGCTAGAGGAGAAAGTGCGGCTCTCCAGGTGACTTTTTTGCTTTGGAGGACGGCAAAGATCCATAGAAAAATTTTGCGTTTCCGGGCCGGTGACTTTTTTTTTTTTTTTTGAGATCAGCACAAAAGTCGTAGTGTGCTGGCGGCATTTTCACCTAGCTTTCTGGACGTTCGCACTTTTCCGGCACTTATTATGCACAGTAAGTGAAAAGTTAGAGGGAACACTGCTACTTTGTTTTATTTGCTCTTTTGCAAATGACAAGTGTGCCATTTTATGATTCTGCTTACATACTGAGAAATAAAAATACTTGACTTGATTCAGAAAAGTACCGGTAGTAAGTACTGTAATTTTAAATTTGAACCACAAAATCATCAGAACTGTCGACTTTACTACCGGTAATTGTTAAATATGGTTAAGTTAGTTGTATTTTCCTTTTTTGGCTGGCAACTCTTGTGTCAGAGGTAGGTCAGACCACCACAGTGACTGCAGCAATGTCGTTTTATGATTTTTCTATGAGTGCTGGTTTGTATCAGATTCAGCCTGACAAAAAGCAGTTTAAGATCTGAGATGGTTTTAGTTCGTTGTTTGGTATCTGCCCTTCACCACATACTGGCATAGGTGTTTACTATATCAAAAGTAAATCTTGAACAAAACAACCAGAGGTATAAATTTGGCAAAAATGCGTCCTATGATTACTAAACTTTCGCCTATTAAAGTAAGCCAAAAATCACACACTATATGTATGCAATAAGCATTATTGGACGATATATACTGTAATATATTGTGCAATGTAATTACAAAATCAAAATGTTTTCAACATGATGATCAATTTCCTCCCAGTAGAGACCCGATTATTTAAATCTCTAAATGGGCTATCTAGAGTAATTTTGTGTGAGTTAAAGACACAATGTTTATCAGGCTTCTATGCCTGCCTTCACATGATGTGAAAGAACTTCCATTCAAAAAATCCATAATAATTTTGATTAATTACTGTAGTCCAAAAAAGGTTAACGCAGAATGTACTGAAGTAGCTATCGACCAGTATAATGCGTAACTTTCAACCCACCCTGTAGATACACATACAGCACATTATTATATACTGATAAGACACGCCCACACTGTTTTTAAATTTTAGTATAGTTTAACAATGACAGTATTAATAAATTACAGAGGTGTATTAAGTATCAGGGAGTCAAGGTTTGGCATTGCATTCCCACAAATAGTAGGGCATTCTCACACAAAAAATTTAAATTTTGCTTCAGAAACTTTTTATTATCTTGAAACAAATATTAGCATCAATGATTTTGTTTACGCAGTTTGCATATTCCTTTTATGATATAATTATGCAGATCTCTGCTGTGGTGACATGAAAAGTTCATGCTGATGACAGGTCGTCGTTTTTTTTTTATTGAAATCATCAAAATGTCGCAACTCACTTTGACAAAGTAAAGAAAATCATCCGTAATACTGGCATAAATTGCCTCTCTGACAAGTGGGTCGTTGCTTGACTCAATACCTGTAAGGTCTTTTGCAACTTACTTGTTGCCTTTTTAGATGAATGCTGATTATAAATTCTTCTTCATGCTATTACTGAGCGATGAAATAAATTTGTCTTGTCTTGTCAGTGAATGAGTATTTGAGCCAAGATTTTATAAAATGATGCCATGTAAATTCTGCATGCTTCATTTTCAAAACTCGAAGTTTTGCTGTTGTTGTTCTTTTTGATGATTGTCTTGAATATAACAAAAAACTTGCAAAAATTAATAATTCTTGACTTCTTGAGAGAATGAGGGGTTAGAAGACCAAATGCATGTCAATATGTGGCAGTGGTGTAATGGTAGTCGACCAGTTGTCATATGTCTATTGAATAGTTTGTTTATTTTGCTTGAATACTTTCAGAAATACTTCTACTTTTAGAATGACTACTTTTTTACTTTTACTCGAGCACTTTTTTTGGTGAGCACTTTGCATTTTACTTCAAATAGTTTTTTCGACAGTAACGAAACTTTTACTTAATTACAATTTTTGAGCACTTTTTACACCACTGTTACCACACTACAATCAATTGCATCTTCGATGAATGATGAGCTTCCATCCTGCATGGACTGTCTTTGAATAACATAGGCTACTGTACCAAATTGATTTCGGATACAACTCAAGTTACCTGAGCTGCTGAATAAGCTACAGTCCTTAGAGCCTAGCACTGGTATTCATGTATTTCTTTACTTTACAGTTTAGTAAAATAGACTACGGTAGTGGTCTGGTAGTGTGTAGCCTAGTTGCAAGAATTTTGTCTATATTGTCATTAGACATGGGCACAATCTTGATCTTCAAAATCATATTATTTTAATGATCTGATCTTGATCTTGAAGATCATATTTTTTGTGTGATCTTGATCTTGAAGGTCAAGATTACTTTCATTTTTAAATGTCGCGTATAAGGGTAAGCATCTCCGAGGCCAGGCTATGTGATATTCTGAAGCTATTTCATGGCTTTGACACAGAATGGAGTCTAAACTGGATTTGCCATGGTACAGACTGGACAGGTACTTGTAAAGATGGAATGGTAAAGACAGGTCATGTTATGTGATATTCTGCAGCTATTTCATGACTCCGACATGGAATGGAGTAATCCGCATTTGCCATGGTACATACAGGACAGGTACAAGTCAGTACGGCAGTACCTAACCTGTTAACTTGAGGAGAAAATTAGTCACAAATCAGCTTTGTTTATAGCAGAATGTTTGCAGGCTTCGGGCATCCTATCAACAATAGCACTCTTGTTTTGCACATCATTAACAGATTACCGATAGTAAGGAAAATCTTCAGGAACTAATACTGAAAAAATAAGTGCTGGTAGTGTTAGCAGTGCCAGTACCAGTAGTATCCTAGCCCTCTTTCTTTATTAATGACCAGGCTGTTAAGAGCCAAAAAGCTAGGTTGCTGACAATTGAGAAGCAAAAAGCAACAGGTGTCAGTCAGGATAAGTGTTCAAATATTGCAAGTTGTCATCTGATGAGTATTCAAAATATTTCGTGGGCAATGTTAGGATTAATATTAATGATCTATTTCTTCTATTGAATAGAAAATATTTCCAAATTGTCAAGAAAAGAGAAAACAAGATCAAAGTAATATGTATGCAGTCAGATATGGGCACGATCTTGATCTTCAAGATCACATTATTTTAATGATCTGATCTTGCTCTTGAAGACCACATTTTTTGGATGATCTGATCTTGATCTTCAAGATCACCAAAAGGCGGTGATCTTGCCAATCTGTGATTGTTATTGCAATTAAACTGTAGAGATATTGGCAAAGCAGAAACAATGTTTCAGGTTTATTTTTTCTGCAAGACTCATGTTATTGTTATTCTATAAAAAATACCAGTAGTAGCTGGGTTATGTCCAGTTTGATTTTTGAACAATGCCATGAAAAATGTCGTTTTGTGAAATGCGTTGACAACATAAACAATGTAATCACCAAAGCATCTTTATATCAAGTAAAACGTAAGTTACGATAGTTTTGTGATTAAGCTTTTGTTAATGTATCCTACTAGTACTGGCATTGCTGGTTAAGATTTACCTACTTGTCTTGCATTTACTGGTATGTAGCTACCGATAAATGACCTGATGACTAAACTGATTAAAATTGTCGGTACCGATTGCACGACAGTTTTGTTTAATTTGATTAAAAATAGTAAAGCCTTATTAAAAATAGCAAAATTTCCAAATATTTCGAACTTAGCTTCGTCCATCATCAGTAAAACTGAAATCTAAAACAGTAAAGGTATTGGTTCTATAACAGAAGAAAGTGTAAAATTTTTACAATTGCAATGACAAATTTTATTATTTTAAATAAGGCTGCACTGTTTTTAATCAAATTAAACTGATTAAGGTTTTCCCATTTGTAATTCAGAACTTAAATCTCAAGCAATGACAATTATTCATACTGGTATCTTAGTTTTAGTTTTATTTCATGTGAATTTAAGTGTAATATGTAAATGTTTGCTATTTTTTTGTGGATGACTCAAGGTTGCCTAAAGCAAGCATGTACAGTATCACATCAAGTAGGCTTTTCAAATTCTTTCTAGTCAAAAGTGTGGAAATGAAATAGATATTAGTAACATTGTGGCATTGTACAGCTGGCAGTGTTGATATTGTAGGCTATCGGCCTACTACACTAGCTAATGAATTAATATTTTCAGTTTATTACCAATGCTGATTTGTATGGTATGACTGCTACCATAATTTACTTTTAGCTTGACTTTGATATTCTTTTTCAGAATATGTAAGTGAAAGTTGCGAGAATGCATTATTTCGATTTGATAGTTTTGGAAGACTGCCAATTCATGTTGCAGCATCTTGTGGCAATGTGGATGTTTTAGAGTGGCTGGTTTCTACATACCAAAGTACTAAAGGTGCTGATAGGCTGTCAATTGATATCACAGATAAAGAATCTGGATGGTCTGCCTTGCACAGGGCAGTTTATTATGGAAGAATGTCATGTATAATTTTGCTGTTAAAGGTATAAGTTTAATCTGTACTTAGAAGTTATTAACATGGTCATTGGTCAATTGCTCATAGATTATCTTAGCAGTATAAATACATACAAAATCAATGCCATGTTATTATCGCTAGTTCCTATGAAATATGTACGATCAGCATTGATATTTTTGTTTTGATCTACTTTAGAAAAAATGATACAGTTTTGGAAAGTAAATTTACTTAGAGTTGAAGCTAAAAAACAGTCAACAATTTTGAACAGTGAATTTTTATGCTTGGAGTAACTTTTTCCACTTAAAATTTTGGTTTTGAAGTTAAAAACTTTTAATCGATTATTGTAACAGAATATATATTCTTATTTTGTATTCATTTACTCATTTAAGCTTTCTGTATAGATTCATATTGTAGTTGATGAGAATGCTTTTTGGCAAATCTTACTGTTTTAGTGATTTATACTGAATTGATGATTGGTGGACTGGTGGCTCTATCAATGCTTTCAGTAATGACAATAAGTAATAAATCATTGTTGTTTTTGTGCTTTAGAATGGAGCGGATATGTGGTTGAAAGATAAAGATGGCTGCAATATTTTTGATTTCATGGTCAAAGATGTTTCTCCTTGGTTTATTGAGCCAGTGTTTCAACGAAACAGTAACAGTGTTGTTAAAAAGTAAAGATTAATACGATGTATGTTTGTACCAAATTTTGAGGCAATAGGTTTCATGACTTCGACTATAGAACTCAAAAACTGCTCCAAAAGTTTAGCGTAAAAAGCTGTCTCATTCAAAAACAGCTTAAGTATGGCAAACAAATATTTCACTTGGTTATATGTCTTACGATACCCTTTCATCCCTGCCAGTCCTCTTTTCATTGTGATGAGGTTTTTTTGTTTTCCTTTTTTTTTCTTCCTAAATCTTGTGCGCTCTTCTTCTCTACCACAAAACACTGAAATCTGATTCTTGTATGATATCAGTAGATATTTAAGAGACAAATGTTTTGATATAGTTTGGGGGTACCACCACCTCGGGACCCCCCAAATGGACCCCAAAATTCAATTTTTTTGAACAGTTAAGTTTGGGCACTAGTTTTTTATATCAGTAGATATTTGAGTGACAAATATTTTGACTAAGTTTTTTGAGAATTTTATTGTTTAACATGTATCGGTTGTTCAACAGGCTTGCTTCTCAGTAGGCTCCCATCTACTTCTGTCTTTATTGCTTCTATCAATTTTACTGGTACTACTACTTTGATCAGACTGATTTTATTTAAATATATGTATTAATTGTACATTTTCTAATAGTTGTTTTGAATTGGTATTGGCATGCATTTTTTCTTGGTCAATTTTTTTTTTTGGCAAATTTTTATTTTGCTGGTTTTGTTGCCGAAATTTTGCTTTTTAAGAAAAGTTTATAATTGATTTTTGTAGTTGGACAGACTTGCAGAGAGGTGGTCCAAATGAAGTTTACACATGGGGCACCAATGAAAATATGACACTGGGTGACTCTGGTGCTAAAACTAAATCAATCCCTGAAATTGTACGATTATTTTCCAAGAGAAAATTGTCCATAAAGCAAGTATGTGCTGTTCATTATTTTATACTGAGCTAGTGAGCTATTGTTTGCACGTGTTTATTTTCAACAAATTCTATTCATATCATTTCTATAAACGATCACAGAGCAAAAGATTTTAAGTTCTTTTTAAATTTATCTACAAAAGGGTTTGAACCCATTTGACAGTATTAATACTAGTTTTTTGTTGAAGTAAAAAATTTACGTTTTTCTTAAATAGCAAATTGTTTCTGATATTCGTTGTTTGATATAAACTTTTTAAGATTAACCTATATTAAAAACCCTGGCATTCTCTCTCCTTCAGTTTAGCATGATGGCAGTCTGTGTCAAAGTTAAATAAATTGAATTCTCATTATCTATTAATATTTTTTACTAGCATCTAAGAGCCAATAACTTTTAAACTGTTTAGTTTTTTAATTCTGCATTAAACTAAGTAGTAATTTATTTTTGAAAACTGTTCTAAATTTCTGGGAACATTTATGTTAAAAATCATAGATGTAATTTTCATGCTTTTTGTTTTGCGATAAATAGATCAGTGCAAACCAACTTCTATTTTTACTCTGTCAAAATTTTCAGGTAGTTTTGTGCAAATATCATGCTGTATTTCTAACTCATTGTGGCCATGTCTATACATGTGGTAGCGGTAGAGATGGACAATTAGGAAGTGGAAAAGGCAATATCTCCCTAGAACCCCACATGGTCGATCTGGAATGTAAAGTTCATTGCATTGCTGCTTCAACTCACCATTCTGTGTTTGTCTTAGCTAATGGACGGGTAAGTTGTTCACTTGTACATTTGTATCAAAAGTGACTTTGGAAATATTTTGATATCTTATTCTTAATGACAGCAACCACATACAAGTTAAAAATTTGTGATGAAGGTAATGTTTGGAATTGCATTTTATTTATTTTGAACATTTGCAATGTGCCAAATCTGGGTTTCAATGGTTATGGTAGAAATGTATTGGCTACTCTATTATTGGTTTTTTACCAACTGCTCGCTATGCTAATTGTTCCGGTTACTCATAAATTCTTCTGTTGTAGGAAAAAATTTCTGATAATAATTCTCAAATATTCAGGCCTTCTTCAAGAAATTAAATTCTCACGTATAGCTTCACTACAGCAAACTATTTAAATTGCTGCTGCCTGTTTGGTATTGTAGTTTTCAAGCATTCACAACCATAAGGCTACAGATAGTGTCATCGCATTTACCTCTGGTGTTGATTTGAATCTTCTAATAATTGATCGTGTGTCTTCTGTGCGTAGCCTAATTGCGGTTGTTGTCTGTACTGGAATGCGTGATTGTTGAATATCATGTGATTTTTTAGGTTTGGACTTGTGGTCGCAACCACCATCATGCTTTAGGAGTAATTCCTCCTCCTTTGAATAGCTCCCAGCCTGTTTGTGTGACTCTTCTTCAAGGTCACCACATAATTGGCTGCGCAGCTGGCTCATACCACAGTGCAGTTTGGTCGAAAAATTCGCTCTTTACCTTTGGAACAAATGCAGGACAGTTGGGTACGTTATCAGATGGCATTTTCGTCGTGATATTTGAATTGGATCCCCACACAGTTTGAGAACCATATTTTCTTTGTTCGGCTTTTTATTGGACAACTACCCAAAACAACGAGTTTTTTTGTGTGTGGAAGTAAAATGCTTGAAGAACCAGAGAACAAACGATAGAAAAGTTGAGTGTCATCAAATCGATTTAATTTTTTCAGTGTGCTTTTTTCAACCTTCTTTGCACTGCAATATTGGTCTATTAGCTATCTCTGTATTGTATCCTTAGCTCATACGAGAACAATTTCTCCTATTCACAGATAGTGGATATGCTATTCAATAAGTGGGCTAATTACTTTTTAGGGCATTCAAAAGTTGACTTGTTTATCGACACTCCTCGTAAAGTCTCTGTTTTCCATGGTGAGAATAAACAATTTGTTGATGTTCATGCGAGCGACGCAGCTACAGTGGTTGCTTCAACTCAGGTATTTGTTTTCTTTAGAATGCATATACTGTATTTGCTCATAAATAATGGTCATCTCAAGTTGACCCTTGAACTTATGCGGATAATCAGCGTTTTTGTAGAATGCAGCTGCAATAAATTGTTAGTTGCCAAAGATGGCGTGGCCGCTCTTATTCAGAGCTCCAAATTTTCTACGATCTTACGTGGTATGCTAATTATTTAGGGCATAATTTTTCTTCTTCATCGTTACGTTTGCCGCAAGATTTTGTCAAGGCATACTGACATCATCAAAGTGCAAGTTGGAGGTGGATTATTGGATGATGACGTCATATCAAAGGTAACTTTTGAGCTTAGCAGGTGTATGATGCAATATGTTTCGCTTTTGCGTTCCCTACGTTTTCAACTTTCAAAACTATTTGTTAAATACTTGTTAAAAGTTTTTCCTGAAACTAATTTTCTTAGATGCTCAGGAAACGGTAAGTTTTGCAAAATTTAAGATTCAAAATCTCTTGCCGCTTTGTTTGAATTCAGGATTTTAATCACAACGTCGATAATGATTGTTGCTTATGAAAACTGATTTTTAGTAGAGGGCACGAGTTTTCATTCTTTAACGTTTTACCGGTTGATATTAACTAGGCCTATTACAGCCTTCGTTTGCGACTTTTTGACGCTACGGGTTTTAACCCAAATGCTTACCAATACCCCAGCCCCCAGGTCTTGGCCGTACTGATGCGAACCCCCCTTACACTGTCGAGTCGATTCGTTTTGATTTGTATAGTCTTCTGCTAGTACTTAGATTACTAAAATCTTTTTCATTGTTTTTGCTGTGTACAAATAATAAACGACTGTAGTTCAATAATACTAAAACAGCAACGGCAACTACTACTGGAGCTATGTCGCCATTGAGCGCTTCTGAAAACACTGTCTTGCACACACCTGAGCTTATTAATATTTTTAGGTTCAATCAATGGACCGAGTAAACACGTTTTCAAAGAAACGGAGTTGCAACGAAGAAAACGAGTTAAAAGTTTTGATGTTGAAGAATAGCGGCGATGTGTTATCATGGCGGAGCACTCAAGAATCTGCCGATCATTACCATTTCAACACAAAACAAGTACGCTCGAATTGTGACATCCTTCATAATTTGAGTTGTACCTGTCCGACTCACCATGTCGCTTTTGTTTGTTCACCCAAAAGAACTTCAAAACTTACTTACTTCCGTTTTTGCTACGTCATAAAACGGGACTTTTTAAGTTTTGAAAATGTTCGAATTTTTCACATTGCGTTTAATTTCTTGTTTTTGTTATCAAATTATGTTCTTTTACTGTTCAGGAGAATTAGACCTTTTCTCTCCTGGAAGCAACATGAATCAACTCGTTGAAGATGCCTAACTTCGGACCAGGGCGTTATGCGCTGCCGTTTAGTCTCCAGGACTTTTTCTCTGTCATTTCTCTAATCATGCCTCAGCCATGATAACACTGGCCAACAAAAAAATTTTTTTGAATGGTGCCAATGATTTTTTTGACTAATCTTGGCTAATTTGGGGTCGCTGATTTCAAAAAATGCAGTTATTTTTTCTCCATCAGGTCTAGTTTTTTCGCTATGGTACACCAATTAATGAGCATTTCTGTACTAAAAGATGATCATTTGAATATCTTAAAAGTTTTTTTTACAAAGCATAAGATAGTGTAGCATCAAAAATATGTTGCACATACCAATTTCTTTAATAGCTGCAAAAACACTAAAACAACAGAGTGATGAAAAGTAGGCTGCCATATGTATGGAGTGCCAACCATAAATTTGCGTTTTAATGATTTGCGGCTATGAGTGGCAACAGAATCACGTTTGATAGACCAGCAGTAGTCGACTAGCATGACGGCATCCCATCTCCCTTGATACCTCTCTTCCATTTCCTTAACGTCTTGATGGAATCATTCTCCTTGTTCGTCACTAAGTGCACCCAAATTTTCAGGAAAGCGATCAAGATGACTGTGCAAGAAATGAATCTTGATGCTCATTTTAGCACCGATATCTTCAGAAGAGCTCAGTAAGTTTGCTACAAGCTCTTTGTAGTTGGATGCTTTTTTGTTTCCAAAAAAGTTTTTAACTACTTTCACAAATGCATTCCAGGCATAAAATTCTTCTTTGCTTCTGGATGAGGGAAACTCATGATAATTCATTAATTTTCTTATTTGGGGTCCGTTAAAAATACCAGCTTATAATTTTTCTATTGTTAGACCTGGAAATTCGCCGCAGATATATTTGAAACATGCACCTTCCTTGTTCAGTGCTTTGACGAATTGTTTCATGACTCCCAGCTTGATATGTAATGGAGGAAAAACTATTTTGGATCTTTCCAATAGCGGTTGAGCTTGTATGTTCTTCTCACCTGGTACCATTTGTTTTCTGACTGGCCATTCTTTCTGTCTCCAATGCTGTTCTCTTGCTCGGCTATCCCACAAGCAAATAAAGCATGGAAACTTGGTATATCCTCCTTGTAATCCCAATAAAAATCCAACCATTTTCAGATCCACACATATGTTCCAGTTGTGCTTGTAATAGCCAATTTTTTCTAAAACAAATTTAATATCGCTGTATTTTTCTTTGAGTGTTGTAGAATGTCCAAGGGGAATAGATCCAAAATCATTTCCATTGTGCAAGAGAACACATTTTAAACTTCGTTTGCAGCTATCAATAAAAAGTCGCCAATCATTGGGATCATATTGGGTGACACCAAGCTTCTTCAGAACGCCCTCAACATTATTGCAAAATACTATATCTTTTTCTTGTGTAAAATAAGGTAGAAATTCAGCGTGATGATTTCGGTAGTAAGTTATAAATGTTCGTAGTTGTAAAAGATTCTTTTCTTTTAGTCTTGATGCCAACAGTTCAGAAGACTCTTTGGACAAGTTCAGGTCTCTTGCCAAATCATTTAGTTCATTTTGCGAAAAATAGTTTTGGAGGTAACAGAGAAGGTGGAAAGTCGTTGTCTGCAATAGTCGTTTCACCGTCAGTAGAGGAAAGATCATCTTCACTGGATAAAGCAGATTCAAGTTGAGGCAAACCTTGAAAAACAGGAATAGGAAGTTCTTCACTGTGTGGAACAGGCCTGATTGCCGAATCCAAACTTGAATATGTTAATGAGGTTCTATTCTTCCTATTAATAATTTTTTGGCTCTCGCCACACCATCGGAATTGCAAACCTCAAACCTTTCCTTTGTTTCTTTGTCCATTGCCGTAAATGCTCGATGCAGGTTTTGCAAACAATATGGGGAGCCCACGATTTGTCTTGATCACCAAGTTTCACTTTAAAATAAGCTAAATAAGCTTGTTTCACAAAATCGGTGATTAGCTTTCGGTTGTGCTCCAATATGTTTTCGCCACATATATAACAAAAAACATTAGGGTCATTTACACAACTTCTTCTAGATGAAGTAGCCATAACTTACTGCTTTAGATGTAATATATCTGCATAACAATGTAAACTAATATTAGCTTCATATACCGGTAACGCTATGATATAGCAGTATACTGCAGCGTAGTATAGTGTATCTAACTAATGAATATACAGTGGTACAATATCTAACTCTATCTGTATATCTAACTTGACTATCTATATCTTCTCTTATAAACTGACATGCACTTCCATATCATCACAACTGATAGTTACTGCAAGTGGATATTGCTTATTTAGTTATGCTTGTTTTCCAACCTATGCACTAAGCAGTAAACGTGACTGTTTATCAGTGCTGAGCTCTTCAGCTGCATTAGTCTATTGAGACAGAACGGTAGCTTTAAGACTAGTGATGAGAGACACAAAAGAGTAAAAGAGAGTGTGTAAACAATAAGTGTTTATATTTCCTGCCTGCTAAAGCGGCAATAAAAACACTTCTGAAACACAAATCAAGTAAATTGCAACACAAAGACATGAAACAGCATCCTACTGAAGACACTGCTAAACAGCCTATCGCATAGAAACCAAAAATGTTGGATATCTCAAAAAATTGACCTGATAGAGCAAAAACAAGATCATTTTTGGAATCAGCACCTACAAATTAGCCTTACACCGTTCTTAACTTCTTGGCACCAAAAATTGTCTTGGCCAGTGTAATCATTGTTCTCTCGGCAGTCAGTAACATCAAACTATGAATGATAATACCGGCACTATGATTTAATTGTTGGAATCATATGCATGAGTCTGTCGGTTGTTGGACTTGTAGGTCATACAATTAAAATCCTCAGCTGAATCGACGACAATCTTTTAATTTTTCAGTTGCGTTGGGTTCGAGATATTGCAATGAGTACAAATGGCTCGACCGTTATTCTCACATCGGTTGATGGAACTGCATATTTTGCTCGCTATTTCACTTGGTACCCAGGAAAGAAAAAATCGGCTCTTCATAAACAAGTACGTATTGCACCACCATCTTAAAAATTCCGATTTATAGAAGCAGTGGTGATTCTTAACTCAGATAGGTAATTTGAATGATTTATTATTATTAGCGCTTTGACTTGCCTACTTTTCGGGTTTGATTCTTGGTCCTGATGCCTGCTTTTGCTGAGTCCTGCAAAAAAATGCGAAATTACGAAAGAACCTGCCAATCAAAGAGGTTATATGTCATTAAAAAAATTGCACAATTTTTTCGAAATTTTTGCTTTTTTTGGCATAACTAAGAACTAGGATTGGACATGAAAAACATAAATTTCCTTTACTGCTCGTTCACAAATCTTGAATTTTTAGGAATACTTTTCTTCTCTGGAGCTCATCGAATGCGATTCGATTCAAATGTTAAAATTGGAGCAGATTCCGTGTGCGTTTCGGGCTCACACTGCTGCGCTTGGTCCAAAAGGAAACAATGCAGCTATACTGCAATCCAACCCCTGCAACTTTTTAACCGAGGTAAGTTTGTGGGTGTTTGAAGTTGAAACACGGTCTCTGGGATAACTTAATTTCAATTTGTTTGTACTTTTGACCGTCCAACAACTACTACCAAGCCTCCAAAACTCGCATAAATGAAGCACTAATACGGAATAATGAACTCCAATGTGTTTTCAAAACAGATGTTTTGTAGAGAATAAGCTGCAAATATTGTTAAAAAATTTGTAGAAAACTGTGGAAAAAAGAAAAACTGGAGTAGAACTTATTAAGAAAATAGCAAACAAGGTTGTTCAAAATCTTGTTTAAAAAACTGATTCTCCCTCAATTTCAAGAACTACATAAAAACAATTATAAAAATGAAGCGGCGGCTCAGCTGTCGTTTCACCAAATGATCAATCTTTTTTTGAATTGATCATCTAGTTTAAATACCTTTAGTTTTTTTCTTTAAATAAGATTTAGGATTAACAATATACTTTTTAAGTAAAACGCCTCCTTAAATTAGAATAATACAATTTCATCGCTATTCTAATCATCAATTGCTTTCAGGTGCCTGTGATTGGCCCGCCTAATTTAAACAGTGACCTGTCGGACTTTTATCGAAACACTTTCGACAGCGATTTGGTTCATGACGTCATAATAAGGATAAGACGTGGAGGAGCGCCAGATACGGATATTGCCGCTCATTTGTTTCTCCTTGCATCTCGTTCACGATTTTTATTTCGAATAATTGCTTCGAGATTTGACAGAAAGGCAAAATCGCATCCGGAATCACAAAATCCACCAATTTTGGTTGTCGAAAACGTTTACCCGGAAATTTTCAAAGATTGTATCGAATTCCTCTATTCCGGACAACTTCCGAACCCCGAAGTCGAAGCCCCACTTGTCGAACAAAATTATGCCGATTTGGGACTTCCTGTTTTCTATTGGGATGGTCTGAACCAATCTCGTGTGGTTGCCAAATCACCAACTAGAACCAAACAAAAAGGCAAAAGCAGATCATTTGAATTAAATCGTATGTCATTGCTACATCGACTTTTATCTGAACTTGATGTTCAAAATATAAAGTATCCAATTATGAAAGAGTCAGTTGCGGATTTGTCCGACAGTGAAACGGAGAAGCCTGAATCCATTCCGCATCAGTATATCGGTTTTTCTTCAACATCTCTACCTTACTTGTACGACTGCATCATCTCTTGTAGCAACGGAGCAAAATATAGCGCCCACAAGTGTTTACTCGCTGCGCGGATTCCATATTTTGCGGGAATGCTTTTTTCTCCTTGGATTAATAAGGATGATGAAACTCCGCTTTTAAAAGTAAGAACAAATTTTCTGGAGTTGATCCATTCCATGACGGATCTGTACGAGTGACTAACCGATAAAATTCAATTAAGCACAAGGTAGGGGTTCAATCCATGCTTAATTTATGTTTTTTTTTATGAAATGTCAACCCCTGTTCTAGAATCTTCTCCAAACTTGGCATGGGAGTAGAATAGAGTAAAAAAACTGTTTGCAAAAAATTTCACCTTTCTAGCACAAGCCGTTCCTGGGATGTGGCCTTTTCAAAATTGTGTGAATAAGTGAATTTTAAGGATACGCATGAATGATTTTGACCTCTAACGCTTAAAGTTGAGGTAGGAGGATGCAGTAAATTGCCCCACCCCCCATTTTTGACCATGCCAAATCCAATAAAGCTGTTATTTTTAAGCTAAAAAGATTGTTTTTTGAGTTATTTGATAATATAGGTGTTTCTCCTTGGGCCTCAATTATAGGGTGCTCTGAATTTTTTTTTTTTATAAAATGTTTTAACCCCATCTTAAATGACCACTTTTCATGGCTAATATAAAACCAAGCTTTGTCAAACTCAATTAACATGTATTATAATTCATCAAAATTAATGAACCATGTTGTTCTTCAGTTTTTCATGTTAGAAATATATCACACACGATAACCAACTTTTCCAATGCTTTTTCCTTAAATATAACTCTATTACTTTTTAATTGTAGCATTTCTTTGTTTAAAGCATGTATGAAAGGCAATTCGTTGCTATTTATCAAAATTAGCTTGATATTTTGCAAGCTGTACACGGTAATACTGAACGCGTTGACCTCTGTTAGACACAATACCGGTTGAAGATCATCACATAAAAGTTCAACAAATTGTCAGAAATAGTGTATTAGTAACCAAAAGCATTCAAGTCATTAACCTGATGTTTATATCTTTTTAACCCTTCATTTGAGAATTCAATTACGCATAAGAAATAGCTAGTCTTTGAATGAAAGCTAATAAGCTCACTATTAACGCTGCTAAATCTAGTGCATTAGTTATATATAACTCAAGGAGTTAAAACTGCCTTACAAAAACCAAAAATCTTATGTGACGGTTATCCAATAGCTGTAAATATTAATGTCAAGTACTTGGGACTATGGACTGACGAAAACCTTAACTTTGACATTTATCTCAAATTTATTGGACGTAAAATCGCCTGCGCAGTGGGTATACTCAGTAAATTGAAATGCTATTTCCCCAAGAAAATTCTTTTGCAGCTCTATCATGCATTCATTTATCCCCATCTTCTCTATGTGATTCCAATATGTGGTTCTACCTACAAAGCTTATCTCCACAAAATTTCAATTCTCCCAAACAAAGCTGTTAGGATCGTTACCCGGACAAAATAGAATTCCAGGGCAAACCCTTCATATACCAGCCTAAAGGTCTTAAAAGTGAACAAACTCTACCAATATGAAGTTGGTAAAATAATGTATAATTTATATCATAAGCAACATCCATGTAACCCAAACCAATACTTCATAAAGTCCAACGTCAGACATTCGCGCCCTACCCGCTGTTCCACTTCTCTCATGTTTACTATTCCATTTATGAAAAGTATGAAGCTGTAACATTCTTTCTTATACCAGGGTATTAAAACCGGGAACTCTATTCCCCACAACATCAAAGTTTCCTTCTCTATGTTTAAATCTGATTCTAAGCAGTTCTTTTTAACAATATCTAACTAGAATTTTTACTGGAATTTTCTCATCTCATCTCTCTTAAAGCAATAACGTCAAATAGACGTGAAGCTTTCATGAGCAAGACGGTGCACACTGGGGGGCTGTTTGACCAGATGACCGTAACAGGTCCCTTCCAGTCTGTGGTCGTGAAAAAAGTTATTTTTTGTTTTGATATTGTATACTATTTTTTATCTAGTGTGCCATTTATTGCATCTTAAAGCAACAAATAATAAACCGAACTTGAACTTAAGAAGATGCATTGGGATGTAGTTCGAAAGTTTTAAATGATAAAATAAATTATTAATTTTGAATTGATTGTGCAATGGATTTACGCCAATGTAAACAATAAAGTTTAAAGCTAGCTAGACTTAGTTGTTAATATTTTGTTCAATTGTTTTCAGATTTAGTGTAGAAAGTTTGTTGATTCGTCCACTGGGTAAAGTAGAAGGAGAGACAATTGCGCAAATAATTTGGTTATAAGGAATAGTAGAAATGTCACCTTGCTCAGGCCAATAAAATGATGGTGATGGGTCATGTGGGGCTGTGGGCACATAAATTTAACATCGACTTCCAGTCGTGGTTCATTTAAAATGAGACCCACCCACCAATGAAAGTTATACCAGCATGCCACAAAATCCATGCGCTTAAACTTTTGGTATACTGCTGGTGAAAAATCAAAGGTTGCAGAAAAGTTTAAATCTTGAGCAAATGCACTTGCATCCAATTTGATTCGCTGATATTGGGCGATAAGAATGATATGAACGTGTTCCGGATATTTAAATATGTTTAAGGAAGCCTATACGTTTGAATGCGGCAAATGAAATGGAAAGCTCACACCTGATAATACACGTTAATTCAGTTTGACAAAGCTTGGTTTCATGTTAGCCTTGAAAAGTGGTCATCCAAGATGGGGTTAAAACAAAAAATTCAGAGCACCCTATAATCGAGGCCGAAGTAGAAACACTTATATTATCAAATAACTCAAAAAACAATCTTTTTAGCTTAAAAATAACAGCTTTATTGGATTTGGCATGGTCATAAATGGGGGTGGGGCAATTTACTGCATCCTCCTACCTCAACTTTGAGCGTTAGAGGTCAAAATCATTTATGCGTATCCTCAAAATTCACTTTTTCGCACAATTTTGAAAAGGCCACATCTCAGGAACGGCTTGTGCTAGAAAGGTGAAATTTTTTGCAAACAGTTTTTTTATTCTACTCCCATGCCAAGTTTGGAAAAAATTCTAGAACAGGGGTTGACAGCCTGTCAAATTAAGCATTGATTGACCCGATATCATTTTGATCTCTGATTGCTTTACCAACTAATTCCCCAATGCCCGAAAGTCAGGTGCAGCACAACTCGAGCATTGTGCTGCAGGTCATTATCATCGTTTGGGAATGACCTGCACCGCAATGTTAGAGTATAACTGCATAAAGTGCATAAGCTTGCAGAGTGCAGACTGGCTGAATTCTTGTGTCATGTGCTGCAACTGACTTTCAGGCATTTGGGAATTAGTGAGTAAAGCAATCAGAGATCACCATGATATGCTTAATTGAATCTTATCGGTTAGTCACTCGTCGAATCTGTTTCTGGAATATGTCATTTCGTTGTGCGTATATCATACAGTATAATACCAATTTAAAAGACTTCGTGTTATTTTTACCTTCTACATAATTAGGCTTGCGTTGGGGTTGAATGATTTCTTGCTGAAAATCACGTCCGTTCCAATAAGGATATTTCAGTGATTTGAGCTTGCTTTTGACAGAGTGCTGGTGGTCTTCCTACTTTTCTCTAATCAGTAACTTGTAGAAACTCTTACTCAACAATCTAAATTGTTTTAATCGATTCTGTCCTAGACTTCGCCATTTTCTATCTTGTTCTTGTTCAAAGAGCATATATTTTTAGGTTCCTGTGCCTTCAGACATTTTTCGTTGTGTGTTGGAATTCGCTTACTTCGATTCTCCATCTTGCTTTGACCGAGTAAGGTCGATCGAAAACCGCTGTGAAATACTGGCTGCTGCCGACCTGTTACTCATGGACCGCTTAAAGCAAATCGCTGAGGCGCAAGTACGTAGTTTTTCCAGTTCTCCAAATAAAAATATTGAAACCGTCCGTATAGAAAATTGTAAGAGATGACCGATAGGTTCCCAACAACAGTCGTCGCGGCTTGCGTGGCGATGTGGCGCTTACTCTATTAGTGTTGGACTGTTGGTTGAAGGGGGAGTAAGAGCGCAAAAGGCTACCTCACAGAACCTAACTGGGCTGGAGAACCTTGGAGAGAAAAATGGCCATTTACACAACACTCCAAAGTTTGAACACCTCGTCACCACACAAATGGCCGTCCCTAATGGGTACCTATTGCTCACCTTTTACGGCGTGGGTGGTGAATGGCTTCACTGTTTTATCCCGAAGTTTGCGGGTTCACCACCTGGAGATCACCTCTTATGACTCGCTGGGTGGGCAGCTCTTCGAGTGTCTTGCAAATAATGGCAACTTCTGTTCCCTATTATCCAGCACTTTGTTGAGATTTCATGATGTGATATTCCACAGGAAAGAGTCGACAGTCCGAACCACCTCATCAGACCTTATCCACTTCACCGAAATTGTACTCACCCTCAATTTTTCAGATCGCTCCGATGCTTACTTTGAAGAACGTATCTAGTGTTGTTGATGTTTCTGTTGCGTTCAACGCTATCCAACTGTACAACAGTTGCCTGCAATTCATGTGTCACCATCTTAACGCCCTGCTGTTCACACCGACTTTCTATAATTTGGACGATGACACGTTAGAGAAACTAGAAAACGCCTATAGGTAAGTACGAGGGCCATTCAACAAATTAGGTGAATTTTTCAGTATAAGAACTTATAATTCAGATAGAAGCTTAATTTTTTTTTTCATAGTTTCCCTTTAGTTTCACACATTTTTCCCAACTGTGCAGGAACTTCCGTATTCCCTCAGCATAAGAATCTATAGACTGATGTCTCAGCCAGTCGCTCACAATACTTTTGAATTCATCATCACTTTCATGAGAGCAAAGTATGAAGGGCAATGTCTGGGCTGTAAGGGAGATGAGGGAGCAGTTTCCAGCCCAGGTTGTTGATGGTCTGCATCGTTTTGGCTGCTGTGTGAGGCTTTGCATTACCATGATGCAAGATGACTCCTTTCGACTGATGATCGCTGCGTTTGTTCTTTATGTCTTTTTTGCGTTTGTTCTTTTTGTTTGTCCCCTGCGTTCTTTAAGTTTGTTCGTTATGAAACATGTGGTACCATGCACAATTGACATTCTCCTGTGAATTTCCACAGCTTTGCACGTTTCTGCAACTAAAAACTTGATTACTGGCCGCGTTTAATCCTGGAGCATGCTTTTTTACTCACATTTTTGTTTATATCCAAAACTCTTAAACCTTTTATTTTAAGCGGCAAAAGAAATTTCATCCATATGAATTAGAAGAAAAACAAAAAAAATTAAGCTTCTGTCTGAATTATAAGTCCTTATACTGAAAAATTCATCGTATTTATTGAATGACCCTCGTATTATACTTCTTCGGAGAGTTTGACATGATTTATCAATTACAACACACTAGTACCAGAGTGGCAGTTATTTACTTTTGAAATTAGTGCATCTGTATTCTGTATGTACCAAATTGATTATATTTTGTAGAGCTAATATTGACTGCACTGGTCTATCGGCGGATGGCAAGCAGCGGCGATAGCTCATTTGATTAAGCGTCTGGTTAGTAATCGAAAGGTTGCCGCCTTCTGTTTGGATTCTCGAACTACAATTGGTCGTTGTATCCTTGGGAAAACACTCGTCGCTTATTCCTCTTAAGGCCGAACACTCTACCCGTTTTAGTGTTTCAGTTGATGAAAGACTTGCAAACAGAACCTAAATTGATGATCTGTGTTTGTTCGGAGGGGCCTGTAAAAGTACCTGGTTCATTGACAGTTGTGGCTAGTACGTAGTTTATGCCAGTCTCTGGCGTTCTTTCTTTGTTTACTAGTTTTTCGCAGATCCTATTTTCCTCAAGTTTACATGCGAGCCATGCCTCCTTGTAGTGATGGTCCTATAATCGATCACATCCCTGAAGAAGGCGACGATTCAGTTGGTGCAAAACGTTTAAATTCCAAACAACGTTTAAACGTTAAAATCTCTGCAAAACGAAACAAGTCCGATCAAATTCTGCATACTTCGAGACGAAAATTGTCCGAAGCTACATCACTTGGTGTTTTGCTGTCGGATTTGTTACGAACTTCAGACAGATCGCAAGACGAAATCCCAGTTCAAAACATTAAAAAAAGACAGCATAGAAAATCTGAGACCATGGAACAACACGATGCTGATATTACTGAAGTAATAGAAGAACCGAAAATGGAAAAAGTTAAACGAAGAAGTAAAAATAAGCCAAAGCCAATACCAGAAACCCAATCTCCTTTCTTGGAACCAAAAACGGAGTCGAAAAACGTGGTTAAATCGCCTCCAAAAGAAACAGTAGCGAGGCCAGTCGGTTCAAAAATTACCGCCATTTCTAAAGCTCAGTCGTACGCAAACTACGAGATGTTCTTTCCTGAACTTGGTGCGGCCCCAGCGCAAAAAGTAACTTCTTCTAAAGGACCTGCTACCATACCTGCCTGTGCTCCGAAATTAAGTAAAAGTTCCGAGAGTTTTTCGAACCCATACGACGTGGAGATAATAAAAGTAAAAAAGAAACCGTCGAAAAAAGATCGGCGAAAATCGAAAGACAAGTCTACCACAGAAAAATCAAAACCCATCGACATCAAATCAGAAAAGACGAATGTATGGGGTGTACCATTGAAGTAAGTTTCGTTTTTTTTATTTTTTTTTTACGTTTAACTACTGAGCAGACACCGTTGCGCGGTGGTAAAGTGATTTCACTATGGAGTATGGACCATACCACAAAAGTGGACTTGAAACGAGTAAAAATTTGTAGTGTTAATAAAAATTTAGAGGTAATTTTACTAGTACTTGAAGATTTTAAAGCCGATTGACTTAAGTCCAGTGTCTATATAACTTTATACAGTAGTCTTGTTGAAATCGCTTTTAATGTTTTATTAGCACTTCACTATCCCTTGAAGTTGGACTTAGGTTCAAGTTTGGTCTTCTAGTACACCCTCACGATTCGTAGTCAGTCTTACTTAAATTCAAATCTACGTTTCGATCCGAAAGCACTCTAGGTATTCGACAAGAAAATATCAAATTTATTTAGCACCGATTTACTCATCAGCAGTGGCTGCCTATGCAGCAATGGGGTGCCCACTTTCTGAGTGCTTTGGAAATGGCCATTTTTCTTTCCCAATTCTCCAGAATCTGTGGTGTAGCATTTCCTCTGCATCATGCTCTCGTTTACTTGGAAGAGCCACACAGCTCCAACCAACCATGCGCGTTAGACAGCGTGCTGCTAGCAACATCCAACTTCTGTTCGATGCTCAACTTTAGCAATCCCTGGTTAATTCAACGTCAGCAAAAACGGAAAACGAATGTACAGTAAAACAAACCTTTTCTTCACTGGCTCTAATTTAGGTCACCAGAAGAATACGCCATGTGTGCTACGAGCCCATTGAGCCCGGATCGTATGACTTCTCCTTTTGCAAGTGCCACGTACGTTGAACCTAAATCACCGCCTAGCAGGTAAATCTTCTATCTCACCTTTGATAAAAGTGTGGTACGTTTACTCCCCCCTCCCCAAAAGAAAAAAGAATAATAACAGGATAAAAGATAGCTACTTGGTATAGGGTTTTCGTAGTCCAATTAAAGGGATATAGGCATGGCGCCCTCAACAACTTTGGGATCGGTTGTCGTGGTTTACAATTTTTTGGGTGCGATTGGTGGCAGGGTGCGGCAGCAGCAGTTTAATTCTATGATCTTAACTCTTGTCACTCCAATGATATTAGCGTACATGGATGTGTTTTTCGCCCCCAGAAGACTGCAAAAATATTATTAAATGCTAAGTTTTAAGCGCCACCTTCCTATACTTGTATTTATTTTGGACTCCTGACGAGTTTAAGAAGCATATTTAATGGGGGTCGAAGAGACTGTCGTAGTGACTATTTTGACTAGCCTTTCGTTTTATTCCAAACCTACGTCTGCGGTTTACATAAATCCTACTCTTACTATCCCCACCCCACAAAATAGGGGGGAATATAACTGTACTAGTAAATTTTAAAAAATTGTATGACATACCATGAGTAGTCTTACATATAGATGCTATAAATTTTAGTATTTTAAGGGATGGAGTTTGGCAAAACCCACCTCTTTCTACTACGTACGGCAGCCCTCCTTTTCGGGGTCAGCACAGAAGTGAATCTGCAACTTCAACGGACCCCAAACCTATCATGTTCATCGATATATTGCAAGACGAAATAAGAAACAGAGAAATCGCCGAGAAAATAAGTAAAAAGTCGATGGCTTCTATCCAGGTTTGAAAATTTCGTAGTTATCTGTTGTTTTTCTTCATGTTTTACGTTGGGTTGCGGGAGCAGCAGCTCGAACTTGTGCTAACTCGCTATACTTATCAGTCTTCCCTAGTTCCATTGCCTCCTTTATTACGCTTTAGGAAAATTTTTAAATGTTTCTTTTGAATTTCGTTAGTATTTATGAATGATGTTTCGTCTCATTGATTTTTTTTTTTCGAAAAATCAAGTAAATAACTTGTATTAAGTCCACCATAGCGAAGCTTAAAACTTTAAAGATCCTCTATATCTGAATTAAATCTGCATTTATTATCAGTATTTTTGTTAACGGTTTATGTTGCTAACACTGGACGTATGTATTGTTTTTTGAAGCTGGAAGAAACCGCAATGAACGAGTTGAAACTGCATTACGAATCATCCAATCGTAGCAAGGCAACCTTTTTCACTGTTTCGAGAGTTGATCACGTGACTTCAAAAGAAATCGAGGATTTTCGAAAATCTGCAAATCAAAAATAGTGCAAGAGATGCACTGTAGTTGTGGTGTGACTCCAATTCATTGATCGTTAAATTTGGAACAATTTTCAGTGTGCCATGCTCAATATCAATACGAAAAAAAAACGTTGCTAGACTTGTGTCGTAACAGCGAAATTCATAGTTTAACGAGGGGTCTGTGTTCAGGTAAGCTCTGGGTGAAACAGGTCAGTTCAAAATTGCCTGGTTTCCAAAATTTTCGACTTCTCTCTATGATTTAGCCAACTGACACTCCAATCTCTATTCAAAATTTGTAATTACATTTGAATTTTTGCTGGTACTGTTGGATCTCCAAGTCTACGAGACTTTGATGGAACTTTGTTTTGTGGTTAGTGGTCAACTTACCACAGAACTTCCTTGTAGCCTGCTTGGTTGGAATTACTTAAAAACAATTCGAATTGCTGAAACATAGGATGCACATTTGTACTCGACAATCTTGTTTGATGATTAAGGCTGATTAAAGCTTATTTGGTTCATATTCCATTATCGCCGATGTCAGCTAGTCTGTTTTGTAAATTAATTACAGCAGCTAAAAATTTATTAGTGAGGTAGGGGTGGTGCCTTAGATATTTATAGTGTTGCGAAGCTTTTAAAATTCATGATTTTTGTGCAATAAATGTTCTATTTTAACCGCCTAATGACTTTCTTGTATGAAACAATTTATGATTTGCGTGAGAAATGTTGAATGCAATGTATTTTGTGGGAAGGCGTTTGATTCATACATAACAGGCTATTATTTCATAAAAAAGTAAGTTATGAATAAAGCTAAATTTGCAGCGATGGACCAGGACCAATATTCTACAGTATTTAAGGAATTTTTCCCGAACTTGGTACCTACATTTAAAAATGGCTAATTTTATTAATTTTCATTTTAAACGTTTCGAAGCAACTTAATTTTACTTATGATTAGGCTACTTTTACTGATGATGAAGTTAATTAGAAGGCTGGTTTGTTTTTAGTAATTTTTTTCGAAATGCTTGGCTCAAAATGTTGCTTCAAAATTTCCAACCTCATACGTTCTTCTCATTATTAAAGTACAAGGCGCTTTAGATCAAAATTGATATTTTGCTTTCAACCGCAGTTTATAGTACAATTGGAATTGGTACATTTTCGAAATCATGCATCAGCTATCTCAACCCCCTTATAGTCGGCAGCGTGGGCAAGAGGGTAGAAGCGGCGTTTTGACGACGGCCCTGATCACATGATCTAACCTAGGTTCAGCCCTCACCCCGGAAACCTAACATGTTGTTGCGTCTTGGGATAAGATGTTTTACCATAATTGTCTCTGCTCGGTGGCTTTGAACAAGCAACAAATTTGGTGGACAAAACTTTGGAAGAAATCCACAGGAACACTGGACACAAACTCATAAGCAGGCAGTAGCGTAGCCAGGGGGGGCTATAGCCCCCCCCCCCCCATTGGTCTGCCGACCAAAATGCAGAATAAGAAAAATACCACGTTTTTAGCACTTCTAACTCTATTTTGCACTGGATTAGACTAAAAAATGCTTTAAAGCGTAGTTTGAAACGTTTATTTGGGGGTGAGGGGGACTAATGAACTGCCGACCAAAATGCAGAATAAGGAAAATATCACGTTTTTAGAACTTCTAAGACTCTCTTTTGCACTGGATTAGACTAAAAAATGCTTTAAAGCATAGTTTGAAACGTTTATTTAGGGGGGGGGCTAATAGACTACCGACCAAAATGCAGAATAAGGAAAATACCACGTTTTTAGCCTGTAGCGTAGCCAGGGAGGCTATAGCCCCCCCCCCCCCCCCCCCCATTGACATGTCAACCAAAATGCAGAATGGAGAAAAACACTACATTTTTAACACTTTTGAGACTGTTTTATGCACTGGAGTGGACTAAATAGTGATTTAAAACATTTTTGGAAACATATGTTCAGGGGGGGGGGAGCTAATTTGTCAAAAATAAAACCAACAAATAAATGAAAACTTTGAAAAATGGTAAGAAATAAGCAATCAAATTTGATCGCAAGTGTAAAAATGCTGAACGTAGGTGTCATCTACAAATATACTATAAACTAAGGAATAGGGGGGGGGGGGGGCTATTCAGTATTTGTTAATTACCAATCATTTCTCTCAAATCTCTTTTCATTAGCCCCCCCCCAATTATTTTTCTCTATAAACTGTATACGAAATAGATTACTCCGTGTGAGTTTTATTGAACTATTCGATTTTATAATTTGCCAGCATCTAAACAAAAGAACTAACATTTTACCATTAGACACCTCCCAAATAGCCCATTTATGCCACCAGTTTAACCTTGTTTGCACTGCCAATTTCTAAGCCACGTTTTAAAAGCATTATTTTTTAATCAAAATAGCCCTAAAATGAAGTTATTTTTGCAAAAAAAATGCAAAGTTTTCGAGCGCTGGGGGCTTTGCCCCCAAACCCCCAGCCTCCGGCGGCTGGGGGCGAAGCCCCCAGGCCCCCAGACCCCCAAAACAGCTCCCCATTGCGAATATCTGGCTACGCGCCTGTAAGCAGGTGCGGATTTCTTCAAACGCGAAGTAGTTACTGCAATAAAGTGTGCAAACCACGCCTCTGAAGTTTAAGTTTTAGAACGACTTTAATAAAGAAGGTAAATTTTTGCATTTCGAAACAATATACTCCCTTTACACTAAGCCGTAAGACGAAAATGACTACCTTTTATGAATTAAGTTTTAAACGGACGTTTACAGTATAAACGAAGACTAAATTTTAAAGAAGTTCAAAAATAATTTTAAAAAACTAAAAGCTCTCAAACTCGAATACAAAATTCGCCCCTGGTTAACTTTACCAAAATTGAAGAAAAATTCACTTCATCGTTTTTGAGTTTTTTTGCCGAAAATTACATATTGTCATCCTTGCCAAAATTTCAAAATTGACATAACCCAATTTTGAATTTTTTGCCAAAATTTTAGTAACTGATAAAAAGTCAACTTTACTCGATCTTGAATTTTTCCAAAATTTGCCCATGGTTAACCCTGCAACATATTCAAGCTTGACAAAAAAACGACTTTACTCGATTTTGAATTTTTTGTCAACATTTGACCATATGGTTACCCCATCCCTGGTGGGTTGACCTTGCCAAAATTTCAAAAATTGACAAAAAATTGACTTTACTCCACTTTGAATTTCTCTCAAAAATGTTAATAATTGCCTATGATTTACCTTGCTAAATATTCAAAATTGACAAAAAAACGCCATAAACTAGAATTTGAATTTTTCGCCAAAATTTTCCCATGGTTAACCTAGCCAAAATTTCAAAAATTAACACCTAATCAACTTAACTCGATTTCCAAAATTTGAAAATTTGCCCAAAAATAACCTTGCCATAATTTCAAAGCTAAGGTCAGTGAAGCTGTTCAAATTTTGCAGGAACCGGTTCTCTAAACATAGTAACCGGTTCGGTCGAGCCAAAAGTGCAAGATCTATGCAAACAACTTTTAACAACCGGTTCTCGTAATTTTAGAACCGGTGCGAACCTGTTGAATAGCGTCGCTAGCTAGAAGGGTATGCAGCAATAACATATAATTTTTGACTAAAAGGGCAATGCCAGTAAAAAATGCTCCATATTTTAGTCTGTGTAGTACGAGACATTTCGACGTCAACTTTAATCATTTTCAATAAAGATTGATGTGATTAATGTCGAATAGATTTGTACCAGAAAACTGTTCCAAACACAACGGTGTATCCGTAATGCTTCCGCGGTCGAGTGTTCCGTCAGTAACGAGCAAGAACTCGTTAGGAAAATGTCAGTAAATCGCTACAAAGCAATATAGCTATGGCTCCACCAGTGTGATTATGAAATTCTCACTCACGGTATTAATTTTGCGGTGATAATTTATTTTTGTTCAAATTAGCACCGGTGGAGACAAAATTTTTTACTGAACAAATCTAACCAGAGTGTCCCTGCTCCACCGGTGAGAATTTTAAATTATCACCAGAAAACTCAGCGTTAATTTCGGAAAAATTCGCACAGGTGAAGATAACGCACGTTTTTCGAATTAATACTGAATGGACAATGGGAGTGATTGTTTGATTATAATGTGTTGTTCCTGAATGATGAGATATTTTTCCTGCGAAAATCCTTTTTTGAAAGTTCTCTCGTAAAGTAGCTTGATCTCTTCAAGTGGCGACGACAAATACTTGGCACTAGTAGCCTTTGCTTTGAGCAAAAGCAAACGAAGGCACAAAAAATTGGTTACAGATTTTTGAAGAAAAGATACGAAGAAGGTAGCTACAATATGGTACGAGAGTTAGCCGTTGGGTAACAGAGAGATGTACTTCAGCTTTATGCAGATGACACCCTATCGAAAAGAGCACTTACTTTCTTTGGTCGCTCCTTTCATAACTAAGTGATCAACTAATTATAGAGAGCCCGTTCTCCCTGAGCAGTGGCTTTCGCTCATTTTGCGCCATCTTGCTACAGGAGAATCTCAAATCTCCCTTAGTTTGCAAAACCGCATTGGACGACAAACAATTTTAAAAATAATACCTTAAAACATGCAAAGCTATTTACGATGCACTTGTTGCTAAGTATGTTAACACACCATCGTCACTGGAAGATTGGCTTGCAATTTCAGAGCAATTTGAAGATGGATGGAACTTGCCTCACATTGTAGGTGCTTAAGGATGGTAAACACATTCGGATACCACTTTATTTTACTACTATAAAGGCTTTTTTGGCATGGTTTTGCTCGCTTTATGTGATGCAAAGTACTACTTCACTATGTTTGACGTGGGCCAGTACGGCAACAACAACAACAGTGACGGGTTACTCAACAGTAAAATGGGCGAAAAACTTGCTAAGGACATTCCTCGTGCAACTGCACTCAATGGATGCGCATTGAATCCTCTTCCATATTTTTTGCTAGGATTAACACGTTGCCAGTAAAATGTGATATTATGCAATATTGATTACGAGGGAATAATAGGCGTTGATGAGGTCTTTATGAACAAATTTCAGTAAGAATTTCAGTGTCTATATGAAAGCTTTTTCATATTTTCTTACTGAAATTATCACCCAAATTAACGGCAAAATTCAAATTAATACTAAAAATGAAATTAATACCGCCGTCTCCACCAAAATTAACACTCAGTGAGAATATCTGGCTGGTAAGAATTTTCAGTGTTAATTTTTTGACGCGCGGTATTAATTTTCTTCCGCACGGTGATAATTTTTGAATTCTCACTGCAAAAAATTAATGCATGTTGTCTCCACCTGTGTGAATTTTAAAATAATATCGAATTTTGAGGTAAAAATTTTAAATTCTCATTGGTGGAGCCATAGCTTAATTGTTAATCACAGCAAACGAAAGTCAAAGACTAAAGTCCCATTAAAAAACCTACCTATCTTCATTCATACTACTACAATTGTGTACAGACAGAAAGAATATTTTTTTAGAAATTCTTTAGCCGTATGGCAGAGCTGTAGTCGAGACAAACTCATCCGAGACCAAGACTGAGACCGGTTTCGATCTCAATTTTGGCTTCGAGACCGAGACCGGCAAGGTTCGAGACCAAGACCGAGACCAAAAAAATGACGTCATCAATAGTTTTTTCGATTTTTTGAAAAAAAGTTTTTGGAGCTCATATTTGCTCATAAGTTGGTTTTATGATTAATTGATTATATAAATTGATTCAGATGACATAGTGCTTTAGTCGAAGTGACGATTACTTCATCAAAACATCTAAACACGTCATTTTATGTTGATTTTCACCAAAAAAAGAGAGCCTTCAACTAAACTTAATGCCTCTTATTCAAAGCTCAAAGCCTGGTCACCTTTATTTTTGTCAGGAATTACGTACGGGTCAATAAAATTGACGCAAACTTAATGAACAAAAATTATAAAAAGCTATTTGTATATTTGAAGTACCGTAGTACAGGTATAGCAACAAAAACAAAGCCAGGAGTTTCAATTCGGAGGTGGGGGGGATTTCCAAGCGCGCAACTACGATTATGCTAAGAGAAGGCTTAAACAAAACAATACAATTTTTACCCGAAAAATATTTTGTTGCAGGGTAGCAAACTCGATCGATTTTTAGTGGAGTTCAAGTTTGAGTTTGGTCTATTTTAGCAAGTCCAAGTTCGAGTTCAAAAATTTAAATTTTTTGAGTTTAAGTTCGACGAAAATAACAATAGCTCTATGCTATGAATATTTGCCTCTACAAAATTAATGAAACAATAAATGATAATTCAAGGACTATCATATGTTGTTTAACATTCTGTTAAAAGTTAAATATAGGTTTTTGAATTCATCAAATACGATAAACAACGTACTTTTCTGTCACGAATAGACTGCAATAATTTGCTTAAAAGCTATTTTCACAAAGACTTCACACTTTTGCGTTGTGCTAGTCTATTTAATACTAAATTTTGTATAAAGCTTTCAATTCGAAAATTGTGTAACCGAAATTAATTTTGTTGCAATAATTAACCGCCGCGACTTATTTCATATATCGTAAATCTTTTCAATCTCAAACTCATTTCTTATAATTGCTCATTTTTTGTCAAAAATTAAACTCGCTAATTTATTCCACTGAGCTGCAAATACTATCCAAGTTTCGTACTTTATCTACAAACTGTAGAGTCGACCATTGGTTCTCAACCTTTTTTCAAAGCGACTTAAGTTTATTGAAAAAATCAATAGTGTTAAATCTTGTGGCCCATGTTTATTCTGATGCATAGTTTAAATTAAAAGCTATGTAGAAAAAAAACAACTTTTCATGATGACAGAACTGTGTTAAAAATCGTACAAAGAAGTTTTCACTGAAATGTTTATGAATATTTGCTATTTAGCTTTCAATATCCTTACCAATAACGTCCTTACGTAGTCTGACATGCATGACCTTTGATTTCTAGTCTCCACGAGCACAAAGCTTGTTTACTGCGTGAATTCTATGCTAGTTGGTCGAGCGGTAATGCGTTCGTCTCTGGAGCGGTAGGCCTGAGATTCAAATCTCGGGCCGGTCAAATCGGACACAGTGTTGCCAACGGCTCGCCACCGCTGCGATATTTCTCCGAAAGGAGCTGTGTTGCCAGGGCGCAATGACACGGAGATAGGTCCAGTAAACTTGTTACATGCTTCGGCGTATTACAGCGAGCATAATGAAAGATTTAGTTAGAAAATATATCGTTTACTACTTCTAAGCGTGTTACACCTTTGCGATCTTGAGAAGCTCAAAATTTCACTGCTAGAGTTTTTCGTTACAAAAATGCAACTAGGGTTGACTGCTATATGCGTTTATTTTATCACTGTATTGCTTTCTGCAAGTTTCACTCTTTGTAGATGTTTACAAAAAAAAACTACCCTAAAAAATTTTTAGGCGACCCATAGGTTGAAAATCATGGTAGTAGATAACGGTTAACGTAATAATAGTAAAGTTTTCGCTGTATAAGAGACAAATTTCTTATCACTTAATTAACTCAAGATAAAACGTTGCGTCGCTTTTCCACCTTAATCGTTCCTTTTTTTATACTCCTAGCTGTTTTTCTAGGTCGCCTAAACATAAAAAGTGAAAAACATGCACTGTTGGGAAAAACACAATCTCAATTTACAAAGCTTGATCAACAAAAATATTTCAAACAATTTTTTAATCTTTAAATTTCGTTTTACGAACTCGGACAGTTTTATTCGAGTTCAGAAAAATTATTTTTTCGAGAGCGAGTTGGGCAAAAATACCGAGTTTTTTCGAATTCAAGTTCGAGTTATCAGTACGGTCTTGTCGTCGCGCTGAGCAAACTGTTGTAACTTAATCATATCACATCCGGAGGTTTGCCCCAGTCGCTAGACGATTTTTGCGATTTTTCGTAAAAAATAATCATATGAATCATATTTCGCACGTTTTTGGAACTACTTAATTGCTAAGATTTTTAATTGCTAAAATCGCTAAGAACTTAATTGCTAAGATTCGGAAGCCGTTTGAAAGAATTAAATTGCTCAACCACTTTAGCCCCTCTTCTTTACCTGTACAGGTCAAGTCCATGACATGTTTAAATGCTCGCATTCGTGAATCAAATTTTGTAAGTGATATGACTAAAGAGGAGAGCTGCAGCCCACTTTGCCCTCCTGTTTGCCTCAATAGCCATTTGACATTTAGCTTAGTCCTATACATCATGAACAAACAAAATTTGCCAATGTTAAAGTAGTTGGTTTGTTTGCTGTTGACAAAGAGACAAAATATATACTGTAGGTTAGTATATCACTGTTGTCGACAATCGACAATAAAGTAATATGTACATACTTTTTTGATAAGAATCAGTAAATTTTGAATTGCGACTGGCTGTTTTTAATTTTTTGCCGATTTTCAGCCTCATTTGTTGTTTGATTTGTTCTTAAATTTTGAGAGCATCGACGTCAATTTTAGCGACCTTGTGTGTAAAACAGTTTAATTCCCATAGCTTTGTCTACTTCAACTTTTTTTGCTTTTTTAGCAGCGTCGTAAAAATGCGAAAAGGCGAGCTTTTTTCAACAACTGCTGAAGCGACTGCCAAAAAATTTCTCACTTATTTGTGCAGCACTCTATAATCTCAAAATAGTAGCATTGTGTACATCTTTTGACACAAAAACTTCTATCACATGGGGATTAAAAAAGTCTATGGGGCGCCGTTTGTGTACCCGAATTTGTGCAAAGTTTTTTTGCATATTTAATTAAATAGTCATTTTAATTAAATATACAAAAATAAATATACAAAAAAAACTAGTACAAAAATAAATATGCAAAAAATTTTGTGCGGACTTTTTTGACTATTTATTTTTGCAATACGAAAAAACTGCGCAGAATATACTGTTGCAAAACTAAATAGTCAAAAAAACTGCGCGCAAAATAAACCGTTGCAAAAATAAATCGTCAAAAAAACTGCGCACAAAATAAAGCGTTGCAAAAATGCGCTGCAGACATTTTTGTATATTTGTTAATGGAGCGTGGCAAAGCGCTCTCGGCTGCTCTTTGATGCGCTATCGGCTGTTCTTTAATCCGCTCTATGAGCAACCTAGAGCGCTTTGCCACGCTCCATTAGCAAATATACAAAAATGTCTGCAACGCATTTTTGCAACGCTTTATTTTGTGCGCAGTTTTTTTGACGATTTATTTTTGCAACAGTTTATTTTGCGCGCAGTTTTTTTTGACTATTTAGTTTTGCAACGGTATATTCTGCGCAGTTTTTTCGTATTGCAAAAATAAATAGTCAAAAAAAGTCCCCACAAAAATTTTTTGCATATTTTTTTTGCACCAGTTTTTTTGTATATTTATTTTTGTATATTTAATTAAAATGACTATTTAATTAAATATGCAAAAAAACTTTGCACAAATTCGACTACACAAAGGGCGCTCCATAAAAGTCGCAAAAACATCTGCAGTGCTTGAATTGTGCAAGAACTCTGTAGTTTTGATTGGACTCTAGTTTCGTTCCTCGTTATCAAAACCGCTATGCGTGAATGACGCCTTTTCTCATGTGTAAACGCGACAATCTTAATCTCCAGGTGCGAAACCTCTTTGTCCAACTGATAATGTAACCGCTGCATTAGCTTCTTACAAAACTACATTTTACTTACAAAATTTACTGGATCTCCCTGTTTCATTTTTTCTTATAAAAATTACAAAATTATTTATTTTATTTTACTCACAAAAATTACCTGGTCTCGAGACTAATTTTGAGCTACGAGACCAAGACCACAACGGTTCGAGACCGAGACCGGTGCAAAACAGTCGAGACCAAGACCGAGACCGAGATCACAAAAATTGGTCTCGAGACCGAGACCGGTCTCGAGACCTACAGCCCTGCCATATGTTACCATCGAAATATTTTAATGAAAACAATACTGTTCCACAATATCGACCGTATATCAAATCAACCGTATATTCCCCAATATAGGCCGTTTGCTGTAACTTCTAGGACGCTTAAAAATCAAGTTTGTAAAAAAGTTTGAGTGGCAAAAAAATTTTGATGCAGATAGACTGTATTTCATCCTAGGAGGTTTATATAAAAAGTTCTCCAAAAATTACCCTGCAGTTTTCGAGCAAATGGGGGGTAAAGTTGGGGGTTTTCAAAACTAAAAGTTACATATTTTCCGCATAATGTGCAAGTTTAAATCCTTTTATCATTTCTATTTGCTTGTTTTGACAATTTTTCAGATGCGCTAATTTCTAGTTTGGTTTTAAAGTTAAATTAAGCAATCCTCCCTAGCGCTCTCTAGCACTACTAGCGGCGAAATGTTTCTTTTGTGTTTATTTAAGCTTTTAATAATTTTCCCCTTAATTTTTCAGTGATTAACCATCGATAGGAGTTTACTTCATTTGTTTGAACGTACAAAAATAACATAAACTTTTCCGAAAGCATTGGGCTACAGATAAAATTAAAAATTTATTTATTTTGGGGCCTTGTTTGACTAGAGAACAGTTAACAAAAATCAATAAAATTAACTACAAAAGCAAACATGTTTTAAATGCTTGTTAAATATTTAAAATAAGTATATCAACTTATAACTGCACAATTATAAACAAGATTTTTGATGAGGGTACTTTTAAAATGACGTAACCGGTCAATGATGACGTCTATGGTGGCCCATGGTTGCCATCCATGTTTTTCAAAGTTTTAAACTTGATTTCAATTTCAAATTCATTTTCAATTTCAAATTCATTTTCAATTTCAAATTCATTTTCAATTTCAAATTCATTTTCAATTTCAAATTTAAAATCAAATTCAAAATCAAATTCAAATCAAATTCAAAATCAAATTCAAAATCAAATTCAAATTCAAAATCAAATTCAAATCAAATTCAAAATCAAAATCAAATTCAAATCAAACTCAAAATCAAATTCAAAATCAAATTCAAAATCAAATTCAAAATCAAATTCAAAATCAAATTCAAATTCAAATTCAAATTCAAAATCAAATTCAAAATCAAATTCAAAATCAAATTCAAAATCAAATTCAAAATCAAATTCAAAATCAAATTCAAAATCAAATTCAAATTCAAATTCAAAATCAAATTCAAAATCAAATTCAAATCAAAATCAAATTCAAATTCAAAATCAAATTCAAAATCAAATTCAAAATCAAATTCAAAATCAAATTCAAAATCAAATTCAAAATCAAATTCAAATCAAATTCAAAATCAAATTCAAAATCAAATTCAAAATCAAATTCAAAATCAAATTCAAATCAAATTCAAATTCAAAATCAAAATCAAACTCAAAATCAAATTCAAATTCAAATTCAAATTCAAAATCAAATTCAAAATCAAATTCAAAATCAAATTCAAAATCAAATTCAAAATCGAATTTAAAATCGATTTTAAAATCAAATTCAAAATCAAATTCAAAATCAAATTCAAAATCAAATTCAAAATCAAATTCAAAATCAAATTCAAAATCAAATTCAAAATCAAATTCAAAATCGAATTTAAAATCGATTTTAAAATCAAATTCAAAATCAAATTCAAAATCAAATTCAAAATCAAATTCAAATTCAAATTCAAAATCGAATTCAAAATCGAATTCAAAATCAAATTCAAAATCGAATTCAAAATCGATTTTAAAATCAAATTTAAAATCGATTTTAAAATCGAATTCAAAATCAAATTCAAAATCAAATTCAAAATCAAATTCAAAATCAAATTCAAAATCAAATTCAAAATCAAATTCAAAATCAAATTCAAAATCAAATTCAAAATCAAATTCAAAATCGAATTCAAAATCGAATTCAAAATCGAATTCAAAATCGATTTTAAAATCAAATTTAAAATCGATTTTAAAATCAAATTTAAAATCGATTTTAAAATGCATTTTAACACGTGGCCCAGCATTGCCAAAACAATAGAACAAACAAAGCCTTGGCCCAGCATTGCCAATTTTGCTACAGCGACTAACGGTTTCTAAAGAGAAACTTTGAAATTGTGAAGTCCTAGGGTAGCCTACCACTCTGCAGTATGAACTAGGCTATAATTGAAATGAACTACGAAGGGACTGACAAAAGACTGAGCTGAAAGAGTGGTATTACAGGCCTAGACCTACGTTGCATTGTGTGTTTGTTGCTAATAAAAGCTTGTATTTTAATTGTACGCTAGAGTTTTCCAGTGTTTTTGTCTCATGCAATTTACAAAATGGTAGGCCTAGATCTTATTGAGTGCTGGTTTATGGACTAATTACTAAGTAGCCCAGAGCAGTAGGCTCGGAAGTTTTTTTGTGAAGTCAGGTCCAGGTTTTCATGCTTAGACAAATAGTCTAATAGGATATTTAGTTTGAAAGATAGCCTAGAATTTGTTCTGATGGTTCAGTTCAGAGCTAGGTACCAGTAAGTTTCAGATTACAATTCATATAAACTTACCAACTGTAATACTGTAATCTGTTATACCGGTACAAAATAATAAGTGAATTTGAAAAGTGAAAAGGCAGCGGCTGATGTTAGGGTCTGGGGTAGCCTCTGCAAGATTAAAAATGTCAGAAGTCCCAAACCGAACTTGAATCCTAGTTCAAACCCTGAATCTGTTACGCTAATTAAAAAATGAGTACTGGTAGGTTTGGTAGCCACCCCAGTGTCAGTATGGAGAAGAAGATGATGCAGTTCAAGCAATGTGATCTCTACTTCTGACTACATGAAGTTTGCTCTTTTGTTGATTTTTGGAAATTTAATGAAAGATTCAAACAGTGCATAGAGCTGTGACAAGCATCATTCAAACACAGAACACCAAAATTATTAAGTTTATTCATTGTTTATACTTGACCACGACAACAATAGCAAATACATACCGGTAGTAATAACACCAGTATGACACATAGAGTCAGGAAAAGGAAACAACAACACAACGTCAGGTCTGAGTTGTCAAGACGTAGCCTAAAGCTGACAGAAGATGTTGAAGTTGAAAAGGCGATTTTTATTTACATGATTGCTACACATGTTACACCACTCAAATTAAACGTTACAGGTTAAAGAATGCACAATGTAGGCCTAATCCAGAATCAATCACACTCGTTAACATTAACATACTGGTGCCTAAGATCTGAGATGTAAGTCAATATAACCTGATAACTGCTGGAGTAGTTGTTTGAGTATCAGGTATATAATTGATGGAGAGGAAATTATTGTTTACTTTACCACTTGTACGTAACAATCACAACATCAGTCACTTTCCTAAAAAATGAAAATAAGGGTTCTGTGTTGAGTTTAACCAGTTGACTGTAGTGGAGATTTTATTTTTGATAAGTCTGAAGTGGTAGTGTTACATACTGGTAAGTGGATAAGCACTGTTAGGGATGGAGTAAGGAGTATATTTGGTATGTGCAAGACTTTTTATAGTTTTTTAATGAATGGATAAGTTAATTTATTACTTGGGTCGTGGGCTACTTTTGTTGGTAATGCTTGTGTGCATCTGTGGATATGTCATGCAGTAATTATCATTCATGCAATAGATACATATATGACAAAATGCAACAGGTAGGGTAGAGTCAATGCAGTGGTAGGTATCACATCAGACTGTTCCAGAAAGTGCTCGATAACTGGTTCAACGTCAGAGCTAAATTACAGTAAATATATATTAACCACTTTTAAATTTTGAAATCTAAAATCTATCTAAAACCCATGAGACTGTTTCACCTAATAAAAGATCTTCAGGGGTCTAAAAAATAAATCATGCGTTGAAAAATACATTGAAATAAAAGGTAAAAACTGACGTCGATAAAGCCATAAATTTGACACTGTACTGATAGACATTGGGAAATACTGTGATGCATTAGCAACTGAGCAAAAACCTGAACGCAATAAAAATCGCAAGAAAAAATTATATTGCAAGCAAGGTCACTACAAAAGAATGTCGTGAGATGACAAAAATACAAGCAAGTGCTTGAGTGTAAAGTAATGGTACAGAACTTGCAGAAACTTTCTGTTAAAACTACAAAATTTAAAATCAGGTTATGAAATAGGTTTGAAATGTTTCAGTTTATATTTGCTCTTGTGGCGGCACTTGTTAACCATTTCGTTTCTTTCATTGAGGGTAGTACTTGCATATGTTGTTAAGATGTAATACTTCTCTGCAAGACACAGATTGCAAACAGATTGTCTCGCAGACAAATTGTCTTGCATACAGATTATTTTGTGGAGAAGTATTACGTCTTAATCGCAAACGCAAGTACTACCCTCAATAAAAGAAACGAATTGGTTAACAAGTGCTGCCACAAGCGTAAATATAAACTATAACATTTCAAACCTATGTCGTAACCTGATTTTAAATTTTGAGAGTTTAAATTTTGCAGTTTTAACAGATAGCTTCTGCAAGTTCCGAACCGTTACTTTACACTCCAGCACTTGTTTGTATTTTTGTCAACTCGTGACATTCTTTTGTAGTGACCTTGCTTGCGATAATTTTTTCTTGCGATTTTTATTGCGTTCAGGTTTTTGCTCAGTTGTTTGTGCATCACAGTATTTTACCACTGTCTATCAGTACAGCGTCAAATTTATGGCTTTAATCAGCGTCAGTTTTTACCTTTTATTTCAATGTATTTTTAGGTGTATGATTTTATTTTTTAAACCCTTAAAAATCTTTTCTTAGATGAAACAGTCGGTCAGGTTTTACACAGATTTCAAAATTTTATAGTGTTAAATATTTACTGTATAGGGTAAAGCAGGTAATTTTAGCAACTTTCTCACTTATATTTAATTTTCAGTAAACACTGACTTTTTTTGAACTCTGTTTGGGCTGTATCTGCACAGTATTTGGTTTGGGATTTTCTTCAAACCAACATCGAGGTGCTATGATGTCATGCGCGCTAGCTATATGATGTAATAGGGGTGCCAAAATTTCTGGTAAAACCGGAAATTTTGGCTAGCAAATACATCCTTTTTATTTTTTGTACTGTTTATCTCAACTGCTTATTTAAATAGTATTAAATTTGGTTAATGCAGATAAAGTTTATTTAAATCTTTGACAAGTTTGGACAAATCGAAGGCGCTAGAAGCTAGGCTGAAAGGTTGAAAAAAGGCAGCAAATCGATTTATCATATGATCCAACTTAGCATAGTTTAAGCAAAATTAAAATCCAATCTGCAAAGTTTTATGAATTCTTGTTGTCATTAATTTTCTCGATTACTATTGCATTTGCTAAACGTTTTCTGTATTAAAATTGAATTATCATCAATCAAACACATTTTTAATTGTACAATTTTTTTTAATGTAGCAAAACTTCGGTGTTTTAAGTTGATGCTTTTAAGTAGAGGAATGGATTATTTTTAACAAGTCTGTTTATAAGTAGCGTAAAAACAAACACGACAAGTACAAGTACCACCACCTTCGACAAAGGTAGGCTACAGCACAGCTCAGATAGGTTGTGGTAGGCCATATACTTCCAAATGTTATTAAAAGTTCAATTCAATTTTTAACAGAAATGTTGTAGCTGTGAGAAGAGGAAATGCAGAGGTCTCTGAAGATCATAAATTTTTTTGTAGTAAAATTAGGTTACATGATGTATAAAAACCATTTTTAGAAAGCTTAGAACTTTTAGAAAGACCTGCCGAAATTTCCAGTTGCTGAAATTACCCGACTTTACCTTACAGGAATTAATGATATCATAAAAAGTTCTCAAATATATGTCAGCAAAGACGCGAGGTAGACAGCAGACATTTTATATGGGCTACTTCCTAAGCAGTTTATGTTCTTTACCCTAACATCTATATAAGTCTATTTTACACAATAGCATTTGACAAACAAAAAGTGGCTGTAAATCTGTGTCAATTTACAATTATTGCATCATGTAGATGCTGTTTAACAATGAAATGATCCTTCGTGTAGAATTTTTTGTTTAATCTGCAGTGATTTTAATTTTTGCTAAATTAGTCCATCTTGACAATCAGCACCTCAAACTTGTGTTGATGCCTCGGTAACCAATCTCACGGGCTTTTCTACATGCTGGTTGTAGCATGGATAATTTAGTTTTAGGGGTTTGCGTTTTTTTTCAAATAGCTTTTTTTTCTGAGAAGTGCTTAATGATGGAGGTTGCTTTACTTCCGCTTCGATCAGATTTACAATTTCATAAAAATATTGTGCATTTACATTGATTTAAAAGGTGAAATAATCTGAAGTTACTTGAGTTTCCAGTACCTTCAGCATTTTGACAGTTCTTAATATAACTCGTTCGGAATAGTGTGTTGCAATAAGTTTCCTTGCAAAGCTTGTGTTTTTATAACCGCCAATCTTCTTATTTATTATTTTCCCTCAGGATAACCAAGAGAACATTTTTAGGGTGCAATGGAGGAAATACAGCTGTGTAAAAAATGTTATATTTGATGAACCATGTTAAAGAAATTTTCTGCATTATGAAATCAGACTCTGTTATTTGGCTTGCACCAAGTTGGAAAATAAGCATTAATACAAATTTTAGCGATTGTTTGAAGGTTTGCTGAAAGGCTGTCTGTTGAAACATATAGACCAAAAATTCTGCAAGCGAGAGTCAACAATATCATTGGATAATTGGTCTTACTTTTAGAAATTAGGGATCTTCATCTACTGCACCAACCATGACAGCGAGCCAAGTCAACTGAACGCGATAAACTGACTGCGAATCAAGGGTTCCTAATGAGCTTGTCACAAAGCTATTTCGTCACAGAGTGAGGATTTGAGCAAGATGGCTCTGGGGATAGTAAAATATTTTTTGATTGCTTTTCTCGGCCAATCGGCGTCAGTCGGTTCGTGTTCAGTTTGTCACAGTCAGTTGTCGTGGACCCCATGACAGCCATACAAATTCTGTATGCGCAAGGATGGTTACTACTTTGCAAGTGAACCACTGACTGCTATATGTCAGGAAAGTGCATGTTGGAAATATTTTTGAAATTGGCAATTGACCACTCCAGAACACATCTATCTAGCTGTTTACCTATGGGTCCAGAAAGCTATCAGAGCTGTTGATTGTCCATGAAAACTTCCACGAAAATATGTTCAAGAGGAAGTTGAGTTGCATGCAGTCGGCAGATTGGCCACTGCAGTGAATTTTGAGCTGCTCTTTTAAAAAACGTATGGCACCATTGTTACTACCTGTGATTAATGTTGGTCCATTGGCGTTAATGATATTGAGTCTTTCACACAGCTGTGTATCAGATTTAAATGCAAATTATTTTTAAAGCTAGTATACGACCTTTTTTATTTTTAACCAGCAAGCCATGAATCTACTTCATATGCAGTGCATGTGTCAGTTGCATTTTAGTAGGCCTACTTATATATGTATTGAATGGATGATGCTTGCTGAATGACTCGTCACAGATATACACAAGTTGCTGAAGTGCTAAATTAGATCGACTTCAACTTATCCAATCATTAAAAAACTTTCAAACGTCTTGCACATACCAAATATCGTCCTTACTCCATTAACGAAAATGCGTAATAATCACAAAATAAGTTGTTTTTGCTCCTAACTTTTTTTCTGAACATTGTAAAAAAAAACTGTCTCTTCAATAAGATAAGAAACTGTTGTTTCTGCGTCTTTAAAGTTCAAACTACCTTTCTGGTTAATACAGTTTTGTAGATATAGCCAAATGAACAATTTTTTTTTCTTTCGACTGATGTGCATCATCTAAGAATGATGGTGCACCAATCTAAGAATTGGTTCTTACGTAATTAACTACATATTTGGGGACACGTATAGTCACCACTTTTCAAAAATTTTGTTATTTTACAGCACCCTTAATCCACTACTAGTCAATTTTCAAGGCACAAAGTTGTAAATTATGTATGTATAATTTCAGTCTCAAAGAACCCTGTAACAAAACGACTAACTAAAAGCCCCACTAGCTTTTTTAAACATTTTTTTATTCGTTTTGGAGCAATTCTCGTTTCTTAATTTCGTTATTGCCGCAAAACATAAAATAGCGTTTTTAGTAATATAATTGAAAACTATGTACTCTTGCTTTTGAACAAAAGATCTTCTACAGCTTAATGCAAATGTGCTCTTTCTGTTTTTTTTTACCCGTAAACTAAATAATTGGCAAAACGATGTGTGCTAAAGATATATATTTTCATGAAAGTTGATCTTTGGTTGACGTTTTCGGCCTGAGGTAGTGAGCACACTCTGGAGTACATCACCCCAAAACCACTTTAAGACATGTTGTGCGCATCAATAGCGTTTTGTGCATACCTATAACAGATAACGCATCTATAATTTAACCACTCAGATGGTCGAGTGCGTACAACGTCTGTCTGTAAAACGGTAGACTGGGGGCTCGATTTCGAGTCGGGTCAAAGGAATGATTTAAAAATCATTTTTTCACAGCTTCGTGCTTGACGTTTAGCATTCAAGGGACAGTGTGGAAAACAAGCCGGCAACTTCACTTGTGCCGTTGGCAAAGGCGCTTAACGGGATTTTCTCATCTTGGAGTGGTAGACAGGTGGCTCGTAACTTCTAAGCGAGCTTGTTATTATAACGCGGCTCCATTGCTTTCTCGCAAAAAAGAATAAAATACAAAAAAAAAGTAAAATCTTTTTTCTGTTGATCAATTTTTTTATTATTTTGTCTTACATTAGAAGTGCACAACTCGGGGCCCACGGGTGTCTTTTAATAGGCCCAAAGAAAGTTTCCTATTGTGCGAATCTGTAATAGCATACAAAAGTGTACTCAGAAAGGGCCCTGGAGCCGCTTGTGAAGCTGAAATAAGTAGCAAATATGTCAAATTACTTTAGGCAGCATTGCTCCGGGATTAATTTACGTATGTCTGGGCCAGGGTTGGAATTTAATGCTGTTTAAAAGCAAAGACGAATCGATATTGATAATTCACGCGAAGAGCAAAGAATCGTCGTTATTCGATATCGAAAACAATAAAGATTAGTAATCGATGCTAAAATGACAAGAATTTTATTCTATTTTGTATCAGAATTCACTACAATTTTTGCTGTATTGACCATTAAATGAAACTTGTGAGTGGAAAAATCATGAACCCTGCACTATAAAAGATATAAAAAATACACTTTTTAATAGTTCTTTAGCGTAAGAGAAACGAAACGATGTAATCTTTGGCAAACTCAACAAAAACGAAAGTAAAGTATGAAGATTCTATCGGTCGATAACGTGGAAGTAAAAAAGCATAGAAAAGGCGATAATTGATAGAAAAAATTGAAAACAAAGAGTTTGCGATAATCGCTAACAAAAAAGCAAAGAATGTAGTATCGATTATCGACTACTAATCGATATTTCCAACTCTGGTCTAGGCGTTCTTCAAAAGAAAAAATAGTCTTCGCTCACGCGATTCCTGTGATTCGCAGTGGCAGCGAGGACGAAAACTTTTCTTTTTTTTTTTAGAGACTCTCTTTTTTTCATGACTTTATATTCAATTGGCCTGCACAAAATACGCATCTATAACATTGACCTTGCACCAGTTTGAAGTTGTGCACTCCTGTCCTACAAGTTGTAACTATTTTAGTTTAGACTTGCTTTGTTTGTAAACAATGACTTGGCAACGTGATTTGTTGCTACGGCAAGACCTGGACATTGGACAGTTACGTGAAACATAATCTCAAACGAGCTGAAGTGTTGGACTATGTTAAGGTTAAATATCCTCAGTATGCGTGGAGTTTCCGATCGCTTGATCAACGTTTGGCCTATTTTAAGGTTTGTTAAATTGATTATGAAATTCCAATTAAAAAATTGGAAGACTCTGCTAAACAAGAAATCGGAGGACCTGGAAAACTTTTAGGGTATCGAGCATTGAATCAGAAATTACGTGTCCACCACGGCATCAAAGTGCCTAGGCATCTCACAAATAATGCAATGGCAAAACTAGATCCGCTTGGCTTGGAAACAAGAAGACCTGGCAGAAAGCGAAAGCGTCCAAACAAAATTTTTTCCTCCAAAGGACCTATGTGGACATTATCGGTGGACGGATACGACAAACTTTGTGGTGATCAAAACAGCATGTTTCCTTTAGCTATCTATGGTTGTTTAGATACTTTTTCCAGAAAAATATTGTATTTGTCGGTTTGTCACACGAATTCCGACCCTTTGATTATTGGAAACGAGTTTTTGAAATTTTGCGTTGAAAGTTGTTGTCTTCCAAATTATATCAGAATGGATAAAGGTACAGAGACTGGAAAACTTGCAACAATTTATGCCTATATGCTTGATGTTTGTGGTGTGGCAGATGCCATTGAGCACGTTATCTATGGACCCTCAACAAGTAACAAAATAAATAGTGGAGAGAACTGCATGAAAGAATGGAGGTATACTTTAAACGTCAGCTGAAGTACCTTTTAGATTCTCACGGTTATGATCCACACAATGTACTTGACCCAAAGTTGCTCTACTACGTTTACCAGCCATTAATTTTTCGAAAATGTGATGTATTTGTTACTTATTGGAACAGTCATAGAATTCGGGCACAGCATGGCATTTGTTTGCCTTCTGGTGTTCCAGATCATATGTTTTTGTTTCCAGAACGCTATGGCTCCTCACGCATGGGGATTAGTATTGGCGATGATGAAGAATTGCAAAATGTTGCGGAACTTTGTGGAGTTATGGACGGCACAAATTATATAGATAATTGTACTCTTCAAAAGTGTCGGCAGATCATTCCTAATCCTGAAGAAATACCGACGCATTTTGTTATTTGCAATTGTAATTGCAATCACATTTTATTCAACAAGTTACCTTGGCCAGGAGACAGCGAAGGGACCTTGTGGTCCTCGAGTCAAGCTGCCACCTGTCTACCACAAGCGGCGGAGGCTTCACACTGTCCCTTTGATTGCTGAACGTCAAGCAGAAAACCTGTGAATACCAATTTTTATAGTCTTTGGTTTGACCCGACCGGTAATCGAACCCGAGTCTACCGCTTCAGTAGCCGACGCTCTATCCACTCGACCACTGATTGGTTAAATTTGAAAAGAGAATTTTGTTAACACTATTGAAACTTTGTAATGTGATGTTGGGGATAGAAATAATTTTGTCTATTTATATCATTGATCAATTAAAAAGCGTTAAAGCTCACGAAGGTAACTACTTAGTGGTTCAGAACTAATTGCTCAGTTTGATCTTCTTTAACAGCTGTTATTAGTTCAAGCGTAGTATTGATGTGTTGCGACCAGGGCTGCGAACTCGAAAAAGCTTGGTTATTTTGCCGAACTTGAACTTGAAGTCGAAAAAATAATTTTCCTGAACTCGAACTTGAATTCGAATAAAATTGTTTAAGTTCGAGTTCACTAAAAAGTCGGAAAAATATTTGTTGTTGATCAAGCTGTGTAAATTGAGATTGCGTTTTTCGTAGCAGCTGCAAAACCGTCTTGTTTATGTCTTGGCGACCTGGAAAAACAGCGCAAGTATCAGGGCTGCGAACTCAAACTTGAACTCGAAAAAACTCGGTTATTTTGCCGAACTCTAACTCGAAAAATTAAATTTCAGAACTCGAACTTGAACTCGGACGTGCTAAAATAGGCTGAACTTGAACTCGAATAAAAATCGATTGAGTTTACAGCCCTGGTTGCGACTGATTAATTTTTGTACCATTAATTTGGTACTTGTGGTAAATGCTTTGCTATGTTATTTATGTCTATTCTTAGTACGATATTTCTGTTTAAACAAGAATTAATTTATGAGGAACAATTTTTTTTGCAATGTCCTCAACAGGTTATCAGATTTTCAGTGTTAAGAGCAAGTATACATACAGCCTACAAGCGAGCCAAGTCAACTGACCGCGACAAACTGACCACGAACGAACTGACCGCGAAGCAATGATTTCGTCGCAGTGATTTCGTCACAAAGTGAGGGTTTGGGCAAGATGGCTCTGGGGATAGTAAAAATATATTTAGGATCGCCCTTCTCAGCCAATCGGCGTTGTTCGCGGTCAGTTGTCGTGGACCCGCCTACACGTGTATTTTGCGTTTTTTTGCTCAATAACTTTTAGCACCCCCGAAAATATGCTGCGAGTTACACTGTATTGCTAACGTTTTGATCCAACAAATCACTCCAATTTCAAAAAACTAAACGATTAAGTATACGCAATTACGCACACTTAAAATCGATAATAGCCACTCAATAAAAATGTATTTTTGGGATGCGAAGCCGACTAGCCACGTGTTATTCGATAAAATAAACCAAACTGAACATTCACATGCATACTGAAAATTATTTACAGCAGCAGCAGTGTAATTGTGGTTTTGCTACAATTTGAAATACGCAGCTTTTTGCAGCGTAATCGAATTTTACGTGATGCTCCACCCTAATCGCTTCGCAGAATGCATAAAATCCCTCCGAAAGAACAAAAACCACTATTATGATCAAGGGCAGTGGAGTGTTAAAGAGGGGGACGCAAAAAAGGCTAAATCCCAAGTCGTACTGTTTCAAGAAATCAAAAGATTGCATATTCTTGCGTTTTCAAAATTCAATTAAGCTTTGCTCAGTTCGTTGGTAAAATTTAATGGGAATATTCTCTATGTTTTGGGAAACCATCTCTGCGATTGCCAGTGTTAGCAACAATCTAGGCAGCTTCTAAGTTGTTTTTTTATGTGACGGTATAGAAGCTGAAAACCATAGTACTAAGTCGTTTTTGTCTTCAATTCCTTATTGGGGATATTTTTGAAATGCTGTGGCAACACGATACAGGTTTAAAACCTTCGGTATTACTTTGATTCAACTCAAGAGCACCATCAGGCTTAGGAAGAGCAGTCCTACTTGGGAAGCGCTTTTTTGCCTCAATCAAGTTTACTGCGTGAAAAACCGGAATGTGATCGTGTTACTCAACGCTCTAACCCTTGGATAAAAAAAAAGGAACATATTGTAAAGCACACTATGAACATTGAACATCCATCATCACCGTTGTTTTCTATGCTCGCGGGCGAAATTTATCAGGAGTGAACTGGAGGATCTTAAACAGAGAATAAGGGTTGTAATCAAAAACTATTACCGAACGCATCAAAAAGTGAACACAATACAAAGTTTTATATTTTCGTAATCGCCACGAAAAAATCAAACGGTTGTTGCAAAGGAATGAAAAAGTTTATTTATTTATTTCACGTCGAAGACGTAAGGAAGGCGCAAAAAACACATTGAGCGTTATAGCACGAGGCGCGAAAACATTAAAATGCAAATGATATACCAAAACTACTTAAGTAACACGACTACACGCATGCACCACCTTGCAAATAAAAGTAAAATTAATGTGACATAAAGAAAAAATTGTCAAAAAATAAAAATGCTGACCAGTAGGCCTACAGCACCATTTTCAATTTAAAATACGGAATTTAAGTACGGTATTTAAAATTGTCATGAAATTTTGGTCATAAATTACAGTTTCTCGAAAATGACAAAACTTGTACGGTACTAGCACGAGTATTTACAATTAACAGCAATTTATACAATTAATAAGACAATGTATACATTATGTACACAATTGCTTAACATGAAGCAACGAGTTATGTTACACTTACGATTAGCTTATCATAAGAATTCAGCTATTGATATATGAGTAGGATTCTAAATTTGTTTTCATAGTTTTATTTTATTTTGAACTAAGTATGGTTGAATGTTTTAAAGGAAAGATTGAACGTTTTTAATCTTTTTGGCATTCGTTGGTAACTCATTCCATACCCTAGGGCTAGTGGCGGATTTAGGGGGGGGGATGCATCCCCCCCACCAGCCTAAAAGGAACGATTTCGGCCGAAAAATCAGCCTCAATTTCGAAAAATTAGGGTCCATTTCGGGGCGCATCCCCCCCACCAGCCTAAACCTAACGATTTCGGGCGAAAAATCACTCTCAATTTCGGTGAAGACCTTTTTTTTTTTCTTTTTTGGAGACCACCTGATTTTGGGCGGAAAAAACGTTTGAATTTCCGATTTCGGGCGAAAAATCACTCTCAATTTCGGTGTAGACCTTTTTTTTTTTGGAGACCACCTGATTTTGGGCGGAAAAAACGTTTAAATTTCCGATTTCGGCCGAAAAATTACTCTCAATTTCGGTGAAGACATCCGAATTTTTGAGGTTGTGTGCTAAAAATTTTTATTATCCCCCCCCACCAAAATTTTCTAGATCCGCCACTGCCTAGGGCCCCAAAATTTTACGGATTTGTTTGCTTACTGTGAAGGTGCAAGAGATGGGAATAATTTTTGAATTGCTTCTTGTTGCCACATTTTTGCTCTTAGCAGTAAAGAAAAGTTACGAAATATCTTTGGTAGAGAATTTTTGTGGTAATTATGCATAAATAAAGCACTATTTTTTATCAAACACTGATCTAAAGTAAGAAATTTAGTGTTATTAGAGGTTGCTAAGGCTTTATGTGTTTTCGTTGTTTTTTTGGAGGGGATGTGACGAATATTGTACTTGAAGAGAAAAGGTTGTTTAGAGCACGTATAAACCTGCTCCTTCTGCTTTATTTGACAAAGCGGAGTGAATATGCCTTAATAATACAGAGATGCCATCCTTCATAAAATTTGATCGCTAATTTATCTTTTTGGGGATGAGGTACTTAACCCATTTTCAAATCTAATTCTCGAAATGTTAAACTTGGCTCTTTTTCCGCCACTGTCCAGCTTGACGTAGTCAAATCGAAACTGTTCAAATCCAGCTCCACTGCATTTGACACATTTTCGATTAGCTGGCCGGCTTTCAACAGCTGCTAGATCGAAGGTGGCTGATATTCGCTAATCGTGTTGTTGGCATCGTTGGTTGCTCCAATGTCGTGCGAAGACATGGGACAATTGGGACGTGCACCAGCAAGAATTCTTTCAGAAGGTGGTGGTGGCATTGCATTGCCAGCGTCTAAAAATCGTACAAAAAAACTTTCTTGCTTTGACTTTGCTGAATCTGAGAGCAAGAAGGTCCTCGGTTCGATGCTAAAACATCACACGAACCGGGCGGCTTGCCGTAATGCTTTCGCATGATGCTTTAACATTTTCCAGGGTATATTCATGGAAAATAAACGGAACAAACTCTCTGGCTTCGATAGGCTGATATTTTTTCAAGCGGCCTGAGGGAACGCTAGACAATCTTTGCACCATCAGGTCCGTTGGTGGGCTTGCTTGATTCAAAGCGTCAAGAGAACGCTTTCGTCTTTTTTCGCAGCTTCGCCTTCGAAATGCCGCCGCTGCTTGACACAGAGTTGTAAACGGGCTGACTTGTTCAGGCCCGAACCCGAAAACTAATTTAAAACCCAAATCATGCCCGAAAAAACCCGGAAGTTAAGTTAGGTCTGAAAAACGTAAGCGGTTTATTGCTCCTTTCCTAAGTAAATTTTGTCTGCTAACTGTAACAATGACAAATTGTGATGCAATAATAGTAATGATTATACACCATAGATGGGCAAGTTAATGGAAAACGTTAGCTTCGTTAACCACTAGTCCGTTAACAAACTTCACACCTCCGTTAACGTTAATCCGTTATTTTCAGCTTTAATTAACGGAAGTTAATACACTCCGTTAACATTTTGCGTGTAATTTACATTTCGTTTTATTCACTCGCTTTTAGAACACGTATTGACGCTGTTGAGCTGATTATAGGGAAATATTTATTGCTATGGTGGTCTTTTTGTGTTTTGAAAGTTACATTTTACAGTCTAATCTAATTTCAAGATAAAAACAAGTTCAAACGCACAACGAAGCTGCAAGATATTAACGACAAAAACCTTAACGGAAGTTAACAGAAGTTACTTTAGTCTGTTAACAGCACTTAACGGAAGTTAATTTAGTCCGTTAACATGAAAAAAGTTTTTAACGGATTAACGAGTTAGTGAAAAAGTTAGCTTCGTTATTAACGGACTTGTGCCCACCTATGTTATACACCAATTATCGTATTGGACCTTAAATGAAGTCTTCATTCAGCAATGTTGCTAAGTTCTTTTGATTATATTTTTGTACACCGAAGACAAAAGAACGTCTGAGGCCCAAACTGAGCCCGAAATTTTGTCAACTTTATTCCCAAACCCGACTTAAAACTCTGGCTCAGCAGGGCGTTTCTTCCGGGATCCATAATTTACTTTAGCCTAGTATACAGTATATTCTAACCGGCTTTAAAACTATCCTAATACACAGGCTATTTTAGAAATGATTAATTATCTAGAACAAATATTTTGTTATACCTGCTGTAATACGCCGAAGCGTGTAACGAGTTGGCGGGGCCAAATTCCGTGTCATCGCACCCGGGCAACACAGCTCGAGAAAAAGTAGGGCCTTTCGAGGAACAGAAGTTCTGAAAAATTAAATCTCGAGCCGGTCAAATCGGACACAGTGTAGCCAACGGCTCGCCACCGCTGCGACATTTCTTCAAAAAGAGCTGTGTTGCCCGGTTCAATAATACGGAATTGGGCCCCGCCAACTCGTTACACGCTTCGGCGTATTACAGCAGGTATAACAAAAGATTTGTTCTAGATAATTAATTATTTCTAAAATAGCCTGAGTTTTTGGATAGTTTTAAAGCCGGTTAGAATATACTGTATGCTAGGCGAAATAAAGTACAATAAGGATCCCGGAAGAAAGTGCCCTGCTGAGCAGCGGCGGCATGTCGAAGGCGAAGCTGCGAAAAAAGACGAAAGCGTTCCCTTGACGCTTTGAATCAAGCAAGCCCACCAACGGACCTGATGGTGCAAAGATTGTCTAGCGTTCCCTCAGGCCGCTTGAAAAAATATCAGCCTATCGAAGCCAGAGAGTTTGTTCCGTTTATTTTCCATGAATATACCCTGGAAAATGTTAAAGCATCATGCGAAAGCATTACGGCAAGCCGCCCGGTTCGTGTGATGTTTTAGCATCGAACCGAGGACCTTCTTGCTCTCAGATTCAGCAAAGTCAAAGCAAGAAAGTTTTTTTGAACGATTTTTAGACGCTGGCAATGCAATGCCACCACCACCTTCTGAAAGAATTCTTGCTGGTGCACGTCCCAATTGTCCCATGTCTTCGCACAACATTGGAGCAACCAACGATGCCAACAACACGATTAGCGAATATCAGCCACCTTCGATCTAGCAGCTGTTGAAAGCCGGCCAGCTAATCGAAAATGTGTCAAATGCAGTGGAGCTGGATTTGAACAGTTTCGATTTGACTACGTCAAGCTGGGCTATGGCAGAAAAAAAGAGCCACGTTTAATATTTCGAGGATTCAATTTGCGCACGGCTCCTTTCGAGACGCGCATAAAGCTACAGTTATACAAGGTGCTGAAACGGTCAAATATTGGGTGGATAAAGTATATCGCGATGAAATTGCTGCAACGATCGAAAACGACATGGGCCCAACAATCGATCAACATACTCGAAAGCAGGTGCAACTACATGAAATTGCGCGATTTCTTTGCGCGCAATTTGCTGCTTCAGCTCCCGCAAGTATCGGTGCAACCTTCAGTCTGAATAGAATTTTCCACTCAACCTACAACCAGAAACCCGAGACACTGGAGCCGTATTCTGAAGGCAAATTCATAAAGTTTGTGAACAACAATGGTAAAATAAATCGACAGTTGCCAGACAATTTAATAGTTCAGCAACAAAAAGTCGAAGCGCTCGTACATTTCAACTACGAATACACCCACAAAAAATTAATGCTTCTGGACGTACAAGGTTCTGCGGAACAAATGAAGCTGTATGATCCAGAAATTGCAACCAAGAAGCTGATGTCTGGAGATGACAAAATTTTCCTTTGTGCCGGAAATTTTAAGCACGGTCGCAATTAGGCAACTTATTCACGAACATCAGTGCAACAATTTTTGTAACATAATGAAGTAATCTGTTTTGGAAAGCCCTTGAGCTTCGTAGTTGCAATTTCTGGATCAATAGCGTGGCTGTAGGGGGGCTGGAGCCCCCCCCATTGGCCTGAAAAGTATACAAAATAGCGTGTTTTTAGCACTTTTGAGGCTGATTTTTGCCCTAAAAGCGAAAATAAGCCCTCCCCAAAGGCAATTGGGGTGAGAGTAGGTGAAGAACCTGAGTTGATGTGGAGCAGAACAAGTGGGTCACGGTTTACATGAAGACCTTTTTTTTTTTTTGAGAACACTTGAATTTGGACAGAAAACCCTCTGAATTTCGGGAAGACCTTTTTTTGTGGAGATCAATTAAAGTCAGTATCATAATCGTTTCGTTTGCTTTTAGCCTCCAAAATAGCCATCCCCCAATCCAAATGCCTGGCTACGCCACTGTTATGGATCATACAGACATTACGTATACGAATGTCTATTACGTCATATTTAAAACACACACTTGCTGTTGGTGAAAGTTTTAAATATGACGCAATAGACATTCTTGTTTATAATTTCATTTAACTATTCGTTTCAAGACTGCGGGTTGGATTTCAACGTTGCGAATTCGTCTAAAATCACACGCCAACAATATTTATCTGCAATGTTGCATCGAATCCAACGTAGTTTTTTAAGAATTTGCAACGACAAAATCAAACCTCTAACCTTACGACTCGCAGTCTGGTTTCTTACCGCTGCCTGAGACAGCTTTTATCGAACATCCGTATTTACGCTGCATAAATACGCTTATCATTTGACTGCATGCATTTTGCCTTTTATCTTTTTCTGAGTTTTTATTGAAAAAGATATCATGCGTATTTCCGCTCAAAAATACGTGTGATCGGTAAAAGCCGCCTTATTCCCAAATTCATCATTAGTCAATTTTTCGGTTGAAAAAATATTTCAAATTTATAAAAAAATCAACAAAACAGAGCAATAAATTTGTGGTTTATAATTAAGCAGTTACATGCATTTCTGAATTTCGCAAAAGTTAAGAGAATTGAATCATCAACCTACAATGCAAGAGTCCGGATTTTGTTGTATTACCTTTTTGTTTGATTTTTAAAGGAAAATTGTTGAAATAAGTGACGTCTAGTGGTGAAGTGCGAGCAAAACCAATTGGCAGAGTCGCTTTGTATCGTTGTTGTATTTCTTTAATGTGATTGCCGAGATCCTGTTTTTTTTTTCTTAAAATGCCAGTAAAAATCGTTATTTTTTGGCTACGGGTAACAACAATAAATACTTTAGGGCGGTAAACTTTCTCACAGACCTTCCAGCGGCAATAGTGCTCAACCAGCAGGCTTTAAGTCCGAGTTTGCATCGATAATTTGCAAGTTTTCAACGCGAATGGTTTTGCTTTTCTGATAGTTAACTGTTTGAATTCAAACAAAAATCTTTGACCAAATCTAAATCTCTAATTTTACAAAGATATATGCTGATTTAACTAATACGCTTTAATTTTCTTCATTTTGATATTCAACCATCAGAAACTGTCTCTGAAAACACACATTAGAATTTTTGCACGATACAACTCAATGATGTTTTCGGCTGGACCAGGGTTCTCAGCCTTTTTATAACAGTGGCACATTTTAATTTTGAAAATTTTCCATGGCCTTTTAAAGAAATTTTTTACAAACTATTAAACAATATCCAAAAAAAAGTCAAAGATCATTGTCTCGGAGTCCGCGATTTGAACCAAATAGCTCTGTGACCCACCGGAAAATATTCTATGGCCCACTGGTTGAGAACCACTGGCCAAGACAGACATCTTTCAAAAGAAGTTCCAATCTACCACCTAAGCGTTTCGTCTGGCTGGGCCAACACGACGGCAAAAGCGTCTTTTCGTAGGATGAATGCTAGCTGTTTTCTCTTTAAAACCACACAATCATTCTGTTATCGTCAGCATGTTTTTTGTGAACGTGCAAGCATCGACGCATTCATTCAACGACAAGCCACGATTTATAATCGCTGGAAATTCACCTCTCATTTCGCTCAATAAAAAATCGTCTTCGACATTCAACACGCCGCTGACCTTAGCTAGTTCTTTTAAATCTTCTTCCGTTAACTCGATGACCTTAGACATAAACAGAACAAAATCAATGCCATTAGCTTATAACAAGAACAGAATAAAAAACCACAAAATAAGGGCAACGGCAAGAACGACAACTTATTTGTACGTTTTTGAGCAAAATTTGGTCACCACAAAGCGCAAGTATGCGTTTCGCGCTTGAAGGCGAGTTAGGTTATGCGACCCGACGACCTCGTAAGCGCAACGTTATGGGTTCTTTAGCACAACTTTCCGCTAATTTAAAGTTGGGAATAAGTTTATTATATGTAGCTTGCTTTGCGTAGTATAAGTCTGCAAATTGTAATTTACCCGGTTCATGCTCAGAACCTATTACGGAAAACTCAGCAATTCTGCTAAAATCGTGGCAATGCATTTAAAAGAAATGTAGGGTTTGAATTTACTGAAACTTACTCAACATTTGCAAAGTTAAAAATGATTCAGCTAGACCAAAATAAAATGCTGTTGCGTGAAATTTTCATCCACTGATGAAAAAAATTGTTCAAAATTAAGCGCTTCTCGATTTCCCGTAACTGCAAAATTTTGCACAAGATGCCAAAAATAAACCTTTTTCGCTACGAAGTACAAAAGTTGCAAACACGAATGGTGTCCACTTGCGACAATCAACAACACTATCAGGTGAAGCCTTGCCAAGTTTCCAAATTAAAGTACCTTTATCTGAGCTGCTTTCAAAATTTCGGCAGATACAATTAAAAATTTGCGACTCGTTAGTTGGGTGGCTACCCTATTATACCTCAAAAAAAACACGAGAAATTTTTTTGTTTGTTTTTATGTGGGCTACAAGTGTGCAATATCTAAGAATTGATGCATAACACTAACAAAATCTTGCTAAACTGATAATTTGATGAACGTTACAAAAACACAGAATAGGTAAATTTGCCTTATAAAGTTGAATTTACTCAATATCCGTTTTTCGTACGTTTTAGTCCGCTTTTTTTTAACAGTTTTGCTTCTCTAATAAAAAGCGCTTTTTCGTCCGCAATTTTATAATGTCCAAATACGCACTAAGTAGACTGTTATATTTTGATAAAAATTTTGTGTATGAGCGATATTTCAATATAGGGCTCTACCCCTTTACAAAAAATTTTTCTCGGAAAACTTTTGTTCAGTATGTGATACTCATTTTGTGTATGAGCGATATTTCAATATAGGGCTCTACCCCTTTACAAAAAATTTTTCTCGGAAAACTTTTGTTCAGTATGTGATACTCTGGCTAGTGTGAATACGAACATATAAAAACGCGGAAAAAAGAAAAAGCGCGTACTTTTTCATGGAAAAGCAAAAAAATAAACAAACGGACGAAAACGTACGAAAAACGGATACTGTGTAAACCCACCTTAACTTCTTCGTTTGAAGGTAGTTTCGCAAACTAACAAATCAAACTCACCGCAATCTTCCATGTTATAAGTCTCCGGGAATTCGTATTTCGTAGGTGTGGTCAAAAACACCATCTAGTAAATAGGTACGTGCTTGGCGGCGAATGCGGTGGAAGTTCCAATTACGTGTATCTACAAAACACTTGCATTTTTTTTTACAGAACAGGAATGAAAACATATGCTAAAATCTTCCAGTAACACAAATAATTAATTTAGTTCCTTCAATGAAGTAAAAATTCTCTGGCAACTTTCGATCAGGTAAGATTGAGCCAACGTCAAACGAATTTGGTGCATCGATACATTTGACTAAATAGCCTCGATCAAGTACCAATTTGGGAGATAGCCTAATGTACCAATTGGTCCCTTTCAAAAATCCGGCCGGAAGGTTGGGTGGTCACCCAGTAACTTCAATATTCTACACTGATAAAAAAAAAAAAAAAAAACGCAACCTGGATAAAAACTGCACGTAAACTATTATTTGCCGCTAACGTGATTGGAATTTGTTGGTACAATAAACCATTGCTCAGTTTGTTATGTTCCATTTGGGGCCGATAGAATTGGGTAGATAATGGTCTTCAACGTGAGTGGATGACTTCGCGGCATGAGAGCTGTCACCATTTGGGCAGTTCTTTAGTACCGGTACTACAGTAGTTTGTGAATACGACGTTTGCGTTTTGCTAAAAAGAAGACAGGTTCCACGTTGCGTCAGCAGAACATTGCTTCAAATGCTAGCCATAGTCTTCAACCTGACAACAGAGCAGCAATTGCCGCATTATAATACTGTAAGTTGTTTGCTTGGCTGGTTATACCTGTCCAATAAAGTTGATGGATTGTACATTCCGTCTCTTTTCAACTTCATTAGATGACGTTTGAAACAATTTTCAAGTTTCTAGTGAAGTTCTTTCCACCGTCTTTCTATCTATTAAATTTAGAAGTGTATCTAGAGAAACAAAAAAGTTGAAAAAATACACTTAAACTACAATGCTTTCTGAAGCCATAAGTGCAGAAACTTCTTTAAACTAGGCATGGTATTTTAAACCTTAGAAGTCTTAGACCACTAGAAAAATTATTGAAAATAAGCACTAACACGATTAACATTAGATGAGGAATTTTGAAGCAAGATAATAGTTTTTTGCCATAGCCATATCTTAGACTTGTGGTGTTAAAGAAAAACTAGGGCTATCCGATATTTTATATCACAACAAAATAAGCGTTTCAGGCCGATGTGCTAGAGTTTACTTGGACTTGATGCTGTTTGAACAATGAACAAGGTCAAAAATTTTAGGAACGCTTTACTTCACCAGAAATTTTTATCTAGTTTTTCATTAATTTTGACTCAAATCTAACACAAACTCAAATGCTTACTCTAAAACTATTCCCAAATAGAACCCTAACCTAAACCCTAATCTTAACCCCTAAAAAAGCAAATGAAAAAAGCGCGGATGAATATTTCTCATTCTCGTTTTATTCTCTTTAAGTTGAAAATTTTCGGTGAAATAGTCACTACCAAAATTTTAATGTACTTATTATACAAGCGGAGCTGATCCACTTGCGGCAATTTAACGCGCAACAAGGTTTGGCAAAAATTAAAAGTATATACAGTATTGCTTTAGGCAAAAAAAAAACAACAAAACAAACAAACAAGTACGACAGTAACATACATCATATAAATTCACAACACGAGTCGTTCTATTACCCTGTAACTTTGTTCAGTTGATTACTTTTTGACTTCAGCAAAGTTTAAACTTCGTCGAATCTTATCACTAGTTAAATTAAGCAAGTGGAACAGAACCATTTAACTAGGCTAGTAGCTTAGTACCAATCGAGAAAAGAAGTTGTATATACGAAGAACATTCAACATACAAATAACTCCTAATTCAGCAACAAGATGCTCCTGCTTTTTTCTCTTTAAAATTCATAAGCTGCATTACGCCACTGGTTTTCAAAACACACTATGATTAAAACATGATTGACTGTGGTGATAAAGGTTAGTGCAACGCTTACTTGATTCGACGTGGATTGCCCATATACCACAGTAAATGATGAATTTTCGGCCCCTTGCAAGTTTCTCAAATAGCAATGCATGGTAATCATTTCACCTGTTTCAGTTTCTTTATCAATGCAAATCATTGATGGAGCAATCCTTGCATCATATAAATGCTCAAAGAACCAGCGTGCTACAAGCATCAGCAGGATTCGAAATTAACGCCTGCCCGAGGCAAGCTGAAATTGCCTCGGACAAGTTATTTTTAGCTTAACTTGCCGGACGGGCAAGCTATTAAAATACAGCATTTTTAGCAGACGCAGTTTAAGTCTGCTTTTGTTGCAATAAAATAAAATGTAAGTACACAAAGCTTTAAGTTCCTTGCTTTATTTTACAATTTTAGCTAGCACTATTTGTAGTCATCACAATTAACACTTTGTTTAATCGTACGCACGTTATTAATCGCATTTAACACTTCTTTAATCGCACGCAGATTTTTCGATACTCGGTGTCGTTTAGCAACTTTATGGCACAACATGCAACGTTTTTTCAAAAAATTTTTTGATGCTTGCCGCGTTAGCCGCTGTTTCAGATACCACAATTACTACCCTGCGCTTCATGAAGAAAACTTCAAAAATTTTGCAATTTTATTGTAATGACTATTTTAAAAATCTTTTAGCGCCTATAACTTTTGCAAGATTTTTCGGCTTTCTAGCAGTTGTAGTTTCCAAAATATTCGCGATTGACAATGAGTTTGCAACAAACTGCAACGTTAATTAATGTCGTTGTAAACGTTTTAATTGAAACAATTACAATTAAGAAATCAATTTTTCGTAATGTATGATTAGAAAAAGTTGCTTATTACGTCTCATTAACATAAAATCGCGCACAAGAACTTGATTTTGATACGCGTATTATGCAAATTCAGTGTTTTTGCAAAGTACATTTTACGAACTTTTTTCCAAACATAAACAACCTCAAAACTTATTGTACCTATTTTTTTTCGGGCAAGTTGATATTTCCTCAGGCAAGTAGACATTTGATATCACTTGCCCATTCGGCAAGTTGTTGAAAAAGTTAATTTCGACCCCTGATTATGTTAGAATTGTCAGTCCATAGTCGAAACCACATTATGCATCTGCTGGCAGTGTCATTAGAGTCATACACTGCTAATGGGAATGTGTTTCTTTGAAAGCCCATTAGCTTGCAGTATCCATCTAGGGAGCGTACTCAATTTGGTCCTTTGCTCGTCAAATGACCTTTTGGGTGAGCTTTTTTTGAACCAGGTTGTCGTGATTTCAAACCTTCTGGATCTAAATTAGACATAGCAGCATTAACTAAATTTCTTGGCACATTCAATCCATATTAATTTCTAACCTTGTTATGCATTCCTCCATAACCTAAAGCTTTTGCAGTCCCATGTTTCAAATCATCTGCAACAGCTTTTTTAACATCTTCCAATTGGATTGAACAGTTAAAATATTTTATTCCAAAAAATTGCAACCGCCGAGCTAAAGATCTTAAACTCCTACTGTACTGCGAAAATTCTTTTACAATGTAACACAATATTTCATTTCTTTGCAAATTTTGCCTTAACAACCTGTGCAAGATCATACAAAGAGCTAAATCATATTTCCAGCTACTCATATTGAATCATCAGACTGTTGCTTGTGATGTCATAACAAAGTGTTCAAGAGTCTAACAAGCAAAATAGCATCCACCACAGCAGCTGCAAGTCCAGGATAGCCCAACAGGACTTCAGAATTAAATCAGATCTGAGATGCCACATCAAAAGATAACAGTACAGCATTTTCATTTGTCCACATCACGAACAAAAACTTAATTGAAATGCCTCACTAACCTTTACTCAATGAAACATATCAGTACAAACTTTGTTTGAATATCAGATGTTTTTAAACAATATTTTTAGAGTAGTTTCAAGATAACGACATCAATGTCCCTATTGTTCCGTACGGGTATAATTGAATACTTTGTCAATCACCTAAACGTGTATGGGAAAGTAAAAAATTAAATGTATTACATTTGCTTAATTCAAAATTGTGCAATTGCAAAAGTCGTTTTAGCAGCTTAATCACAGCATGCAGAATTATTGTTTATCCAGTTCAGAGTTTAATAGCACGTTTGGTAAAAATAGAATTTACATAAAGCTTGCAAGGCTTAATTGATTCTACATAATTCAGAATTAAATCTTTCATTTCTTTTAAGTCTATTTTTGTTGACTGAAACAAGCTCAGAGTTGTTGAAATGTTTGCCAAAATTCTTCAAGTTTGTTCCAATATTGAAGCTACTTTTAGTTTGGAAGGCTATATTTCACCAGAAATTTTTATCTAGTTTTTTATTAATTTTGACTCAAATCTAACACAAACTCAAATGCTTACTCTAAAACTATTCCCAAATCGAACCCAAACCCTAACCTAAATTCTAATCTTAACCCCTAAAAAAGCAAATGAAAAAAGCACGGATGAATATTTCTCATTCTCATTTTATTCTCTTTAAGTTGAAAATTTTCGGTGAAATAGTCACTACCTATTAGTTTTGCCACTTTTTTACTGCAAAAAATATACCCAGTAGCTAATCTGCCAATGAATGTGAGAATATTCGTCTTGTATATAATCTAGTAATGTAAAGTGTGAGGTAAGCTACAAAAATACACATTTTTTAATTTTTTTGGCTAAATTCAATAATTAATAAATATGGGTTGATATTTTTCAACAGTGTCTGCTGCACCAGCCCAGTTTCCAATGTCTGATCACTGCTGTACTGGTAGCGCAGGTCGTTTCATTTTGCTGCTCAATTTACCATCTCTCAAGCTGGCATCGCTGCCTAAACCCTAACTCTAATCGTAAGGTTTTAGAAAAGAAAAAGAGTTATGTAGCGAAATACCGTAGCTCTCTAGCACTATATTTGCTAAGCGTGTCCAGCGCGAATCGATACCAAAACCCTTGGTTCAGCAGGCAAGCGCGCTTGCCACTACACTATCAGGACTTTGTATTTGATGCGTCAAACTGCCGCATTTAAATCGAATTAATGGGAAAAAAGCAATACAATAGGCTGCCGGTGCTCCAGCAATTTGATGTCTAAAGCCGGACCAGTGCAGCAGACACTACCATATTTTTCGCCTGATTAGTTATAGCAACACTAATGCTAACCCTGCAGTAACTTTTAGCCTATCCCTAATTTTAACCCGAACCCAAATCCTAATTTCAACCAAATCTTTTATTTATGCTTCAATGCACGCGACATCACTCACAACTAATGCTTGTTGGTGACATTTAGAAAAAAGAGGCGAAACATTTCAAAAAAAAATACCAACCTTGACTTGACCCCTGAACTGCAACATCACCTTTAGTTTAAGCTGCTAAACTAGTGCAGTATAATAACCTAAACCAGACCAGAAACCAAACAATCCTACTTAAACCCTAACATCAACCAAAAATATACAAATGACTAATTAAGTGCCCACTCTTTGCTCATTTTATTGTCTTAACAGTTAACATAGCAGATAGTGCAAGCTTACCTGCTTACCAGTATGTAACACTACCACTTCAGACTTATCAAAAATAAAATCTCCACTACAGTCAACTGGTTAAACTCAACACAGAACCCTTATCCCCATTTTTCAGGAAAGTGACCGATGTTGCGATTGTTACGTACAAGTGATAAAGTAAACAATAATTTCCTCTCCATCAACCATATACCTGATATTCGAACAACTCCAGCAGTTATATTTACTTACATCTCAGATCTTAAGCACCTGCATGTATAAGTATATGATAACGAGTGTGATTGATTCTGGATTAGGCCTACATTGTGCATTCTTTAACCTGTAATGTTTAATTTGAGTGGTGTAACATGTGTAGCAATCATGTAAATAAAAATCGCCTTTTCAACTTCAACATCTTCTGTCAGCTTTAGGCTATGTCTTGACATCTCAGATCTGACGTTGTGTTGTTGTTTCCTTTTCCTGACTCTATGTGTCATACTGGTGTTATTACTACCGGTATGTATTTGCTATTGTTGTCGTGGTCAAGTATAAACAATGAATAAACTTAATAATTTTGGTGTTCTGTGTTTGAATGATGCTTGTCACAGCTCTATGCACTGTTTGAATCTTTCATTAAATTTCCAAAAATCAACAAAAGAGCAAACTTCATGTAGTCAGAAGTAGAGATCACATTGCTTGAACTGCATCATCTTCTTCTCCATACTGACACTGGGGTGGCTACCAAACCTACCAGTACTCATTTTTTAATTAGCGTAACAGATTCAGGGTTTGAACTAGGATTCAAGTTCGGTTTGGGACTTCTGACATTTTTAATCTTGCAGAGGCTACCCCAGACCCTAACATCAGCCGCTGCCTTTTCACTTTTCAAATTCACTTATTATTTTGTACCGGTATAACAGATTACAGTATTACAGTTGGTAAGTTTATATGAACTGTAATCTGAAACTTACTGGTACCTAGCTCTGAACTGAACCCTCAGAACAAATTCTAGGCTATCTTTCAAACTAAATATCCTATTAGACTATTTGTCTAAGCATGAAAACCTGGACCTGACTTCACAAAAAAACTTCCGAGCCTACTGCTCTGGGCTACTTAGTAATTAGTCCATAAACCAGCACTCAATAAGATCTAGGCCTACCATTTTGTAAATTGCATGAGACAAAAACACTGGAAAACTCTAGCGTACAATTAAAATACAAGCTTTTATTAGCAACAAACACACAATGCAACGTAGGTCTAGGCCTGTAATACCACTCTTTCAGCTCAGTCTTTTGTCAGTCCCTTCGTAGTTCATTTCAATTATAGCCTAGTTCATACTGCAGAGTGGTAGGCTACCCTAGGACTTCACAATTTCAAAGTTTCTCTTTAGAAACCGTTAGTCGCTGTAGCAAAATTGGCAATGCTGGGCCAAGGCTTTGTTTGTTCTATTGTTTTGGCAATGCTGGGCCACGTGTTAAAATGCATTTTAAAATCGATTTTAAATTTGATTTTAAAATCGATTTTAAATTTGATTTTAAAATCGATTTTAAATTCGATTTTGAATTCGATTTTGAATTCGATTTTGAATTCGATTTTGAATTTGATTTTGAATTTGATTTGAATTTGATTTTGAATTTGATTTTGAATTTGATTTTGAATTTGATTTTGAATTTGATTTTGAATTTGATTTTGAATTTGATTTTGAATTTGATTTTGAATTTGATTTTGAATTTGAATTCGATTTTGAATTTGATCATGAATTTGATTTTGAATTTGATTTTGAATTTGAATTTGAATTTGATTTTGAATTTGATTTTGAATTTGATTTTGAATTTGATTTGAATTTGATTTTGAATTTGATTTTGAATTTGATTTTGAATTTGATTTTGATTTTGAATTTGATTTTGAATTTGATTTTGATTTTGAATTTGATTTTGAATTTGATTTTGATTTTGAATTTGATTTTGATTTGAATTTGATTTTGATTTGAATTTGATTTTGAATTTGATTTTGAATTTGATTTTGAATTTGATTTTGAATTTGATTTTAAATTTGATTTTGAATTTGATTTTGAATTTGATTTTGAATTCGATTTTGATTTTGAATTTGATTTTGAATTTGATTTTAAATTTAGTTTGAATTTGATTTTGAATTTGAATTTGAATTTGATTTTGAATTTGATTTTGAATTTGATTTTGAATTTGATTTTGAATTTGATTTTGAATTTGAATTTGAATTTGAATTTGATTTTGAATTTGATTTGAATTTGAATTTGAATTTGATTTTGAATTTGAATTTGAATTTGAATTTGATTTTGAATTTGATTTTGAATTTGATTTTGAATTTGACTTTGAATTTGAATTTGAATTTGAATTTGATTGTGATTTTGAATTTGAATTTGAATTTGAATTTGATTTTGAATTTGATTTGAATTTGATTTTGAATTTGAATTTGAATTCAATTTTGAATTTGATTTTGAATTTGATTTTAAAAATGAATTTGAAATTAAAATCAAGTTTAAAACTTTGAAAAACATGGTTGGCGACCATGGGCCACCATAGACGTCACAAAAAAACGTAACGAATGAATGAAACGTCACAATATAAATTGCAATATGAAGTTTTTGTCAAAATTTTGCAAAACCACGATATTTTTTGAGTTGATGAAAAGCAAAATCGGATTTTTTGGTAAAAATCAATTTTTGATGGGTGTGCTAGGTGAACTCTAACCCTAGGGTGCATCCGAAGCAAGTAACAATTGAAGAATAAATTAGAACACTTTTGATTACTTAAGAAAGTGCAAAAAATAAAGCAAAATATGCAGGTTGCCGGTGATGTCTTAAGCTTCAACAATGTTTGGAGAAATCAAAACTTTTTCTATAATATCACCGATCACATTAATACAAATTATTTTCATTGTGGTGGTCATCAATCATCACATTCAAGTTGCACGTTACGTGTTCGATATTTGAAGCAGATCTGGAGTCGAGGACACAATGTTTGAGGCCAAGGACTGAAAAAAAATCCGAGGCCAAAACCAAGGACCGGCTTTTCAAGTACAGACCCTCTTGAGGCCAAGGGCAGAATTGGTCGAGACCAAAGCCAAGGACCAAGGACAAAATTTTAAAAAAAGCTATGGTCGGCAAACTTTGACTGTTTTTAAGCGCGAAAGTGTAAGACATTACAGTTTTTCATGATAATTTGAAAATGGTAGTTTCTACAAATAACGAATGTTATTTTGAAGTTTTACGCGTTAGCGGCAATTTTGGTTACGTTCCATAGCGGTATCGTGGTAGTAAAACAATTAAGACCGTTATGCGAAATGAGAGTAACTAACTTCTGAACATGGAAACGGTCAATTTTAAGACCTTAACTTCATCAGTTAAAACCCCAGTGTAAACGTCCTCTGAGTGATTATGGATCTCTCATCCCCACCGTTTTAGTACTTTTTCCAAAACAACCTTTATTGTTTGAACGACTTCTTTTTGTAGATTTTTAAAAATGTTATCATAGTTTTCAAACATTGTATAGCGACTACGATATTATTATCTAAAAGTATTGCGAAATAGAGTAAAATAATTTATGTTTTTAAAATGATTTAAGGTGCCGTATCCAGTATTTGCAAGCTCACGTCCTTGGAAAAAACGGGGTCTGGGGGCTAGGGCAAAGTTCACATGCCTCTGTTGAACAATTTTAGTGACTTTTTTTTAATAAAAAAACAATTTTTGTGATTTTGAAAGAGGTGAAACAATTAAATTTTCAAAGCAATTTTAAAAAAGAAAATACCGGTAACGTAAAAATTAAGTTGAAAAACTTTAGTTTTATCACATTTTCCCCAATCCTAATATTAATTAATCTTTTTTTACGTTTTATTACACATGATATTTTTCTATAGCTCATTAATTGCCTATCGATGAATGAGGGCACGCGTTTCTGTCGCCAAACGTCACTTTGTAAAATTTAACATAAATTATTTAATGGCAAAAATAACTTGAGAATCTTAGCAGGGCTGTATCAAGGAAAAAGGCCTTGAAGAAATTTGCAATTTGTCCGGGGTCGCCCTCCCCCTCTGAAGAGCTCACAATTGTAGAAACGTAAAAATAATAAATCATTATTTTTTTCGAAAAAGGCCCAAATTTTTCATGGGAGCTTCTCGTCATCTTAATGACGTCGTGTGAAAAATTGATTGACTGCAGCGCGCATCTTTCCAGCCAGTAGCGTAGCTAGAGGGGGCAAATGGTGCTATAGCCCCCCTCATTGGCCTGAACAGTATCCAAAATAGCATGCTTTTAGCAGTTTTAAGGTTGGTTTTTGCCCTAAAACGGGAAATCGCCCCCCCCCCCCCAAACGAAAATAGCCCCCCAAAGATCGTGAAATGAGAAGTAGAAGTGGGTGTCAGTTGACAGAAAAACGCTCTGAATTTTGGTGAAGACTTTTTTTTTGGAGATCACTCGATTTTGGCAGAAAAACGCTCTGAATTTGCCTCAATCCAATTGAAACCAAATGAAAATTCGGGTCAAGTTCGTTTACAGTTGAAGCAAACTTCAAAAAAAGTCCCCCCCCCCCTTTGCGAAATCCTGGCTACGCGACTGTTTCCAGCCATTCAAACAATTATAGTTATATTTAATTTCATGTCTCATTTTTAACTCCACATGTAGCGCTTTTTTCTGATACAGTATAGTTTATTATTTGTCGAGGACAGAGGTGGAGTCAAGGACACAACGTTCGAAGCCTAGGCCAATGATACAAAAAAATCCGAGATCAAGGCCAAGGGCTGACTTCTCGAGGCCTAGGACAGGATGCTCAAGGCCAAGGACACAAGGCGCAGGTGTTCTCCAAAACGAAAAAAAGGTCTTCGCGCGAGGAAATGCCAATTTCCAAGGTAAAGTGAAAAAAGCTCATGGCCATGGATCATTTTCAACATTTTAATGTCCTCGGCCGAGAGCAGGGCATTTTCGAGGACTTGCAGGCTTCAAGGCCAAGGATTTAACCTGCGAGGCCAAAGCCAAGGACTTCAAAATGTGTCATCGAGGACTCCGCCTCTGTTATTTGGGATTCTTAGCGGCGATTTTTAACGCAAAAATTGCTCAGCAAACGTGGCTTTTTCCCAGATCACATAACAGTGGTTAGAGTGCTGCTCTTTCTTATTTCAAAAAAAATCTTCGCGATTTTTGCTCGCATACATTCAGAACAAGGTGGCTTTCTCAAGACAAGTTTTGTTAGTTATATCACGGATACACTAACATATTCTGTGTTAATATGCTATCCCTGGTACAAGCGCGTAGCCAGAAATTCACAATGGGGGGGCTGCTTTGGGGGTCTGGGGGCGGAGCCCCCAGCCACTGGAGGTCAAATGGGGTCTGGGGGAGAAACCCCCAGCCGCTGGAGGCACGGAGGTCTGGGGGCAGAGCCCCTAGCGCTCAATAATTTTTGATTTTTTTGCAAAAATAACTTAATTTTAGGGCTATTTTAATAAAAATAATGCTTTTAAAAAGTGGTATAGAAGTTGGCAGTGCAACATGATTCAACCGGTTGCATTAACGGGCTATGTGGGAGGTGGCTAATGATAACATTGCAGTTCTCTTGTTTACATGCTGGAAAATCATAAAATCCTATTATTCAATAAAACTCAAACGGAGTAATCTATTTTGTCTATATTTTATAAAGGAAATTAATCGGGGGGAGGCTAATGAAAAGAGATCTTAGAGAAATGATTGGTAATTAATCAACACTGAATAGCCCCCCTCTCCTTTATTTCTGAGTTTATAACATATTTGTTAATAAAACCTATGTTTGGCGTTTTTGCACTAGCGATCAAAATTTATTGATTGTTTATTTTTGGGCATTTTTCAAAGTTTTTATTGATTTGTGACTTTAATTTTTGACAAATTAGCCTCTCCTGAAGATATATGTTGCAAAAGATGCTCTAAATCACTTTTTAGTCCATTCCAGCGCAAAAAACAGCCTCAAAAGACCTAAAAACGTGGTATTTTTCTTATTCTGCGTTTTGGTTGACAGGCCAATGGGGGAGGCTATAGGCCCCCCACCCCCCCGCTTCCCCCCTGGCTGCGCTACTGCCGTGGTAACTGTATTACATTTCATTATCATGCACATATACTTTTTTCCGAGTCCATACTCAGATAAGCACGGTCATGAGTTAGCATTAGCAACAGTGGCGGATCCAGAAAATTTTGGTGGGGGGGAATAATAAAAAGTTTAAGCACAAAACCTCAAAAATTCGGATGTCTTCACCGAAATTGAGACTGATTTTTCGGCCGAAATCGGAAATTCAAACGTTTTTCCGCCCAAAACCAAGTGGTCTCCTAAAAAAAAAAAAGGTCCTGTTTTTTCGGAAATTCAAACGTTTTTTCCGCCCAAAATCAGGTGGTCTCCAAAAAAAAAGGTCTTCACCGAAATTGAGACTGTTTTTTCGGCAATTCAAACGTTTTTTCCGCCCAAAATCAGGTGGTCTTAAAAAAAAAAAAAAAGGTCTTCACCGAAATTGAGACTGATTTTTCGGCCGAAATCGTTAGGTTTAGGCTGGTGGGGGGGGATGCATCCCCCATCCCCCCCCTAAATCCGCCACTGATTAGCAACTCAAAAATGTTTGCGTCATGACCCCGGATCCCTTGTTATGGCTCTTGATGGTTTTAGGGCTTTGCGGTTTGTACCACCCGCACCGGAAATATTAGCAGAAATAAGAATAACAATTCTACACTGCCTTTTGCCCCTCATTCTCTGATTAAAGCTTTCACACAATGCCATTTAAAATAAGGTTTACTATGACTTGGCAATCACAATATATGATATTTTTCAAATAAGGAAAAAAAAATGAATTGAAAAGCTAGAATGTTTGATTATTTTTTGTTTGGTTATTTTCCTTTTCCACCAATCAAAAAATAATGCTGTCCTTGAGCCCAGAACAGGACATTTTCGAGGACTTGTAGGCAGCGGTGTAGGAGGCGGGGGGTCCGGGGGGCACTGGCCCCCCCGCTTGGTTTTAAAGTGTCGAAATTTTGGGCAATTTTATATTATTTGGGCAATATTGCATTAAAATTTTGGGCAATTTCATATTTTTCGGGCAAGTTTGCGTCAAAATTTCGGGCAATTTAATATTCATCAAACCGTCTCAATTTCAGTAAAGACCTTTTTTTTTGGAGGTCACCTTAATTTGGACGGAAAAACCGGTCACTTTCCGGGCAAAATTCAATGTCATTTTTCGGGCAAAAGTTTGGTGCTCCCCCAAATCCTTTTGAGCTACTACGCCCATGCTTGTAGGCTTCAAAGCCAAGGACTTGAGCTTCGAGGCCAAGGACTTCAAAATGTGTCCTCGAGGACTCCGCCTCTGATTTAAACTTTGTTAAACAGAGTGCTACTTGGCTAAAATTGAGAGAGCGTTGAACAAAATCTCAAATGACAAGTCGCAGTGTCTTCATGGGAGTTGGGTCTAGAAGTACAAATCTATTCTATTTAATCTAGGAGCCTGCACAACAATGCTAGGGCTACAAATACAAATCTACATTAGGCCTAGTTGTTTGAGAAACAATGCTATAGGTCTACATGTTTTATGCATTTTCAAATCTAAAAGTCTCGACCATTTTCGCAACACTGTCATAAAATTATTACTGATACCTGAACACAGCAGTTTGTAACGATGTTCTGCTTGGCAGGTCATATAACTTTATTATCTCTGTACCAGTAACTATAGGCTATTTTAAAGTACTGTTTTGAAACAATGCTTCATAATTTCTGCCTGGCACGTCATATCACTTTTGGTTACCAAGTACCTGGCAATCTATACTGTGTAGACCTAGGTCTACTTTAAAGCGATGTTTCATCATGGATACTAGTATTTATTGCTAGTAATTTGCCAAAAATTTCTTTTTAAAACAAATTTAAGAACAAAATCCAACTATTGCACCCACTTAACCCAATTTAAGCTAACATAGTAAGAAAACTAACCGTTAAATCAGTGTAGCCTACCTCAGGACCTGATCCAAAGCAGTTTTTAAAAATTCGTTGAAGGGAAAGTCCCCAAGTTATTCTATTTTATGATTGGTCGATTCCGGTTGTCTGATTGTATTCATCCGCATTTTAGAAACCAACTTTCAGGTCAAATTAAAAAAATACTGCAGGAAAATAAATGGAAAACTTTTGCATGTGAGTTTGTGAGATGAAAATCAATGTATTTAAGCAAAAAATAAGTTGCCACTCAAATTTTTTTACAAGGTGAACGCTAGAATTTACAGCAAACGGCCTAATATCTCATACAGTTCTCGTAAACTTCCAAACAATTTTGGTCGTAGGCCTACGCGTTCGACATTGTTGTTAGACGTTAGAAAGCTGGTCGCAAATTTTTCTGCAATTTCAGTTGTTATTTTTTGTTTGTGAAGATTGAATAGTGAGAAGAGAGTCTATGAAAGTCTCCCTAAACCTTGTAATTATCGACGAATCCTTGCGATTCTAACGGACGAATGCGTAGGTTGTGATCCACTGGAGAAACTTCTTCGCAACGCCACGGGAGCCGATGCTCTCCTGGCGGGAGTTGAATGATAACTTGATCTGGGAACTTGGAAATGGATACGTTCGTGAGAATTAGGAGCAAAACATGATCTTGTAATATGAGCGGGAATCTGCCTCACTAAAACCCGTTGTTGTCCTTGTGGTTCTCTGATACGTCGGACATGGCTACTTGACCCTGCGACTACTCTGGGATTCGGACGCATCAGGTAGTCCGGATTTTCAGAACGGTGGTGTACAACTACTCTTTGTCTTGGTTGGTATAAGACATCTTCAAAAGGGTCTCTGGCCATAGCACTTGAAAAGAAATCAAAAGGTTCTTCTACGTAATATTGTCCCTTGTCATCTCGTAAATCGTCTTCGTCATCATTATAGTTGTTGTACGTTGCACTTTCCTGAGGATTCGGCTCTCGATTCCTTTGGGCAGCAATTTCTCTTTCGTATTTATTTTGGTTAATATCTCCCGACACGACAAAGTTTTCGCATGATATGGTTGTATTTTTAAACGTGTGGTTGTTCGAAGTTCCCTTTTTTTTATCTACACAAAATTAAAGGTCTGTTTAATGCAGTGGTCGGTAAATCATGGGCTATGGCCAAAATTGATGGGTGAAGAATTTCGTTTCAGGTACCCAGATCTCTAATCCGAGTCAGGGCCGCCTCTACGGGAGGGTACAAGACGTACGAAGCAGAGGTGGAGTCCTCGAGGACGTCCTTGGCCTCGAGGACACATTTTGAAGTCCTTGGCCTTGGCCTCGAAGGTCAAGTCCTTGGCCTTGGCCTCGAGGCCTCAAGTCCTCGAAAATTGGCTTGTTCTCGGCTCGAGGACAGCACGATTTTTTATAATGTTAAAATTTTGTGGAGCGCTTGAAAAATTTTTTGGAAAACGTTTTTTAGTGGAGATCGCTTGAAAAATTTTTGTGAAGACCTTTTTTTTTTTTTTTTGGAGATCGCCAGAAAAATTTTTGTGAAGACCTTTTTTTTTTTTTTTTGGAGAGCACTTGCGCTTTGTGTCCTTGGTCCTTGGCCTTGGCCTCGAGCATTCCTGTCCTTGGCCTCGAGAGTGTCTGTCCTCGGAAAGGCTGTCCTTGGCCTTGGCCTCGGATTTTTTTGTGTCCTTGGCCTTGGCCTCGAGCCTTGTGTCCTCGACTCCACCTCTGGTACGAAGGGGCGTAGTGGCGAACCCCTCTTAACGAATGCTAGTGCAACCTGTTTAAATCAAATAAACTATTGCGCAATGCAAAAAAATTTCTTCAAAATCACACCTAACTCAAAATTTCATTATAATTTTTGGAATAACTATTAATTAAGGCAACACACCAATAATAAATGATAAATTTAACAAAAAAAAACTGCATTTTACTTTGTTTTTCCTTTCTCATACTCACAAGGAAATATCGAGAAGGAGGAAGCAGAGTTTAGAATCTTTTTAGCCACTCCGAAATTTAGCATTACAGTATAAGCTTATCAACAATTTGCAATTTCTTTTCTGATGCTTGCGCACACCCTCAAAACGACTTCTGCAAGTCACGATTAGGCTACTCGAACTCTTCATTTTGCATTCAAAAACTTTTTACCGTACCAAAAAATGGAAAACTAACGACTTACCCGAACGTTCGGAATTTGACATCTTTCAGTTAAATTCCGCTGTAGTGTGACTAAAATATCCAGTTTTCTTCTTTTACTGTTTTAATTGCAGACAGTCAAATTCAAAGCAGTATTGCTCGTAATGATAGCAATAGCTTCTTGTAATGCGGAACTAACTTAGAAGATTTACAACCCTTATAAGAACATTAGCCACAAATATTCAATGGTTTGTTTGCACAGCTTTCAGTTGGCCTTCGTTTATTAATATTGTTTGTGATGTTGCAATGCAGGGTATCTATCATGCCAGTGAGCTAACTAATAAATGAATAAACAACTAACTACGACTCCAGCTCACCGATACGGTTACTACATTTGGAATCGTAATCAATGCAAGATAGAAACCCAGCAACATCATGTAATAGGAACTTCGCTCGAGCGCGTAGTTGGGACTCTTGTTTTTCTTCCGAATTTTGGCAGATGAATTGTAATTGTAATTACATTCTATTCGCCAACTTGCCTTGGCCAGGAGACAGCGAAGGTACTTCTCGGTATTTGGGTCAAACTGTCACCGGCCCACCTGTCTACCACACGCAGCGGAGGTTTCACGGTGTCCCTTAAATTGCTGAACGCCAAGCAGGGAAGCTGTGAATACCAATTTTTATAGTCTTTGATGTGGATTGATTTTGCTTATAACTAATAAACGGTAAAACCTAGAAAGTTGAAATTTAGACTTAGCATAGGAGTAAATAAAAGCGTCATGTGTGCCAATTTTGGGGATCCTAGATCACGTGATCGTGAATTGAGACCCAAAAAAATCATAAAAAAAGGCAATTTTTGTCTTGAAAATTTATTATTTCGCTTATAATTCCAAAACCACTTGACGTGCACAGCTGAAATTTGGACACGATGTTGATGCTTATGAATGCTTTATGAAAATCGAGTTTGGAGGCGCCTGGTCACGTGACCAAAATTTTACAGGCCGAAAATGGGCTAAAAGTTGACGAGTTTGAACCGATATACTCGGTAACTACCGATATTGATGAAAAATATTTCGCGATTTTTGAGCACACTATCAACCACCTTTCTTTTAGCTATGTTCGTTTACCCCAACGTGAAAACTACTTTCTTGTTTTGAATCTTTTTTCTTACTTTTTTTTCTTCTTTCGTTTTCTTTTGCCCCCATCTACTTTTAAGCCGCTAAACGCACTGTATTCAAAGTTTGAGGGAGTGAAGATATCTGGGAAGGCTGGTGTATGACTGATATTGGGGGTGCCAGGTTGAGGGGATCTCCCTCAATCGAGTTACCCAAAATTTTAAACTTTTAAACTGTTAGAGCTAGATGGATCAAATTTTCGGAATGGGTAGATATTAAAAACAAACTAAACCTAACAAATATTGGGGGTGCCATTATAAAGGTTTCCCACCAAAGAGGCCGTCCTAAACTTAAGCTTTTTAACTTTTTAAGGTAGATACATGAAATTTTTAAAGTAAGTAAATATAAAAAGATAAAATTTAACAAAATTTGGAAATACCAAAATGGGGTTATCCCTCAAACGGGGCTGAAAAAGTTCTACTTCTTAACCACTCACGTTAGACACATGAAATTTTCAGTGTAGGCAATCATGAAAAAGATAAAATTTGACAAAATTTGGGGGTATCAAAATAGGTAGACAAAATGTATCAAACGGGGCCGCCAAAATTTTGAACTTTTAAACCAATAGAGCTAGATGAATCAAATTTTCGGAATAGGTAGCTATCAAACATAAACTATATCTAACAACAATTGGGGGTTCCAAAATGGGGGGTTTCCTCCAAACGGGGCCCTCCAAAATTCAAACTTTTTAATCTTTTAAGCTGGACGCATAAAAATTTTTAAGGTAAGTAAATATAAAAGAAAAGATAAAATTGGAAACAATTTAGGGGTACCAAAATGAGGGTCCCCCTTAAACAAGGCCACCTAAATTCAAACTTTTAACCACACAAGTTAGACAGATAAAATTTTCAGGATTGGAAAATAAGACAAAAAGATAAAATATGACAAAATTTGGGGATACCAATATGCAGTGATGGGCACAGCGGCGCTACTAGCGCCGCTACTTTTTCTGTAGCGGTAGCGGCAACGCCGGTGCTTTTTTTCGTCACCAGCGACAAGCGGCAGCGCCGCTGTTTTTAGCCAAAAAAGCGGCAGCGCCTTAGCGCTGTTTTATAAGCAAATATTTTTCCGCTCCTGCTACTGCTAATGAACTCCTTCCAAGACTTTTTCGGTTCGCATTTTCACATGATACCATTTGGAGTCTTTACTCTCCGCTTGTTTTTACTAGGCTATTGTTACCACATTATTTTAGTTTAGTAGAACATACAAGGTTACCTTCGTGACGTTTTGTCGTTGCTCGAATATGTATAGGCAAGCTTTGTCGTACGTAGCCCTATTTTTTCTGAACCAAAATTGAACGAATAATGTGATCTAGTAGCGGGCCGATTTTAACTGATTAAACCGATTTCAATAAAGCTGATATTGAGCAGTATCTCTTTAACGAAAATGCGATAATTACAATTCGATAAATGGCTAAAAACTTGCAGATGGCAAAGATGGTTTTCCGCGATATTTTTCCAAAATTCTAGCATTTCGTAGGACAAATGAAGATGATTGGTTGGCTATCTGGTCACAGACAACAGTATTGTTCGTGCACCACAAGTAAAACTGTATAGTAACTGGCCCGGCGCCAGAGTAGTGTGCTTCGCGGGGCGCAAAAACTTTAGGAGGGACGCTTACGCAGCCAGGCCAGACGCATTGGAAATGCGGCAGCAATCTGGTCAACATTTTACTCCAAATTCTATGTTATCCTCCTTTGGTAGAGATTTTTCCCTCAAATTTGGAGAAGAAGACCAAAAAAAAATGTTTTCATCGTAAAATCTTTGGCTACTTGATCACGTTTACTCGATCTGTCTTGCTGTTTAGTAGAAAAGCGTTTGTGGTGACCTGTTTTTGGGCAGTAGTTTGCTGGTCCTCTTGTGCTAGTAGAGAAGTTTACTCTCGCTTGAGGGACACAAGCAGTGACTTGGAGGGGCACAGGCCGAAATGCCGCCCCCCCCCCCCGTGCATAGGCGTAGCCAGGATTTTTGATTGGGTGGGCCCAAACCAAAAATCACATGCAATGACGTCATTAGAAACTTTTGAAGGAGGAACTTTTTGTGGAACAAAGATATCGTAGAATGGAAGATCAGAAGCCGTGGCCTGGTTTGGCACTTAAGTTTTCTAGTGGGAGAGGGCTCAAACCAAAATTAAAAAATGAAAATATCTAAATTGGGAGACATGTGGAAGGAAACTAGTGTAACTCAAACGTATCACAGACGGGGTCTGGGGGCGAAGCCCCAGCCGTTAGGCGATTTTTTGTAAGTTTTTGGAAAAAAGCTTTTTAATGCCATTGGATCACATTTCGCATGTGCTTAGAATCATTTGAAAGAACAAGATTTTTAACATTTGAAAGCCAATTGAAAAAAATTAAATTGTTTCAATCCTCCTTTTACTTATAATTTAGTCCAAAATACGTTTATAATTTTGCATTTTGGAGTTGTAAGTATTTTAGTTGTCAAAAATAATCCTCTCGAAGATTTTCCTTAAAGATTTTTGGTTGGACATGAAAATAACCAGTTGTAGGAGTACATGTACGGTCAAAGGGCCCCAGGCACTCTCAATTTAAATTCAATAACTTGTTCAACGAGCATTTCTCATCGCTAATTTTTTTTCAAAAGTATTTTTTCGCGTAAACACTGGCAAGGTGGAGGTGAATTGTGATTTGAAAACTGTTCAATAGGTGGTTCCGCTTACCTACCATGTTATTGTCCGGGCGATATATTGCGCGGGGCCCTTAGCACTTTGAAGATTTTTGCAACATCTTTCTGCCAAACATAAGTGCAGATCAAAAATAAAGTCTTACCATCTGAACGCAGGGCCCCTGGCACTGTGCCATATGGTAAATACCGCCCTGGTTAATGCATTAAGTTTTTTAAAAGGTTAGATGAGAGCCCGAGGTAGCAAATTTTAAGATAAAAACTATTAATTTCAGCCAGGTTATACATTTTAATTGGTCGGCAAAAATTGATTTGAGGGGGCCAGGCCCCCCTGGTTGTCAATGTGATTGTTAATTACTATTGTATGCGTGTACAGTTGTACGCGAAAAATGCTAAAAGATACTGAAGCTGACGAAACAATAGACTTCTTTGTCACATTTTATCATTAGTCGCAGTGGTGCAAATCTTTGTTGAGCATCGGGGGGGATAATTTGCAATTTTACCCCAATTTTGCCCTATTTTCAACATTGTGGTGGATGAACCTCGACCAAGACTTTTTTCAGGTAAGCAAATTAAGTGAAGACTCGAAAAAAAGGTCTTCACCAGAAATGAAACACTTTTTTTTAAGTACTGACCTGCGTTCAAATGCACACCAGAGTCAAATTATTGGAGGGGATGCAGATGAAGACCATACTCAAATTGTTGGGGGGTGTACAGTCAAATTATTGGGGGATATATCCCCCCATCCCCCCTTGTTTTGGCACTACTGATTGGTCGCATTTCAATTTGGGGAGAGGGGGACCTGGCCCCCTCTCTGGCTACGCGTATGCCTTCGTGACGCTGGGCCTGAGTAGTTACATCAATGCATAGTAAAATAAATTTTGCTAAAACAGTGAACGGTAAAACTGAGAATATAATTTATAGTGCGCTGAGAATTGAACTAACAAATCGAATCAGGTAATAAGCAAGCTTCAAAGACAAATTACTAATGAAGTTATACTCGAAGAAAAAATACTTAGTGTAACGTGAATCGAATTGAGCATCATTTGCTTAACACGCGTCTACTCAATACAGCGGCGACGCGTATAGCATGTTGTCAGCGCTCTAGAATACGTCATTTACGTATCTCCTTCGACTTCGTAAACACCAGTTCTTAAACCCTCGATCTACTTTTGTGTCTAAAGGTGCGTTTAGACTGGACGCGAAGCAACGCGAAGCGAAGGTTGGCGACCTTCGCCAACCTTCGCGAGTGGTCGATTACGTTACTCGCGAAGGTTGCCAACCTTTGCAAGTGGTTGCTAATCTTCGCGGCAGGTCGCTTCATAGGCTGATTTTAATAACTTAGTTTTAAAATGTATTTAATGAGCAGAAAGCTTTGTGTACTTCATTATTGAAGCGCTATTATAGTAATCACAGGTTCTGTTTCGTCACAGTGCGTTGAAATAAAAACGAAGATTGAGTTTGTATTAGGGTGCGTTTAGACTGGACGCGAAGCGACGCGAAGCAACCAAAATTTGACGTCATCGACAGCTCGCGAAAGCTAGCGAAAGGTTGCAACCGGTTGCAACCTTTGCAAGCAGTTGCGCAACAGCGCTTGCTTGCAGGCTGTAGTAAGATAACCTACTAAATCACTGATTGGATTTTTACAATCGCAGTTTGCTAGAAAATAATGTAAATAGTATATTTGTATGGTTTAGCGCCTATTTGTCAGTCCAAAGAGTAGGTTGTTGGAAAAGTTAGATTCGCGATAGCCCTAGGCTAGCCAAGTTAATTCGGATCTAGACAGCTAAGGCTGTAAATCCTAGAGTGATTTTTCATAGCTATGCTGGATCTCAAAGCTTCATTATAATGAATGCAACAAAGCAGTAGGCCTAGCCCCTCGACATCTAGCTTTTAAAACAAAACTTTTTTTTCTGGGCAGCATAGCAGAAGCTATTGTATCAGTTCAGTGGTTCTTTTGGCTGAGCAGCTTTTGCTTTTTTGTCTTAAAGTAAACTTAAACTAACATAATGTTGTTTTTTTCAGAATATAAAATAACCCACCAACAGGCTAGTTTTGAATGTGTTGATAGTGTTTTAACCCATTGTTTGTTAACAATTGAACAATTCCTTGAATACTGGAAAACTCGCGAAAGTTTTTTCACTGTCTGCTTGACCAAGCCAACTTGGTGAATAAAACTGTATTTAGAATTGGTTTCAAGCTACACTGCTACATACAATAGAGCTAGAAAGATACAAAAAATCGAAAAATTTCTATGAACTTTTGGATTGGCCAATTAGTAGTCACTTCTTTGAATAGCTACAAACATGGAATTTTTTCTTCTGAATGTCCTCTTAAAAGTCTTCTTGATTCTGAAGGTTTGTGACAGTGATCAAGTTGAACTGGAAGCAATGGTTTTGGACTATCCCAAGTTTTATAATCATGAATATTGTGGTCTGGTGGCAGTGATTTTTCACTCCAGTTCTATGTGATGAAAATAGAAGTGTCAAATGTGTTAAATATTCATTTACTGTGTCTTTGTGTAATATATGAATTTAGTTGTTTGTGAATTTCAAAACATTTTTACTGTCTCTTAAAATTTTTACTGCTTTTACATGGTGAATAAAGTGACAAAGTAAACAATTTTAAGTCTGAAGTTCAATCATTACAATTACAGTCAGTGTATTTAGATGAACTAGAACGCCAATATATATCTAACCAGTAGAAAGTGAGTTCTATTTTTTTGCTGAAGTTACAATTATTGGTAGAGAAGTACCCGCCAAGCAAGTTCATTAATATTGTTCATTCTCATTAGTCACCACTAAACAAAAAACTTGATAAAGCATTTACAATGAAAATAATTGGACTGGGGAAGGAAGCGTCAGTTACATGAAAATGTGAGAACTAACAACACTTTTATTCAGATGCTTGAGTAACAATTTTCACATAAAAAAACCTAAATGTTTTTTTTATCAGGGGCATAACCAAAAACTTGCTTAGAGGGGGCTTGACCTTACAGCTATTAATTTGTCTATGTCTTACAAACGGTGGTTTGGAGCGAAGCACTTTGAGGTAAACGCGACCGTCGCAACGTAGCCTACTGGTACCGCAAGAAAATGCAAACTAATAAAATGCTCTCAAAAGCATTTAACTTCGCACTAAATATCGATAAGCGCTCCGCTAGCGAGTAAAACACCAAACTTAGTTTTAGAAGCTGACTTTTCCTCAAAGCAACTGCTAGTATTAAGGCGGGTTTAGATTCTCGCGTTGCGTTGCGTTGCCTTTCGCGCGCAGTTTTGAAGAAAATAAAACTTACAAAAGGGGTTTACATTCTTGCGAAAGCGTTAACGCAGAGGCTGTGACGTGTAGCGACCACGCGTGCTGATGAAATGGATTTCATAATGTTGCATTGCGACGCGTGTACGTCAGAGCAGTTCTTGGTCGTGATTGGTCAAAAAAAAAAAAGTTGATCATTCTTAAACACAGTAATTCGAGAAAATTGATATCATTTGCACACGACCTCGTGGAGAGCAGAGCAGTGAGGTAATAATGCAAATCTAAAGTTGCTGTTAGAACAGTCGATTGGTGTTTGTGGAATGTTAGTTTGCTTTTCATCGGCTCTTGAAAAGAAAAAAGGATAGTCTACACAATGATCAATAGAAGAATTAGTGACAAAACAAGACAGACTAGGCTCTTTTCTAGTATAGAAAATACATCAGGAAGGCAAAAATATTAAACATTAGCAAATCTATTAGCAGATTAGTCTAGCCTATTTAATGATATAGCCAAACCAATCGGTCTCTCTCTTGTTCCAGCTTGCACTGTTTATGGCACCAGCATTTGTAAGCCTAACAGTCTTTACTTATGTTGTTGACAACCTGTTGAAATGTTTGGGCAATATTATTGGCTGTCTTTTCCAGTTTCCAAAAGGTGATTAATTTTGTCCTAGGTCTCAATAGCCTAGTCAATAACTTAATCGTTTGTTGTAGGCTATATTGTTGGAATTAATTTGAATTAGCTTTTCTAAGTGGCTGATCTTATAATTTATTTAATTTGATTTGAAATTTAGGGCTACTACTACTAATCTACTGGTGCTGCAGCAGTGTTGACCATTACAGATTTTTCAACGAAGCTTAGCGTATCCAAATTTTGAGGTTTTGTGCTTAAAATTTTTATCATCCCTCCACCAAAATTTTCTGGATCCGCCACTGGTGAGCAACTATCAATATGAACAAGAATATCGCTTCAAACTTTTTTCACTGAATTAGCTTTGTTGGTAACCAACAACAACAAACGTAATGCAACGCGAGAATGTAAACCTCACCAGCGCAAGCGTTGACGTGTTGCGCTGCAGCGGAACGGAACGCAACTCGAGAATGTAAACACGGCCTTACTGTGCTAAATTCTTGTCCTTCGATGATAGTGTCAAATCATGCAAAAACTGCAATGTTTTTTTGCTTTCTCCAGCAAATCAACACAGCAATCCATTGCACAATAAGCAAAAAATCCACTACATTACTGATGACAAATCCAGCTTTCATTTTCACTCATAGCGTTAACATTGGGAGTCTTCATAAACAGCACTAAATGACACATACCAACAACTGTTTAAGCTTACTACAGGTATCATAACATGCTTGCCTGAAAAAGAAACATCACATCAAAAAAACAACGTAGTTTATGCTTTAAATGTACCTGTAGACTAGCCTATTGGTTTACACTCTACAAGATACCGGTTGATCTACCACTACCATAATGAGACATGGATGGTGAAAGCGTTTAAGGATTTGTTAACTGAGTAAACACCTAAAGAGAACTTTTGACATCTGCTACCAGCTTTTTGCGTTTCTGCATCAAAACCCAGACCTGTCATCGTCAAGACAGATTATGACAAGTTTTCAGTTGAAGGATCTAAACATATCATTGATAGCTAGTAAATAGTCTAAGTAGGCTACTATGGTACTACTACGTTTTTGAAGAAAAGACTAGTCTTTTCATTACCAAATTCGATCTACTGTACTTCGTTTTTCACTTATACTTTACAAACTTTTTTCTCAAGATTGTTTTGTAACCTGAGCTATTAGTCTAGACTCTTCTTCACGGTTATTGCGTAATAACACAATATACACTCATTTTCGTTTTACCGGTAATTCCAGCGCTCTATGACGAAACAGAACCTGTGATTACTATAATAGCTCTTCAATAATAAAGTACACAAAGCTTTCCGCTCATTGAATACATTTTAAAAGTAAGTTATTGAAATTAGCCTATGAAGCGACCAGTCGCGAAGATTAGCAATCTCTCGCGAAGGTTGGCAACCTTCGCGAGTGACGTAATCGACCACTCGCGAAGGTCGCCAACCTTCGCTTCGCGTTGCTTCGCGTCCAGTCTAAACGCACCCTTATTGTTATCACGCAATAACCGTGATGAAGAATCTAGACCAGGGTTTCTCAACCAGGGCCTACGAGAGGGGGGTTCAGGGGGTACATCGTACCTGGGCCCGCGCCTAGGGGGGCCCAGGCTCAAGGGGCCCGGAAGAGGTCAGGTTTCCGCGTTAAGTTTTGGTATTGCACCATAACACTGCAATCAAACTTGCCTACAGCAAAAATATCAGTCAGCCTATTCAGCAGAGGTGGAGTCGAGGACACAAGGCTCGAGGCCAAGGCCAAGGACACAAAAAAATCCGAGGCCAAGGACAGCCTTTCCGAGGACATACCCTCTCGAGGCCAAGGACAGGAATGCTCGAGGCCAAGGACCAAGGACACAGCCGCAAATGTTCTCCAAAAAAAAAGATCTTCAAAAAAGTTTTTCAGGCAATCTCCAATTCATGGGCGTACCCAGAATCTTTGATTGGGGAGGCCTAAACCACAAATAACATGCAATGACGTCATCAAAATTTTTTCAAATAGGAAGTTTTTGAGGGACAAAGATATCGCAGGATGAAAGATCTGAAATCGTTGCCTAATGGCACGTAACCAGGGCTTTGCAAAAGGAGAGGGCTTAAACTAATAGTTGAAAGGTGTAAATATCTAACTTTGGAAACGTGTTGAGAAAGCTAGTGTAACTTAAAGATATCACAGAGGGTGGTCTGGAGGCGAAGCCCCCAGCCGCTGGGCGATTTTTTGTAATTTTTTAGTAAAAAAAGCTATTTTAATGCCGTTGGATCACATTTCGCAAGTGTTCAGAGCCATTTAAAATCACTAAATTTTTGACATTTAAAAGCCAATTGAAAAAATTAAATTGTTTAATCCTCCTTTTCTTTGCAATTTAAGTCCAAAACACGTTTAACATTTGCATTTTGGAGTTAAATTTAATTGTAAGTAATTTGATCCAGGTAGGAGGAAGTAAGATGCATTGTCGCTTGCAACATTTTAGTTGTAAATAATAATCCACTCGAAGATTTTTTTATAGATTTTTGTTTTGTCATGAAAATAACCAGTTATAAGAGTACATGTTTGGCCAGGAGGCCCAGGGGCCTTCTCAACTGATGTTCAATGATTTGTTCAATCAGCATTTTCCAGGGCTAATTTTTTTAAAAGTATTTTGTGGGTAAACACCAGCGAGATGGAGGTGAATTACTGAATTGTTATTGAAAAATGGTACAATAGATGGTTACGCCCATAGTTGGGCACAAGTCCGTTAATCGTTAATCCGTTAAATAACGAAGCTAACTTTTTCATTAACTCGTTAATCCGTTAAAAAGTTTTTTCATGTTAACGGACTAAATTAACTTCCGTTAAGTTCTGTTAACGGACTAAATTAACTTCCGTTAAGTTCTGTTAACTTCCGTTAAGGCTTTTATCGTTAAAATTTTGCACCATTTATTTATCGCACCGGTACAAACCAGTTTGCACTGGTAACACATGTTGCGTTTTAGCACGAGTTTTATACAAGAGAGCGAAGAAAAGAGCTCATTTTTGTGGCAAATAATAAGCTGCAGCCTCATAAGTCTAATTATCGCTGTTCACAGTTTCCAAAGATTTTCCGATCGCAGCTTCGTTAGTGCATTTGAACTTATTTTTATCTTGAAATTAGATTAGGCTGTAAAATATAACTTCCTAAACACAAAAAGACCACCATAGCAATAAATTTTTCCTTGCAATCAGCTCAACAGCGTCAATACGTGTTCTAGAAGTGAGTGAATAAAAAGAAATGTAAATCACACGCAAAATATTAACGAATTAACGGACTTTATTAACTTCCGTTAATTAAAGCTGAAACTAACGGAGTAACGTTAACGAAGGTGTGAAGTTTGTTGACGGACTAGTGGTTAACGAAGCTAACGTTTTGCATTAACTTGCCCACCTATGGTTACGCCTACTAACCATGTTATTGACGGGCCGGATTTACATCGCGCTGGGCCCCTGGCACTTTGTAGATTTTCGCAACATTTTTCTGCCAAATTTAGGTGAAGACCAAAAAAGCCTTATAATTTCGGCGCGGGGCCCCTAGCTGGTACTGCGCCATATTATGGTAAATCCGGCCCTGATTAATGCTTTACGATTATAAAAAGGCTAGATGTGGGTCCGAGAGAGCAACTTGTAGGACGAAACCTCTCCATTTCTTTCGAATTATACGTTTAAATTGGCTGGCAAAAATATTATTGAATTGAGGGAAACCCGGGGCCTATGGTCTTTAATATTGTTGTTAGATTACTGTTGTAAAAGAAAAATGCTAAAAAGAAACTGAAACTGAAGAAACAATAGCCGTTTTTGGTGAAATTTCATTTGGGGGGGGCAGGCCCCCTGGGCCCCCCCTTGGCTACGCCTATGCTCCAAGTGAGGAAAGCAAAAAAGATGTTCGCAAATTTTCCGCGAGGTTTCTGGCGTTTTCCAACGAAATTTTAACTGTTCAAAAAATAGTGCTGTCCTCGAGCCTAGGACAGGGCAATTTTTGAGGACTTAAGGCTTCGAGGCTAAGGCCAAGGCCAAAGAGTTGACCTTCGAGGCCAAGGCTGAGGACTTCAAAATGTGTCCTCGAGGATGTCCTCGAGGCCAAGGACGTCCTCGAGGACTCCACCTCTGCTATTCAGTACTGTTAATTGGTCGCTATTTTTGCTACACAGCCTTTAGGGCATCCAATAGTGGCCGATTTGATTAAAAAAGAGGAAAATGTATCAAAAGCCATACACTTGCACCGAAATTAACGTTTTGTAACATTTCTCTGACTTGAGAGCCCTAATTCTATGGTATAACAATGTACGAGGGCCCACATTTCCAGAGATCCAAAAGCATTTCAACCTCAGAGAACGGAGTCAAAGTTGACATACTATACTACTACATCATTAAGTAACTCGCTCTATCTGTATGAGTCAGTTCAGTAGGTATTTGGGTTTGTGAAGTCTATGATTGCAGATGACTTCTTAAAACTTTTATCAATAAAATATCTAGATTTTCAGTATTAAAGTCATTATATTGTATAATATTGTGTCAATGTCATCATCCCCCACTTTACATACTTTCTTTCATGTACTGTATGTCCATAGGTGGGCACGTTAATGCAAAACGTTAGCTTCGTTAACCACTAGTCCGTTAACAAACTTCATACCTCCGTTAACGTTAATCCGTTAGTTTCAGCTTTAATTAACGGAAGTTAATAAAGTCCGTTAATTCGTTAATATTTTGCGTGTAATTTACGTTTCTTTTTATTCTCTCGCTTCTGAAACACGTATTGACGCTGTTGAGCTGACTGTAAGGAAATATTTATTGCTGTGGTGGTCTTTTTTGTGTTTTGGAAGTTACATTTTACAGCCTAATCTAATTTCAAGATAAAAATAAGTTCAAATGCACTAACGAAGCTGCGATCGGAAAATCTTTGGAAATTGTGAACAGCGATAATTAGACTTATGAGGCTGCAGCTTATCATTTGCCACAAAAATGAGCTCTTTTCTTCGCTCTCTTGCATAAAACTCGTGCTAATACGCATCAAGTGTTACCAGTGCAAACTGGTTTGTACCGGTGCGATAAATAAATGGTGCAAGATTTTAACGATAAAAACCTTAACGGAAGTTAACAGAACTTAACGGAAGTTAATTTAGTCCGTTAACATGAAAAAACTTTTTAACGGATTAACGAGTTAATGAAAAAGTTAGCTTCGTTATCAACGAATTAACGATTAACGGACTTGTGCCCACCTATGAACGCAGGTATAATCAATGGTCATATTGACAAACCTTTTGAATTAGAAATTTGTTTCGACAGTGGCCAGTTTGCTGGTGGTGCCAAAAATCCACAAGATGAATGTGCAGTAGTAATTTACCCGCCAAAAACTGGCAAAAGGTTTGTCAATATGACTAAGTTACTTGCTGAATTTTGGAAAAAATTTAGAGTAACACCGCCAACTGCTTAGAAATTTATGTCAGTTCTTGAATAAAAAATAGGCTAATCATTTTGACGAATCATTTGCATAATACCCAAACTTTGGAAAATCAAAAATGCTTACTTGTATTATGTATACATCATCAAATATCACAAGATTATCCAGGATACAGAATTTTTTTCCAGGATTTCAAAGCGGGGAGTAATATTAATTTCAAAAAATCTTTAAAATTTCTTGAGTGGCAACGCATCTTGAGTGGCAACGCATGTGGTACTCTAACGTATGCATTCCAAAAATACGATTAACGAAGCTAAAAGCAAAAAACTAAAAAGACAAAACTAAGATTGAAAATGTTGGTGGGTCTTCAGCCTACTTATTTACCAGACGTGCTGGGCATGTCACCAAAGTTGTCTTGTGCAATCCCTGGCCACTTCAAAAAGTTTAAGTTTCTCTTCAGAAAAACAAGTCGTTGGAAGTTTCTTGACGTTAAGCTAGCTCGTTTTGATGTAAAAATAGCAGCACACACGGAAAACAATCCTTCCACAGCAGCGAACTTGGTATTGGGGTGTTGTACTTTATAAATATATACATCCACCCAAATCTATCGATACATAGAACCGTAAAAACGTATTTTTTTGGAAATTAGAAGAAAACGATCCCAGCGATGTTGTTGCTTTGCGGATTTGCGGTAGATTTCGATTTGTTTATCGTAAATGTTTGCGGTCATACATTGGTTCGCAAATCCGCAAATCAAAATCTCGAATCCGCAATTTGAGGCTTTGCGCACCGATTTGCGGAAGTGCCCAGGACTGCTTAAAAGTAATTATTTGCCAAGCCATCTTAAAATCTTATTTTTTTTAGTAAGGCACTTACAAAAATAAGATTTTAAGATAACTTGGCAAAAACATGCATAATTTCATTAGCAAAGTGTTACCTTAACTCCATTTTACACGGAGGAAGAAAAATGCCCTCTGTCATAATTTTTTGTGGTTCTCCTTTCAAATACAAGATTTTTACTTCTCGTTAACAAATGACTTTGAGTCAAATTCATTTGCAAATAACCCATGAAAATTTAAAATTGCAGTGGTAAGGTAAAGGGATGTTAACCAATTTTGAGGTCTACCAAGTTAAGATTTTTTGCCAGTTTTTCAGCTGCTTTTCACAAGAATTGCGTTGATAGTCGGTTGTGGTTGCATACTGTAGTATCAATGGCTCTCAATATGCGCGCATTTTATAGTCATTTTAGTTAGTTTATATTTTACTGTATGTCAGACCATCCTTTTTATTAGTAGACTGGAAACTGACAGTTATGTCTTTTTTTCTTCACGGTTTATTTTTCCAGAATATGGCCGATTCGTCCAATCAGCGTGACTTTTTTCTTCTTGGTTCACTCGCGCTAAGAATATGTCCAATCAAATCAGTCGAATACGCGTAACCGCAAAAAGCTTCGCAACAAGCGCAAACTTTTTTTTCTTCAATGCTCTTCACTTTTTCTCCGCGCGGTTGTTTCTAGTCTACTAAATAAAGTGTCTATGGTCAGACCAAAAAAAGTGGTAATCCTGTACTCAACTCAGTTAACTTCAATAATAAAATTAACTAAAATTCGAGATACGGTTTACCTGCAACCAATCCGTAACTACATGCTGCAATTTCAGAACTGCTGCAACTATTGGATATAGCAAGGGACTGCCCAATTTGTTGAAAAAGTTTAGCGAAACCTTGGGTTTTTTAGCAGAGCAGCAATTTTCAGGCTCGATTATGCAAAGCAGTGGAGAGACCAACAGAGAATAAGAAACACGAAGCACAACTCAAAATAGCTCGATTCCAAGCTAAGTTACACAAACAAACTGCGTTTTTTGTTTTTTTATCGCGTTGCATTGTATTACAACAAGCTGTTACGGCACGATGAACTGGTAACTAACACACTCTGTAAAATCATGGTAACTGATTAGGTCAATTCACGCAGAAGGCGTAAGCTGCTTCGCTCCCCTCAGGGAACGGACCTACCGGTGTACAATGCAAAACTTTTTACTGCTTGATTTGATCAGAACGTTAAAGATTTTTGCTTAAAACTCATCCCTCAAAGTCAAATTTATCTTAATTTGTTTTGATTTCCTGCATTATCATGCCGAAATAACAACTTTCGCTCAAAAATTGCCTGACTCATTCTATTACGCGTTCCAGTGGTTCCGACTCTAAATGTTCTCAATTACTGCGTTTCTATGTTTCACCTATGTAATCAAATCATTATCTGATGTCGCTGCTTTACTTTCTGTACGAAAGTTCGTTACGGTCAAGAAGCGGAGAGAAAAAAAATCAATTTTTGCCGAAAACAAAATCAAGTTTAAATTATATCTACGACTATTTCATAAAAAGATGGTTATCAAAAAAGAACAAAAATCGTGGATTGATTAATTTCATTGAACCTTGACATATTACACACGTTTCATAACATTTTTGTGCGTGCATTTTTTGGCACCGTTTTTCGCTTTTGTAAAAATAATCAAAACAAAAAAGAATAACCAGAATCAGCTGAACCAATGGCAGAAGTACTGTACTTATTTTTTTGACCCGACTGCATATTCAGTTTTGATTTCCGCGGTTACGCAGAGGCAGTAGCGTAGCCAGGAGGGTGCGGGGGGGGGGCTTAGCCCCCCCCCATTGGCATGTCGGCCAAAATGCAGAATGAGAAAAACACTATGTTTTTAACACTTTTGAGACTGTTTATGCACTGGAGTGGACTAAATAGTGATTTAAAACAGTTTTTGAAACATATATGCAAAGGGGGGGGGGCTAATTTTCAAAAATAGAACCAACAAATAAATAAAAAATTTGAAAAATGGTCAAAAATAAGCAATCAAATTTGATCACAAGAGTAAAACTGCTAAACATAGGAGTCATCAACAAACGTACTATAAACTAAGGAATAGGGGAGGGCTATTCCCTACTAGTTAATTATCAATAATTTCTCTCAAATCTCTTTTCATTAGCCCCCCCCCAATTATTTTTGTCTATAAACTGTATACAGAATAGATTACTCCGTGTGAGTTTTTATTGAACTATTACATTTTATAATTTACCAGCATCTAAATAAGAGAACTAAAATTTTACCATTCGCCACCTCCCAAATAGCCACTTTATGCAACCAGTTTAATCATGTTTGCACTGCCAATTTCTAAGCCCCGTTTTAAAAGCATTATATTTTTATCAAAATAGCCCTAAAATTGAGTTATTTTTGCAAACAACGCAAATTTTTCGAGCGCTGAAGGCTCCGCCCCCAGACCCCCGTGCCTCCGGCGGTTGGGGCTCCGCCCCAGACCCCCAAAACAGCCCCCATTGTGAATTGCTGGCTACGCGCCTGCGCAGAGGGGAGCCTTAGTATTAAGGATAGCCTACGGCTGTCCTTAAAACAAGGGCCCAGCGATTTTTCACTTGTTTTGTCAAGCATCGCAAGTGAAAAATCGTTTATTCCCTAGAAACCCTCTGCCATTTTACAGGCCATTAGGATTCGTTCAGTTTGGCCATTCCTCTCAATTACTAATTGCAAAAATAACTCCAATACATAAAAAAGGAAGTTTTCACAAGGCAACAAACTATCGTCCTATATCGGTTTTGTCCCCCTTTTCTAAAATTTTTGAAAAAATCATTCACAAACGACTTGAAAATTATTTTACATCTTGCAATACTCTATCAAAAAAACAATTTGGGTTTAGAACAAAACATTCTACGAATCATTTAATATTAGATGTAATTAACAAACTGAAAAATGTGCGTGACAACAAAGGATTTTCGTGCTTAATCCTGATAAATTTATCCAAAAGAATTTGATTCTGTAAATCATGATATTCTGATCATCAAATTAGAAAAGTATGGTATAAGAGGAAACTCCTTAAAATTAATTAAAAATTATTTGACTGATCGAAAACAACTTCTTTCAATCAATAACACACCATCTAAGTCACAAAATATCTCCTGTGGTGTTCCACAAGGTTTAGTTCTGGAATCATTATTATTTTCCATTTACATTAATGATTTGCTAAAAGCTTCTAATTCTGAAACTCGACTTTTAGCAGATGATACAGCTTTGTTCCTAACTGACACTAACTTAAAATCTCTCAACTACAAAGTAAACATGGAACTAAGCAGGATTAGCCTTTGGTTAAATGCCAATAAACTAACACTTAATCACTCAAAAACAACATACTTATTGATAAAGCCCAAATCCAAATCACTAGACATAAGTGATTTTAATGTATCAATAGGAGGAATTGCTATTGAAAAATGCTGAACAGCAAAATATCTTGGAGTAATTTTACATGAAAATCTCAATTGGAAAGCTCATGTAAAATAACTACAGAAAAAGTTATTTTCTGCAGTTGGAATAATTGCTGAATTACGCCATTACTTAAATCCATAGGTGGGCACAAGTCCGTTAATCGTAAATTCGTTAATAACGAAGCTAACTTTTTTTTGAACTCGTTAATCCGTTAAAAAGTTTTTTCATGTTAACGGACTAAATTAACTTCCGTTAAGGTCTGTTAACGGACTGAATTAACTTCCGTTAAGTTCTGTTTACTTCCATTTAGGTTTTTATCGTTAATATCTTGCACCATTCATTTATCGTACTGGTACAAACCAGTTTGCACTGGTAGCACTTGTTGTATATTAGAACGAGTTTTATAGAAGAAAACGAAGAAAGGAGCTTTTTGAGTGATCAAATAAGAAGCTGCAGCCTCAGAGGTCTATTGTTATCGCTGTTCGCAATTTCCAAAAATTTTCCGATCGCAGCTTCGTTAGTGCATCGGAACTTATTTCTACCTTGAAATCAGATTAGACTTTAAAATGTAACTTCCAAAACACAAAAAGACCACCGCAGCAATAAATATTTCCTTACAATCTGCTCAACAGCGTCAATACGTGTTCTAGAAGCGAGTGAATAAAACGAAATGTAAATTACACGCAAAATGTTAACGAATTAACGGACTTCATTAACTTCCGTTAATTAAAGCTGAAAATAACGGATTAACGTTAACGGAGGTGTGAAGTTTGTTAACGGACTAGTGGTTAACGAAGCTAACGTTTCGCATTAACTTGCCCACCTATGCTTAAATCACAAAAACCTTTTAATTATGTACTATGCATTCTTTTATTCACCTATACTATACGGTATACTTGGTTGGGGCTCTGCTACTAAAACCACATTAACGCCTATTCAAATACTTCAAAATAAAGTAGGCCTACTAAGAATAATGAACAAATCCACGTGGAATGACCGCATTAACAATAACTTATTGTATCAAAAGTACAGTGTTTTAAAAATTACCGAATAGACCCAGTTTGAATTAGGAAAATTTATGTATCTATATCATGTTTATGAATTTATGCTCTTGAACCAAAAATATTCACGACCTATTTTTTACCACGTCATCAAGCTCATGGTTATAACACAAGAAGTGCTTTAAATAAAAATTACTTCGTAGATAATGTTAGAACTAATGATGGTAAACCTTCCATTCGATTTAACGGAGTTCAACTCTGGAATCAAATTTCCTTATCATGCAAATCATACTCTTTTTATCGCTTTAAAAAAGAATATAAAATATTATTATTGGAAAAATACAAGTAATTCCAAACTGCACACCCTAAACATTGTTTTCTTGCGTAGTAGATTGCAACCCGACAACGTACTTGGTTTTCTAGAGACTGAGTCTTTCATTGTTCATTTGCTGTACATGCAGAGACAGACTGCCCTGTATGCACTCAAAAATGTCAAAATCATAATAAACGAAACCTCGTTCATCCTAACAGTAGTCATATTTACATTATGGTATTATGAAGGATATGTTGATTTAAAAGTTTGAAATGTGAATATCTGATGTTGTATGCTTGCCGAATAGGAAAGTGGACATGTTTTTAGAGCAAACATAACGTCTCCCAGAGTCATAAAAGCGCATATGTGCTTGTGATGTTTATATAATCCGTATATATGTACATAGAATTTTTACTGCTTGAACGAACCTATGTTTCTTTTTCAGCAGATTGCTATGTGCTATTTGCAATTTATTGATACCTTGACTCTGACTTTGATGCTTTGACTTTGAAAAATATTGGTAGGTTGATAAACACTATATCATTCCAAAATTATACTTCATATATTCCTGTGAACATCAAATTCCTTTCTAGTAATTTTAATTTAACTAGCTTGCAAATTGATGAAACAGTCTTAAATCCTGACTAGCGCAGAACTACGTGGTTGAATTGCAGTCTTTTAATCAGTGGCGTAGGAGAATGCGTTGCTGCCCCTGGCTTTCATTAAAAATGTCGCCCTAGGCAGTTCTTAAATTGTAGGGGGTACGCGTGCCCCCTTCGAGATTTCAGCGTCCCCTCTAATGAGATTTCAGCGCTCTCCATTAAGAGGAAGTGTCTGGACAATTAGACAAAAAAATGGCTATCAGCACCAATAAAGCCCAAATTCCGGCCGAATTTGGTACCAAATTGCGGTGAAGACCTTTTTTGGGGGGTCTTCAGTCGAATCTTGGGACAAAACCCCTTCAAATTTCGATGAAGCCCTTTTTTTTTGTTTTATTTAGTTTTCAGTCGAATTCTGGGACAACATTTGAACTCGAAGCAAAATTTTCACTAAATTTCAGCCACAATCTGCATGCGTTTGGTCAAGGCAGCGAAAGCGTCCCCCCATGCAAAATTTACAGTTTAAGTACAGGCCCTAAGTAGACTGTAGCAAATTTTAAAATAGTTTCACATTTAAGTGATCATTTCAATAAAATAATTACAAAAAATGTGCCGGGTCTTCGAAGTTCTATATTGCTTAAGAAAACGTCAAATTAAAAGGCGAAGTAGTGAACTAATGTATTAGGCAAATAAAAAATCAATAGCCGCCTCAAAATTGAACATTTCGAGCTTTCGCGGAAGTAAAATCAGCGACGATATCCTCACAATCAAGTCTTTGAACATAGTCTCTTTCTATAAAAAGAATCGATAGAGCCGATTGCCGATCATCATTCATGGTCGAACGTAAATACGACTTTATCATTTTGAGTTTTGAGAAACTCTTCTCGCAGCTCAGAATTGAAACACCAACGGCAAAATAAAGCTTCAGACACAAGCATAAATATGGTTTCGAATCAAGTAAGCATGATTTTGCTAACCACTGTAAAACATCAAACTCTGTTGCATTACGATCAAACGAGGTTTCATTGCCTTGCACCAGCCTCTTAAATTCGTCAATTTCCACAGCTAACTCAGTGTTTTCCCCATCGCTAGAACAATAAAATTCATCAACATCTCAGCTTTACTGCATCAGAAATCTGACTACAGAAACTAGTGTGGGACTGCGGACAGTGGCGTAGCAGCCACTTGGCGGTTCTGGCTCTGCGCCAGGGGCGGCAGACTGCAAGGAGGCGGCGAAATGAGGCTTCGCAGGGCACACAGCAAGCAAAAAAAAAAAGTAAAACAAGAAAATGATTTACAAAGAAGCAGCTAGCACACATTAAGAAACAAACTTTGAGTTGCTTTTTGTTTGGTGTTGGATACAGGCAGCATTTAAACTGTAAGATGTTGCAAGGTTAGACTCTTGCACAGTCGCGTCAAGACGCAATCGGAGTGCAGCAGCAATCCGAGAGGAGACCAAAAAAGAAAAAAAAATGATAAAAGGTCTTAGTACGGAATTTCACGAATTTGCGACCAAAATCAAGTGTAGACCAAAAAAAAAAGTTTTCGCCACAAATTGGTACTGACTTCAGCTGGAGTTTTGTAATGATTGCCATTACTCACCACTTTTTCGTTTAAATGTCCAGAAATCTTTCTTTTGGTGTGGAAGTTGCTAAATGTCGATGGAGGGACACTCAAATCTCGATGTGGTTTCGCTGAACCTCGATCGGGGGACGCTAAGTCTCGACGGGGAGACGAGTCCCCTCTACAATTTAAGTACTGGATACAGGCTTGGCACCACGAGGCCATTTTGGGTCCTTGTGCCCCCGAATTACTGCTTATGCCTCCCAAGCGAGATATACGACCCCCAAAACAAAGTAACAGGCCTAGTGCCCCCCAAGCTCGAGTAAAGTTTTGTTCTAGGACGAAAACCCGAGTGAATGTCATGACAAAAACCTAGATTTCAAGACAAAGATCTTTTTTTTTAGCCTTCTCCCCTGTGTCTGTAAGCAAAGACCGAGATCCGCACCACTGGATCCCGGCGTGCTCCCCCAGGCGAAGATCTCGCCCCCCGAGGCCCCGAAAGGAAACAACATGCCCGGATACACGCGGCGTAATTTGGGCGTAATCTCTGTCTCAGCGGTCAGCACTCTACAGCAGTTTCTTTAGTCAGATCTCGGGTGCAGTAAATCTGAGATATTTTTATCAATGGGGGAAAGCACTGAGGCAGACGTAGTGTCGAGAGTTGCTGGCACTAAAGATTGAGTTTAGTTAGGGCAAGATCGGTTTTCTGTGCCAGATTCATGATTTTAGCCAGGCGTTTATTTAGGATTTGAACCTCGAGGTGGAATACCGGCGTGTCCGCCTGGGAAAAGACTCTTCCGCTTTAGAAGGTGTGATTCATAGTTAATGCCGCTAGTCTGACTAGTGGTTTTTATTTGTTAAGATTGCTTGAAAGTGAAACTATTTCAAAATTTGCTACAGTCTACTTTGGGCGGCATTTTCAACGAAAGCCATGGGCGGCAACGTATGCTGCTACGCCACTGACTGCGGAGACAGAGAAAATGAATCGTTGGTTAAAGCAGCAGATTTATGACGTAATAAATGATAATATGATTTGAACAACAGACGGAGTACAGCACCAAGGATGGCAGCACGGTACGGTACGTAGGTACGGCACGGTACGTCTCAATTTTTGCTAAGAAGTACGGTACGCTGGTACGGTACGCCTTTTTTGTAATGGTACGGGAACGGTACGTTGGTGCGGTACGCTTGTTTTGTAAAGGTACGGGTACGGTACGTTGGTACGCTCTTATTTGAATTAAAAAGTCCAGGCTTTTCGCACATTGTACCGGCTTTTGTTTACAGAGACAAAAAGCAGGTGAAACCGACGCTACATGTTTGAATTGAGATCGCTGATTTATAGGCTAGTAAATTCAACGACAGTTCAAGTTGCGAGTAGTTAAAAGCAAGGATGGCAGTACGGTACGGTATGCCTCAATTTTTGCTTAAAAGTACGGTACGCTGACACGGTACGCCTTTTTTGTAATGGTACGGTACGTTGGTACGGTACGCTTCAAAAATTGAACTGAAGTACGGTACGCTGGTACGGTACGGTACGAGGCGCGAGGTACGTAGTACACAAATTCTGAACGTTCCGTACCGTACTGCCATCCTTGTAAAGAACTACTATCCCACACCAAACAAAAAGCAACTCAAACTTTTAAGTTTTTTAGTGTGTACTGCCTGCCTCTTTGTAAATCATTTTCTTGTTTTACGTTTTATTTAATTTTTGTTTGCTGTGTGCACTGCGAAGCCTCATTTTGCCGCCCCCTTGCAGCCTGCCGCCCCTGGCGCAGAGCCAGAACCGCCAAGTGGCTGCTACGCCACTGCTTCTATTGGTAGCGTATTAAAAGAAAGTGGATGCAGTTGACACGGTGAGGCTTTCACTCTTTCACTGCATCCACAGTGTGCATTTATTATTGCATATGGTATCACCTACTTTGCCTTAATTGCTTTTTTGAGAATGAAGAGTGTGCCATTTTATGATTCTACTGGCATACTGACAAATAAAACTATTTGACTTGACTACGTAGGCCGAGAGGTTTGTCCAACTGGGGAATACCCTTAGGTAGATATGCGGAGGGCTGCTGAGGAGAGCTTATAGTTCGAAATAGCATATTTTTATTACTCAAGTTTGGTTACAGGAATTAAAGGGACAGGGAACTCAAAATCAATGTTTTTTGAGTTTTGAATCGTGTTAATAGTACTTGCAACACCTTATAGAGATGATCCGGTGATATTTTTATAACTTTTTTCAAAACTGAGCTTTTTTTGGTTTCTTCTCAAGTAGCTGTAAACATAGTAACAATTTTCAATCGAGGTATCTATGACGTCATAATGACCTGTGACGCATGGTTCATTCATAATTATCCAGTGGACTAATCGCGTACGCGTAATAACGTTGCACCATTTCGGTCTGTTTTGAAGAAAAAAAGCACCGTCTTGCTGGAAAAGCAAGCGTGCTTTTTTTGCTAATTCAATAGAACGGGTCTAGTGCAGTATTGCTTAGTGTACGAATGGAAAAGCTGAATGCAAACAATCGCTGATTTCGAGAGAACCTGCATTTTACGCGCTTGCAGAAAGTGCTCAATGTATAAAAACAGAGCTAAAATAAAACGTAAAACCAGATCTAAAGCTTTTAGATCTGGTTTTACGTTTTATTTTAGCTCTGTTTTTATACATTGAATCTGCATTTTATGTTGTCAGCGAAAATCTATTTTGTTTTGCAATCTATGCAATTACAGTAGAATTTAAAAGGGGTTTAATTATTATCTATTGATCATTCGGAGTCAACCTATGTAAGTGCAGCAGCACATTTAAAAAAAGATTTTCTGTCGGTCGTTGTGAGGTAGCTTAATTCCAAATAAAATGCAGTACAAAGCAGATATTATATGCATTATCTTCGTCGGGATGATTCGATTTGCTCCACATTTTTGCAGCGTTTCACAATCAGCATATGCCTGGGTTCACACTGGAACTTTTTTTGGTTACACACTATCGAAGTGAGGGGCATGGCCACCTTCCCCCACCTGGCTACGCCCCTGCGATTGCATTACCTATTCTGATTGATTGATTGGTTCCATCTTTATCCTTCTTTCACGGGAAAGCGACAATGGTGCTATACGTTGGATGAATCCTCACCCGCTTAGGAGTTACCGGTGTTTTGTCGAACGTTTTATTGCTTCTTCCCATTTCCACCAAGCAGAGATAAGCGTCGTGAAGCGTTTTATCTAAGGACGAAACAATGCCACGACGGCGCGAGTTGAACTGCAGACCTTTCGATCATGACCACCGTAAAAACGGCGCTCGACCACACTGCCGACCATGTTAGTCGTAGCAAATACATTCATGCCTTCTGTTATGCATTATGCGCATTATCTACAACAAAAATCGGCAAGATGGCCGAGCGGTAACGAGCTCGACTCTGGTACGGTAGGTCTAGGTTCAAATCCTGGATCGGTCAAATTGGAGAGTTGCCAACGGCTCGCCACTGCTGCAACTTTTCTTCGAAAGGAGCTGTGTTGTCCAGGCGCAATGTCGCGGCAATGGGCCCCGCAAACTCGTTTTACGCTTCGGCGTAATACAGCGCGTGTAATGAAAACTTGATTTTTTGAACATATCTACAACTAAATTAGAGAATAAGAGTGGTTGTTATCACCAGGTCTACCGGGGATGGTAATTACTAATAGGTTAGCCCAGCCTCACTGCTCTTCCGGTAGAGGTATCAAAGAAACAATAAACAACGCTATTTATTCAACCTAACTTTTCGCTCGGCTGGTATACGCTTTGAAACCAAACTACGTACAGTAGTTTTACCGTAGCAACGGACCTGGTTGCTACCGCAAAACTATGGCAATCACCAATCAAAATTGTCAGAATTGACCACCAATTGACGCAAAATAAAAGTTGATACCAGAGCGTATATGGCCGAGCATCTTCAGAGGGGAGATAACGGAGTGCCACGCACCCTCCACTACAAGCAAAAACAGTGCATACTTATACTTTACAATCGGCCTACTATACAAAATTTTATTCTTGTTTTCTGACTGTTTTTGCTAGAAGTAGATGGGTGCCCGACACTCCTTTACCTCACCTAGGTTGTCTATTAAAATCAGCAATTACAGTATTTGCGTTCAGCTTTTCCGCTAAAACGTACACTAGGCTACATACAGCTGTGCTATACCGTCCTATAACGGCGTTTCTATTTTCTTCAAACTTTTAAACTTGTATGCTATGACTACCATCTACACTTCAACACTACAGGGACTTGCTTACTGCTTCTAATCACTGAGGTCTCGAAGCACAAAAAAATGAAATCTGCACTAGACTTAGATGATGGCTTTTCGAAAAAGCAGCAGCAGAAATCGCAGCACAGGTTTTGTTGGTTTTTACATTGTTGGTTTTTAAGTGTTTAAAGCATTGTGCTCCTGGTTACCTTCAAGAGTTAATTGTCCTGCATAAGCCATCTGCTGCTTATGATTTTCGTAGAAACTGCGATCTGCTTTTGCTGGAAAAAACTAGCCAATTAAACTACAACAAATCTGAATCAATTTTCTCACATGCTTCAGTTACTGTTTGGAATGATTTGCCTCTTGATATTCGGGAAAGTAGCAGCATTTCATCGTTCAAAACTAAATTGAAAACACACTATTTTAATGTGGCCTTTATTGATGTGCCTGATATTGATTAGTATGCTTTTACACTGTACTGTCGTCATGATTTTTTACCATGCCCGATTTTTGCTTTTTGTATGTGTTAGTTTTTTGCTTTTTCACCTGCTTTAGTAACAAGTGCCCCTTAGTCAGATGTTAGCTTCTTGCTATCTTATCTCAAGGGGTTGATAAATTGCTTTATTATTATTATTATTATTTTGACTGACAACATAGGCCTACTGTGTTATGCAGTTTTTCTCTCAAAATTGTGTGAACACTGATGTTGTATATTTGTGCATTCAGCTTTTCCATTAAAACGTACATTACGCTATACTGCGCTACCCGTTCTATTGAATCAGCAAAAAAGCACGCTTGCTTTTTCAGCAAGACGGTGCTTTTTTTTCTTCAAAACAGACCGAAATGGTGCAACGTTATTACGCGTACGCGATTAGTCCACTGGATAATTATGAATGAACCATGCGTCACAGGCCATTGTGACGTCATAGATACCTCGATTGAAAATGTTACTATGTTTACAGCTACTTGCGAAAAAACTAAATAAAACCCAGTTACGAAAAAAAAATTTAAACTATCACCGGATCAGCTTTGTAAGGTGTTACAAGTACTATTTAAATGACTAAACCTCGATAAGAATTACAGTTGTGTTCCCTGTCCCTTTAAAGGATTAATAATTTATTACAATGAATACAATTGTTATATTACAGCATAGATACAAGAGTTACAAAGAAAAAACAACAAAAATTGGGTATGATAAAAGTGGTTTTGTAATTGTACTGTAGTAGAGCTTGTCAGGTTTGTAGTTGCTTTTTTTTCCATCAAGCAAAAAAGTTATCGGCGTTTCTTTCCTTTTCGTCTCATGCTTATCCTTTTATTTTGCCTTCGAGGTGCAGTGTTGAATCGTTTGCCTGAAAATTTCTTAAAGGTATGTCTTGGTTTGGTAGGCTTCTTCCTCTGTGGATTAGATTTGGTTTGACTCTTAGCAGATAATTTTTTAGCCTTCTTGCCTGACTTGGCTAATTTTCTTTTCTGGCTTTCATGCTTATGGCCTCCAAATTTCGCTTGAGCACCGCTAGATGGTTTGGTTGATGATTTGGCATCTTTTGACTTTTTCGAGCCCTTGATTCCGTTTTTGGCTGATTTTTTGTTCGGAGATTTTTTTATGTTCTTTTTCCCAGTAGAAGACTTTTTTCGTTTTGCTTCATTGGAAGCATTATCTGCTGTACGTTTTCTTTTCCTTTTTCGCTGATCTGCATTCCCAGCAGGCGGACGCTGAATGTTGACGATTTTAGAATTATAGGTTGGGTTATTTTGATTGTACGAATTGGTGTTGGAAGTTATGTTGCTGTTGTTAATATTGGAACCGCGAAAATTATTTCCCGATGAACTTTCATAGTATTTGAAAGGCTTCTTAATTTCTTTTTCGTTTTCATGTTCGTCATCCTCATCTTCTTCACACTCGATCTCCTCCTCCTCTTCATCATGATCCTCTTCTTCGTCTTCATCAACTTCATCCTCGTCTTCTTCGTCCTCATCATCTTCCTCTTCTTCGTCCTCATCAGCTTCATCTTCCACAACTCGACTATTACTTTCATAATTCATTCCGTCCTTTTTTTCTTCGCTTATTTTTTCCTCATTTTTGTCATCACTGCTGGAGTGGAGATGACCAAGTCCTTCACGCATATCTACAAGAAAAAATGCCCGGAAATTTTTATTTCATAAACCGATGTTTTTTAATTGTTCTTGAGTGCGTTAAATATTTCAACAGCACTATCAGATATTCATCAGTAATTTATAAAAGCTTTTAATATTACATTGGAGTGCCAAAAGTTAAAACGTTTAAGTGGATTTTCGATTTAGGATCAGGTGTTGCTATTCTATCAAAAATATTACCTAATGTGCTTAAAATGTAAGTGAAACAAAATTTGAAAGGAGCGTATTTGATCTGACTATAAACGACTACATTTTATACAAAGTTCAGGAAACATAGTTGCATATTTATGCTTGAGTTCAACAATAACCTATTCTATTGCTTGAATGGCATGAGATGGTGCATTCATCTATCACACATTTATACAATACGTCATCTCTCATTTTGATGTGCCCTTGAATCATAAGTAATTTTGCAGAAACTGACTAAGGTTGATATATACTGGTATTGGAAATTGTACCAGTACCTACTAATGACATATTGGCAAACAATACAAAACAAAGCAAGGAGGGGTTTTTTTTTCACTCCAATTGCCCACTTTAAATTGTATAAAACATAAATGAGCATTATGAACTTTATTGATTTTATTTTCTATCCAATCTGTAGTTAAAGTTTTTTTTTTAGAATGCTTAGAGGTAGAACAATTGTAATGTTGCCTTGCATTTTCTTTACATGTTGACTGTGAGTTTTGTGTATACACTGTACAAAGTGTACATATCTTTGCAACACTTTGTTTTAATTTTGTATAAAATTTTTTATCATAGAAAGTAGCAGACTGAGAAAAGCTAGAAGCTGCTTTTTTAACCTTAACTTGGTGAGGTGGCAGTAGACTTAGATGACCTTGCGGTCCTTCGCTGTCTCCTCACCAAGTGACTAAATATCGCTTTGACTCTGCAAGTTTGTGTGTTGGTTTTAAAGGAATTGCATATTTTGATGCTTTGGTGATATACCAAGAGGAAGTTGCAGTTTTTTCTTGTGATATGATGTCACTTGGTAAATAAATGAATATGATGAAATTACAATTACTCTAAAACTCGAATAAAAGTGTTAGTTTGATGCTGTATACGTAGTTCTTAGTACTGTATTAGTTTCAATTTTTGTACCTGATGTTGAGTTTGCAGACATTTTGATTGCTGTCGTGAAACTGCAAATATTTTCAAAAAATAGCTATTTTTAAATTGTATACGTTAATAAACTTTTGATCTGAAAATCAAAAAACTAAATTTTACATAACTGAAAATATCTTAGAGAAATTACTCTATATTCTTGGGTCACCTTGTAAAAAGAATCTTGCGTCAACTTAGCGTTGTTCAAGCCTTAGTATTCCTGGCTTAATCGGAAAAAATTTTTTGACAGTAGTTGCTTCAGTTGATGACCGCGAGGTCCTTTTGCAACCTCCCTGTCGCAACTCGCAGTGCCCATGATACTCTTGATTGGCGACTAAAAGTTGTCTTGTTTTGTCAGTAATGTGTATTGTCAGAGGTGGAGTCGAGGACACAAAGCTCGAGGCCAAGGCCAAGAATACAAAAAAAATCCGCAGCCAAGGCCAAGGACAGGAATGCTCGAGGCCAAGGACCAAGGACATAAATGCAAGTGTTTTCCTAGGAAAAAAGGTCTTAAAAAATTTTTTTCCGTCGATCTCCAAAAAAACGGTCTAGAAAAACATTTTTCAGCCGATCTACAAAATTTTAATCATTCAAAAAATAGTGCAGTCCTCGAACCGAGGACAGGCAATTTTCGAGGACTTGAGGCTTCGAGGTCAAGGCCAAGGACTTGAAAATGTGTCCTCGAGGACTCCACCTCTGTGTATTGTTGTAGACGTAATAAAAGTACGACACGGTAACCTACAGCTACAGCGCAAGTGGTTAGTCTCTACAAAGAAACCTGCCAACCAAAATAAGGTCTGCGAAATGGACATAAACATTGTGCCCGAAAAATTTTAACAAAGATTATAAGTAACATACAGTATACTATATTCAGTGGTGTAAGGTGACGAAATACTTTTACTTGAGTAGTTTTTTTCGGTAACGAGTACTTTTTTGAGTAGTTTTTTCTTAACTACTTTTACTTAAGTACTTTTAGTCTGAAGTAACGCTACTTAAGTACTTATTATTTGATAAAAGTACAAAGTAGTTTCAAAATTTGAGACGCAGTGTTGGCTGCACTTTGACTGTGGGCATCTTCAGTCAATCATTCGTAAACGCGCAGTCAGGCCAGGCTATTCTCTATTGGTTCTTTCTTTCTTTAAATTCCACGCTTCACTGCGTTCATGTGCTTTTGAAAACGATTGCATTTTTTCTAATCAAGTACTGGCAGACATCGACTTCTTAATCAGGACTAGGAACCAAAGCTCTATCGAATAGTTAGCCTGCAACATTATAGGTTAACCTTACCATTTTAACACCAATAAAATGCAAACGAATCGTCAGTTTTCCTGAAGTCATGAATAGAGTTAGTAGGTTAGGGTGCATTTACAATCGGGCTGTTCGTAATTAGGGTGAAAGATCCATTCCCGTTTTGCTGTTTTGTAGGACTGGAGGATTAGGCAATTGCAGAAATTTATTGATAAGTGGAGATATGAGATCCTGGCAGGCGCAAAGCCAAAAATTTGCAATGGGGGAAGGCTAATTCAGAGGCTGGAAACTACATCAAACGATCTTATCCCAGATTTTGATCGGTTTTCACGCAGATTGAACAGTCCAAATTTAGGCGATCTCCAAAAACAAAGGTCTTCAAATTTTTTTTCTGGCGAACTACAAAATTTTAACAATTCAAAAAATACTGCTGTCCTCGAGCCGAGGACAGGCATTTTTCGAGGACTTGAGGCTTCGAGGCCAAGGACTTCAAAATGTGTCCTCGAGACCAAGGACGTCCTCAAGGACTCCACCTCTGCTGAGTAGCACTGTAGCAGTAAAACTTCATCATTGAATAATAAACTGATGAAATGTTTAGTTTCTCTGTTCTTGAGAACAGTGTCTTGCAGTTTGAGAGCCTGGGGTTGAACTGATAAATATGCCGACAAGATTGTATAGCCTAGTGGTGAGAGCATCTGTATATCAGGCTGAAAATTTGGGTTCAAATCTGGTCCAGTCAAGCCAAAGACTTAAAAATAGATAGCCTACTGCAAACTGTATTGACATCTTCCTGCTTGACATTCTGCATTGAAGGTGATAATGTGCTGCTCAGTGCTTACACCTTTGTGTGGTAGAGAGGTGGCAGCTTGCCTCAACGACCCTAATATCACTCTGCGGTTTTCTGGTCAAGGCAACACGGTGAATAAATCAGTAAAACTGAAAACAAACATGGTGGAATTCAGGAATTGCATGATAAACTTTGTCTAGGCAGGCAGCAGGTTTTCTAAAGTGCAGCAAGTAAATTGAATTGGAATTAAATTAAGCTGCAGTCTAACCTACTAATGCTGTGACAGAACTCTGGTATCACTATCAATCAATGAATGACTGTGCTTCACTCACAGTTTCAGTTATGTTTCTACCGGTTTCTATCTGTCTTCACATGTCGTGAAATAAAATCAATTACAAAAAATTCACGATAATTTTTTCTTTAATCCAAAAAAAGTTTATCGCAGACTATTGAATTGCCTTTGGTGCGTGACTTTTGGCGCACCCTGTGGATACAGTAGGCTTGATTGATTGATTGATGCATCTTTATCCTCCTTTCACGAAAAAGCGACGGTGGCGCTATCCTTTGGTCGAATCCGCACCCGCTTAGGAGTCAACATTAATTTCCAAGTTTTCCGGTTGACCTTTGACTTCTTTCTACATAAATTTGCTGCTTGTTCAAAGCCACTAAGCAGAGATAATCGTCGTAAAGCGTCTTATCCAAGGACGCAGCAACATGACCAGGGTGTGCGTTGAACCCATGTTCATGCGACCAGGGTCGTCGTAAAAACGATGTCTTTATACCCTCTTGGCCACGCTGCCGACACTCTAATAAGGCACTTCCGCGGTGTTTTTACTTTTTAGCATGTAAATTTAACAATGGCAGTGAATGAGTATGTGAGCAAATATTGTATGAATTGATTCCTTGAATATAGTAACAAAAAACTTGCTAATTAATATTTCATGACTTCTTAAGATAATGAGGGGTTAGAAAATCAAGCGCTTGTGCCAGTGATGTGAAGGTAGTCAACTAGTTGTCATTGGTCAATTGAATAGTTTGCTTAATTTTCGTGAATACTTTCAGGAATACTTCTACTTGAGTAGTTTTAAAATGACTACTTTTTTACTTTTACTCAAGTACTTTTTTTGGTCAGTACTTTGTACTTTACTTCGAGTAGTTTTTTTGTCAGTAACGAAACTTTTACTTGAGTACAATTTTCGAGTACTTTTTACACCACTGACTATATTTCATCTTGTTTTAACCACTAATCACAAACTTTTAAGTTTTAATGGAACTACTGAAAAAAAAAATTATCGAAACTATTGAAAAAACACCTTGATCGCTTGTTCTGGGTTCAACCCGCTCCCTGGTCACGCTGTTGCGTTCTTGGATAAGACTCTTAACGATGATTATCTCTGCTTGGTGGCTTCTGACAAGCAGAAATTTCAGTGGACAAGAAATCGACAGGAACATTAGGCCGCAGGAAATACCGAAGCAGGTGCGGATTCTTCCAAACACAAAGTAGTTAAAAAGTGTGCGGATCGTCCAACAATTAGCGTCTGACGCTATCCGGTGACAGGAAGATAACTATCCACTACAACAATAGTAACAGCAAAATTATTACCATCAACGAAAACAACCGTTCAAACAACCAGCGTCCATGATTTTTCACCTGGACATTCTAATCAGAAGTTTAAATGTTTATGCCTACAAGCACGTACTTTAATTTCTCTCTAAACCAGGCTTGAAATTAGAATTTTGTAAAGAGGGTGCTTGAACGAAAACTTAAAATTTTTTATCCGAATGCTGTCTAATATAGGTGGCGTGTTGCATAAATTGATGCTACTCAAACGTATCACAGACGGGGTCTGGAGGCAAAGCTTCCAACTGCCAGGCAATCTATCGGAAAAAAAATAACCTTTTAAACAAGAGCTAAACTGCTAAAATTCGGAAGTCATTTGAAAGATATAAATTGCCCAGCTGGCCGTCCCTACCCACCTTACTTCAGGTCAGGTTCAAAACACGTTTAAACGCTTGTATTTAGAGTTGAATTTTTTAAGTGACTTGGCCGAGGAGGGCTGAAGTCTCCTTATCCTCTCTGGTGGTGGTGGTGCTACCCGACCCCTTCCGAGGGATGGGGGCGCGGAGGAACTCCGCGAAGACCCAACAGTCGGGCCACACCCCAAGGTCTGGACCATAGATCGAGAATAGAGAGAGAGGAGCCAAAGATAGCTTTGCGAAGGGGTTCAGAAGCAGGACAGTCGAGGAGGAGATGAGTGAGGTCCTGTAGAGGGTGTCCACAGGCACTACAATCAGAATTCTCCTTCCAACTGATCCTGTGAAGATATGAAGATAAAAGAAGACTGTGACCATGGCAGCGAAGACGAGAGAGCTCACTGCGTATGGAGCGAGAAAGAAGAAATTCCTCCGAAGAGACTTCGGGGACTTGGAAGTTCAGAAGGGAGTGAGAGATGTGACGTCTCCAATTGCGGTATTGGGAATAACGGACTTTGGCAATAACTGGGGGGAGAGGGCTTGGGATCGCATCAGTGGGCAGAGAGGCACCAGTTTTGGCAAGTAAATCAGCTTTTTCATTTCCGGGGAGACCTGCATCTCCGGGGACCCATTGGAAGCTCAAAGTGGTATTGTTGGAGAGGGAGGAGGCAAGGGACCAAACATTCCATAGGGACTCAGGCAGGAGATAAGAGGGGGCTGAAGAAAGGATAGAGAGGGCTGATTGAGAGTCGGTTAGGAAAAGAACTGACTGGAATTTGCAGGTCATCAAATGGCTAGTACACCAAGCCCTCTCTCTGGTTGTACCCCTTGTCGCAGTCACGCGACTGCTCTCATCAGTGACGTCATGGAATCAAAGCAACGGAATACCAGAAAACAAGAAATATCTGGAAGCAAGAGCTTTATAAGTCATTGGATTTTAATGATTGGAGCTTGTTCAACCGAGCCGGTTAATCGCTATCGGAGCGCGCTCCTTTTCACCAGCTACACCCTGCTCTAAGCTTAAAAGTTTTGTGAAAATACGAGAATTATTTTTAGACAAAAATAAAAATACAAGAACATATTTAGCGCTTTCTTTTTTGCTACAGAAATCATTCCTTTCAATTCCCAAAGCTTATTGCTGGCAAATTAGTTTCTCTCATTATTATTTCATTTTCAAGCTTAGTGCAGTACACCAGCCTGCATTTCTTCTCATGGAAAAAATATTTGCTTTGCTGATGACCGTCTTGTATATTGTACACTGTACTGTATATCTGGTATTTACTAAAACAGAACTATGCTGTATATGCATACTCGTATAAGGTTATTTCCAAAATGGAGAATTATATTTCTGATATTTTCAATGCAAGCAATCTTGTTTCACTTTCTTGTTTCGGCAATCTCCTAAATTTGTTTACTGAAATTGTTTGTTGAGCTATTGACTAATTCACGATGCAAATTGACATAGCAAGAGCTGAAGCAGTTCTCGAAAAAACCCAAATATCACGCCTTTTAAGCGTTAAGCAGCATCATAGCAACACAACAACATAAACCAAAACATCACAATCTATCTACTGTAAGTATGAACAAAACCATCAGCAAAATAGTAAAGAGTACGCCTGCTATCACAATTTCATCAAAAAAAACTCTCACCAAGACTTGGTCGTACTTTAAGCTGGTGATGGAGGATTGAGAAAAATTGTTGAATTGCTAATGGCACAAAGCTGCTACTCCAGCCGTATAGCATAAAAAATATTTAAAATTAGGAGTTGGAATAACAAATTATAGCCTACACTTTTTTTATAAAAACCCGTGAATTTTGGGTCAAGACTGGCTGTTGTTAAATTTTCACAAATTTTTACCTTGTTTGTTCTTAATTTCTTAAATTTATCCGAGAATAAGATGGCAAAAATACGTTCGCGCTTGGATAAAAGTTGTTTTTTGGTCTAGATCACGATTCTTGAAGTAGTCTTCAGAAAATTCAACAATAGCAATGCGGAAAAATCCAAGCAAATTTTGTTGATTACTTAAAACTGCATACCGTAGTACTACTAACCTTGATTCTTATCAGTAGGGCAAGTTTTTTCAATAAAGTCAATTTTTTGGCAGTAAGCTTGAATGACGTGCTTTTTTGCAAGAACTCTGGATACAAGGAGTAAGTTTCGTGTTTTTAATTTGAAAGATCAATAAAAAGTTAATTTTTTACCGTTAGGTCAATTTTTTTTATAGGTCAATAAAGTTAGGTTTGTATACTTATCATCATCATCATCACCATTATTCAAAATTTCCCTTTAGTATTGGTGCGAAAAAGTGACAATTTAAAAGTTTATTTACGCGTTCTTTACTTTGTTTTGCAATGTCAACTGCTTGTTACACGGTAGTAGTGCAGATTACCACATCTGTCGCAATCAAAGGATTGTGATGCAATAGTTAAAATTAGATAATAAAACATGCGAGTATGTTGCAATTGAATAGTTGCTTGTGACTCATACGTCTTGCGGCTTGTTTAGCAGGAACAATATTGTTTAAAGGGACAGGGAACACAACTGTAATTCTTATCGAGGTTTAGTCATTTAAATAGTACTTGTAACACCTTACAAAGCTGATCCGGTGATAGTTTAAATTTTTTTTTCGTAGCTGAGTTTTATTTAGTTTTTTCTCAAGTAGCTGTAAACATAGTAACATTTTCAATCGAGGTATCTATGACGTCACAATGGCCTGTGACGCATGGTTCATTCATAATTATCCAGTGGACTAATCGCGTACGCGTAATAACGTTGCGCCATTTCGGTCTGTTTTGAAGAAAAAAAGCACCGTCTTGCTGAAAAAGCAAGCGTGCTTTTTTGCTGATTCAATAGAACGGGTAGCGCAGTATAGCGTAATGTACGTTTTAATGGAAAAGCTGAATGCACAAATATACAGCATCAGTGTTCACACGATTTCTTTTTTGCAGCAGCAGAAACCGAGGAACAGATTTTCGCTGACAACATAAAATGCAGGTTCAATGTATAAAAACAGAGCTAAAATAAAACGTAAAACCAGATCTAAAAGCTTTAGATCTGGTTTTACGTTTTATTTTAGCTCTGTTTTTATACATTGAGCACTTTCTGCAAGCGCGTAAAATGCAGGTTCTCTCGAAATCAGCGATTGTTTGCATTCAGCTTTTCCATTCGTACACTAAGCAATACTGCACTAGACCCGTTCTATTGAATTAGCAAAAAAAGCACGCTTGCTTTTCCAGCAAGACGGTGCTTTTTTTCTTCAAAACAGACCGAAATGGTGCAACGTTATTACGCGTACGCGATTAGTCCACTGGATAATTATGAATGAACCATGCGTCACAGGTCATTATGACGTCATAGATACCTCGATTGAAAATTGTTACTATGTTTACAGCTACTTGAGAAGAAACCAAAAAAAGCTCAGTTTTGAAAAAAGTTATAAAAATATCACCGGATCAGCTCATAAGGTGTTGCAAGTACTATTAACACGATTCAAAACTCAAAAAACATTGATTTTGAGTTCCCTGTCCCTTTAAGTTTTTTGCAAAAAATGATTGCAGTGTGCAGACAGGCATCTAGGTTGTTAGTTTAGAAACAAAGAGGCATCTGCGTTGTTAGTTTGGACTAACATTTTATAATTTAGTCTGCTATCAAGGACATCTAAAACCAAGGACGTGCAGATGCTAGTTTCAGAGCAAGCTATCGAAGGCGACTGTATTTTCTAAATGCCAACAATAGCTTGTTGTTACGTCATAGAGTAGACCTTGGTGGAGCTATATTGGAGACTACTGCAGGCTCATTTTCGAGCGTGTATGCTACCAAGGCAGGTGATGACTGAGTCTGCAGTGCGTACCCTAGTCTGATTATAGTCTTATGTAAAAAGATTAAAAAGAAATACCGTTTAATGTTTTTGTAGTTTGCACATGAGAGCAATATTACTTTTCTGCAAAGTTAGGTGAGGTGCTAGGACTGTTTGGCGATCTCAAAGGGATGCCAGCATAGGAACCACTGGATTAAACACTAAACAGTCAACCAACATTTTCGACCAATTTCCTTTCTATTTGTATCTCAGCAAGATCTCTAAAATATATGATGTTTAGCAATCAACAAAATGGCTGAATATAATTTTTGTTGATCTCAAATCCACACTATTTTGCACCTTGTAACCGGGAGTTTGAGCAAAGTACTGACAGCGATTTTGGCGGCATACGTAGCTTTGTGAAAAGTATTGATAAATAATTTTTTTTTCTTTTGAAGTGTATTTATTTTCGTAGTTATGCCAAACAAATGTCGAATTGTGAATTGTAGAAGAAACTACGACCCTTTGTCAAAGTGTAGAGTATTCAAACTTCCCAGGGATGATCCTGAAAGGCAAAAGTGGCTTGCTGTGATTCCTCCTCGCAAAGATTTTGATATTGCAAATGCCAAATCTTTTTTCGTTTGTGAGAAGCATTGGCCCCAAAATCCTCTAATGAAGAAACTGCCAGGCGGAACAACAAGACCAGATGTTGCACTAAGCATTTTTGATGTACCTGCTTCGTGCCTACCGATTCCCCGACCCCCTCGTCGCACAGCAAAACAAGTTGACAAACAGCTTGAGATTTTCCTGGCCAGAGACAGGATCAAATCATTTAATGACTTAGTACCAGACAAAAGAATTCAGAAGGACTATGACAATGTCGTGATTACCAGATCATCCGACAAGTGTGCTTTTTTTTCATGTCATCTGACTTTCGTGAATGTGAACTGACTGTGCTTGTTGAAAACAAATCAACACAGTGTTCTCCCCTTGTGTGTTTTGCATACAAGAATGGAATTCGCGTGCCACTTGGAACAATTTTGAACCCCAATAACGGTCTCAGTTCATATTCACAGTTTGATGCTGTTGTGCACACTTGCCTCTGCTACAAAATCCTTCTGGATGAAGCGTTAAGAAAAGTAGTGACTGTACTTCAGGCCCAAGAAACTGCAGACAAAAAAAAGGCAAAAAAACTGGATTTTATCACCAGTAACCTGAAGCTTCTAGCTAACAAAAATTTTACTGTCAAGGACTACTGCTTTGCTGTGGGATCTTTTCCACTCTGCAATTATGAAATGCTCCGTGAGTATTCAGTTTTGCCAAGTAAGAGAAAGCTGCAAGCCGTCATCTCTTCAGTGAATGTGAGGGACATTTCATTAAAGTGGTCGAGTGGATAGAGCGTCTGCTACTGAAGCGGTAGACACGGGTTCGACTCCCGGTCGAGTCAAACCAAAGACTATAAAAATTGGTATTCACAGCTTCCCTGCTTGACGTTCAGCAATTAAAGGGACAGTGTGAAGCCTCCATCGTGTGTGGTAGACAGATGGGCAGGTGGCAGCTTGACTCGAAGACCGAAAGGTCATTTCGCTGTCTCCTGGCCAAGGCAACTTGGTGAATAAAATGTAATTACAATTACAAAGACGTTTGCCAGAGTTCAAAAGCCGCAACAGAAAAATGTAGTCCTCTTAGTTGATGAGATGAAGATTCGGCCAACAGTAGCCTTCTCGGGAGGAATCCTCAGTGGCATGGCCAAGAATGACCCCAATGCAAAGGCCACTTCAATGCTTTGCGTCATGTCCAAGTGCCTTCATCGAGGACCCAGCATCATGGTGTCTGTCACACCTGTCCATAAATTGACAGCTGCCTTTCAGTTTGAGGTGGTGAAGCAAGCTGCCATGTTTGTAGAGCAGGCAGGAGGCATTGTACTTGGATCCATCACAGACAACCCAAGATCAATCAGCTCTACTGCAAGATGTTTGACCGTCCATCCTAGTCTGATTGCCCAGCCACTGCTACTCATCCCTTGGATGGCACACGGAGTTGGTACCTATTGTTTGACACAGTGCATCTACTCAAGTGCATAAGAAACAACTGGATATCAGGTGAGTCTGTGTTTTATTTTTGAGCTTTTGTTTGTAACACATTGACACAAATCTTGAGGAAAGAAATCATCTATGCCTAAATTGGTTTTCTCTGAAATGGCAATCTTATAACTTAATTGACGAGTAATAATGATAACAACAATTAGGTTATTTTTTCTTTAATCTTTAATTGTGTTGGTATTCAGGCCTTGGTTGACTGCATTGTCCTGTATGTAAGCATGTCTGTGAGAAGTGGTATTGCGCAATGAGTAGTTTTTGTTAATTTTGATTGTGCTTTATAAGACATTTACGATTTACAAACAAAATAATAACAGCAAACAATATTGTTACATCTGATTTTACCTAAGATAACCGAGGATAAAGCACTTACAAATTTTACATCTAGTTGATGACGTATAAAAAAATTTGTTTTGTTTACTCAATGAGAGAAAAAAAACTAGATACTCTACCACTATAACAAAATATCTCGCATCAAATGATTTTACTGCTTTTTGTTTTTTTTTTTCAGAAGCCTGCCAGAAGATGACATTCGACAACCAAGTCACGGGTTCCTTCAGCGACGTCAGAAAGCTCTATGATGCTGGGAGGAGAACCTCCTGAAAACTTCGCCCCAGAACGATGCTGCTGTTTGACCTTCAAAGCTTCAACTGCAGAATGTCCAGCATGTGTTAAAGGTTTTCAATGACAAAGTTGAAGCTGCTCTCAGGCTCCAGAAGTGTGGTGACACTGCCGACATTATTCAATTTATGCTTAATTGGTGGAATGTTGTGAATGTGTCTTTAAAAACATCAAGAAGCAAGGCTGAATGATCCGCACCGGCACGTTCAGGACCTCACCTCCACCAACCTCTCCGACTATCACCAGATCTTCCAGAGAGCCCCTTCTGGGCACGGAAAAGGCAGAGAGCACTGTGTCACCCATGACACCAAGAAAGCCTTTGTGCAGACCATGCAAGGCATGGCCTCCATTTGTGCGCACCTCCTGACCCAGGCTGGCTTCCAGTATGTACTCCTTCGGGAGCTGCAGAGTGACAGGATAAAGGGTGAATTTTCCGTGTATAGGCAGTCGACGGGTGCGAATGCTTTTATGACTTCTGGGGATGTCCTGACTGCCTACAAAAAACGCCTGGCCAGGTATGCTGCTTCTTACCTGGAAACCTTGGAAATGACTTTGGAGACCATGGCCCATACCTGTGTTACCACTGCCATTGATGCTTAGGACTTCACCTTCATTGAGGACTGCACTGAGCCTTCACTCTCCATCCACGAGGAAAGCAGTGCAGCTTATGTGGCTAGGTGGCTGAAGAAAAAGTGCGAGGAACACTTGACCTTCAGTGAAGAGGATGAACTGGTATCAACAGAAATCAGTGCCTTTATCTCCGAAGTTTCACGAGGCTCCCTGAAAACCCCCATCAAACCACTTTTGACCTTGTGCGGTGTGGACTAGGCTTCATGACCGAAGCCAGGCACAGGGCCTGCTGGTGCAGGAGACTCATGATGATTCTGCAAGTGATAGAGGACCACAATGACCTGAACACCTGTGACCAGCTCCGACGACACTTGGCAAATGTTTTTCTGAAAGGTTTGCATAACTTGGAGAAGGATCAGCAAAAGAACGCCGTCCTCCTCCAGACATCAATCAAGAAGGCGCGGTTGTCGGATTAAGTTCTTGAACCAATTTGAAAAGTTTTCTTTCCTTCTCATGAATGTAATTTGATAATGTGTGGAAATAGTATTGTCATGTAAAAATGTTAGGCCTATGTAGCGCTATATAGCATATTGCACGTATTTCACCCACAGGTCGTTCTGTGGGCATAGTATCACTTATTTAATTCCTCACGTATACGTTTTAACATAGTAATGCTCTTGGGGTCTTGTCTGAAGCAATTATGCGCCAATTAACAGTTGATTTCATTAAAACGATAGCACTTTCACAGTAAAGGTGATCGCCTTCGCTAGCAAAGGCTGGACATAGGCAATGCACGTCCTTGGTTTTAGATGTCCTTGTCTGCTATATATTAAATAAAAATAAAGAAGTGAATTATAGTTTATTTAAGTAAAACTAAGGCTATACGTTTGCATAAGGTCTCACTTACAAAAACTTCGAGGGTAATTAAATGCTGGGACTGCCAATTTTTGTTAGCTTTGGCTTTCACAGCGCAAAATGGAGGAGGCACCTTTATTTCAAATCGATGTAGTTTAGTTATTAAATGGAACTAAATAAACAAAGCATTTTTTAATCTTTGAGTGTTTAGGAAGAGGAAAACACCTCCTTTTCAGGTTTTTGTGCAAATGTAGCCAAACAGGCGATAGTTTACTGTAAATTGAACTGTCAAACCGATGAAGTAACACATTAAAAATATTTGTGGTGCCAATACTTCAAGAAGTGCTCGATAGCATGTTAGAGCTAATTTAAAATTGAAACATGTAGATGCCCCTAATGATCGGTAAAACAAACTGTTCCGCAAGTTTTTTATTAAAATTTTTTTACGTGCATATTTCGATTTCAATTAATAAAGTATTTAAATTTGTCTTTAGATAGTGATTTAGATTCTTAAATAATGCCGGAAGTTAAAACTACCTATGCGCATAAAATTCAATCCATAGTTAAGAAGTCCCTGACGAATTTATGCTAAGTACTAGCAATGAATTATACTGGAATTTATGTAACTGTGCGGTTTCTTGCAACAAACGCTTTCTTGTTGATTCTCATCGAAATACGTCGAAACATCAAAAAGCGTTAGGCAGCAGATTTAAAGATCTTTTCCCCCAGACTTCGCAAACGTTTTTAAGGAGCAGTGACACCGATTTTGTTGAAAAGGTAACCAAGGCATTTTTGTCTGCTGATATTCCTTTTTTTGTACAAGCTTAACAATATACGCATATTAAAAACCTCTTTCGTGACATTGGTCACAGATTGCCGTCTGAAACTACTTGTATACGAACAGCACTGCAATTAAGCGAAGATGAATTAAAGCGAATACGAAATGCTGTATATGACAAACAAATTTTTCTTGTTGTTGATGAGAGCACTGTGTCTGGCAGGCAATACTTGAATATTCTAATGGGAAGCCTTGAAACATCACACGTCAGTTACTTGTATGACTGTCATCCTCTAAAATGTGCTCCTAATAGCAACATCATTGCTCAAGCAGTTGACGATGCTGTTAGAAATCTTGGAATCAACAGAAGCTTCTTCTGCCTGTTACTGTGTGATGCCGCGAAATATATGATTGCTACTGGTATAACACTAAAATCTCTGTATCCCAAGCTATATCACGTGACGTGCGTAGCACATTTATTGCACAATTGTGTTATGAAAATCAAATCTCACTTTGAAGAAGTGGATCAACTAATTGCAAAAATCAGAACAGTAACAATTAAAAATAAAACCAGACAGGCAAAATTCTCTGCAATCGGTTACCCACCTCAGCCTGTTCCTACAAGAAGGGAAAGCTGGTTAAATGCCTTGTATTACGCAAAAAATTTGCCTGAAGTGAAAGCAATTGTGGAAAGTTTTGTAGGTTCTGGGAATTTGGTAACTCTAGCAAAGGTTAGCTTGCAAAACAGTGGTTTAGCTGGTCAAAATCAAAGACTAATATGAATGCCTAGTTCAGCTTATAGAAAAGATGGAAAGTGCGAAGTATATCATTAAAGAAGCAGGGCAAGCAATCCAAGAACTTGACTTTGGTGAAGACGCTTGTAACATCAACCAATACATTAAAAAAAACTCAAAACAATGACATTTCTGAAATAATAATATGGAAAGGCAAGATATTTCACCTGCTGTGTATCACATGCTTCAAAATTCTCAGCCCACATCTGCTTTTGTAGAAAGAAGCGTTTCCATGTAGAAAAAACCGTCGGCCAAGGACAGAAATTCTAAGGCCGAAAATGTGCGGCGTTACATGATTTTGCACTTTAATGCGTCCACCTGGTGATTACTAACTTGCAGAGTTAATTATGTGCCAAGAATTGACTTGTTTTGCGATAGCAATAGCCTTGTGTAGCAAGTTTCGTTGAGAAATTGTGTGTGTTTTCGTTTGTTAAATATTTGCTTTAATATAAAATGTCAAAAAATGTCGTTTATTCAGTCTAAATTTTTTAGGTCAATAAAGTCAATTTTTTTGAATTTTTAGGTGAATTTTTTTTTGTTTTTAGGTCAATAAAAACTTTCCCTACTTATCAGTATTTTTTTTAAACCGAGATTTATAAATGATTTATATGTTTTTGAACACACTTTTTAACCACCTTTTTTAAGGTTATGTTTATTTAAGCCGACTTTAGTACTACTTTCTTTTTTTTCTTTTACCGTTATCTACTTTTAAACCGTAAAACGCAGAGTTCAAACTTTGATCGATTGTAAATATCAAGAAGGACTGGCGTCCACTTGAAATCGGGGGGAGGCCACTTTGGGGATCTCCATAAGGGCCCCCCAAAATTTTGAGCTTTTAAACCATTAATAGATGGGTCAAAATATCACGATTTTTGGAGCGGTCAAAATTCTTAGAGTGGATATGTATAGAATATAAGTAAAAACTGACAAAAATTGGGGGTGCCACGTTACGGGGTTCTTTCTCAAACGGATTCTCCGAAATCTCAAAATTTTTAATCACCAAAATTAGACAAATATTCAGGATAGGGAAATATAAAAGATAAAATATGAGAAACTTTGAGGGTGTCACTGTGGGAAATCCTTGAAACATGGATTGGGTGTGATAAGGTTAATAAATAGAATGGGCTTTGTTCAGGCCGGTCTGTATTTTGGAGATGAACTGCTGGTCCGGTTGTGGTTATTAGGCAAGAAGTTCCCGGCCACGGGCAGTCCGTTTGCAAAAACGTCAGCTGGTGCCATCTCCATCACAGCCCTCATTTTTCTATTCTCTTTGTGGCTAAGCAGCTTTTGAGTACTGTTAGATTATAAGTCCACGATAGATCATGATTAATTGATTATTGTTGCACACAGAGATGGGCAAGATCACCACCTTTTGGTGATCTCGAAGATCAAGATCAGATTATCAAAAAAATGTGATTTTGAAGATCAAAGATCAGATCACTCAAACACTGATCCTAAAGATCAACATCACTTTACTTTTGATACTCAAAAAGAGGTAGTGGTGATGATGGGGGGGTAAGCTATAAATGTTAAATGCTGTATCAGTATTGACTATCAATGGGCAATGGCAGTGCTGGTTTCGCTAATAACGTAAGACATTTGACTCTTACAAACTTTTTGTAGCTTTTTTACTAGTTTAAATAATCCCGAAAACGCTTTTAGGTTTCACTAAGAATAAAAGAGCCAAAGCTGATATTTGAATAAGATTGACAATGACTTAAGTAATTAGTCGAAACGTCTCTTTTTAAATAAAATGTTTGCGACAGCTTTGGCTCTTTTATTCTTAGTGAAACTGTTTCTCAAGACCAATTTTTATGCTCCTTTTAGGTTACTTTGGCTAGTTCTGTATAACAATAACGAAATTCAAGAACAAAATCAAATCAAAAATGTCAAATCTTCATTACACTCACTTTAATACCCTTCATGGGTTCTGCGAGTTTGCGGGGTCCATCTCCGCTTCAAAGCGCCGCGGGCACACAATTTAACGTCGCAACAGTGGCGGGCCATTGGCAACTTGTGTTGGATTTGATCAACGTGGGAATCGAACCCCGTCTCCCGCACAAGATTCGCCATTGAAGCCAAACGCCTCGGCCATCCCGCCAGTCAAGAACAAAATTCTTTTTCATGACATTGTACATTTTATGACATCCTAGATCATAGACAGTTAACTAAAAGAATTTTTTTAGACTCCATTCCGCAACTTCCATTAAACTTTTTTCTAGTTTAGACTCCTTTCCGTGTCGGAGTCGTGACATAGCTTCACAATATCACATAACCTGGCCTCGGCGATGCTTACCCAACACGACATTTAAAAATGAAAGTGATCTTGATCTTCTAGATCAAGATCACACAAAAAATGTGATCTTGAAGATCAAGATCAGATTATTAAAATAATGTGATCTTGAAGATCAAGATCGAGCCCATCTCTGGTTGCACAGATCAACAATGGCAATACAGAAATGGCAAAAAACTCTGTGGATTGACTTCGTATACTGTCTACTCTATGACTTACAAATGCGTTGTACTAGCGTGTTCTTGATTATTTTTTCATGCTGAATCTGGCTTTGTTTTTAATGTGTTCTTAAATTTTCAGATTATTTAAAACAACTAAGAGCTTCTAAATCCATTGAAATCCAACGTTTTAGTTCCTTAACAGTAAATCTTCTTCAGTAGAACGACACTCGTTTAACTTTTTGCCCAACACCAACAGCTTAGAACAACCATTAAAATAATGGTACTTAATTTTTCAAGTACTTGATACTTTGCGATCTTTTGATTTTTTTGAAAACGTTTCGATTTTAAAACTACAGTCTTTTTTCTTAATGATTGAGTAGAAACCGCAAACTACAAGAAAACAATACCACAAGCCCATGACGTCACCCCAGCTGAGGATCGAAATAAAATAATCTACGATATAAAATATGCTAAATTACGCTGAGAAAAAAATTTAATTGGGGTGGAGCAGATCTGAAAAGCAAAATAGCAAAAATAGCATCGTATAGCACAGTTAACCAAACATTTAACCCTTTTGTATCCAGAAATACTTGGAGGAGCTTGAATGATTTTGGTTTGGTAGCAAAATCATGGCCCCATGAAATATTTGTATCATCTTTGATCATCCATTCTGGAGAACAAGTAAAGATGGACGTTAAAGACACAGCTAACATGCTCGTGCGGAGATTCCACGGCAGCTGCGTAGTTGTAACTGTAGCTTAAATCATTTATCTTTCAAAACTTTTTTTCATACACCAAAATATAGAATTTAGACTTGAGCACCAACGTGATAAAAGTTTTAATGTTCTTTAATACGTTTTTATCCGTTTCAAGATATTGATAAGTTATAAACCATTATTTTTTTCGTCACATATCCCTAAAAACTGCAAGCAACAAAACGACTGGAGGAATTAGCTCCGTGTTCTGGACAAAGCTCGAATCGGCGCGCAAAACATGCTGTAGTCGACTACACAGTGAAGAAGTAGACGCTTTCTGTATCACTAGGAGCATCATGCTTTGCTGCGGAAGACATTTTTAACTTGGGAGGCTCAGATCTAAAACAACAAAAAATCCAGATTTAATACTTAAAATATATGGCCACTCAAATCAGATTAAATCAAATCTTTCATTAATCATTATACTCGCTGTACTACGCCGAAACGTGTAACGAGTTTGCGTGCCCATCTCTACGTCTTTGCGCCCGGACAAAAAAACAACTCTTTTCGAAGAAATGCTGCAGCGGTGGTGAGCCGTTGGTAACACTACGTCCGATTTGGCCGGCCCGAGATTTGAACCTCAGACCTCCCGCTCCAGAGACTAACGCTTTACCGCTCGACCAACTGCTGGGCGGTACGATCAAACTCATAGCTATATATTTGCAAAAGTCATTTTGACCGCGCGCAATATTTTCGAATTTGCATCGAAAGAATAGCAAAAATCAGCAAGTCAGTAAAGGCGCTTGACACGAAAATCATCGCATAGCGATGCTTTACGTTTCCAGCATCATCAGAATAGTTTAAAAGAACTTTAGCCTATACCGGTAACTTGGGTATTCAAAATTTCCAGTTGAGTTAGTCTAATTCTGGGATCACACCGCAATTCCTTGCACTGTGTCGACTTCTCTTCGCACTGATGATGAAGTCAGTCGATCTCGAAACACGGGAAAGCGCCCGCGATATGTGGTTCTCCTCACCTGCGTTACGCGAGATTGAAACGATTACCCATTATAGACGAGGAGACAACAGCTTTAGGTTTAGTCAAATGGAGTAGGATTGTAACACTTGATGTCTCGGTGAGTTATTTCATTAGTTCTGCCTAATCTGTGGTTGATATCAGGGTTTCAACAAGTCCTCGATAACGAAGAGTTAGAGCGACTATAACGGTTATAAGCTTCAAAGTTTAGATTTTAATTGTCTACTTTTTAAATTGTTTAGATTTACGCTGATGATCCCATTTACGGGTGAAACAGACCATTATTTGTTTGATAGGTTTTTGATTTTTGATGTTTTAGTACTGTGGAAATCTAATGTAGTTAGTTCTACCTATTTCACTTTGAAAATAGTTTTTATTTCTACTTTACAGGCTATGCAGACAGTCCTGAGCACCACAGCGGCGAATAATATTTCTTCTCTTTGCCCAACAAGCTCAAGGTTATGCTATAACAAGTTTGGAATGAATTATGTAAAAACTATTACAAGATCCCATCGGTTCAACCAAGGTTTAAGTTCAACCCGAATTTTAGGTTTATTCCTGGCATTATCGTACCGAAACATCAGTTTTCGCCCAAAATTTCGCTGACTCATCCTGTTTGCCCGTTCCATTGCTTTACGGAGTCTTTCTTCTTGTTTCAGTTTCTGTTGTATGAGTTTGTCTTCTCGTTGTGCCAGACGCCGTTCCTAAAAAAACAACATTTGCACAAGCACATCAATCAACTACACATTACAACGCTATAACGTACATCTAAGCTGAAGCAGGGCTTCAGAGAGAAATTTTGTTAGGGGGTACGAAAACAGAAAGTTCTCGGAAATTAGGCGAAGACCAAACAAAAAGATTTTCACCGGAAACCCGACTAGTATTTGGCATGAAATTAGATGGAAACCAAAAAAAGGTTTTCACCTGGATTTGGCCTAAACACCGAACCAGTTGTATCGCTACTAATTGCGTGCTATTAGCCGATACTACTAATTGGGTGCGCGTGCACTTATAGGTCTCCCGGGCCCGGATATGATGTACCCCCTGAACAACCCTCTCGTGGACCCTGAGTTAAAGAGTTAGAATACCACTTTCATTTAGCAGCTAGTTAGTACGGTAACTTATTAATAACCGTGTAAAGAGGCAGGATTAAAATGATGTGATTGATTTCAGTTGGCATCCAAACAAAATGTGAGAAAAAGAAGCCTATACGCTTGTTTATTTTAGAGTTACTGCGTGCCCAATCCCAACTTCTTAAAATAATTTCCGCTTAACAGGCTTTATGTCCTAGAAACATTGTTCATAATGGAGCTACTTTTATATAAGAATTGACATCAAAAACGGATTTTTATGACATCTTTAACTCCAGCTATAGATGTATTAAGGAATCTATTTTTGAGCCGAAACCGAAAGTTTTTTCGCAGAAACTTTAGTTTGTTGGTCGAAAAACGGATAAATGCTGTCACGCCGATGTTTTTAAGAAAATATCTGTCTAAATTGCATATGAAAGCACCAGCAGTGCACAATACACAAATTGGTTTTGAGGTAAGAGGAGAGAATTATATCCGGAAATTACTGCTAAGAAGAGCTATATAATCTCACTCACTTTATCACGAATTTTCTGCAGTACTCTGACGTTTTCTTCAGGAAGAGATTCCACTTCGTCTAGCAACTGATCAAATCTTTTCTCGATGCAGGAAAGCATTGCAAGGCCGTCCAATCGAACCAAAACCCGGCCAAATACACCACAATAAACCTACCATCAAAGTAACTCTATTGTTTGACAAAACTAAAATATTGTTTAGCAAATAATAGCTTAGATTATTTTTCACATATTCTCTTTAGAGAAGATTTGATTAGTAACTCTAATTATTACCAATCTTATTTAAATAGAAGAATAATATAAGCTGATTTTAAGTAGTCTAATGAAATATTTACTAAAATGACGCTTCTTAATTCCTTTTAAATAAGATTCATGAAGAATAGAATTACTAGCTAAAACGTCTCCAAAATAAAGAGAAAATGTAGAAAACAGTCCTGAGTAGATCTTTTAAATCCGTCGCGAATGCTCCGATAACTAAAACAACTTATCGGTAGCGTGACCTAATCGGTTAACCGTAAACCTTTTTTTATTACAATTCTGGTTCAACTTCATTCAACTCGCACATCCTGCTATTCACGTTGTTGCATTCTCAGATAATAAAATGCTTAAAACGATTTTTGACTTGAAAATTATCTCCGCTTGGCGTTTTCAAACAAGCAGCAAATTTAAATTTGGAAAAGTCAAAGAACCAAGCGCGAACTACAACCTTCAATGCTTCAGCTCAATATGAGAAAATCCGTTTTAGATGCGCTTCCGTCTCTTCTTCGTGAGACAAATATGAATCAAACTCTCAATTATAGACTAGCGTTTGCAGTAATGTCAGGGCTATACCATATTTTCGTTGACCAAAAAGAGGACAGGTCCAAAAAACGACAGCAAGCCGACCAAGCCCGCGGAAATTTGTGGGCACCTGAAGTGAAGACCTTTTTCTTTTTTTTTTCGAGATGACCTCAAATCTCGCAGAAAAGTTTCTTGGTCTTCAACTCACGTATTAAGTTCTAAATGGTAAAAAGAGGACATTTGGCTACTTTTAGGTGTTCTCAGATGGCTAGGTGCTGAGGGAAAAAAAGGACAAATCCTCTTAAAAGAAGACCTACGGTAGCTCTAAAATAATGTAGCATGGAAATAATGCAAAAATAAGCTGATATTGCTGAAACAACCGCGTGAAAAATGATAGTGCAATACAAAGTATCGACATTCAACTCGATGCTGATGTGGCAAAAATTTGCGTACTTTTTCAACTTTTGCTGTAAGTGTAATTAGGGAATCATCCACAGAAGCTTGCTCGTCGGCGCCCAAAAGTTTACAGAGCAACTTCAACTCGTCGCATTTGATCTCGATATTGTCAATGTTGCTCTTCATAATTTTGACCAAGTCAATCAACCTCTCCAGCTCTTTGTTCTTCTTCACAAGTTTGTCGACACGGAATCGCTAAAAATGAAAAAAAAATACAAAACTATACTCAAATGCAGCTTTATATATTTTGTAGCTTTACCTTCAGTAACTCTACCAAATTTTAGTAAAACCAAAACTCTAAGGCTGCTTTTACAGTTCCGGTTTGACTGAAAGTGGTACTAATCGTACATATTTTTGAGATATAGCAATTTCTCAACAACCATTGCATTCCGTTAAAATTGATAGTTTTTTAACAGTTACACCTCAACAAGGGTAAATTCTTCGAAATATAGTCTAAAACCCAGTACTTTAGCCAGCAAAATAATGCCAAATAACAAAACTGTCTACTTTTTGTTCATCCAAAGCATCCTGAAGGGCTTGCAAGCAATAAATGAGCCTCAAACTCTCTTCTTCTTTTTCATGAATTGCATCAATGACGAAATATGGGTCGTTCAGGAGACTTTCAAGTATTTCATTGGCTGAAAATAAACTTCTTCAACAGACTTCAGAAGCATGTAATTTTAATATGAAATACAATTTTAAATTTGGTCAATCGGATACACTTTATAAAAAACACCAGGCTCATTTTTGCTCAAATATTAAGAACAAATCAAGAACAATGCCAGCCTGGGCATGAACAAAATAATTAAGGTCACGTACCAAATTTAAAAATCGGAATTCATTTTCTGTTATACAGGGCCGTATCAAATCAAACCTTTCATTGCGCTCGCTGTTTAGTTTTCAACACTCGCTGGATTATGCCAAAGCGTGTAACAAGTTTGCGGGGCCCATCTCCGCGTCATGGCGCCTTCGGGCAATACAGCTACTTTCGCAGAAATGTTGCAGTGGAGGCGAGCTGTTTGCAACACCGTGTCCGATTTGACCGGCCCGAGATTTGAAACTCAGACCTCCCGCTCCAGAGACAAATGCGTTACCGCAACGGGCCGGTCACAGTGCCGTATCGTAACGAAATACCTAGATTTTTGCAATCATGGTCAGTGGACTGTACTGTTTTGTTCTTGCAACTTTGGTAATCGACAAAACTTTTGTGCAAGACAACTTTTTACCAATCAAGAATGAATTAGTGTCACTTTCTAATACAATAAAATTGAGAAACAAAAGAAAGTTTGCGAAGATTTAAGAACAGCCAGCCTCAATTCAAAATTCATTGATTCTTTAAAACAAAAAAGTTTAGTGTGGATCGGTAAAAAATATAATGCGGTATATGTATCGCGAAATGCTAATTTCTCTTAACGTGTTATACCTTTGATTTTTAGTAATTTCAGATAAACCCAACCATTATTCTAAAGCGTTTATTAACCCCCTTTTTATAAGTGCCGGCAAATTTTGTGTTGAGGCTGGCTATTCGTAAACTTTCACAAGTTTTCAGCCTCATTTGTTCTGAATTTGTTTTATTTTGCCTGACAGAAACCAAAGTCAAGTATGAATTATCAAAAGTTATGAAACAAAATTGCTATTGAGCAAATTTTGACAAAAACTACAATTTAATGCAAACTGGTTAAGCCCGTTTTACACTGGCGGCAACTGGTTGGACGACTAGATTGGTCGAATCTTGGTCAGACAGAATTTGTATCGTAGGGCCAAAATTTGTGTCGTACGGCCAAATGTAAGACAACGACCAAGTGTGAAAAGCGCCATTTAAATTAAAGAAATCATCTGGTCTGAATTTTAGTGTTTGTCGCCAGTGTAAAACGGGCTTCACTTAAACAAGATATGGCAAAGAGTCAAAAAATCTCACTCGTGCTTTCTTCATCATCCTCTTCCCATTCTTCGGGGTAGATTTGCTGGGATGGAAGCACGCGGTCAGGGACACGACTCACTTCAAAATGGGTGCTGCCAGTTGTCTTTCTGAAAGAGGACGGGTTATATAATTGCTGGTTGCTGGATCTCCTGCCAAAGAAAAAGTCACAACATGTCAACGCGTGCTACACTTTATATGATATTGGCAGCGCTGTTCTTAATTTTTTGACAATATTCAGCCTCATTTGGTGTTAAATTTTGAGCAAAAATAAGCCTCATGTTCTTATAAAACTATTCTTACAAAAAAGTGTATTTTGATTGGCTGAAGCACCTTTATCCTCCTATTACGAAAAAGTATCAGTTGGATATTCCTTTGGATGAAACCTTATCCGTTAAATTGTAATTACATCATTATTTACCCAATTTCTTAGGCCAAGCGGCAGGCGAAGGGACATTTAGGACTTCGAGTCAACCTGCAACCAGTTGTCTATCTGCTATCACACACGGTACACGGTGAAGGCTCCACACTGTACTTTTTGATACGAAACGTCAAGCACGGAAGCTGTAAATATGTGCTTTTATGTAATTATGTTTAATTGGCTTGACCTGATCAAAAACAATGCCCAGTACAATACCTTTTCAGCAGCAGATGCAGGGTCGACTTTACACTGCGCGGAGCTCCTGGCACTTTTCTGATTTTGAAGACCAAAAGAAAAAAAGGTCTTTGCTAGACTTTCGCTGCATTTTCTTGCCAAATAAAGGTGAAGTTCAAGTTCAATTAATTATTGGTCGCTATAAGATGCAATAAATGACATACTTCATAAAAAATAGATTTTGAAAAAAAAATGAAGACCAAAAAAAAAGAAAGGTCTTCGCCATATTTTCGCTGCAATCCCTACGCAAGCGCGCGGCGCCTAGCACTGTGACATATGGTGTAAATCCGGCTCTGAGCTGACTCTATCGCAGTGGTTCTCAACCTTTTTTTAGAGCCCAAACTTTTTGAAAAAATCAAATGTATGAAGTTTTGCGACCCATATGTATGTTGTGATTAGGGTTACCATGTTTTTGAGACCAAAAAACGGGACAGCCGTAGCAGTGCCCTTGACAGAGCAAACGAAGTGAGAGGCGTTAACCAAAAGTGGGGGAACTAAAATTTGGATACAAAAACTAATCTTCAGATCTTATACTGCTACTATTATGCGCAATTTTAAAACTAGATGGGAGTTTGCCAGCAAACCCAGTGAACGACCGACGCATAGCTAATGCTGTGACGCTCAAAAGTACTTTTTGTCTACTGTAAAATCTGCAATTATTCAAAAATATCTGATTATGGAACCTCCAGAAAAGTAGAGTCAAAATATTTGACAGTTAAATATCTACTGATATCATAAAACACTGGCACCCTAGATTGAGCCGTTCAAAAATTGATTTTTGGGGGTCTATTTGGGGGGTCCCTGGGGGGTGGCCCCCCAAACTATGTCAAAATATTTGTCTGTTAAATATCTACTGATATCATAAAACACTGGCACTCTAAATTGAGCTATTCAAAAAATTGATTTTTGGGGGGTCCATTTGGGGGTCCCGGGGGGGTGGCACCCCCAAACTATGTCAAAATATTTGTCTGTTAAATATCTACTGATATCAAAAAAAAGTAGAACTCTAGCTTGAGCCATTCAAAAAATTGATTTTTGGGGGGTCCATTTGCGGGGGGTCACCGGGGGGGTGGCACCCCCAAACTATGTCAAAATATTTGTCTGCTAAATATCTGCTGATATCATAAAACACTGGCACTCTACCTTGAGCCATTCAAAAAATTGATTTTTGGGGGGCCATTTGGGGGGGTTTCCGGGGGGGTGGCACCCCCAAACTATGTCAAAATATTTGTCTGTTAAATATCTACTGATATCAAAAAAAAGTAGAACTCTACCTTGAGCCATTCAAAAAATTGATTCTTGGGGGGTCCATTTGGGGAGGTTTCCGGGGGGGTGGCACCCCCAAACTATGTCAAAATAATTTTCTGTTGAATATCTACTGATATCAAATAAAACTAGCACCCTATCTTCAGCCGTTCAAAAAATAGATTTTTGGGGCCCTAATTTGGGGGGTTGCCGGTGGAGTTGCCCCAAAAAATTTCGGGAGAAAAAACTGCACTTGCAGCTCAACAACTTTACACAAAAATTAGATTTCCATGTTTTGTGGTTTAGGAGAAGAGCGTACAAAAATTAGGAAGAAAAAAAAGGAAAAAAAAAGAAATAAACCTCATCGCGGCCAAAAGTGGGTTGGTTGGGATGAAAGGGTATCTTGAGACATGCAACCATATGAAATATTTTTTGCCGTACTTAAGCCGTTTTTGACTGAGACCGCTTTTTACGCCAAACTTGCGGGGCGGTTTTCGGGTTCTAAAACCAAAGTCACGTGACCTATTGCCTCGAAATTTGGTACAAACATACAACTCATTAATCTCAAACTGCTGTCAAAATTTCATGTAGCAAGACCAAACTGTTCTCGAGTTATAAGCAAAAGTCTGAAATTTCGCACTCGTTAGTTGGAAAATGGCCGAGTAAAAACAGAGGAACACGCGACGCGAGCGTCGGGCGTTCCAATAAAGCCGGTAGCGTTTCTTAACTCGTTTCGTCTACCGCCCACAATTGCTTGAAAAATGTATCTACAGCAGTGAATCCTACCAGACGTGCAACCAGCATTTTGCTGAGAGGGGTGAACACAAAAGAATTTTTTTGCACAAAAACTGCCTGATTTAGCCCCCGTGCTGAACAAGCTGATGCAACTCAAGCGTGTCACAGACGGGCATAGTCATTAAATACTTAGTGCTGTCGACGGGGGGCTGGGAGATTTTTGCGACTCTGTAGAAAAAAATAGCAATTTTAACGCCATTTTAATCACATTTCGCACTTTTTGAAGCCATATGAATAACTAAATTGCGAAATTTCAGAAGTCATTTCAAAGAACTAAATTGCTTAGCACCTTCAACTCCCCCTTACTTTAGGTCAAGTCTGAAATACGTTTAAACGCTCGTATTTTGAGGTTAAATTTTCCAAGTGACTTGACTAAGGGTGTTTAAGCCCCTTCACCCTGGTTGCGCCACTCTCTGCGACCTCAAAATCTTGAGTGTGCACTAAAAATCAAAATAGATGGTCTTTGAAAAAATGTTTTCATGCATTGTTTCATGTCATTCGGTAATGATTCTGCTGGCTTACATATCTCTTCCGCGACACATCCATAAAGGCGTGTTAATAAGACGGAATATTGCGTCAGATTTATGTGGCACAGCAGTTAGTTGCCAGCGATTTCGCAAAGAATCGAAAGAACGTCAAAGGAGAATTATGTTTGAACGTAATTATTCCTTTTTTATTTCTCAAAGCAATTTGCGGAATGTGAGGTGAAGACAAAAAAAGGATAATAATAGTTAAAAAATAGATAAAGTTTTCACTTCAAGAATCCACAAATTTCCGCGGGTCTGTCAAAATTTAATATTGGTCTGTTAAAATTTAATTTATACTGCCAAAATTTAATATATTGCTTTCTGCAAATTTCACTCTTTGTAGATGTCTACAAAAAAAAAAAAAAAACAAGCGACCCAAAAGAATTTTTAGGCGACCCAACTTTGAGTCGCCACCCATAGGTTGAGAACCATGATTACTGGAATTGATATCCACTTGATTACTGGAATACGTTGGTAATGATTTGCAAGTCAGGCCGGGGTTTTTGGATCGAGTTCAGGTTTAGCCGGTTCAAAATTTCGGGATTGATTCCGGACTGATACGTGCCTTGTGTTTTAGGTAGCTATATAAAAACATAAATAAAATGATATTGATGCAGCCTTGTTAAATTCAGAAGCCAGAACAGTATGATTGATGTAGAAACCAAGCAAGTCTTTTAGGCGACGCAGCCAAAACGCCGACTCACTAAGATCACGCCAAACAAAAACCTACATAAGGACGCAGACAAACTTGCGTAGACGAAAAGAGTGCAGCGACATAAGGACCAAGAAATACAAATACTGAATTTCCGGAAACATACAACTTATATGATTTTGTGGCTAATTGACTGGCTTAAATTGACCGACTAAAATAATGCTTGAACTTAATTTAGGATTGTTCTTCGTAACGCAAACGCAACTTAAAAGTCCTATATAACACCAAAAAACGGGTTTTTAATTGCAAATTAAACTGTAGCCTGTAAATCAAATTATGCAAACGAACGTTTAGAACTAAAAAGCAACGCAAAAACGAGACCGAGGTCGCGATCGCTGCAAGTATAGCGGCAGCCAAGAAGTGTCGCGTGTATCTCATCTCGCCAAAGCGATTGCAGAGGCCCAACAAAATTTAAGAAGCAAAGCACAGAATAACCACAATTTTACCTTGCTGATAAACTCGCTTCGCTATCTCTTCTAGTACTTAAAAGCGATCGTTTTTTGAGTGCTTTGGGAAGAGCAAGTGCATTGGACTTTTTCAAACTCGCTTTCTTTCTCTTCTTGTTTATAGAGACCCTTTTCTTCTCCCACATTTCAAATGACAAGTCCGGACCACTGGGTTTGTTTGCGTTGTAGTGAAACATCAGCAAAAACGACTTGTAACTAAAACATATACTCGGGGTAGGCGTGGCTGAGATGGTAAATACGTCATTATTACGACGACCCTGATTGTACAATCTGTGTTATTACAACCTCCCTGATCGCACGATTTTTCGTTCAACCCGCACCCTGGTCACATTGTCGCGTCCTTGGATAAAACGCTCTGCGATGATTACTTGGTGGCTTCGAAAAAGCAGCAAATTCAGTGAACAAGAATTTAAATAAATCCACAGGAACGTTAGGTCACTGGATACTCCTAAGCAGGTGCGGATTCCTCCAATCACGAAGTACTTATCGCAATGGAAAATGTACGGAACATCCAATAGTTAGCGTTTGAAGCCCTCCAGTGATACAAAGATAAACATGCAACAACAACAACAACAGTAACATATTTACCACGTAGTCTGAGGGCCGAATTTCAAGAAGGAACTTATTTGAAACCAAGTACGACATGAGCAAAAACTAAAAGTGTTGATAAAAATTAAAGAGCGATTCTAACAAGACTACGTAAAGTTGTAAGCAAAGGGCTCGACTGAATCGATTTTCAGAGCTTAAGGTCAAGTCTAAACTGGGTGCAGTAGTGCATGCACGGCGTCTAATTGAGACATTTTTCGTACCAAAAAATCTTAAAGTTGGATTCATGCCCCCTCCCCTACGCGAAACTTGGTTGAGCGTCTGACTGGGCGTATAATCGTGAGCCTATGAGAGTATTAATAGTTTATTTCAACCAATTGGTAACTGAAGCGCTGGTAATGCGGTACGCTGGGCGTACCGAATTTTGTTCAAAATAAACTAAAAAATACGCTCGTATGCTCACGATTTTACGCCCAGTGTGAATCGGGTCCAAGACTGGATAAAATTGCCTTAAAATTTTATAATCACGTCTCGTAATTACATTTTATTCACCAACTTGCCTTGGCCAGGAGACAGCGAAGGAACCTTGCAGTCTTCGAGTTAAGCTGCCACCTGTTTACCACACATAGTAAAGGCTTTACACTGTAGCAGGGAAGCTGTGAATACCAAGTTTTGCAATCTTTAGTTTTAATAGTTATCTTTCGTCAAAGTCGTACTTCGTTCAATTAAGTTAGCTCTTGTAATACGGCTCCAAAACTTCTAATTTTTCTGCGGTAAACATCCGGCATGTTAGAACAGAGTAAATTTTTTGGTGTTTCTTAAATTTTTAAATTTTTGAGAAAAACAGAAAACTTCTAGTATTCGAATTATGTTCAGGCGATTACATGACGGGTGCTATAAGTCCGCTAACGCTATGGCCCTGTAAAACTAAAACTTGGGCAACGGAACACAAAACAACCACAAAATGTTTCTGATGATAAAAGCAAATTTTACAGCAGAGTATGGCCATGGGAAGATACTGATATCCTCAATTACTAGCACGTAATCATTTGAAAAAGTATTTGACAGGTCTAGAGACATCGATACTGCTGTTTTTTAAGTGCTGAAAAAACAAGCGTGATCGTATACGGTTCTAAGCGCCAAAAAATGGCATGGTGTACCTGTAATATTCACATAGCAGTTCATCTTTGCGGGCTACATCAGCTTTCAAAACACCAAGCTCCCCTTGCAGACGTCGAACTTCTATTGTCTAACAACAAACAAAAGCATTCATCTTCGGCCCAGTAGATAGCGTTGATATAACACGTTCACTTTCCGGATCCGATCCTCAGTTCCGTTGCCTGCTTACTGTGGAGTCATGCCAACAAAGTGCCAAATCACAAAAGAGCATGCCAATCAAAGAGTTTACATGTTAGCGATGTTGTTTAGGTGGCGTTTGAATTCTTTAATTGGCATGGTTCTTTTTTGATTTGGCACTTTTTTGCAAGACTCAGCAATAAGCTACACTGGAATCAAGAATCGACCTAAACTCTGGTCCCCAAAACGCTAACTTAAACCACATTACCTTTTCCATTTTGAGTTTTGCCTCTTTCTCCGCCGTTTTCATTGCTTCTGCTGCAGCTCTGTCAGTTGATTTAAGGAAATCATCAAATACAACCGCTTCGTTACGCAACCGTTCTGCTAGCTCTTCGATCTAAAAAAGTACAAAACAGGTGAAATACACAAGAAATCCACATCCTACTTATATCACTAATAGTGCGATACACGATATTTCCCGTTACGTTTACTGCTATCACAAGCACTAATCAAGAAAACCACACATCTCCGGCTCCGCTGGCGGAGCATCAAGTTAGCTGCTAGATTCCGGTTTGATTCCGGAACTGGCAATGCGTTGCTGTGTCCTTGGGGAGGGATTCCTATTACGCCTAATTTTTTCGGTGCAAGCAGGCAATCGAGATTTTACCCGACTAACCGAAAACTTTCAAAACACAAAACAAAAAAACAGAAGCATTGTTCTATGTTGATGTGGTTAGATAATCGCATGAATGAATGAAAACAACAACTCATTTTTATGCAGTTAAGTTTGTTTTTTTTTATACAGCAGAAAGTTCAAAATTGCGAATTTTTCTTTGAAAGGTTTCACTGGTTTTGATTCTACACAACCCGCTCTAGCAGATAGAGTGTCCTTCTCTCACAGCTGGAATAAAGATCTAAAACGCAGATGACTCAAAGACGAAACTGGAGCTTTAAATGGTAGTTTATAGTGCAGGCTGTGTAGGAGATGAGTGCGGTCATGTGGAGTCTGGAATTGCAGTGAGGACAAAGACCAGTTTTAACTTCAGGCTGCAAACGACTTACTTTTTTCTCTTCCTTGGCCTCCCTCGCTTTGTAGCACTCTATTTCGTCCAGTTTAGCTTGTAAGGTGTATTTGACGAGAAATATTTCTCGTTTTCGCTCTTTAAATTCGTAGTTAGTCTCATTTTCTAACGGTCGGATGCGAATTTTCCCAGAAGACGCCCAAATTTGATTGCTTAGACTTTTGTTAAATTCCTCCATTTCCTGTAGTAGTAGTAGTAGTAATAAATAAAACTACACAAATAATCAAATTTTCTTCAAGCAATGCTGTACGGAACAACGGCAAAATAAGGTTTGAAAGTATTTTTGTTTAATATGTGATTGAGAAATTAAATCTTTAATTCGCGCTTCCAGCAATTGAGATTCTCAAGCACCCGCTGACACACGAGACTCGCAGGCGTAACTGACGGGAGGGAGGGGGAGAAGGGGGGCCAATGCCCCCAAGCCTTCCCCAGATGTGGGCCCCCTATTTAGAAACGGCCTCCATGTGAAACAAGTTTTTTTGGAAACAAGTAAGCAAAATAAAGTCTTCACCTAAATTCGACGGAAAAAACACGACTTTGCTGTGGATTCGGATTTAAATGGTTCGCCGATGTTTTATAGTTTTTCAAATTTATTTTTTCAGTAAGGTCAAAGTGTATTTTACTTTTTCAAATTCATCATCAAGTTCTTTGAAAAACTTCCTGACGGTTGGCAAAGTCGATCCAACAACACGAGATCGGTAAGTTTGCTTCTTCTCTGGCCTGAGTAGTCTTTCGTTTCGCCTTTGTAGCATTGAACGGTTCTTTTCCTCCTAAAAACAAAACAGTGTATAGTAAATTTTTTGAAAAATAAAACACTGTATACGTAAGATTTGTAAATATTGCACCAGAGTTCTCATCAAGGAGTTAGTAAACTCCGTCCGTCGCGCATGAGCACTCCGGAACAACGTCAAAAACGTCATAATTAAATCAAGGATTTCCAATACTTTCATTGCCAGACACGATTACATGACTCTTCAGTCACGCATGAGCACGCCTGGACAATGGACATGTAACAAAGAAACGAAAAAAATAGAAAAAATGACAAAAAATAAAAAAGAGAAACCCCTGAGTGCAGTAGCGCTCGAAATTTTTGTATTTTTTTGCAAAAATAGCGTAATTTTAGAGCTATTTTAAGAAAAAATAATGCTTTTAAAACGTGGCACAGAAATTAGCAGCGCAACATGATTCAACTGGTTACATTAATGGGCTATATGGGAAGTGGCTAAGGATAACATTGCAGTTCTCTTGTTTACATGCTGGTAAATCATAAAATCCTATTATTCAATAAAACTCACACGGAGTAATCTATTTCGTCTATATTTTATAAAGAAAAATAATTGGGGGGGGCTAATGGAAAGATATTTGAAAGAAGTGATTGGTAATTAACTAACACTGAATAGCCCTTCCCCCCACTCCACTTATTTCTGAGTTTATAATATATTTGTTGATAAAACCTATGTTTGGCGTTTTTACCCTAGCGATCAAATTTGATTGTTTATTTTTGGGCATTTTTTAAAGTTTTCATTGATTTGTGACTTTAATTTCTGACAATTAGCCCCCCCCCCAAAATATATATGTTTCAAAAGATGCTTTAAATCATTTTTAGTCAATTCCAGCGCAAAAAAACAGTCTCAAAAGAGCTAAAATTGTAGTATTTTTCTTATTCTGCATTTTGGTTGACAGGGCAATGGGGGGGCTATGGCTTCCCGCCCCCCCACTGGCTACGCTACTGAGCGAATATGAACTTTTTGGTTTTAGAAGTTGGCATTAAATCTTCGCTCATAATTTTAGTCCACTTTTAGCTCGCTTAATTATCACTCCTCTTGGGACGTTGCTTTGTGATTGTCTAATGCCTCTTAGAGCTCTTACAAAGATCTTGTGCAAAAGTATTAGACAGCTTTTTGATTTTTTGAAACATTAAAACTGGCTGTATTTTATAATACTACAAAAGGTCTTAAAAATTATTATCTTCTACAAATAAATTTAAAAAATATACATATTAAAATCGTCAATATTTGATCTGCGAAAAGAGTTTTAGTTCCAATATTTAATAGCTGCTCTTCTAGTCTCTTAAAACCAATTTTCCTCCGCTACTTTTTTGCTTGGCAGGACTAACTTCTTGCCATAATGTTCGAATAGCCCACCTGACACTGTTCTACCCATTCGACATCCTTAGGCGCGATGAAAGGATTCCTCACTTTGGAAAAATCCCCGTCGAAAGAGGAATGAAGAGGAGGTAAAAGTAGATTCTGCAAAAGATTTTTATACTTTAACACTTTAATGACTCGATTTTAAAACAAGTTACAGAAGTTCGATTTTATACCTGAAAACTACATTGGACGTAAAATCGTGAACGTACGAGTGGATCCTTAGTTGTTGTTTTTTTTTTTTAACCAACTGGCAGATAGCACGCTGGCAAGCCTGCACGCCGAGCTTACCGAACTTTGGTTCAAAATAAACTAAATTTACTCTCGTCCGCTTACCATTTTAAGACCGGAGTATTAGACCGAGGCCATAACTCGGTGAAACTTTTGCAGTCAATAAACAGGGAATTTAAAGCAGTGGTGCTATTCATGTGGTTTGCAAAAACCAGTTTCTACTGTAAACTTAAAAAATCGGTTGTTAAAAATTGCTTTCGTTTTTAAATTTATCGATTTCTTAATTTAGAAGATATCTGGCACTTTTGTCTCGAACCTATCCATTGCTAAGTTTAAAGAAGCAGTAACAGATCCGGTTACTGCATAACTTAAAAACGTTTTAATATGGTACATAGGCCTAATTACGTTTTTGTTTGTTTTCCTGGCTACATTATTCGGCTAGTGTTCGATTCTTTGTTTATTTTTATATTTTTTTGAAGAAAAAGCCAAAAATGAAGCCAAAAGTCGACACTTAAAAACAGAAAGAGTCAATTAAAGTCAAACCAAATCAAATATCTCATTATACTCGCTGTAATACGTCTTTCATGCTTGCAGTTATTTTCATTAAATTCAATTAAAGTGAACAGAATATTAACTCCGTTCAACCAGATGCTTGACAATACACTTACCTTGCTTTCCCGAACTTTTTGGCAGTGTTTTGATGAAGGACTGTGCGGCAAGAATGAAGACATGTGTTAAACTGTTGAAATAAAAACATTTTTTTCATCATTACGTGGACGTTTTGTTGCGCAAATTAAAAAAGAAGTTGGGCAGGCAGCAAATAATTTTGATTTGCTGCAGTGATTTGTAATTTGAATAAAAGTGTCAAGAAATTCGACCTTTTTTTTTTCTTAAGCTCAATATTTCACTTTCGATCCCATTTTATTCTACTTAATTTCTTAATTGTGCACAATACAGTACAACCCACCAACCAGAAAAGTATAACTTCCTCCCTTAAAATTTTTGTTTGCCCTCCCCCCCCCCAAATAAATTTCACTTCAACTCCTGAACCCTAAAATGGCGATCTATGGAGATCACCTCATATATCGTAGATGGCACAGGCTTCCAGGTGTGAAGACCTTTTTTTAGAGATCGCTTCCAGCGAGAAGACATTGCCCTCCCCCTCAAATTTTCGCTCGTCCCCCCAAACTTCCATTCCGGCTACGTGCCTGCTGCCAACATACCAACTAAGAGCTAGAACGAAATACCCGGTTTGTATTTCTAAAATTACAGTAACTGCACAATGCAAATCAATCGTCTGATCGCGGTCCCCTGTGTTTCATTTGACCGGTCCAGGAATGGGACCCGAGACCTCCCGTTTTTCAGCAAACCCGCTTCCGCTTGACCAAGTAGCATGGAAACGAGTCAGTTGGTACTATTAATGCTCCTTACACTTTCCTGTATTTTATACTGGCGCGTATGGAGTCCTACCTGTTGTAATATCAATTCGAGAAAGCTTGTCGTTTGGTCTTGTCGCTAGCTTAATTCTCTCACCCTTTTCCAAATTCATGCTTTCCAAAATATTTGACGCTTGGGAAGTTTTGTAGCTCAAAAACTAGATGATGATGTCACAATAGTTCCGACTGCAAATATATCAAGAACAAGAACGTAGCGAAGAAATAAAATATTCCTCATTACCAAACCGACTTACGTACGTTCTGTAACCAGCTCGCTAGCTTTCAACGCTTTCAACGTGTTATATAAAGCCTACAAGCGACTTACTTTCGTCCGATACTTGTTAGCGTTATTTTAGTGATGTTACTATGCTATATTCTTGCCGGGAGCTTCCATTAAATTATATTGATGTGACGTTGGAAATACTCAAAAGCATGAGAAAGTAATGAACCTACTGCTTAAGGGACTAATCCACACCCACATGATTGTAGTTAACCATACTCTTAGTATTGTAGTTGTTTTCTTAACTTCTTGCCCAGAAAATTTGTTTCAAGTCCAAGCATAAACATTTAACTAAACTCAAACCGAAACGATTTGGTATTCGGATCGCAGTAAATACCTTGTTTTGATGCACTCAGTTGCCAGTCTGCCACGTTGCACACTTATGCAAATTCTTAACCTTAGTGGAGGCAAATTATGAGCAACAAAACGAGAAGAGACAAATTTATTTCATTCGAAATGTTTTTTTTTTTTCACTTTCCAACACTGAGAATACATAAGAAACAAATTGCACACTCATATTGACATTTTATCGCAGCCCATTAATGATAAAACATGACAACTAAATTGGTTAAAAAGCTATTGAAGCAAAAATATTCCAACCAAACTGATTGAAAAAACACAGCTAATCCCACTAATTTGATTGGTGCAATAATTCCTCAAATCAATTGGTCGAGTGAAATCACGCGGATCTGCTGGGTAGAAAAATAAATCCAGGCCCCAGATAGAACTACACTATGGAAATTGGTATAAAGAATTTAAAGAAATGCATATGATTGAAGGAAACGCAAAATTACAACAACGTAAATATTATTCAATTTTGAGATTTCAAAATCGATATATCAGCGACGCATATCCTATTAACAATGGCAGTTAGCACACATTTTTGCCACAACAAACAATTGAATTGAATGTTTAAATAAAATATTGCTCGTGCCTTCTGGCATTCGAAAACATCTAAGAAAGCGATAAAAATACCTTATCTTCGAATCAGAAACCAAAATTGCTTTAAAGCTCAAACACAAAAATGGTTCGAAAAAGAAACTAAGATCTAACAAACTAAAATATTAAGCATTGGACGTACTGCATCAATCTCATTTCGTAATCTACAGGGTTGCCACAGAAACTGCAAAATCAAATTCCAGGACTTTCCAGGACTTTTTTAGGTCATTTTCCAGGACTTTTCCAGGACTGTTTAAGCTTTTTTTTTTAAGCACTTAAAATTTGATTTTGACTATTATTCTTTCATGCACCTACTCTTTTGAACTTGTGATTGACGAAAAATTTTGAAGTAACGCATTTGCATTCCTAGTATTGACCACTAACCAGGTGCAAAGCTAGAAATTTGCAACGGGAGGGTTAAGCTTTTTGGTAAGGGGACGGAACCCTCAGACGCCAGAAGCCATTGGGGGTCTGGGGGCAAAGCCCCCAGCGTTCAAAGATTTTGCAATTTTTTTGCAATAATAACTTAATTTTAGGCCTAATTTGGTCAAGATTATCGCTTTTAAAACGTGGCATAAAAATTAGCACTGCAAAAACATGATTAAACTGAATGCATAAATGGGCTACAGTATGTGGGTGATAGCTAGAGCTCAATCGATATGACTTTTTTAGGCCGATACCGATATATAACTCATAAACTACCTAATTTGGTCTATATTTTTCACTTAACTTGACACTAAAAGCTTCAGCAATTCTCCTCCAACAAAAGACTATTGCAAACGCAAGTCATACTAAGCAAATTGAACGCAAGAATACTCGTGCTTGCTCTTGAAAATAAACAGTTTAAGGTAATTTCGATAAGCCGATATTTTATCGGCGGTAGATAGCCGGTACAATATGCCGGCTTGGCCCTGATATCGGCCAAAACATATCAGCTGACGCTAGATATATTGGTTGAGCTCTAGTGATAATGGGTAATGGTAAAACTTCAGTCCTAGCTTTATTTTCAGCCAGTTAACTATAAAATCCTATTATTTGAAACAACAGAGCTTATTTGCACGCCAGGGTGCAAACGAAAAACTCTATCCTAGCCCTAACCCCAACCTTAAACTTAACCCAAACTGTAACCCTAACCTTAACCCAAACTCAAAATCTAAACTCCAACAAACCACTAACGATAATAATTTAAAAAATAAAAGAGTATTTGAGCAAATGAGCACCCACTTTTTCTTATACGCAGAGCTCATTTGCACGCTAGAGTGCAAATAGGCACCTCCTTTGAAAAAACTCCTAAGTAATAATCCAAATCGTCTGTATTTTATAACGCTAGATAAAGATATAATTTGGGAGTAGGGGCTAATGAAATGAGATTTGAGAGAGTTGATTGGTAATTAACAGAATTAAATACTGAGTTACACTTTTTTACAAAGCCTACGTTAAGCATTTTGCATAAAGCGATCAAATTGTTTATTTTTAGCCATTTTTAGTAAGTTGTTACTGGTTTTATTTTTGACCAATATTAGCCCTTCCCCAAAATCATGTTCCAAAAGTGGCTTTAAATTACTTTACTATCCATATTACTGCAAAAAACTGCCTTAGAAGTATACTGCGATAAACATAGTATTTTTCTAGTTGTGCATTTTGGTCTACGGGTCAATGGAGGGCTTATAGTCCGCTATGCTACTGCTACTAGCAGTAATACTGCTACTGGAGTATCGCATTGCAATAAATTACTGTCCATGAATTCACTCTTCTTAATAATATTCAATAATTTATACTTACTGTAATGCAAAGTGCAAATTTTGGCATTTTAACGAGGAAGTGCTTATTTGCACTCCAGTGTACTAGTAAGAACTGCTTAAATAGAACAAGAGAGCAAAGAGCAGAAGAATGGGCGCTCATATTAATATTGAAGTAAGAGCTAGGGTTGCAGTTTGGGTTAATCCAAACAGCAATCCTAGCTCTAACCCACGTTAGGGCTAGCATAGCAATTTTTTGTTTGTGCGCCAGCATACAAATGAGCTCTGTCTTTTTACAATACAATAAAGCATTTTGAACGAACTTCACAATGCAAGTTATTTCAACAACAGCTTTGCACAATTACAAGGTACCAGTTATTATAAAAAAAAACTAAAAAACTTCACATTCTGTCTGGGTAAATCACGGGAAAACTTTATAAACATTTTCCAGGACTTTCCAGGACTCACAAACAAAATTCAAGGACTTTCAAGGACTTTCCAGGACAGCTAAAAAAATCCAGGACTTTCCAGGACTTTTCCAGGATGTGGCAACCCTGAATCTAGCAGTGGTCAAGCGACTGCTACTGAATTGATAGATTCGAGTTCGATTCCCAGTCGGATCAAACAAACGACTACAAAAATTGATATTTACAGCTTCCCCGATAAATATCAAAAGGGACAATGTGAAGCCTCCATCGTGTGTGGTAGACAGGTGGGCAGGTTGAGTCGAAGACCGAAAGGTCTCTTCGCTGTCTCCAGTCCAAAGCAAAATGGTGAATAAAGACGTAAACACAAATATGTTTAACTACGTTTCATAAAAAATAATTGCACTTATAATAAAAAAAATGTGGTAAAAGGTGACAAACCATAGCTGAAGCATGATTAAAAATTGATAGTGCAGGTAAAACGTATTATAGAAGCCTATAAGTTACAAGGCATACACTTCTACAAATGACGGCAAAATACACCCCATAGTAATATAGAAGCAATACGGTATACGATGTAATATATAGAAGCAATATAATAAAGAAGCAAGACTTTATCCAAGGCAACGAAATTCCAAGTGTAATAAATTAATAAAGCATAAACTGAATTATACATTTTATACCATCTACAGTACTTGGATATAACAAGATTTAAATTTGTATAAGATGAAAACAGCTCATAAAAACAAACCCAACCTACAGCTCAAATTTTGCCAAGTTAATTGTATGACCTACGTATGATTGAAAACAAACAACATTGAAGTTTTAGTAACCGTGCAGTATTGTTCTAGTGAGAAATCTTTAACTGCAATGTCAACTTAATTTTTCTGCAACCAATATTATCCATGATAGCAAATTTTCAAAAATCTAGCAATCCATAGATGGATAGTAGGAAAAAACGTAATTTCACTAAAAATGATTACATAATTTCACAAATTATAACGCCTAGTTGTTTGAATATAACAGAAGAGATAAATACTATATACGGTACATCAGCGAAAAAATTGTGTGAGTGTAACCCTCAAAACCGAGCAAAAAAAACTTAATATCATTTTTACATAGCTACTTCTCTGACCTTTATTGCTGTTATCCTTTCTTGATTTTTTTCCATTGTATTTTTCTGTGTTTTTTTTTCTTTTTTCAAAGCGAAAAATGCCGAAAAAACATAAAAATTCAAAAAAAATCTAATAATTGAAGATAAAACGATGAAAAGTAAATAAATAAAGACAACAAATTGACAAAGAAACAAATTCATAAAAATACTTTTAAATTCATAATAATAATACAAAAGAAACGCAACCAATTAATCAAAAAGTTGAAACGATTTGTACAATAACACATACTAAAATACATAGTGACACTTTCAACGTAGGATAACCAAGCCGCAACATACCGAAGATCAGAAACAACGTTGACAAGCAATATCAGTTAGAGACAGCTTATCAGTGGTCGAGTGAATATAGCTTTTGCTACTGAAACGGTAGACCCGGGTTCGATCCCAGGTGATCAAACCAAAGACCTTAGAAATTGATATTCACAGCTTCGCTGCTTGGCTTTTAGCAATAAATGGGCAGTGCGAAGCCTCTTAAGTGTTTGGCAGCTTGACTGCAAGACCAAAAAGGTCTCTTTGCTCTTTCCTGTTCAAGGCAACTCAGACAATAATCACAATTTACAAGCAGTTAATAAAGCTCAAATCTCGTAGTTTCGGAATTTTCGTAAAGTTTCAGAAAACTCATCTGATGAAGTGTGGATAACCGTACTTTCATTTACCTCTGCAAAAAATACAAAAACGAATTCATACTGCGTTGAACTGAACCATAGCGACAAAGGTTCCAGTCCAATTTTTCTGTCGATTTTTCAGACTATTAGGTCTCGTTTTTGTGTTTTCCACTTGATTTTTTAATACAGTTATGTTGATGCATGTTTGGAACAATAAACAGATAATTGATTGTACTTAAAGTCTCATCTTAAAAATAATACAACCGAGCTAAAGCGGGAATTGAATATACCAGTGGTTGAGTATTGAGAACCACATAAAGACGGTGGGATTTTTCTCAGTCCCATATACCACTACGTACATTGTACAGCCTGAATTTACAAGTTATGGGAAACATGGAATATATCATGCAAAGCAAAAATTCGCCACTAACCTGCAGGCTCTTTTGACTCTATCATAGGAGTCTTATTGACAGGCGTCGCCCAATGCATTGACTGCAAAAATATTGAAAAGTTAAAAGCCTGGCACAAGACTTGTTTCACAAATTAAATTTGGACTAGAACCCTCCAAACAAAATGTGAAGTTGAATTTTTAAACAAATTGTTGGAAATGAACAACTAAAACACTTTAAGGCTATAGGAAAGTAATGAAGTATCGACTTTTTGTAAACAACGCTTACTTACCATTTTCAGAGAATCTTTCATGGACATCCAACGCTTGAAGGATATTTGCAGCCCGCTATGTAGCCAAGTATCATACTGCTCTCTTAACTGTTTGATACAATTTAATTAGTCAGAAATCTAAGTCAGTGGTTTTCATGCTATCAGTTCAACTTTGCATAAAACTACAGTAACTTGTTTTCAGAATATTACAGCGATAAAAAATCTTGGTCTAAAAATGTTGTAAGTAGATTATCAAATGAAAATAATTCAATCAGAAAATATAACAACGCTCACCTTATCCAACAATATCACTACCAAACATTAACAGCTTGTAAGCATTAAGCTGTTGGTTTTGTTTTGTTTAACGCTCAAATAAAAACAAAAATTACCTTGGGGTCACATAAAACATCTTTAGCCACTTGCAGCATAACAAATTCCTCTGTGGCGTTAGGGTTATTTAAGTTCTTATCAGGATGATACTGCTTTGCTTTTAGTCGATATTCAGTTATAATTTGCTCCATCTGAAAGACATCAGCAACCTATACATATGCGAAACAATCCTACTTCTTCGCTAGCAAAATGTTCAAAGCTTTGTACTGTACGTCTATGAGAGGGAAATTTAAAATAACATAACATGGAAACCCTAGTATCTTTTTTTGTTCAACCTTCCATTTGAGCAAGATTGATACTGGTAATGATTTAAAAATCAGAGTCCCCTACTCAAAAAATAGGTTGCCAGGATACTTTGTACTGAAATCTGTACTAACTCTTAGGTGAAGAGAAAAAAGGTCTTACATATTTTATGAGTCAAATTCTGATATAAGCTCAAGTAGAAGTCCAAAAATAAAAAGGTCTTTCGTGCTTTTTGAACCAGATACCAAGCAGCTACAGTTCCTCTTTTCAAATCCTTTTCTTCGTTGCCCCAGTGTTAGCAAGCGCAATAATAACATCTTCCAGTTTTAATTTATACAGTTCATTATTTTCGTTTAAAATGGAAGCTGTTTTCACTTTCAAAAGGTTACTTGCTAAGCTTGACTGCTTACACTGAAATAGTGACATACAGTCACATGCTAGCTTGAACACTCACCAAAAGAGTGATGAGTACAAGGCATGAGGTTACTATTGTAGGCAGGTAGGGTTGTTGGCTTTTACAATCTACTGATTTACCAAACTTGTAAACACAAACACTGAAAAAACATCACAAGTCACTAGATACTCACATTTGAAAATTCACTACAGCCCAATATTTCATAGAAGTTTTGGTCCTTGCAAGATTGACAAAAAATTTCGTCCAAAAGTTCCATTGCGTAGGGGACTTAAGAACCAAAAATGGGCACTTGTAACTCGGTAAGCTACGAATTCGATACAAAACAAAGCACTAGCAGCAGAATACAATACACTACAGTACAAAAACCTACTCTGCAATAAGTAATAAAATAATAATAATAGTACACAGTACACACACGTCGACCCAGCACAGTGGTGCCATAGCAAGGTTGAACAGCACATGGTATAAAACTGACAAAGATAAAATGGCAGTACAGCATTGTTAGGATTATCAATAATTATTATGTCACTTAACATAAGAAACAGATGTAATCCCATATATAACATTCAGATTTCAGACATTACCAAAACCCAAGTGATGGTGATTACAAAATATACCGGTAGGCGGTATCCATATCCACGAATCAAATATCCATTATGGTATGTCAGATATCAATTAGTTGACAATAAGCTAGTTAGAAAGGTAGCTTGGACACCATAACGGTTCTATCATCATTAATCAGATTGTGGATACAGTTGTTATGCACAAAGTTGTCATTTACAGCACCAGTAATGCAATTTTGTTATCATTACATTAGTATAAAGCAGCAAAGTATACATAAGATATAAGTAGGCTACATAAGATATACTGGTAAGTTTTGTGGTTTGAATGTGTTTTGCTGTGGTGCTTCGGCACTGGATCGGCTTATTATTATTATTATACATCAATCACAAACTATAAAAAATAAAGTTTAAATAACCATGATAGAATACTGGTTAAGTTTTCATTCCATTCTTACTCAGTCTGATGACCAAAAAACATTTACATTGCGCTTAGCACAAATTAAATTACAATACAAAAAAACTTTACTGAACAAAACTTACAGAGTACAATATCAGAAAACTTACAGAGTACAACCAGACATCCTGAAATGGATCACTCTATATTACAGCTTTGAGCTTAGGCTACTGAATACAGATGACAAACCACTGCAATCACAAACATTGGTCTATTCCAGTTAGCACACATAGACAAGACTATGTGTTTATGTGTGTAGACAAGACAAAACACTGATCATTATTATACATTTGGATACAAATTATTGACTAAGTACAGTATAGCTTATATCGGTACGCCAATGCTTGCACTTGCAGTAGCGCTTGTGCTATATCATTTAATTACTGGTATGCAATAGCATGTTACACTTAGTCAACTTGGTTCACTTATCAGCTAGCCTACTGTACTACCAGAGTTGGAGTCCTCAAGGACCATCAAGGACACATTTTGAAGTCCTTGGCCTAGAAAGTGTAGTCCTGGGCCTTGAAGCCTGCAAATCCTCGAAAATGCCCTGTCCTTGACCGAGGACAGCACTATTTTTTGAATCGTTAAAAATGGGCCATGGTCATGATCTTTTTTTTTCTTTATCTTGGAGAACGCTAGAAATCTCACAGAAAATTTGTAGAGCTTTTTTTTTTGAGAATGCCTGAAATTTCGCGGAATATTTTCGATTTCTTAAGCGATGACCTTTTTTTTTCTTTGGAGAGCACTTGCATGTTGGGTCCTTGGCCTCGAGAGGGTCTGTCCTGGAAAAGTAGGTACTAAGAATTGGATTGTTTTTGAGGCCTTGGACCCGAACGTTTGGTCCTTGACTCCACCTCTACTTATTAGGAATAGACTGTTTCAACGCAAATTTTTAATAGTCACTACCTTCTAGATCTACCGGAAGTTAATAGCAATTAAACCGCAGTCAGAGCACATTTTGGGCAGTGGGTAAAACGTGGACTAATGGACAAAAAATGGACAAACAATTTTGACCCCCTATTCCCCTTAAATCAACAATTTTAACACCTCCACATGACTCAGCATCAAATTCTCCACAAACCCAATGGGTTGCCATGGTGGCACAAGCCGTCGCTATGGCAACAATGACGTCATAAAACCATGGCCAAGCGATTTTGACCCCCTATTCCCCTTTGTGCCACCGTTTCAACACTGTCACATGACTCAGCATCGAATTCCCCACAAACCCAGCGGGTAGCCATGGTGGCACAAGCCGTCGCTATGGCAACAATGACGTCATAAAACCATGGCCAAGCGATTTTGACTCCCTATTCCCCTTCGTGCCACCGTTTCAACACTGTCACATGACTCAGCATCGAATTCCCCACAAACCCAGCGGGTAGCCATGGTGGCACAAGCCGTCGCTATGGCAACAATGATGTCATGTTTTGTCCAAAAACCATGGCCAAGCGATTTTGACCCCCTATTCCCATTTGTGCCACCGTTTCAACACTGTCACATGACTCAGCATCGAATTCCCCACAAACCCAGCGGGTAGCCATGGTGGCACAAGCCGTCGCTATGGCAACAATGACGTCATGTTTCGTCCAAAAACCATGGCCAAACGTTTTTGACCCCCTATTCCCCTTTGTGCCACCGTTTCAACACTGTCACATGACTCAACATCGAATTCCCCACAAACCCAGCGGGTAGCCATGGTGGCACAAGCCGTCGCTATGGCAACAATGATGTCATGTTTTGTCCAAAAACCATGGCCAAGCGATTTTGACCCCCTATTCCCATTTGTGCCACCGTTTCAACACTGTCACATGACTCAGCATCGAATTCCCCACAAACCCAGCGGGTAGCCATGGTGGCACAAGCCGTCGCTATGGCAACAATGACGTCATAAAACCATGGCCAAGCGATTTTGACCCCCTATTCCCCTTTGTGCCACCGTTTCAACACTGTCACATGACTCAGCATCGAATTCCCCACAAACCCAGCGGGTAGCCATGGTGGCACAAGCCGTCGCTATGGCAACAATGATGTCATGTTTTGTCCAAAAACCATGGCCAAGCGATTTTGACCCCCTATTCCCATTTGTGCCACCGTTTCAACACTGTCACATGACTCAGCATCGAATTCCCCACAAACCCAGCGGGTAGCCATGGTGGCACAAGCCGTCGCTATGGCAACAATGACGTCATGTTTTGTCCAAAAACCATGGCCAAGCGATTTTGACCCCCTATTCCCCTTTGTGCCACCGTTTCAACACTGTCACATGACTCAGCATCGAATTCCCCACAAACCCAGCGGGTAGCCATGGTGGCACAAGCCGTCGCTATGGCAACAATGACGTCATAAAACCATGGCCAAGCGATTTTGACTCTCTATTCCCCTTTGTGCCACCGTTTCAACACTGTCACATGACTCAGCATCGAATTCCCCACAGACCCAGCGGGTTGCCATGGTGGCACAAGCCGTCGCTATGGCAACAATGATGTCATGTTTTGTCCAAAAACCATGGCCAAGCGATTTTGACCCCCTATTCCCCTTTGTGCCACCGTTTCAACACTGTCACATGACTCAGCATCGAATTCCCCACAAACCCAGCGGGTAGCCATGGTGGCACAAGCTGTCGCTATGGCAACAATGATGTCATGTTTTGTCCAAAAACCATGGCCAAGCGATTTTGACCCCCTATTCCCATTTGTGCCACCGTTTCAACACTGTCACATGACTCAGCATCGAATTCCCCACAAACCCAGCGGGTAGCCATGGTGGCACAAGCCGTCGCTATGGCAACAATGACGTCATAAAACCATGGCCAAGCGATTTTGACCCCCTATTCCCCTTTGTGCCACCGTTTCAACACTGTCACATGACTCAGCATCGAATTCCCCACAAACCCAGCGGGTAGCCATGGTGGCACAAGCCGTCGCTATGGCAACAATGACGTCATGTTTTGTCCAAAAACCATGGCCAAGCGATTTTGACCCCCTATTCCCATTTGTGCCACCGTTTCAACACTGTCACATGACTCAGCATCGAATTCCCCACAAACCCAGCGGGTAGCCATGGTGGCACAAGCCGTCGCTATGGCAACAATGACGTCATGTTTCGTCCAAAAACCATGGCCAAGCGATTTTGACCCCCTATTCCCCTTTGTGCCACCGTTTCAACACTGTCACATGACTCAACATCGAATTATCCACAGACCCAGCGGGTAGCCATGGTGGCACAATCCGTCGCTATGGCAACAATGATGTCATGTTTTGTCCAAAAACCATGGCCAAGCGATTTTGACTCCCTATTCCCCTTTGTGCCACCGTTTCAACACTGTCACATGACTCAGCATCAAATTCCCCACAAACCCAGCGGGTAGCCATGGTGGCACAAGCCGTCGCTATGGCAACAATGACGTCATAAAACCATGGCCAAGCGATTTTGACCCCCTATTCCCCTTTGTGCCACCGTTTCAACACTGTCACATGACTCAGCATCGAATTCCCCACAAACCCAGCGGGTAGCCATGGTGGCACAAGCCGTCGCTATGGCAACAATGACGTCATAAAACCATGGCCAAGCAATTTTGACCCCCTATTCCCCTTTGTGCCACCGTTTCAACACTGTCACATGACTCAGCATCGAATTCCCCACAAACCCAGCGGGTTGCCATGGTGGCACAAGCCGTCGCTATGGCAACAATGACGTCATGTTTTGTCCAAAAACCATGGCCAAGCGATTTTGACCCCCTATTCCCCTTTGTGCCACCGTTTCAACACTGTCACATGACTCAGCATCGAATTCCCCACAGACCCAGTGGGTTGCCATGGTGGCACAAGCCGTCGCTATGGCAACAATGACGTCATGTTTAGTTGAAAAATGAAAAAGGTCTTCATCGTAATTTGAAGTGTTTTTTGCCAGCTATATTACAGAAAACCAAACGGATTAGAAGGAAGTTAAATCGGCTATTTGCAAACTCTTTCTGTTAGATCATCTTGAAATAACTGGCGGACCGTTAAGCAGGATTTGGGCAACCCGTTTTTGCATAGGTCTAACCAAATTTATTTTAATATTTTCAATGTTATAAAAATCAGCCAATTAGAGATCTATTATTTTTTGGTCACCAAGAAGGTCTCATGCATTAGAATAATAATTTGCTTTACGTGATTCAATTAATCATGATAAAAAGAGGGATTTTGTAAGTAAATAAAACATCTGGTAGTTTCGGTAGAAAACTACCTAGTAATTTTATAAGAGTTGTACAGGAATTGAGAAATTCATCACCCAAAATTCATCATTTGTTTTTGCCGTGCTGGCGATCTACAAAAACAGCATGCTATAAACAAAAAAAAGAGCGAGTAAGTCGAAATGTAGACTTAGTATTTTTGTCAGCTTGAACTCAAACTCAAAAAACTTGATAGTTTAGCAAACTTGAACTCGAACTTAAACTCGAAAACACTAAATTAGAGAATTGGAACTTGAACTCGGACTTGTTAAAATAGACTGAACTCGCATAAAAATCGATCGAGTTCGCAGCCCTGATTGTAACTACAGGTTTGTCACGATAGGTAATAGGAATATTTCTCTATTTCAGCATTTTAAGATGTTTTAGTGTAAAGGAACAACTAACTGTTTTGTGTTATGGAACAACTACGGTAAGCTTTGGTATAAAAAAAAGTAATGTTTCGAAAAGCTCCGGGGTGGAAAAAAATGATTAATTGTCGCATCGGTTTTTGAAAACCGGTGTTCCATCCAAGATTATCAAAATTGCATTTGCATTTAAATCAAAAGACGTTTTCCGTGATTGAGAAATTTGGCTCTTGTCCCAACTGCTGACCTTGGGTTGGTTTGGCGATAGGTCCTCCATTGCTTTAGTAGCTTCAAACGTCCTGCATAGTTTATTTATTTTTGTGTAGTAGTTTCTCGCTGTAAAATGCATTTGACCCCTTCCCCCAAAACGTATGAAATAAAGCTCTAGAGTATTTCCCTTCTTTCACTTACATAACATTTGCATATATATTTAGGTGTTTTACGAAGGATTTTCCAGAACAAATACATCGCTTTTGCAAAAAGAAAAATGTGCAACTTTCCAAAAGCAGAGAGTGATGAAAGATAAAAATTCTTTCTTAGGCAAGCCTTATAATGTTGTATTGTACATTGCATAAAACTGATTACTATTTATTTATTCAAAATAATGCATCATATTTAATGCTAATTGCCAGCATAAGCATATCTTTCACAAATTAACTAAAATTTTAAGCATGGTCATCTCTAATTGCAATTAATTTTAATTACATCTTGATTTTAAAAAGTTTGCTTAACTCGGAGACAGCGAGGAGACATTTTCGTGTTGGAGTCACTTCACAATATCCTTTTAATTGCTGAACGTCAAGCAGGGAAGCTGTGAATACCAATTTTTATACTCTTTGGTTTGACCCGACCTGGAATCGAACCCGACTTTACCGTTTCAGTATAGCAGATGCTCTGTCCATTAGACTATAGACCAATGATTGGCAAAACAAACAAATATCATTTTCACGGCACAGTGTAGCTGGGACAAACTATCGGGGGGGATAAGATGGTTATACGCGGCGAGTTGTAATCAGGGATGTGGAAGCAGTCAAATTTTTAATGCTTACGCTTCCAGCTTCTCTTGAACTTTTATGCTTCCAAGTTCGCTTACGCTTCCTCACCTAAGGAATTTTTTGCTTCCGCTTCCAGCTCCGGATAGAATTAGTCGCTTGCGAGTGCGCTTCCGCTTCCAGTCTCCTTCATCAAAGTGCTTCCGCTTCCAGCTTCCGCTCCCACATCCCTGCTCAGTATGAAACAGTTAATTGTATTTAGCGTAAAAAAACAAAAAACAGACAAGTTTACTTTGTAAGCTATTTTATTTGACTTGTGTTGTCGAGGGCATGGTATGAAATGGAAGACGATTTTCCGTATTCCATACTGGCAATTTTCTTCCATTCTATTTCCATTGCATACTAATAATTTTCCATTCCATATTCCATCACATAATAAAATTTTCTTCCATATTCCATTCCATACTTCCATACCAAAGAAATATTAGACTGGAAGCAAAGCAACGTATATTTCGCTGCTTTGCATCTTTGAAATGTTGTAAGCAACCGCTCGTGAAGGTGCGTCAACAATACTAAGATGCAACAATCTGGAATGCATATTGCACATGGTTTTATGCATAGACGTAGCCAGGATTTTGGATTGGGGGAGGGCTAAACCGTAAATCACATGCAATGATGTCATCAGAAATTTTCGAAAAGAGAGACTTTTTATGGGACAAAGAATGAAAGATCAAAAGCGGGGGTCTGATTTAGCACGTAACCAGGATTTACTAAAGGGAAAAAACTAAAACCACAAGTTAAAAAGTTTTACCAACATATCAAAATTGGGGGACAAGAGGAGCAAATTAGTGCAACTCAAACGTGTCACAGACGGCGCCTGGGGGAGGAGCCACCAGCCGCCGGAGGCTATGGGAGTCTAGGGCAGAGTTGTAAGTCGGGTCGGGTTCGGGCCTAAAGTTGACAAAAATTTCGTGCTTATTTCGGGCCTGAGACGTGCTTTTTGTTGTAGGTACACAAAAATCACTCAACACAACTAGGCAACATTGCTAAATTTTTCAGACCCAACTTAACTTTCGGGTTTTTTGATTTTGGCTCTAAATTAGTTTTCGGGTCCGGGCCGGGTTCGGGCTTATGTTTACGGGTTCGGGCCTGGACTAGTCGGTCCGTTTACAATTCTGGTCAGGGAGCGAAGCATCCAGCCGCTGGGCAATTTTTTGTAAGTTTTTGTAAAAAAAATGGCTATTTTAATGCTATTTGATCACATTTCGCACGTTTTCAGAGGCATTTGAAAGAACAAACTTTTTGAGATTTGACAGCCCATTGAACAAATCCTTCCCTTTACTTCAGGTCAAGTCCAAAACACGTTTAAAATCTTGCATTTTGGGGTTAAATTTTGTGGCTTGGCCTAGTCAGGGGATTCAAGGAACATTGCTTTCTGCAACATTTTTAGCATTAAATCATTCACTCGAAAATTTGCCTTTGAAGATTTTTGTTTTGTCATGAAAATAACCAGTTTTAGGAACATGTACAACCAGGAGCCCAGGCACCTTCGATTCAACTTCAATAATTTGTTCAATAAGCATTTCCCCTAGCTAAGTTTTTTCAAAAACATTTTATCGCGTGAAAACCGACGAGATGAGATGGATTGTTATTTGAAGTTGGTAGGTGGTGAAGGTAGAATTTAAAGTTATTTCAAGTTGGCACATTATATGCAATAAATGGTTGCTAATCATGTTATTGCAATATAAAAGTTAGCTGGGGGCCTAAAACATACTATTGCATAAAAAAGTTAGATGAGGGCCTGAGATTGCACCTTTCGGAACAAAACCATTGAATTTTTCCCGGCTTGGACAATTAAATTGGTTGGCAAAAATTTAAATCGAGAGGGCCGATCACCCAGGTCGTCAATATTAAGTTATTGCTAATTGCTGTTGTACGCATGTACTGTTGCGCCCAAAAAATGCTAAAAAAAACTGAATAATTAGGGTTTGTGTCATCATTTTTGTCATTGGTTGCATTTCAATTGGGGGGGAGGCAAAAGGTCCTGGGCGCTCTGGTTACGCCTATTGTTTAATGATTACCGTACAAGTTTGCTCTCTTATCAACTATAAACTTTGTCATCACCAAACTGCTAAAGAACATTTACCGTAATAGAAATACCAAACTTTAACATCAAAAGGAATCAGAGTTGTAAGTCGGGCCGGGCTTTTCGGGTCAGGTTCGGGCCGGGTTCGGGCCTGAAGCTGAAAAAAAATTCGGGCTAAATTCGGGCCTGAGATGTGCCTTTTGTTTTAGGTAAACAAAAATATAATCAAAATAGCGCGGCAACATTACTAAACTTTTCAGACCTAACATAACTTTTGGGTTTTTTCGAGCATGATTTGGACTCCAAATTAGTTTTTGGGTTCTGGCCGCGTTCGGGCTTATATTTTCGAGTCCGGGCCGGGTTCGGGCCTGAACTAGTCGGCCCGTTTACAACTCTGAAAATAATTATTGTAAACTGAAAAACTAAAAATTTAAATAAAATTAAGCTGAATCGGGAATAAAACAGCAAATAAACTTACGAGTTTTCGCGACGATGTACAAAAAACAAAATTTAGGACTTGGCAGATTGTCAATCTCAAAAAAAAAAAAAGTCAAACCTGCCAAAGTCGTCAACTATAACTTTAATGCTGCAAATTGCAACAGAGATGGAACCGGTCAGAATTTTCTCGACCCGACCGGTAAATTTCAAAATCATCGCCGGTTGACCGGCCAGTCGACCGGCCGGTTGTCCGGTTTCTGACCGGCCCGGTCGACCGTTTTTTTTACGGAAAGTTTTTCTTCATTATTCAATGTATTTAATGAAAAATTTTCAAAAGGGGGGAGGCATGGATGATGTGTTAAAATTTGTGACTTTAGACGGAGGTCTTAGAAAAAAAAACGGAGAATGATTTTTGTGTTTTTTGCAAAAATGACTCAATTTTAAGACCTTTTTTGGTTACGTTTTGGTTTGAGTGACCTGTTTTGCGCAGCGCACAACGTGCACAAAATAAACATAAAAAGCATTGGAGAGCACATGCTGAATTATTTGGCGTTCTTTCTAATGATATTTTGCGAAAGGCCAAAAAATGAAGTTACAAAATTTAGCTATTGGTGACAGATTATTTGCGATTTTCCGAGCAGCAAACACTAAACTTTTTTTCGGCGGTGCTGCCTTTGCAGTTGCTAAAAGATAAATGAGAAAGAAATGACAGCAAAAGATAGGTAACAGTAAAAACTTATGAACATCACAATACTTGTACTATTATACCCAAAAACATTAAAATGATGGAGCAATGACATTATATAATATCGAAAATTATGTCACTAACAGCGTGAAAAAAAGGAATATTGAAAAATTATGTCACTAACAGCGTGAAAAAGGAATATTGAAAAATTATGTCACTAACAGTGTGAAAGAAATTAATATTTATAACAACTAGGCTGCTTCACTAACAGTTCGAGAAAGCATGAAAAGGATCTATTGCAAACACGTTATGTACTGGGAAAGGTTTTTAACTCCAAATAGATTTATATTAATTGTTCCGTCCGTATATAAATCTCTGTGGAGCTAAAAACCTTTTCCAGTACATAATGTTTTGCAATAAATCCTTTTCATGCTTTCTCAAACTGTTAGTGAAGCAGCCTAGTTGTTGTGAATATTTTTTTTTTCACGCTGTTAGTGACATAATTTTCAATATTATACGATGTCATTGCTCCATCATTTTAATGTTTTTGGGTATTGCTTTTGAGTATAATGTCATTGCTCCATCATTTTAATGTTTTTGGGTATAATAGTACAAGTATTGTGATGTTAGTATGTTTTTACTGTTACCTATCTTCTGCTGTTATTTTTTTTCATTTATCTTTTTGCAACTGCAAAGGCAGCAACGCCAAAAATTGTTCTGAAGAATTTTCCCGGTTTGGAAAGCGAATCGTCAAACCAATAAATAAACTCATAGGTAGTGCGAAGTCGTTATGAATAACTATCCCGATGAACGCAACGCGTCCGTTCCTTTCATTGAAAACACTAAACTGTTATGACATTGGCTAGAAAACATTCGAAATATAATGTGCCCCAGCAGTTTGTAGAAATGCTGCTATTTCAGTACAAGCCATGGTTAGTTAGATATAAAAAAATAAGAGCGATGTCTTTCTTGCCCAGTGTAGAGTGTGGTAAATTTAAGTTGAAAAAAGCTTTTCAAAGCGACAAGATTTTAGTATGTATAGTAAAAAATCTGTAATCAGCGCCACTTCTACTCTTAAGCTGATTAAAATGATGTTAAAATGCTAGGTAGCGCAAGCCTCTTCCACGTGCATGCTTTATTAGAATCTGATTACGCAATTTGACCTATATTTTGCACTTTTTTGCTTTGTGCCGTGGCCCAAAGTGGTGGGGCATGGAACAATAGTCCCACCCTAAATACGTCCCTGGATGTGCGTGTCTTAATGGTCACAGCATATTAGTCACAGCTTGAAACCATTCAACAAGTGTTTTCGAAAGATGTGGTTTGTTAATACTGTTTTTTTATAAAAAGTTTTATTTACGATAAAATATATAAATATATTTCGGTTGGTGCTTAGATGTCTTTTAGTAGCCAGAAAGGAGAATTTGACCGGTTTTTCAACCGGCTTCACCGGCCGGTCGAAGAATCTCGACCCGACCGGCAACCCGACCGGCCGGTCGACCCGACCGGTTTCCATCTCTGAATTGCAATATACTTACAATGATGTAAAACGTACCGGTACACTGTTTGCGCAATATAAACAACCGAAGTACCGCGATTTGTCGACAAATAATACGCGTAGATATTGAAGTTGAATACTTCTGTGACAAAATTATTTATCACCATTCGACATCGGTATGTATTTTTCTGTAAATACAACACTCACAATCTAGTATGGAATTGGTATGAAAGTATGGAAGACTGTCTTCCATTCCATTCTCGAAATTTTCCATTCCATTCCATTCTGGCATCTTCTATATTCCATACCGAAATTTCCGTTCCATTCCATTCCATTTCATACCATCCCCTGGTTGTCGATTCTATATTATTATTGCTACATTTTACCCCAACGGTTGTAGCCAGTTTCAGATTTTGCAAATTTGGAAGCGCCTGATTTTGAAAAAATTGCTTCTGCTTCTAGCTCATTTTCAACACTTTCGCTTCCGAGTTTGCTTCCGCTTCCAACCTCTTCCGTCAAAGTGCTTCTGATTCCGCTTCCACAAAAAATTAATTGCTTCCGCTTCCACATCCCTGGTTGTAGTAATGGACCCAATAATATGGTCTCAGTTTTTGCTAAAAGTCTGATACAGAATATGACAAAATGGTGTAAGCACAGTATTAATTGATTATAGCTCTATTAGTGAATTTTTATTTCGTATTTTTAGATTGGTATACGTTTTATTACTTCCGTTAATATAATTTTAATTACAGTATGTCATTATTGTGCAACTAACTATTCACCTTTATGTAAGTAGTTCATATTGCTTTCTAGAAGATAGTGATGACCTATCTAGTGGTGATTCATGACAGAGTCTTCCATTCATCATTTATGGTTATGCTGCTCTCACACTTTGGCGACTTTGACTGCGACTCTACTGCGAATGGAACATCAAATTGATAGCGACTGCACTGCGAACCCATGGAGGTAGCAGCGAGACTATGTCGAATGTACGGAGACTGCGCTGCGAATCATATCAATATAACGAAAATGACTTAGTTGATTGTTTTGAAATAAATTTTGCAAAATAGTGAGTGTTGGAAAGTAACGGTAACCAAGGAAGGCAGTACGGTAAGTTCAGAATTTGTGTACTACGCACCTCGCACCTTCAACCGCACCGTGCCAGCGTACCGTACCGCACTGCCATCCTTGATGGTAACACAAATAATTCGGCGAATGTCAGCTATTCGGCAAAAAGAGTCAAAAACTAAAATATTTTTCTAGCCCGAAGCTAATGAAACTATTAAAATATTGATGAAGCAGATCAAAACGAATGAAACGGAAAAGTTTTTAATAAAGTATTAATACGGAAGTGAATAGCATAAAACCTTGGGTTTTTAATAGTCGGAGTCATATTTTCTATGAATTTGAAGCGTATAGTAATTTTAGTTATAATTTTATGTTGGAATTTGCTTTTAAATTTCCTTTTAAAAGTTCAGGGATGGTGCAGTTGATAACGTAAATGCTAGCTACAGTACAGTATGTCTGCGTTAAGATGGGGCTATGTTTGGATCAGATATAGTGTGTCTGAAAGTGGGGTCCACTGTTTGATTCTGGCTGAACAGTCAGTAGGTAGACAACTAGTCATCAGACAATAGTGCTAGTGATACGCTACATAACTGATTGCTTATATCTATTTAATTGATGGGTACTGCTTGGGTTTTTATACAGCTGGCTTGACTTTCGCTTTGTTTTTAATCATACGTAGATTAAAACTGATGGCATCAGGATGTGGATGATTATTATGATTTGTGGTTGAATGAATGAGTGTCGTTTAGTACGAATCGTGATAGTGTAATTATAAATTTGTAGTTTCAGTAGGGAGGTTATTTTCATTAACCATATTGCAACATGACTCAAAAACACCACTACGTTATCTTATTACATTAAGGCTACTACAAGCAAGGCTGACTTTATATTTGAATTATACCTAATTACTATGGCAAGTTTTTGCAACTTTTTTCATAGCTTCCTGCAGCTTCATAAATACTAAAAATTTTTGTTGTACAGTATAATTTTTTAAGCTGTTTTATTAAGTATGGCGCAAAATACTACTGTGATTTAACAAACATGTTCTGAAACTACATTAGGGGCCACATACTATGGTCTCCGAAAAAACACGAACGTTCGTGTTTTGCGAAATTAGCATACTGTGGTCTTCGTTACGAATAAAATTCACGAATCTTCGTTTTGAAGACTTTCGTTTTTTCCGAATATTCGTAAATATTTTACGAACAAAAAAATCTTCGGCCGAAAATTTTTTTGTTTCGCCGAAGATTTTTTTATTCGGAAATTTTTACGGAGACTTTGAATTTTTTTTCAAAAAATTTTTTTCGGCCGAAAATTTGTTTGTTCGGTACTTTACATTTTTGTTCGTACAAACGTTTTTCTTCTTCAGAAAAAAAACTGAAAATGGCTCAAATTGTTTGTGAACTAGCCCGAATCTTCGGAAAAAATCACAAATGCTCTGACCACTCGTAGAATCTACCGAAGTTTTTTTGCTGACAATTACACTTGTTTCGCAGGTTGTTGGTAAGTGAATAAAAGCATTCCACACATTAGTGCCTGATTCATCATGGCTTTGTTGTAGGAACTTATGAATGAGGAGAAAAATTTTGAAATGAAGAAAACCCATTTTAGTTTATTAGAGGGCGAAACTAAACCAGATTTGGCAGAATTTACCGTTTTGCGAGGACCACGGCCGGTCTTTGATAGCTCTTTATTGTAAGAGCCACCATTTTTTTACCAATGAATTTCTTCAAATTGAACCAATTCAGTTTAAATTTTTCTACCGAAACAGAACTGTCACTTGCACAACCGATGAGAACTGCAATCCACTTCCGTTTTTGATCCAACATGCCTTTCGCCTTGCACACAAAAAACAAATATGCTCGATAGTCATAATTCTGACTACTAAACTATTGGTAAATTTACATTATATCGGGTTTTGGCTTGCATTTGTACGTTTTTTCCTCTGCATGAAAAACTGGCTATGTTTAATTACCTTTAGGTTTTAATACGTCCTTATCCGCAAACTCCAGACTGTCATACGCTAAACAAAAGCTTTTCAAAAACATTTTTTGTCAAGAAGTAAAGCTCTCTTTTGAAACGACAAATTTTGAGCAAAATTTTTATGATTTTGTTGCAGTGCACTTAACCAAAAAAAGGACGTATAAAAAAGCAGAAAAGTACATTCATTTTCAAACAGAAGTAAAAACCTAAACACGAAACGGACAAAAATCAAAAACTGTATAACTTGGCCTTATCATTAAAAAATTTATTGGACGTATAACTTCATTGTCGTTGAAATGTTAAAACGGCGGAACGAAGGGGAATAGGGGGTCAAAATCGCTTGGCCATTGCTTTATGACGTCATTATTGCCATAGCGACGGCTTGTGCCACCATTCCTACCCGCTGGGTTTGTGGGGAATTCGATGCTGAGTCATGTGACAGTGTTGAAACGGTGGCACAAAGGGGAATAGGGAGTCAAAATCGCTTGGCCATGGTTTTATGACGTCATTGTTGCCATAGCGACGGCTTGTGCCACCATGGCTACCCGCTGGGTTTGTGGGGAATTCGATGCTGAGTCATGTGACAGTGTTGAAACGGTGGCACAAAGGGGAATAGAGAGTCAAAATCGCTTGGCCATGGTTTTTGGACAAAACATGACGTCATTATTGCCATAGCGACGGCTTGTGCCACCATGGCTACCCGCTGGGTTTGTGGGGAATTCGATGCTGAGTCATGTGACAGTGTTGAAACGGTGGCACAAATGGGAATAGGGGGTCAAAATCGCTTGGCCATGGTTTTTGGACAAAACATGACGTCATTGTTGCCATAGCGACGGCTTGTGCCACCATGGCTACCCGCTGGGTTTGTGGGGAATTCGATGCTGAGTCATGTGACAGTGTTGAAACGGTGGCACAAAGGGGAATAGGGGGTCAAAATCGCTTGGCCATGGTTTTATGACGTCATTGTTGCCATAGCGACGGCTTGTGCCACCATGGCTACCCGCTGGGTTTGTGGGGAATTTGATGCTGAGTCATGTGACAGTGTTGAAACGGTGGCACAAAGGGGAATAGGGGGTCAAAATCGCTTGGCCATGGTTTTTGGACAAAACATGACGTCATTGTTGCCATAGCGACGGCTTGTGCCACCATGGCTACCCGCTGGGTTTGTGGGGAATTCGATGCTGAGTCATGTGACAGTGTTGAAACGGTGGCACAAATGGGAATAGGGGGTCAAAATCGCTTGGCCATGGTTTTTGGACAAAACATGACGTCATTGTTGCCATAGCGACGGCTTGTGCCACCATGGCTACCCGCTGGGTTTGTGGGGAATTCGATGCTGAGTCATGTGACAGTGTTGAAACGGTGGCACAAAGGGGAATAGGGGGTCAAAATCGCTTGGCCATGGTTTTATGACGTCATTGTTGCCATAGCGACGGCTTGTGCCACCATGGCTACCCGCTGGGTTTGTGGGGAATTCGATGCTGAGTCATGTGACAGTGTTGAAACGGTGGCACAAAGGGGAATAGGGGGTCAAAATCGCTTGGCCATGGTTTTTGGACAAAACATGACGTCATTGTTGCCATAGCGACGGCTTGTGCCACCATGGCTACCCGCTGGGTTTGTGGGGAATTCGATGTTGAGTCATGTGACAGTGTTGAAACGGTGGCACAAAGGGGAATAGGGGGTCAAAATCGCTTGGCCATGGTTTTATGACGTCATTGTTGCCATAGCGACGGCTTGTGCCACCATGGCTACCCGCTGGGTTTGTGGGGAATTTGATGCTGAGTCATGTGACAGTGTTGAAACGGTGGCACAAAGGGGAATAGGGGGTCAAAATCACTTGGCCATGGTTTTGGACAAAACATGACGTCATTGTTGCCATAGCGACGGCTTGTGCCACCATGGCTACCCACTGGGTCTGTGGAGAATTCGATGCTGAGTCATGTGACAGTGTTGAAACGGTGGCACAAAGGGGAATAGAGAGTCAAAATCGCTTGGCCATGGTTTTATGACGTCATTGTTGCCATAGCGACGGCTTGTGCCACCATGGCTACCCGCTGGGTTTGTGGGGAATTTGATGCTGAGTCATGTGACAGTGTTGAAACGGTGGCACAAAGGGGAATAGGGGGTCAAAATCGCTTGGCCATGGTTTTTGGACAAAACATGACGTCATTGTTGCCATAGCGACGGCTTGTGCCACCATGGCAACCCGCTGGGTTTGTAGGGAATTCGATGCTGAGTCATGTGACAGTGTTGAAACGGTGGCACAAAGGGGAATAGGGGGTCAAAATCGCTTGGCCATGGTTTTTGGACAAAACATGACGTCATTGTTGCCATAGCGACGGCTTGTGCCACCATGGCTACCCGCTGGGTTTGTGGGGAATTCGATGCTGAGTCATGTGACAGTGTTGAAACGGTGGCACAAAGGGGAATAGGAGGTCAAAATCGCTTGGCCATGGTTTTATGACGTCATTGTTGCCATAGCGACGGCTTGTGCCACCATGGCAACCCGCTGGGTTTGTGGGGAATTCGATGCTGAGTCATGTGACAGTGTTGAAACGGTGGCACAAAGGGGAATAGGGGGTCAAAATCGCTTGGCCATGGTTTTATGACGTCATTGTTGCCATAGCGACGGATTGTGCCACCATGGCAACCCGCTGGGTTTGTGGGGAATTCGATGCTGAGTCATGTGACAGTGTTGAAACGGTGGCACAAAGGGGAATAGGGGGTCAAAATCGCTTGGCCATGGTTTTATGGCGTCATTGTTGCCATAGCGACGGCTTGTGCCACCATGGCAACCCATTGGGTCTGTGGAGAATTCGATGCTGAGTCATGTGGAGGTGTTAAAATTGTTGAATTAAGGGGAATAGGGGGTCAAAATTGTTTGTCCATTTTTTGTCCATTAGTCCACGTTTTACCCACTGCCCACATTTTGTCCCACTATAATAACAAAACACTTACTTGTTTCGCAACTCTGTAGTGGCACCTTGCGGTAATATTTTGATACCAACGACTGCAGTGTCTCAGGCCCGGCGCTAAGGGGTCATGTCGCAACCCTGCTCCCCTAAATCACTGCTTGTACCCCCAAGCGAGAAATGTGCCCTTCAAGCGAGGATTGTGCCCCAAAAGGAAGTTGCAGGCCCGATGCCGCTGGAGTGCATTTCGGGGCTTGTGCCCCCTAAGCGTGAGTAAAGTCTCGATCCAGGACGAAAACCACCAGTGAACGCCAAGACAAAGCCTGACATTTCGCGCAGAAGACCCTTTTTTATTTGGTCTTCATTCTTGAATTTGTGGGCAAGAACCAGATCCGCACCATAAGATTTTGTCGTGCTACGCCAGATTATGAACGTGCCCCCAAAGGAGGCAAACGGCTCGTATCAAGGGGGCATAATTTGGGATAAAGAACTTTTCGTTTTTGTTTTTTTTGATTTTTAATCCCGAATTTGAGAGAAAAATTGATCTGTGCTCCCCAAATATTGTTCCTGCGCGCCCAGTCACGCTACTCTGGCGCCGGCCTGCGAAGTGACTTCAAAAAGTCACTACGCTGATCTGCTAGATCTCAGATTCTGCAATCTAATTTATGTATGGCTAAATGCACCTGGCAATCTTTAGCCAACATTAGGTCCACATAAAACATTGAAAAAAATTTTCAGCTACTCGCCAAGAGAGTCGTGAGTAAACATTAAAAGGGGCAAAATAGGTAAAAAATCTCCAAAAACAGTGACGTTCACAAAATATGATCTGCGTAAAAAAGAGCCAAGATTAATAGTTATCGTACAGTAGCCTACATAGGTACCGTAACCTACATTTTTGAAGGGCAATTTTATAAGAAAGCGACGCTCAGTTTTGCTCAAAATTTAAGAATAAATTAAGAACAATTAATGCCAGAACCTCAGCATGAAGAAATAACTAAAACACCGGCCAAACTTTAAAATAATTTTGTCTGATACTGTATAGCACCGTATCTGTATCGCAATTGCAACTATAGTCATTATCACTTCTCCAACAAAACTTAAGAACAAATTGAGCCAAAACTTGGTGAAAATTTAAGAAAAGACATCTTCAACCAATTAGCCTCAACTTTTGCTTTTATTCGCGTATAATAAGATGATAGCAATATCATATGTGCTCAAAAATAAAATACGTAGCCCATACTGCAAGTCAAAGATTGAAGTTAGAATTCGGTAATTAATGGTAACTTCGGCATGAGAAGATTATCGCAACCTTCCCGAATCAGTCCTGACCCTTCTCGGTAAGTTGGTTATATTCTACGCCTTTTTGTACGAACACATTTTATCAGAACACGACGTTCGTTTTGCTTAAAATTCAAGAACAATACGAGCCTCGGCATGAAAAAAATAATTAAAAACACGAGTCTGTAAAATCTTTTCGCTTAAGTAATCAACAGAAGTTTTCTTGGCTTTTTCTGTATCGCGCCGCTATTTTTGATTTTTGTAAAGAAACAGAATGGCATGAGTCTGTATAAGTTACTAGAAGACAACTTTTACCCAAGCTGGAATAAATTTGTATCACTCTATTCCAGTACTTAAATTGCAGGGGGGACGCGTCCTCTAATCGAGAGTTAGCGTCCCATATTGAGATTTAGCGTCCCCCATCGATATTTAGGTATCCCCATCGAGATTTGAGCGCTGGATCCAGGGCTGGATCATTAGACGAAAAAGAGCCGGCCAGCGTGAATAAATCCAACAAATTCTGGCCGAATATAGTAGGCTACCAAATTGCGGGGGAAAATTGATTTCGAGGGAAAAACACTTCAACTGTCGGCGAAGGCCTTTTTTTATCTTCATTCAATTTTGGCGACGGAATTACGTAATCTTCACTAAAGTACTTTTGCATGCCAAATGCGTTTGTTCAAGGCTGCAAAAGCGTCCCCCCAAGCAAAATTTTACAATTTAAGTACTGCTCTATTCTCCAATAAAGTTTAAGAACAAATAAGGGTGAAAATTCGTGAAAATTTAAGTACATACGTCTGAGGTTATTTCAAGTTGAAGCATATTTTTTAGTTTCATGTGTGTTAATTGTAAAATGAAACGCCACAAAAGCTAACAACAATAAAATAATCCTGATAGTTCACAGTTTAAATTCAAAATCAAATGAAACATTTTATGATTTTATTCATCATTTTTGACTTTTTTCAAAAAATCTTTGTACCAAAGATCATCGATCTGATTTTACTTTCCGTATAATAGTCAAAATATACCGGTGAATTTGATTGGTTACAGCACAGCGTCTCAAAAAAGCAGTCGTTCTTCCAGACATCCTGCGGATGACAAAACCATCAAAAACGCTCAAAACTGGAAAGAAAGGTAAAATAGATCGGTTGTACTGAAGAAACCAGAACCGCTTTGGGTTGTAAAAAAAAGGTGCCCCTAACCTTGTTCCACTATTCTCCTTATCCGCAAAATCGATTTAATCCGTTTGACACCGTATTACTGGTGACCCTGCGTTTTAAAATTTTGTGACATCAAAAGAGGATGACGTAGCAAAAATTTCTTGCCATGTTAGCAACGCGATGTTCAATTACTTATTTTGCAAGAAATTTTGCCAAGTCATCTTTTTCCGATGGCATGAAATTGAACGTGTTGCTGATTCTGCAAGAAACATTGCAAAGTCATCCTTTTCTGATGCAACAAAATTTTGAAAAGCATGATTCCTAATGTATGAATTTAAACGGATTAAATCTATTTTCGCGGATAAGGGGAATAATGGAACAAGATTTGGGGCACCTCTGTGTTATCTCAAGCAGTTGCATTTCTTCAATAAAACCGATCTCGAGCAGTATCTCTTTAAAAAAGTTATGAAATATTGCTTACAAACAGCCCTAAAATTAAGACAGATTAAAAGCACTAGATGGATTTTGCTACAATGGTAACTTTAGTAAGCTTTGAGATCAAAGCCAGCTTATTCACTTTTTTAAATACTACGATATTTTCAAACGATGCTATTGCACAAGAGTATAAGCTAAAAGAGCTCTTTGCAGCATCATAATGGTTCACTGAAGATGGGACTAGAAAATACCTTAACGTTTCGGCGTAATATGCAGCGAGTAGAGTGAAAGATTTGATTATGTCGATTTTCATTGATCTTGGCTTAATATTTTTATAACCACACCGTTCAAAAACATTAAATTAATTTTAGTTGTAGGTTTTAGTTTTATTACGTTGAAAATTTTGCATTACTTGTGGCCTTTTTTGACATAGCAAAAACCAAAATAACGTTTAAACGCGTGCATTTTTTCAAGTAAAATTTTCTGAGTGACTAGGCTAAGTAAGACTGAAGTCCCTAAGCTTTACCCCCTGAATGCACCACTTGTACCTGCAGTCCTGCACATGATAGGAATTTCTAAGAGTCATTGTGGGCCAGATAACTACCAAGCTGGTATCTTAAGGGCAGAGCCCACCAGATTTTTGTTGCAACAAAAAATGGCTAAATTACAGTATTTAGAAGATTTCTGCTTATTAAGCATAATGATAATAGCTCTCCTTATTATTCGCTCTCTATATTCGTATCTACGCTACTCAGGGGCGTATTTAGGGGGGCCATGGCCCCCCCCTTTGGGTCGCCAGGATTGCAAAATTGCATAAAAAAGTGAGCAAAACTGAGGCATGGCCCCCTCCTTTGCAAGTTGGGCATCAGGCTTTGGACTCGAAATCACCTGATGTTGGGCGAAAAATAGGAAGAAATTTGAGTGAAGACCTTTTTTTTTTTGTTGCTCTTCACCTGATTTTGGGCGAAAAATAGGACGAAATTTGAGTGAAGACTTTTTTTTGTTGCTCTTCACCTGATTTTGGGCGAAAAATAAAACGAAATTTGAGTGAAGACTTTTTTTTTTGCTCTTCACCTGATTTTGGGCGAAAAATAGGACGAAATTTGAGTGTGACAATTTCAAATTCTGATCTATGTTCCTCTCAAATTTTCTGAAGTTTCTGGCCCCCCCCCCTTTTCAAAATCCTGCGTACGCTACTGACGCTACTCCATATTTGTATCCTTTCCGCCGATTCAATTTTTCAAAAATTTTTACTCCAGGGTAAGCAAAGTTATCCATTATTGTAGAAACTCTCATTCAGAGCATTGATCGTCTAATACTAAAACAGTAAACTGACGGGGTTCCGATTTTCGTCTTTGTCGACAGTTTTAAACCAAAAAGTATACAAATACAAAATCGCTCAGGAATACAGCAGTGCAGTTTCCATCGCTGGTGTGCAAGATACCTTTTCTATCTTATGGCAAGGTTAACTCCGCAAATAAGATGCCCACTAACCATATAACTCATGATCATCATTTAGATTTCTACGACAGAACAAGAATTTACGAAACCAAGTTCGCCGAATAACAGAAAGCGCTATATTTCAAGGCACAGTCTTAATTGCTATTTTTATCAACTCTATCCTGCTGATGTTTGATGTCAACAACTTTTACCCATCGCTAAACCACTGGTATCCGGTAAGCGTACTAAACCAAATCCTACTTTCGGTACAGTTTAAATCATCGATGAGAAAGGACCAATTTTTCATCAGCCTCCGCCGCTTAATGTGGTACAACATTCAACAATTTTACATTAAAGTTATTTTGAAAGGTGTTTTTACTCAGCAGTATTTTGGACCGAACTGTTACAGATCACGCAGACCTCGCTTACATCGTCATCTCGGAGAAACAAAAACCTGAAAAATTTGGCCTATCACTCCAGTAATCTAAATGGATCCCAAACGTCAAGATTTTTTTAGTGTTGTATTTGCTAAATGCAGTTGTTTCTACAGTATTAAAATTAATTTTTTAACATAAGCTTAGGTTTTATAAAATGCAAAACACTGAAGCTTATGTCGTTGTGAGAACGGTTCACTTTTGCTGCTTTCAACTTCTACTACCACAAACAAATCACTGCTTCCTCATCCACATACATATCCGCTCAACAGCGTTAACAGCGTAATAATAAAATTATATTTCAACAATTCCTTTCGCTACAGATACAGTCGAGATAAGTCCCTGTGACTATTTTTAATAGTTAATACACTAAGGCTTTAAAACGCAACAGTCTGAAAAGCAATCTGTTTCTGTTAAACAAAAAAAACAAGCACGATAATTACACAGAAGGCGAAAAGCAGTGAAAAAAAAATAAAATTACGCAGGAAGAAAAATTTTCTACAAAGGGCTTACTGATGCCAAAGATATAATTCTTCCATTAAAAATGGATCCAGCAACCGACGTATCGAGAGTGAACTGCTACAGTTGTTATTCAACTTAACGCATCCAGAAGGTAATCCGAGGCAGATACCTACCGCCAGAGTCCACAGGGATCCGGAAAAAAAACAGCCGCTGGGTTTGTTTTTTTCCTTTTACTATTCTTGTCCAAAACACGTTCAAAAGCTTGCATATTTTTTAAATCAACGAAAGGGAAATCTCAATCCCCATTAACTCCTAATGGCAGCGCCATAAAGTTATCCACATTTCAGCTTTAGGCCAACAAAAATGTCTATCCACGAAAGCTTCCGATATGCCCAGTAATCGTTAGAGGACTAATAAAATATGCTATGGGTCTTTACCATCAGGCAGAGGGATTTTCTATAGAATGGTTCAAGATCATGGATTAAGCGATGTCAATGATTGGCATTACTAGTTTAAAACTTTTCAAAAGTATTACTTTGCGTAAGACAAAAATAATCGAATTTTAATTTTTTCTTATCTAATATGTGGCGCTTTACTATCAGCTTCTTATGTGCAGATATTCGACATACTTTTTTTGGGAATATACGCAGTTGAGTTTTTGCTTAAGGTCTACGCGGACCCGATAGAATACTGGAAATCACTGTCCAACAGATTTGACTTCTTTATCCTCGTTATTACTTTAATACAGGTAACCTGCGGTTGACTGTACAATACATTGATAGTTCTACAGCAAAACTAGACACAAGATATTTCTAGGAACTGGTTATTGTAGGTTTATTTATTAATTTGTTTAATCGATTGTTATTAACAAAATTGTCAATGAATAACAAGAAAACATATCAGTTCCTTCAGACAAAATGATCGAAAAACAAAAATGAGCATGCAGGCAAGGCCAAAAATAGTCTTTTATGAGTGACGATAATACATTTCGAAAAGACAGCAAATTTACTTCCGAATTTGAAGATTAACAAAAAATTAAATAAAGGGTAATGAATGACTGTTCTCTTTCTAGATCTCAAAAAACCTAAGCAGGATTAATCATTGCAAACAAAGTTGCTCAACATAAAACCAGAAAGTGCAACAAGTTACAGCAAAACCAGTTCAAGTACTGTAGAGTGTAGACTAAAATTGGAGTAAATAGACAATGCGATTGTGACTAGATTGCCGTAGTTGGGAGGACCAAGCTTAAATTGCGATACTGAATGTTATCGGCAATCAAATTCCGATTGCGAGATCAGGCTAATGTTATAGACAGAAAGGAAGTTCAAATTCTGTAATTTTCTAATATGTTGCCTAGCTATCAATCTTTGTATACAACGTACAGGTTTTGGTGGACAACTTTTTATCCAATCTATCGGCTGACGCAAATGTCGCTGCGGTTTTGCCCATTTTGAGAACGCTGCGAGCTACAAGAGCTCTAAGAGCAATGAGAGCAGTATCATTCGTTCGTGGATTGCAAGTAAATCACAACTACATACGCTTATAATCTATGACATAAGGGCGCGGACAAAAGGGCAGAACATAAGGGCGCAGGGACATAACGGTGCAGAGACCCAAATCTGCAATCTGCGCTAACATTTTCGTGCTTTGGAAATAATTATGTAATCAAAGAAACGAACTTGATTAATAAGTATTTTATTTAATTTTTTTTAAATCAAAGTCATGTTTTGAAAGAAGTTTTTTGAATTCGCTTCCAGCCTTCAGAGTCGAGGACACAAGACTCAAGGCCAAGGACACAAAAAAAAATCCGAGGCCAAGGACAGCCCTTCCGAGGACAAGGACAGGAGTGCTCCAAGCCAAGGACACAAGCGCAAGTGTTCTCCAAAAAAAGGTCTTTAAAAATAATTTTCAGGCGATTGCCAGAAGAGGAAAACAAAAAAGGTCTTCGCAAACTTTCCGCGAGGTTTCTGGCGTTTTCCAACAAAATTTTAACGATTCAAAAAATAATGCTGTCTTCGAGCTGAGGACAGGGCAATTTTCGAGGAATTGAGGCCAAGGACATAAAAATGAGTCCTCGAGGCCAAGCACGTTTTCGAGGACTCCACCTCTGCTGTTGCACTTAATATGTTAAGCAAACAATTATAATTATTAGTCTTTTGTACCGCTGCGAAGCAATCAAATCAACTCTTTCATTTTCTCGCTCATTACGGTAGTGCTTTGTGCGATAATTGAGAACTGAAGGCAGGAAGCGAATTCAAAAAACTTTTTAAAATTTGACTTTCGAAAGTTAAATATACACTCATTAATCAAGTTCGTTTTTTTGATTACATAATTATTTTTCGAGGCACAAAAATGTTAGCGCAGATTGCAGATTTACGCCTTGTCCTTGCGGCCTTACGTCCTGGGCCCTTTTGTATGCGCTCTTATGTCTGGTTTCGTACGCTCAGTCCCACCCGAAAAACCTATTTAATCGGGTGAACGTGAAATCGCGCTTCATTTAGGGTATAGTGAAGCCGCCTACCAAATCGTTCGAAAGAGGTTACTAATGGGTATCCACCAACAGTGATCGCCTATGTGGTTATACGTTGCCCCACTTTTTGAGCTAAGAAAACTGGCCGCTTTCTTTTCCCGGACTTCCCAGTCTAGCTGGCGTACTGTTACTGCTGCACCATGCTCTTGTCGCCCCCCCCCCCCAAAAAAAAAAAAAGGAGCCCCAACTAACTAGCCAACTAACGAGGAATTTGAGCGTTTTTTCGAAAACAGCAAAACGATAACGTCTGAAAACAATGCACACTGCACAGGTTAGGAAAGGCCACCTTATCAATTATTTCAACGTATACCACAATAAAAAGGAATGAGCTATTAAACATGATCAAAAACTCAACGGTTTCGCACAACTGGAGAATATTTAGCTAGGCTTTGGCTACGTTTCGCCCGTCTACTTTTAGCTACCTTCAAAACGCTGGATAACTTAAAATCAGTGTTGGGCAAGTTAATGAGAAACGTTAACTTCGTTAAGAGTTAATTCGCTAGGAATTTTCAAGCAATTTTTTAACTCAATTAAAGTTGTTAACTGAAAAACAAAAGTAACGCAAGTTAAAGTTGAAAGTTAATTCGTTGATTTTTAAAAAAATTCAATATTAACCTGCAGTTAATGCCCAATAAAATGTAATCTTTATAAAATACTTTATGCGTAATGGTAATCACTTTAAATACAGAGTAAAATTATTACGGCACTATACGCGATTGCAAACAATTATTATTATTATGGCATTAGGACGCATGGTGTAGCCTAGAGATTTAACGGATTAACGTAAACATTAGAGTATTTTAACGAAAGTTATAGTTAATAAGTTAATTCACAAAAGCTTTTTAACTCGTTAATGAAAAACTTAACTTCGTTATTAACGCATTAACGAGATAATGCCCAACACTGCTAAAACCATTAATAAAACAAGCTAAATTTAGGCTCTCTTGGCGGCGCTGGTGGATACAATGAAAAAATCGTTCATTAATGTCATGCTCATTCTACTGTTCAGCATGTTCATATTCGCTATATTCGGATATTACTTGCTTGGGTATACTGGCGGAGACGAACAAAATTGGGGAAATCTTGGAGTTGCTCTTTTGACTCTTTTCAGCTTTGTCACGGTAAGCCTATTTCTTAAAATGAGAAAGTCAGCTAACGCGGTTCGCGTACGGTTGTTAGTATGAGCCAAGTCAACATAAAAGCAATTTTTTAGTTTAATTGGTTGCTGAGAATTTAATGGCCGACACACAACTTGTGAAAAATTTTGAGTTTTTTTTTTGGGGGGGGGCGTATAAGAAAAAATAATTTATTTTTAATTTCAACAAAAAAAAAATGCAACTAAAATCGACAATTCTTAAAAAATAAGAAGTATTGCATTAGCTCCACGCAAAAATAAAACTTAATGATTTCAAAAATTTTAAAACCATGATTAGGGGCACATCAAAAGCTCAAAGAGCTAAATCGCACTCACAAAGCAGCAACCAACTTGCATAATGCACACGCTGAATAAAAATGGCAAGGAATCACCAAATTAGCGGGACGCAATTAAGTTTATCTCTCTTCCTAACCAGATCTAAAACACTCCTTTGACACAACACTAAATATGTGGGATATCATATCCTCGATCTTTTTCTCCCCAATCGCTTTTCAATAAAATGAGGGCAGCACTTATACAGACGTACTGCATTTAACGTTTGTCTGTCACTGCATTGTGGCAAATCGTCTCTGCTGCAATTCTTCGGATTTCTGGATTTCCCAGATCGCAGGCAGCAAATAGGAGTTCACGACTGTCTTGTATAAGAAGATCACTGAAGCCTTTTAACATCGAAATGGGCATTAACTGCTTCACAGTTCGAGACAGCAAAGGTGTGGAATAGAGGCAAAGTTTCACGAAGGTAAACGCGAAATCCTTCAAAGGGGTCGAATTCTTGGAATTCACACTCTCCCACAGATTGTGAATAAAGTCACAAAACACCACTAACAAAGGATCATCAGAGGCCAATTCAGCGCTGCTATTGGATGAAGACAGGTCATGCTCTGTTGAGCAACTGAGCATGCGTCGCACTTTCAAATTTTCTCGTTTCCTCTCAACTGGTGTTTCGTAAAAATACGATGTCATGTTACCGCGGTCAAAAATCAACGACTTTTGCTTCAATAAACTGTCGTTAAGAGTATTGTCTAGACATGCGACTAACATTTCCGCAAGCATAGGCCCAAAGGGGGGTATAAGCAAACTTGGGTCAGAAATAAAGTGTATTTGAAGGCCAGTTTTTAGCAAATAAATGGTAAATGAGAGCAAATCGATTCTGAAAACCGAATATACAAGGTCAAAAGCATTTTCCAACGATGAAAGTCGGTTTTCCTGCATCATAAAATTCACAAGCTGTCGTGTGAAAGAAGATATGCCAAGAAACTTATACGAATACAAGAACATATCCAAACTCGTGGAATCAATCCATCCTTTGTTATCACTTTTGATTAAGGCTTCCTTTAAAAACTTTACAGCAGGCTTAGAAATCGTCATTATACAGCTGTTTTCCTTCAACGAGTTTGGAGGTAAAAAGTCAAAGGCTAAGTGCCTAACCAGTTTTTCAAACAAAGTAAAACGCTCCTCGTACAAAGGGCTAGTTAGTGTACTACCTTTACTTTTGCTAGTCAAGATTTCCATGACTTTCACGTGGTCACTATGAGGGTGAACTAGCCGAGCATTTCTGCACACAACTGCAACAACCGCTAAAGAAACTGCTAGTGGTAAATTGTCTCTAACTGAGCAGCAAGCTCTGTTTAAATCGCTAGCGCTCAAAAAACCTTTTTGTTTTGCAATGATGAGCTCTGTTACAGCTTGCGGTAGATTGGTGCACAAATCGTTCCACTTCGTCAAAATCAACTTGAATTCCGATGAGCCACGCAACATCTGCGTTAGCATATCAACTCTGTTTGAGTCAACTTCATATTTGTTTTTATTGTGTAAATTGACAGATTCCATCCACCACCTACTGATCCATTGCTGGACAAAAGGCAAACTATCAATGTCTTTGCTTGGGTTGCCTCCAAAAACTTTAGCTTTTCCATATAACTTCACTAAGTAGCATAGCATCAAAAATGAAAAATCGAAGCATGCTGCTCTAGCTTCAGCAGTTTTACCGTTTTCGCCAGAGCTAATTTTTAAAAAATCGTTCAGTTGCACAAGCTGATCAGCTATAGGTAACATCTGACCAGAAGCCATGGCTAAAGAGATAATGCTATCAAAATTTTGCGTTAAAGGACTAATACCTTCGAATGTCTTCAGCATTCTCTCTGAATCACCGCTAAAAGCAGCAGGTGTGATAGCTGATGCAAAGTTGTCAATGGTATATGAAGGGTTCAGAAACACATGAGGATTTTGACATTTTTCTTTTTCTCTTTCAAAAACTTGATGATTTTGATTAAGTTGCAACAACCCTTCAACAGCAGAAATGTCTGAAATAAATCTATGTCTAATCAATACATCAGTAAGTTTTTTCATCCAATTCACATCTTGTCTTAATTGAGTTAAGCATAAAACTAAACTATCCATTTTTCCAAGTTTCAGTAATGCAAGGCAAAGATTTTGTTCAAATCTATCGATCTTTTGATCATTAGCAACATCTACATCTGATTTCACAGTAATTTTCAAGAAAGGTAATATTTTTGGAAGCCTAATCCACAGCATAACAGCCCATTCTTGCTCTAATTTATTGTTTGACTTTACTGAATCAATGAATCCCAAAAAGCAAGACCGCATTACTTGGAAGAGTAAGTCAGGCATAGAAAAACCATGAATCTGGGCCAAAAGCACAAGTTGTGATGCGATTCCTTCTGGATCAGAATATTTTCTTAAATTCACTTCAAGCATCAAGAATGTTGAAATAGGTAAAGACACAGCATGTACAGATTTTGGATTGCTTATTGGTTTTTGTGATATTGAACTTCGGGAAAGGTGGGAAACATAATGGCAGCTTTCTGTAATTTCAACATGAAGAGGATGCTGACCTGCACTGGTTTTAATCACAACTAAATCAGTTTCAATGTGGCTCCAAACACCACTTTCTTCAAAACGAGCAATAGTCAATAAAACAGAAGACCTAAAGCCTGTGGTCAATTGTTTTAAAGTTTGACAATTTATACTTAAAAGCTCCTCACCTATTGGAGGAAAAATATCAGGAACTCCTTTTAAATATTGTTCAGTGTTTCTTAAAAGCCACTGTAAAATAACACGCAACGAACAACAGAGGTCCATACTGTCCTCAATTAGAGGGTGTTCATTTACAATAAGCAAGCATTTGTTTAAGAGCTTGTAAAGTTCTCTGGTACTTTCCACTTTATGAAGATCATCATGCTTTGATATAGCTGTAATAACTGAGGCATAAGAAAAAAGACCAGAGTTTATTCCATACCAAATATATTGCACTAATAATGGGTTCGGAGCTGTGCCAATAAAAGCTTGTGACACCAGTGCATCAGCAACATGGAATACATCAGAGGGGGTATGTACATATGCTTGTGCATGCATTGACCATTGCTTTTCTGTCCATCTGTTTTGCCATGACATAAGAATTAACTGTCTCAAGCTTGTTTGAGTGTTGCTATTGTGCATCTTGTATTATTTCCAGAAACAAAAATTAGCAAATTCAAAGCATTAAAAATAAGTTGGGTAAAATTTCAGTAAATTACAACATTGATACACAAAAGTTATACACATTTATCTGTGCAGTAAAACAGTGCAATTACATTTAACAAACTAAACATAAAACAAAAAAAGCATTATCTGGGGTTCATCTACTAGAGTCACCACCTAAGCAACCATTAAGTCGATTTTAATTGGCGAATCAGCATTTTTATTGGGCGCACGCCGACTCAGTTTTGGACTTTCCATTGTTTGCTATGAAAAAATGCCAAGTTTTTGGCACATGCCAACTCACCAAAACCTAAGTGGGAACACTGATCACCACTATTCATCATTCAAACAGTATCATATCTTTTGTTCAATGTCCAATCTTATATCATTTTAGGTAGATGGATGGTTTGATAAGCAAAACGAAATGGATGAAAGAACATCGGAAGCCTCAAGAATATTTACTATTTTATTTATCATTATAGGACATTTTATTATCTTCAATATATTTATTAGTGTCAACATTCAAAATATCCAAGAAGCAAATGAAAATTTTCATGAACAAGTAAGGATAGATAGCATTTTAAAAGGGACATCAGTACAGTAGAAAATTCCAGATGCTATTAGCTTAGGAAATGCAATACTGGTACAAACTAACTTAACAAAATCTTACAGTCAAATTACACAGGTCAATTTAGCTGAGTAGTAGAAATTCTTTTAAGGTTTATTTTGGCTTAAATGCAGACTCCTAATCAATTTAGATATTTCCATTTAAGAACTGGAACTAATGTTCAGCAGCGATTGTAGACAAATACCTAATATATACCTATTAAAACATCAGTTAGAAATGGTACCTACATTTTTTGCTCTTTAAAAGTAAAGGTTAGATGTCATGTGTCATAAACAAATAGTACCAGCACTACCACCAGTGTTCCCTCTAAGCGCAAAAAACTGCAAAAGGTGCGAAATATTTTACGGCATTTTCGCACAAATTTTTGCAAGTGCAAAACGGCTTTTTTGATCTGTGAATTTGCAGCGTTTTGATTGTCGGCAAAAAGAAATTTTGGCGCCCGGCATTTTTTTATTTTATGGGGATTGAATCGTGTATCAGCACTGCATCACAACTTGCAGAAAGGACCTGTTTTGTGGCACGAAGACCTTTTTTGGGGGGAGATCACATCACAATTTGCAAAAATTATTGATTGTGCGATGCGATCTTTTTCTTATATTTTGCAGATCGCATTTCAGATTTTGGTGGAACGGCACTCGCTATGGCATTTTCGCATAGAATGCAGGATAATTTTGTAACTTTTCAGGCACTTACCCAGTAGATGAAAACTTAGAGGGAGCACTGCCTTCCAGCTACAGTTTGACAGTAGTACCAGCATAAAACTAAACGGAATAGGTGGGCACAAATTCAATAATCCTTTAATAATAAAGCTAACTTTTTCATTAACTTGTTGAAAAGTTTTTTATGTTAATGGACTAAATTAACTTCCATAAAGTTTCGTTAACTTGTCTTAAGGTTTTCATTGTTAATTTCTTGCACCATTCATTTATCATACCGATACAAACCAGTTTGCATTGGTAACACTTCTTGCGTATTAGCACGAGTTTCATAGAAGAAAAAGCAAAGGAGCTTTTTTGTGACAAAAAATAAGCTGCAGCCTCATAGACTGTCTATTTATTGCTGTTCTCAATTCCCAAAGATTTTCCAATTGCAGTTTTGTTTGTGCATTTGAACCTATTGTTATCTTGAAATTAGATTAGACTGCAAAATGTAACTTTCAAAACACAAAAAGACCACCATAGCAAAAAATTTTTCGTTACAATCAGCTCAACAGTGTCATTACGTCTTCTACTTCTAGAAGTGAGTGAATAAAAAGAAATGTAAACTACTTGCAAAATGTTAACGAATTCAAAGACTTCATTAACTTCTGTTCATTAAAGCTGAAAATAGCGAATTAACTTTAGCGGAGGTATGAAGTTTGTTTACGTACTAGTGGTTAACAAAGCTAAAGTTTTGCATTAACTTGCCCACCTATGCTAAAAGGTTATTAAATAAATATCAATACTATAACTCCAGTAAGAATTATCAAGCCATAATTACTTTAGATTTGAAAGTAATTCCAAGACTAAGAGACTAATGGAAATCAAAAATAGCCAACTTTACCTGTCCACAGCCTAGCTGTGAGTCAAAATTATTTCTACAATCTTTACACGTTATATTTTTGTAAAGGTGATAAAAGAAAAAGAAGCGGCTTTAGCAAAAAAAAAACAAACAATTTACATGCAACAACATGAAGATATCAGGTAGCCTGGTATGATTGAGTATGAGATAGTCTGTAGCCAAATGAAGGCTTAGCTACCGCAACTTATTATTTAGTACTAGAACCTCATTTTCTAAGCTCTAGAGCCTCATGCTGAATAAAGGTGTAAGCTTTGGGTTTGAGCTACTGGCATTGTATGTGGTATTGATGTACAGGCTGCATACACATACAGTGACATCAGAGGTCTACTATTACTAATAACAGATAAGCTCAGAGTTTATCCCATATCTGTTAGTGTTAATACAGTACCTTTTCAGTTTTTTATTCACCATTATAATAAAACTTGACAAATTGATCAGAATGATCTGGCATCATGCATGTACGGTAGTACCTGGTACGATACAGTAATTTTGACTGTGCCTACTGCAGTAAAAGGCTGAAGCTATGGCTTCTAGCCTACTTTATTTGTTATAACAAGATATCACAAAGGCAGACACTGTAAGTTACTGCAGACTGGAATGTTAGCATAGGATAGCCTACCTTCGCCATCATTTATTATAGTTGCTGTATTTCGTCAAAGTATGTAGGCCTAATGAGTTTACCGGTACCGGTATACATGGTACATCTCTGCGTTATTGTACCTACACTCCTTTTTTTGAAGAAATGTTGCAGTGGTGGTGAGTCGTTGGCAACACTGTGTCTGATTTGACTGGCCCGAGATTTGAACCTCTGACCTCCTGCTCCAGAGTGAACACATTAGCACTGAGCCAACTGGCCAGTAGCATAGGATATCACATAAAAATTAAATAGCCTACCATTATAATTACCATATATGCCGATACCACTAGTGTACACTACTTTAGTAGCCTACTTGTATCACTAACGCTATCTGATGTTACTGGTAGACCAGTACAAATATAAGTGTTAGTTTGAAAAAAAATTAACTCAGAACTGCGAACTCCTGACTGTCTGAAAATGCTGACATTGATAAAGGATGACCAAAGTTAGACTGTGTGTTTGTTTTTGCGCTCGCTGGCAGTGGTCTAACAATAACACCGAAGCAATTCATTTTCCAAACTGCAACCACTGCGATAGGCCTACACTGCTACACGTTGACATTACCACAGACATTATAATCAGGTTCAAGTATAAAATATCTATATCATACAATCAAACCCACAGTGACATTCTCTGTTCCCTGCTGCCCAGTGCCCACAAACATACGGTAACTTTTAGCGCCAAACATGTTACTAGGAACATAGCAAGCGGATTTACTTACTCCGAGCTGATTCCCATTACCTGTGATATTTAACTAGATGGTAGGTTGCTGACAGTGGTGGGCAACGAATTACTCTTTCATTATACTGTGGCAGTTTAATCTCGAACTGCTGCCCCTGCAACCCTCACGAAAAAGCGGGCAATAAAGAAAGAAGAAAATTTCGAATTTTAATCAAAACAATTCTAAAGTTCTGTACCCATTGGCGTCCGCAAGGGGGGCAGGGGGGCCATGGTCCCCCTTGCATTTTCACACTCTCTTTCTTAAACCTACCAAATTTCAAAAAATTTTCCATTTTTAAAAATTAATACTGGCTCTTTTCTTATTGCACCTCCCCCCAAAAAAAAATTTTTTCTGCCAACGTCTTTGTCTGTACCACCAATGACCTTTTCAAACAGATAAATATGTAGAAAGCAATTAGAACTTAGAATTACGTCTTTCTGACATTGTTTTAGTAAACTTTTAATAATAGTATTAGTAACCAAAAGTCAAAGTAATACTGGTAATCATCATTAAAACAAGATGGAAGCTTGCTGAGAAGCAATCTCAGTGAACGACCGGCGCATGTCGTACAATGAGATTCTCAAATAAACATTCGCTTTCCCGCTAAGAATTTAATTAGAAATATCTTCTCAGAAAAGAAAGTTTGGAATTGAGTTTGGAATTTCAAGCATTGTCAATATCACAGGTGGAGTCGAGGACACAAGGCTCGAGACCAAGGCCATGGACACAAAAAAAAATCCGAGGCCAAGGCCAAGGACAGCCTCTCCGAGGACAGACACTCGATCTCGAGGCCAAGGACAGAAATGCTCGAGGCCAAGGCCAAGGACCAAGGATACAGGTGCAAGTGTTCTCCAAAAAAAAATGTCATCAAAAAAGTTTTTCAGGCGCTCTCCAATTAATAGGCGTAGCCAGAATTATTAATTGGGGGGATTCAAACCACAAATCTCATGCAATGACGTCATCAAAATTTTTCAAAAGAGGAACTTTTTGCGGTACAAAGATATCGTAGGATGGAAAATCTGAAATCGCTGCCTGTTGGCACCTAACCAGGATTTTGCAAAGGAAGAGGGCTTAAACTAATAGTTGAAAAGTTCAAATATCTAACTTTGGAGACGTGCTGAGAAAGCTTGTGCAACTGAAACGTATCACAGACAGGGGTCTGGGGGCGAAGCCCCCAGTTGCCGGAAACTATGGGGGTCTGGGGCGAAGCCCCGAGCCGTTGGGCGATTTTTTGTAAATTTTTGAAAAAAAATCTATTTTAATGCCATTGAATCACGATTTGCATATGTTTAGAGCCATTTGAAAGTTCTAGATTTTTGATATTTGAAAGCTAATTGAAAAAATGAAATTGTTTAATGCTCTTTTTAATTGCAATTTAAGTCCGAAACACGTTTAACATTTTGCATTTTTGTGTTAAATTTTAATTGTAAGTGATTTGGTCCAGGTAGGCGGAAGTAAGGTGCATTGTTTCTTGCTACATTTTAACAGTAAATGTTACGTCATAGCCAGGCGCGTAGCCAGAAATTCGCAATGGGGGGGCCGTTTTGGGGGTCTGGGGGCGGAGCCCCCAGCCGCCGGAGGCCAATGGGGGAGTGGGGGCGGAGCCCCCAGCGCTCGAAAATTTTGCATTTTTTTTGCAAAAATTACTTCATTTTACGGCTATTTTGATTAAAAAATAATGCTTTTAAAACGGGGCTTAGAAATTGGCAGTGCAAACAAGATTAAACTGGTGGCATAAATGGGCTATTCGGGAGGTGGCTAATGGTAAAATGTTAGTTCTCTCGTTTGGTTGCTGGCAAATTATAAAATCGAATAGTTCAATAAAACTCACACGGAGTAATCTATTTCGTGTGGGTCTAATGAAAAGAGATTTGAGAGAAATGATTGGTAATTAACAAATACTGAATAGCCCCCCTCCCCCCCAATTCCTTAGTTTATAGTATATTTGTTGGTGACACCTATGTTCAGCATTTTTACACTTGCGATCAAATTTGATTGCTTATTTCTTACCATTTTTCAAAGTTTTCATTTATTTGTTGGTTTTATTTTTGACAAATTAGCCTCCCCCTGAACATATGTTTCAAAAGCTGTTTTAAATCATTATTTAGTCCACTCCAGTGCATAAAACAGTCTTAAAAGTGTTAAAAATGTAGTGTTTTTCCCATTATGCATTTTGGTCGACATGTCAATGGGGGGGGCTAATAGCCCCCCGCCCTCCCCCCTGGCTACGCTACTGGCTAAAAACGTAGTATTTTCCTTTTTCGGCATTTTGGTCGGCAGTCTATTAGCCTCCCCCCCAAGTAAACGTTTCAAACTATGCTTTAAAGCATTTTTTAGTCTAATCCAGAGCAAAAGAGAGTCTTAGTAGTGCTAAAACGTGGTATTTTCTTCATTCTGCATTTTGGTCGGCAGTCCATCAGCCCCTCCCCCCCCCCCAAATAAACGTTTCAAACTATGCTTTAAAGCATTTTTTAGTCTAATCCAGAGCAAAAAAGAGTCTTAGAAGTGCTAAAAACGTGGTATTTTCCTTATTCTGCATTTTGGTCGGCAGGCCAATGGGGGGGGGCTATAGCCTCCCCCCGCCCCCCCCCCCCTGGCTACGCTACTGGTCATAGCACTAAATCCTGATTTGCTGTATTGCATTTTCGAAGTTTTAATTTGTTTGCCTTCACGCGAAAAGCGCGGTCTACTAGGCATTCTTGCAGCTGTTGTAATTTAGCTCGAAACTTGTTACAAATCGCTGGAATTTGTACGTGTTTGAATTTATATATAATTGGAACGACTGACGCTCGCGTCGCGTGTTCCTCCGTTTTTACTCGGCCATTTTCCAACTAACGAGTGCGAAATTTTAGACTTTTGCTTATAACTCGAGAACGGTTTGATCTAACTACATGAAATTTTGGCAGCAGCTTGAGAGTAATGAGTTGCATGTTTGTACCGAACTTCGAGGCAATAGGTCATGTGGTTTTAGGACCGTGGCATTCGGTTTTAGAACCCGAAAACCGCCCCGCAACTTTGGCGTAAAAAGCCGTCTCAGTCAAAAACGGCTTAAGTACGGCAAAAAATATTTTATGTGGTGGTATGTCTCAAGATACCCTTTCATCCCAACCAACCCACTTTTGGCCGCGATGAGGTTCATTCCTTTTTTTTTCCTTTTTTTTCTTCCTAATTTTTGTACGCTCTTCTTCTCCTAAACCACAACACATCGAAATCTAATTTTTGTGTAAAGTTGTTGAGCTGCAAATGCAATTTTTTCTCCCTAAATTTTTTGGGGCTACTCCACCGGGAACCCCCCAAAATGAGGCCCCAAAAAATCAATTTTTGAACGGCTCAAGCTAGGGTGCTAGTTGTTTTTGATATCAGTAGATATTTAACAGACAAATATTTTGGCATAGTTTGGGGGTGCCACCCCCCGGGGACCCCCCCAAATGGACCCCCCAAAAATCAATTTTTTTAACGGCTTAACTTAGAGTGCCAGTGATTTGTGATATCAGCAGATATTTAACAAAAAAATATTTTGACATAGTTTGGGGGTGCCACCCCCCCCGGGGACCCCCCCAAATGAACCCCCCAAAAATCAATTTCTTGAACGCCTCAAGGTAGAGTTCTATTTTTTTTTGATATCAGTAGATATTTAACTGACAAATATTTTGACATAGTTTAGGGGTGCCACCTCCCCCCCCGGGGACCCCCCAAAATGGACCCCCCAAAAATCAATTTTTTGAATAGCTCAACTTGGGTGCCAGTCTGTTTTGATATCAGCAGATATTTAACAAACAAATATTTTGACATAGTTCTGGGGTGCCACCCCCCAGGGACCCCCCCAAAATCAATTTTTGAACGGCTCAAGCTAGAGTGCCATTGTTTTATGATACCAGGAGATATTTAACTGACAAATATTTTGACTCTACTTTTCTGGAGGTTCCATAATCAGATATTTTTGAATAATTGCTGATTTTATGGTAGACAAAAAGTACTTTTGATCGTCACAGCATTAGCTATGCGTCGGTCGTTCACTGGGTTTGCTGGCAAACTCCCATCTAGTATTGTATTTGGTACTGTCAGTGCTCAGTGGTGGGCAGTAACGAATGGAATTACTGAATTAACAAATTACTTTTATAGTAATTTTTACCGTAATACACTACTTTTTCAGAATAGTAACTTTTGTGATAATTTTATTACTTTTTTTAAAGTGTTAAAATTACTAATTACTATAATTACTTTGTAAATAATAAATAAATCAACTGAGGATTTACAACTCAACGAACTCAATAAGAACGGAGAGGTGAGGGTGACTGGGAAGTGAGCTCGCGCTCTTCGAGTCTCCAGCCACCCGCGTATATGTCGAAGCAGGCGGCCTGCAGCCGTAATCGAACTCCAGTCGCAGTATTGCTTACGCAATAATCAGCGCTCAGTTCCGCTCGGCCATGCTGCTGACAAGAAAGGCTGTAGAAACGCTAGACTGGCAGCTCATGTTAGACCTCCATCCATTCAAAAAAGTTGTATCTGTTGATAATGACGCAAGATCGTAAATGACCGCATGGTCTTTCGCTGCTTCCTGCCTGCGTAATTTTAACGTATGATAATACAAACTTGACTAGATCCTGCCATTGGCCGTATTTCTTTCTGCGCTCTACAGTAGAATGGTTTACACTAGAAATGGAAATCGTTTGGGTCGACCGACTACGGTCGGTTCGGGTTATCGGTCGGGTCGAGATTCTTCAACCGGCTGGTCAAGCCGGTTGAAACACCGATCAAATTCTACTTTCTTGCAACTAAAAGACATCTAAGGACCAAGCGAAATATACAAGTATATATTTTGTTATAAATAAAACTTTTTATAAAAAAATTAGTATCAACAAACCATACCTTTTGAAAACACGTCTTGTTGAATGGTTTCAAGCTGTGACTAATATGCTGTGACCATCATGACATGCACATCCAGGGGCGTATTTAGGGGTCGTTGTGCCAAGCCCCCTCCCCCTTTGGGCCGCGTAATCAGATTCCAAGAAAGTACAAAATATACGTTAAAATCGCGTAATCAGATTACAATATAGCATGTATGTGAAATGAGCTTACGCTATCTGACACTTTAGCATCATTTTAATTAGCTTGATAGTAGAAGTGAGGCAGATTTCGGATTTTTTAGTGCATGCTAAAATCTTGCCGCTTAGAAAAGCTTTTTTCAACTTAAATTTACCACACTCTACATTGGGCAAGAAGAACATAGCTCTTATTTTTTAATATCTACACTAACTAGCCATGGCTTGCTCTAAAGTAGCATTTCTGCAAATGCTGGGGCATATTACATTTCGAATATTTTCTAGCAACCTTCATAATAGTTAAGTGTTTTTTGCTTGGCAAATCGCAAATAATCTGTCACGAATAATTAAAAAATTTTGACTTCTTATCTTGGCGTTAAACATAATATCATTAAAAAGAACAGAGGTGGAGTCGAGGACACAAGGCTCGAGGCCAAGGCCAAGGACACAAAAAAAAATCCGAGGCCAAGGACAGCCTCTCCAAGGACCGACCCTCTCGAGGCCAAGGACAGGAATGCTCGAGGCCTAGGCCAAGGACCAAGGCACAGCCGCAAGTGTTTTCCAAAAAAAAAAGGTCTTCAAAAAAGTTTTTCAGGCAGTCTCCAATTAATAGGCGTAGCCAAAATTTTTGATTGGGGAGGCCTAAATCACATGCAGTGACGTCATCAAAAATTTGCCTGTTGGCACTAAACCAGGATTTTTCAAAGGGAGAGAGCCTCAACTAATATAGTTGAAAAGTACAAATACGTAACTTTGGAGACGTTTTGAGAAAGCCAGTGTAACTCAAACGTATCACAGACGGGGGTTTGGGGGCAAAGCCCCCAGCTGTTGGGCGATTTTTTGAAATTTTTTTAAAAAAAAAGCTATTTTAAAAAGCACTAGATTTTTGACATTTGAAAGCCAATTAAAAAAATCAAATTGTTTAATCCTCCATCTAGTTGCAATTAAGTTCAAAACACGTTTAACATCTTGCATTTTGGTGTTAAAGTTTAATTGTGCGTGATTTGCTCCAGGTTGGGGGAAGTAAGGTGCATTGTCTAGTGCAACATTTTAGCAGTAAATGAAAACCCACTTGAAGATTTTCCTTAGCGATTTTTGTTTTGTCATGAAAATAACCAGTTATAAAAGTGCATGTTAGGCCAGGGGGCCCAGGCCCCTTCCGCTGAAGTTCAACGATTTGTTCAATCAGCATTTTCCATGGCTAATTTTTTTTTAAAGTAGTTTGTGCGTAAAAACTGTCGAGGTGGAGGTGAATTTATGAATTGTTATTGAAAAATAGTACAATAGATGGGTAGTTTCGCTTACTAACCACGTGTCAGGCGCGTAGCCAGAAATTCGCAATGGGGGGGGGCTGTTTTGGGGGTCTGGGGACAAAGCCCCCAGCCGACGGAGGCACTGGGGTTTGGGGGCGGAGCCTCAAGCGCTCAAAAATTTTGCATTTTTTTGCAAATATAACTTAATTTTAGAGCTATTTTAATAAATAATAATGCTTTTAAAACGTGGCATAGAAATTGGCAGCGCAACATGATTCAACTGGTTGCATTATCGGGCTATGTGGGAAGTGGCTAATGAAAACATTGCAGTTCTCTTGTTTACATGATGGTAAATCATAAAATTCTATTATTCAATAAAACTCACACGGAGTAATCTATTTCGTCTCTATTTTATGAAGAAAAATAATCGGGGGGGGGGGGGGGGGGCTAATGGAAAGATATTTGAGAGAAGTGATTGGTAATTAACAAACACTGAATAGCCCCCCCCCTCCTTATTTCTGAGTTTATAATATATTTGTTGAAAAACCTATGTTTGGCGTTTTTACACTAGCGATCAAATTTGATTGCTTATTTTTGGGCATTTTTTAAAGTTTTCATTGATTGGTGACTTTAATTTTTGACGAATTAGCCCCCCCTCTGAATATATGTTTCAAAAAATGGTTTTAATCACTTTTTAGTCAATTCCAGCGCAAAAGATAGACGCAGAAGAGCTAAAAACGTTGTGTTTTTCTTATTCTGCATTTTGGTTAACAGGTTAATGGGGGGGCTGTAGCCCATCCCGCCTCCCCTCCCTGGCCACGCTACTGACCATGTTATTGCCGGGCCGGATTTCAATCGCGCTGGGCCCCTGGCACTTTGGAGATTTTCGCAACATCTTTCTGCCAAATGTAGGTGAAGACCATAAAAAGTCAAGGTTTGAGCGCAGGGCCCTTAGCTGGTACTGCGCCATTTTGTGGTAAATCCGGCCTTTGTTAATGCATTACGTTCATAAAAAGGCTAGATGTGAGCCTGAGATTGCAACTTTTAAGAAAAAAGCTATCTATTTCTTCCAGGTTTACGTTTAAATTGGCTGGCAAAAATTGATTTGAGGGGGTCCCGGGGCCCCTGGTTTTCAGTATTGTTGTTCGCTACTGGTGTAAGCGAAAAACGCTAAAAAGAAACTGAAACTGAAGAAACAATAGGCTTTTTTGTCACATTTTTGTCATTGGTAAAATTTCAATTGGGAGGGAGGCCCGCTTGGCTAAGCCTATGCTCCAATTGCGCAAAATAAAAAAGGTATTTACAAATTTTCCGCGAGGTTTCTGGCGTTTTCCGACAAAATTTCAACGGTTCAAAAATAGTGCTGTCCTCGAGCCGAGGACAGGCCAATTTTCGAGGACCTAAGGCTTCGAGGCCAAGGCCAAGGACTTCAAAATGTGTCCTCGAGGACTCCACCTCTGAAAAAGAACGTCTAATAATCTAGCTTGTGCCCTCCAGTTCTTTTTGTGCACGTTTTGCGCTGCTCAAAACAGGTCTTTCAAATCGAAATTTAACGTAAAAAGGTCTTAAAATTGAGTTGTTTTCGCAAAAAACGCAAAAATTTTTTGCGTTTTTTTTCTAAGACCCCCGTCTGGAGTCACAAATTTTAACACCTTACCCATGGCACCTCCCTTTTGAAAATTTTTTATTAGATGAATTAAACAGTGTACAAAAACTTTCTGTAAAAAAGCCGGTTGACCGGGCCGGTCAGAGCCGGTTGACCGGGCCGTCAACCGGCGTAGATTTTGAAATTTACCGGTTGTGTCGGGTCGAGAAAATCCTGATCAGTTCCATCTCTGGTTTACACATGCAGAGCCAGTTTAGTCAAAAACGATCTTAGATAGAGCTCATAGGGATCTAGCACAAAGGCAATAGCAATGTAAAATATACGGTCAAATTTTGTAGTTTCGGAGTTATGAAGGAAGAGACTCCGGTGACGGTATTTTATTGCCTGTTTGCTTGATTATCAACATGCCCTGGCTTTATTTAGGTCAGTGCTTTTTGTTTGTTTGTCTTTGATTATTAGACATCTATCTGAATGATCTACATTCTATAGTATCTCGGGTTAACATTTATCTACGGTGGCATAGTGTCAATTTTAAAGTTATGCAAAAACGAAAGTTGTATTAGAAATACCCAATTTATTAACACGACAAAGGGTAAATTTTTGTCATAGCAACTATACAGTAAAAAAAAGCAAAATATTTTGTCCAAAACAGTTAATTTTTTAAACTTCTTCTCCAAAATAAATTTTTAGGACAAAAGTTGAAAACTGTGGACACTTTCCAAAAAAATATCAGAAAAAATAAACCCATAATAAACACAAATAAATTTGTAAAAACTGAGTAGAGTCATTGAATGTTTACCAATCATCTTTTTATAAAGTTTTATAATATTTTTAGAAACTAACAAGAAGCGATACCGGTAGGCGGGGCCCTTTAGCACATTTTCTACCCATTTGAAAATTTGTTAATCATAAAAAATTTTTCCTCACTCAGGAGTTATTTTTCGTCCAAAATAGGGAAAAAACCACCTAAAAATGTGTTCGCGTCCAGGGGTCGCAATTTTGCCTCCGGCACAGTGCACTTTTGCCATAATGATAAACTTGACTCCGCCGGTAGGCACTGTTGATAAAAAAATGAAAAAAATACAATGTGAGGATTACCGTAAGCAAGATATTAAGATTATTAGGATATATTTAGCGACTTTTTGGAAATTATTGATCAAAGTCTGAGGATATGCAACAAATTTGAAATTAATAACAAATGATCAGATTTTTATTGCTTGATTTTGCTTCATAACGTTAGCGTTAAAATCTTGCTTCAGCGCACTAGAAGCCGCGGTAGCCGACTTGTTATTATATGACCTTGAACGCAGAAACAAAAGATCCGACGTTCGAAACCCGCTCAGTTTTCAAACAATTCCGTTCTCAGTAATTAAAATAATATTGGTGAGCACTGAACCGTATCAAAGAGGCATCATAATGACAGCTATCACGGACGAGATTCAATAATGTCTTTCATCGAGCGCCATTGAAAAAGTCAATGTAGATGGTAAATTAGTATCATTTTGGCTGAATTTTTCATTTAAAATAATTTGTAATTTGTAACGACAAATTGCTTATTACTTTTTCTGAGAAGTAACGACTACGGTAATTTTATTACTTTTTTAAAGTAATGTTTGGTGAAGTAGGTTCATTACTTTTATTCAGCAATTTGCCCACAACTGCTTATTGTTGCTGTTGTTGTATAATGTATATTTACCCTCCTGCCACCGGACAACGTCAGACTAGTTTTATGTGGTCACTGGTCAGACAAAACTAAGCACATGTTGCTGTTGACTGTAGGTGCTGTTGTTGTTGACTGTAGTTGCATTATCCTTATGTCACCGGCCAGTGTCAAATGCTGACTATTGGATGATGATGATCTAGGGCTGCAAAGCCAGTGAAAAAAAGGCACGACTGCTGCTCCAGCTCCAAAGCTGCAACTTTTTTAAATATGGCTCCAGCTCAGGGTCCGCATCATTGTCACATGCCAGTTGCAATAAAGTCAGAACATTTTGTTCAGATAGTCCATGTAGTCAAGTCAATTTGTTGACAGGGGCGCAACCAGGATTTTGCTAAGGAGGAGGGGTTTGAACCCAAAGCTAAAATTTGTCTGCGTTTCATAGACAAGGGTTGAACCCCCAACCGCTTGGAGATTTTTGTAATTTTTCGGGAAAAAAAGCCATTTTAGAGCTATTTGGATGGTGTTTCGCACGTTTGTCGAGCCGTTTAAACAAAACCAATTGCTAAGATTTCAAAGTCCTTTGACAGTTAATTTTCTCAGTCACATTAGCCACCACCCCCTTACAAACATGTGTGATAGCATGCATATTTGGTTTAAACGTTTTAAACGATTTAACTGAAACGGTGGACTTCATACCCTGTAAACCTTCCCCCGTGATTGCTTCACTGATTGTTGACTACCGAGAGCACTTAAACTGTAAAATGTTGGGTGGTAGGACGCTTTCGCAACCGTAATCGGACGCAACGTGGAATAAAAACCTTTCAGGGCGGAAAAACAAAAATATTTTCGTTTATAAGAGGTAAAAAAAAGAGCTTCCACGTCCAAATGGTCCTTTTTTTGTCCAAACACTTGGTGTGGAGACCAGAAAAATAGGTTTTTGTGTCCAAATAAGTCAGGACACATTTTTTTCTGCGGGGGTACACTGAATTTCAAAAGGGGGACGCTAATCCTTGATGGGGAAGACGGTTCCCCTGCGTTCCCTTTACAATTTAAGTACTGACTATCGATATAACCTAGTAGTCACACCGGACCGTGACTATTAGCCGCGGACGTTTAGGCACGGAAGTTTAGGCACCTGGACTTTTATGCGACGAGACTTTTAGGCGACAGAGGTAAAAAAACATTTGTTTCAAACTAAATTTTTTTGTCAAAAAAATTTTTTTTTCCAAAAGAAGTTTTTTTTTTCAAGAAAAAAAAGTTTTTTTTTCAAAAAAAAGTTTTTTTTCCAAAAAAAAGTTTTTTTCTTGTACAGCTTAAAGGTTGTACACAAATGACGCTCTCTCAGCAATTCTTTTCCAGCCAATCACTGCTCGGCTTTTTCCTATAGTCTCTCCTTTTCCTGCGATCTCTATTCTGACGATTCTTCTTGACAAAGATCAAATGAAAAGCCTCGAAAGTATTAACATTTTAATCAAAGTAAAACTTTTTTGTTGGAAAAAGTTTTTTTTTCAAAAAAGTTTTTATTTGAAAAAAGACTGTCATTTGAAAGAAAAAAAGTTTTTTGGGAAGAAAAACGTTTTTTTGTAGTAAAAATGTTGTTTGGAAAAAAAAACTTTTTTTTGGAAAAAAACTTGTTTTTTCGAAAAAAAAAATTTTTTACCTCTAGCGCCTAAAAGTCTCGGCGCATAAAAGTCCAGTAGCCTAAAAGTCCCGGCGGCTAATCGGCGGGGCATAAACGTCCTGCGTCTAAACGTCCGCGCATAAAAGTCGTAGACCGTAGTCACACACATTGAAAAACTATTATGGATTACTAATTTACCGACTGAAACTCTTAATGTTAAAATTCCAGGTTTTAAGCAATTATATAGGCGTTTGCTTGGCTTCGGCAAGGTTTTTCGTTTCAGGAAATTCGGAGCTGGAGCTTGTAGATTTTTTTGTAGCTCCGGCAAAAATGCGTGGCTCCAGGCTCCGGCTCCAGCAAAAATGCTTGCCTCCGGAATCCGGCTCCGTAGCCCTGGAATGATCTGCACATTTTTCATTGCAATAAGTACTGTACTTCGTGTTTGGAGGAATTCGCACTTACTTAGAAGTGTGGGCAGGAATGATCCAATGTTTTTGAGAGGAACTTTTAAAATCCTTGTCGACTACATTTGCTATTTGTTCGAAGCCACCAAGCAGAGACAATCATCGTAGATCCAAGCCGTATTATTAGTCCGGTAGAAATACGACAAAATACATTGAAACCCGGAAAAAATTTATTATAAGCTGAAATTTGGCACGATGGCTCAAGACCATGTCCTGAGCCACCAAAAAAAAATCCTTATGTTTTGGACGTGGGACTTCCCCCTTTTTCGGCCTTTAAAGTCTGCCATCTAGTGTCAAAGAGCTTTTACTATCCAGCAGCCAATCCAAAAGTTGTAAAAGAGCCAAGTTTTGAGTAATAGTTGGTTTTCAAGTGCAGGTATAAAAAATTTACTTTGAAATTGATGACGTCATTGTTGGTGACGTCATTGCCAAAGTTTTGACGTATTGATGGCTCGAATAGTAAATGAGAGTTAGGTTTTTGGTTCCAAATAAAAAATTGCTTAAATCAAAGTGATGACGTCACAAGCGTTTTTGATGACGTCATTTGTCAAGAGTTTTGATCGTAATTCTGAAAAAGAGTGTTTGACCAAACAAAACATTGCAACACTTTGGGAATATCAGCATCATCATCATTCGAGTTTCTGAGGCATCTTTAAGTTCTTGGCCGAGGTCTAGCCTCATCCTCCTATATGCAATGATTCTAAAAAATAACAACTAGTGTAATGATATGTAAATTGATACGAATATGTGCTGAGCACGATGATATATCTGACACAAACAAAATTTCTACCGCTTTTCAATGTCTGACAATATACTATTAACTTACGCAAAATAATGTCCGACAATACTATTATCAGGTATTATTTAGCGTATTTGCGATATTATTGCAATGCCTGACAATATTAATATCTGAATTTGTAACAACCACGCTAATATTTAACAATTCGCCGCCTTAATGATTTTTTTTATCGTTCCTCGAGCTTGCATCTTACTAAAATTGCAGATTAACTTTAACTGCGCGTGGGAGCTTTCGATAAACATTCAAGGGCTTTCTTGATTAACCTGCAAAATGCAATATTTTATTTTAATCCCTTATTGGCAGTGGTGGGCAAATTACTGTATAAAAGTAATGAAATTACGTCACCAAAAATTACTGTAAAAAAGCACCGTAAAATGGGGTGAAAAATACCAACCGGGGTGACTAATACCACTGCTCAAAAAAATGTTTTTCTTGACTTTTCAAGTTTAAAATAAGCTGAATTTTCTCTGCAATGTGTGTTTTTTAAATTTAACTTTACGTATACATCTTCCAGATTACTTTATGAATAGGATAGCATTTTAGCAATTGTTTGAATTTGACTACGCTTGTTCAAAGCCAACGTAATCGAATTCGAAAAATTTTCAAGAAATTTGAAGCTCGGAAACTTCGTTACGTATCTCAAATAATGGTTTTAACAGCACATTTAGTTCTGCGTCAAATTGTAGCTTAAGTTATAACGATATTGCAATAACCTTGACATATTTTAAATGAGCCCCTTTAGGGGGCGTTTTTGGGGTGGGTTTTGTCATCCTGGACCGCATGACCAAAAACGGGGTGACAAAAACCACCACTAAATTTATATTTACAAGTTACTTTTTCGCCATATTTGCAATATTTTTTACCGTTCTGCGATCCTTATCTGAACTCTACCTTAACCCTAACCCAGATGAAAGCAATACTTCAGTTTCATAGATTTTTCTCGAGCATTTACAACAAAATCGCCCGGTGATGAAAACCAATCATCAAGGAAAAGACGCAAAAAGCTAGACATTGTTTCTGGTGGAAGTGTTGGAGGGCTCAAAAATGATGAGCCATCCCCATCAGGCAAAACATTACCAGCTAGGGAAAACGAACAGCCTGCAGAAGAAGCTGAGTATCTTACGGATTCTTCTGATAGTGATACAAACATGGATCAGAACAATAACCGAAATGTATTTGATGCATTTAGTGTCTAAACAATTGCGTTTTTTTGTTCTATTCGTTATCGTCATCACAATGTACCGGTAGTAGCGTCTAGCGTGATTACTACTTTGTTGTTTGTACGGCATTAAAAAAATTGAGGACAATATTCCGTAGATGATATTTATTTTCATCAGCGGAAAGTTTTGTTGGTTATCGCAACAGAACTAACTTGCCTCGAGAGCAGTTATCGTTAAACAAATGAGCTTAACCGGAGAGCGAGGTATTTTCTCAGCGTTTGTGGTATTTGTGACCCCATTGCGAGGTTTACAAATGCCAAACATAAAGAAATCATTGACTGGTTTTTGTCACCCCATGCCGGGGTGAAAAAAAACACCACAGATTGTGGCCCATAATGTTATGAAAATATGATCACAAACTTGAAAATCTTACTCAATCAATGACATTCATCCTTCCCCCTAATCTCAAACTAATAATTGTACAATTCAGACAAAGATAAAAAAATTACCAACAAAAACAGCCTCAAAAGTTGTTTTAGTCACCCCATATTACGGTAATGAAATTACCGTATTCGTTACTACTCGGAAAAAGTAGTTAGTAATTGTTACAAATTACTTTGAATGAAAAATTTTGCCAAAATGACAATAATCTACTCTACATTACTATTTTTAATGGCGCTAAAAAAAACAAACTAGATTTCGTCCGGGATCCAAGTATGATTTTCAAGTTATAGCTTTCATTATGCTACCTCTTCGATACGGCTCAGTGCTTGCCAATATTATTTTGATCACTGTATTTCGTCTGAGCGTCGATCCCATGGTCTGAGTGAGTACAGAATTGTTTTAAAACTATGCGGGTTCCGAATTTCGGGTCTTTTGTTTCTGCGGTCAAGGTCATATCACAACAAGCCGGCTACTGTGACTCCTGGTGCGCTGAAGCCAGATCACGCTTACGTTGTGATTCAAGAAGCAAAATCGAGCTATAAAAATTTAATGCTGTAATTAATTCCAAATTTTTTGCACTTTCCCAGGTTTTAATAAATAATTTCAGATAAGTCGCTAAATATACGCTAATAATCTAAATAACACGCTTGAGGTAGTTCTCACATAAAAGTGCTGTTAAGTAAAAAATTTAAAAAATACTATGTGATTGATCTATTTGTTGGTCGAGCGGTAACGCGTTTGTCTCTGGAGCGGGAGGTCTAAGGTTATAATCTCGGGCCGGTCAAATCAGGCACAGTGTTGCCAACGGCACGCCACCGCTGTGACATTTCTTCAAAGGAAGCTGTGCTGTCCGGGCGCAATGGCGTGAAGATGAGCCCCGCCAACTCGTTACACGCTTTGGCATAATACAGCAAGTATAATGAAAGATTTTTGATCTATCACATTCCGGTAGTATTTTTTCAATCTATTATCGTCATAGTACTTACCGGCGGAGCCGAGTTTACCGTGTGGCAAAATGGTACCATATTAGTAAACTGGAAACTAAGAGCTTGTCTTTTTTCTGATGGTTTATTTGTTCTAGAATATGCCGGTTTGTCCAATCACCGTGACTTTTTTCTTCACGGTTCACTCGTTTTACGAATATGTCCAATCAATTCAGTTGAATACGCGTGACGGCAAAAAAATTCGCAACAAGAGCAAACTTTTTTCTTCAATGCTCTTCTCTTTTTCTCCGGGCGTTTGTATCTGGTCTACTAATAAAGAGACAACGATGACACCGTGCCTGAAGCAATTTTGCGACCCCTGGCGGCGAAGACTTTTTTGGATTGTTTTAGCTCTAGTTTCGACGGAAAATGCGACTCCTAAGCGGTGGAAAACTTTTTTTTTTGGTCAACAAATTTTGTTGGCTGAAAATGTGGTAAAGGGTCCGGCGCTGTATAAATTTGGTCTCGCCTAATAGTATCACCTCTTTTTAGTTACTAAAAATATTATAAAAGTTTATAAAGAGGACGTTTGTAATTTTATTCGCTTTTTGCAAATTTATCTTTGTTTATTATACGTTTATTTTTTTCTTTGGCAATCTTTATAAAGACTCCGTAGTTTTCAGCTTTTGCCCTAAAATTTATTTCGCACAAAATGTTTAAAAATATTAACTGTTTTGAACAAAATAGTGTCCTTTTTTTGTATTGATGTAGTAGGCATAACAAAAATTTTACCCATTGGCGTATGAAAGAATAGGGTATTACAATACCTATCTTCGGTTTTTGCATAGCATCAAAATTTGATACTACGCGAAGGTAGATAATTATGTTAACCATAGATTATTCAGATCGATGTTGGTTAATCAAAAATACAAAACAAAACTTTCCTAAATAAAGCCTGGGCATGTTTATAATTAAGCAAACAAACAACAAAATACCGTCACCGAAGTCTCCTCCTTGAAACCAGCGGAATTAAAAAACTTGACAGTATATTTTCTATTGCTATTGCGCTTTTGTTGCATCCCTATGCAGAGTTGTAAACGTGCAGATTAGTTCAGGCCCGAACCCAAAAATATAAGCCCGAACCCGAAAACTAATTTAAAGCCCAAATTATGCCCGAAAAAAAACAAAAGTTAAGTAAGGTCTAAAAAATTTAGCAATGTTGCCAAGCTATTTTAATTATATTTTTGTGCACCTAAGACAAAAAGCACGTCTCAGGCTCGAATAAATCCCAAAATTTTTGTCAAGTTTAGGCCTGAACCCGGCCCGAAAAGCCCGGCCCGATTAACAACTCTGTCCCTATAAGCTCTGTCAATGATCGATTGTCTTAGACGAAACTACAGTAGCACTGCATGTGTAAACCATTCTAGCACGCAAAGACATACGGCCCATGGTACGACCCTGTGTCATTTTCAACAGAAACAAGTTTTTAATTGGCCGGTTTTATAAACTAAGCAGCCAGGCAAGCGTTTCTACTGGATGGTAATATTTACGAAGTAGCATAATTTGTAATTAGTAATTTTAACACCTCTAAAAAATTATAGAATTACCACGAAAGTTACTTTTTTAAAAAGTAGTGTCATTACCGTAAAAACGACTAAAAAACTAATTTGTTATTGCCACCACTGCCTATTGGAAGGTCTAAATTTTATCTGCTCGATTGCTACCCCAGAGTTTTACTGACAGCACAGTTTTTGACCTTCAATCAACTGAATGAATTCACAATATAATTCTTCCAAGTTTATAGCAAATTAAAAAAAGTTAGCAATGTTTCGTTTGGTCAAACACTCTTTTTCAGAATTACGATCAAAACTCTTGACAAATGACGTCATCAAAAACGCTTGTGACGTCATCACTTTGATTTAAGCAATTTTTTATTTGGAACCAAAAACCTAACTCTCATTTACTATTCGAGCCATCAATACGTCAAAACTTTGGCAATGACGTCACCAACAATGACGTCATCAATTTCAAAGTAAATTTTTTATACCTGCACTTGAAAACCAACTATACTCAAAACTTGGCTCTTTTACAACTTTTGGATTGGCTGCTGGATAGTAAAAGCTCTTTGACACTAGATGGCAGACTTTAAAGGCTGAAAAAAGGGGGAAGTCCCACGTCCAAAACATGAGGATTTTTTTTTGGTGGCTCAGGACATGGTCTTGAACCATCGTGCCAAATTTCAGCTTATTATAAATTTTTTCAGGGTAAAAGCTATTTCTACCGGACTATATCCTACGACGGAACAATGCGACAGGGTGCGGATTGAATCCAAATCATGCGATCTGGGTTCTACGTTGTCGGCCATGTTGTTTGGCGATTTAGCCTTTAATTTCTGTGATTTAACTCGTAGTCGTAGTACGGACTTAGAGATGCTGACAGTCACCAAAATGGCAACAATCAATAATAACGAATAAACTGTAAGTAATATAGGTTTATAGCTCCAAATACTGCAGTTTATTTTGTTTAGAAAACTAGAAAAGCGTCAAAAAGACGCTGAATGCGCCAACTTTTACGAAATGGTCGCACCATTTCAACTTTCATTAAGAAGTGATGATTTTACAACTTTAGAGGATTTGGTGACAAACATAGATTGGATCGATTTATATTTGGAAACGCTGGAACATCTCGATGAATACGTTAACAAGTAAGATGAGACAAAGATATGTTTCAACTATTGTTTGCTCGAAATATGCTTAATTTGGGATACCGGCATTACTTTAAAAATCAACATCATCTAGTTATCTAATCTTGCCAACCAGGAAAATACAACATCAAAATTAAAAATAACACAAAAGTAACTGTGTAACTTCTGCAATTTCGAGTACGGTAAAATAAACTGAATTCGATAAACTGTCAGTGTTTATTATTATTATTATTGATAATTCTCATTCTATGCATATTTTGCTGCTAAAAGTTTTGTTTTGCTGAATTTTAGTCACCAAGCTGACGAAATATTGGGTCCGTTTTCCTCGACACACCAATAAATTAAATATCAGAGAGTTTCTCTTTGTAAAAAAGAAGAGAAACTCTCTGATATTTAATTTATTGGTGTGTCGAGGAAAACGGACCCAATATTTCGTCAGCTTGGTGACTAAAATTCAGCAAAACAAATCTTTCATCAGGCCTATACAGTAGGCTGCTCGTTGAAATAGGCTGCTCGTTGAAATAAGTTGCAGTCGGCATACACAGGCCAGGAGCGTGCGCATTTAGTAGCCTATACGTAGAAATGTGCATAAGGATACCGAGTTTGGGTTGCCTATCTCCGTGTCATTGCAGCGGCAGCACGCTCTTTGCATCACTGTATCTGATTTGACCGACTTGAGATTTGAACCCAGACCTCTCGTTCCAGAGAAGAATGGACTACCCCTCGAGTGACTGGCATGCTTTTACAAAAATTTACGTAAAATTTGAATTAAATTGTTTATTAGCATTCGGCGTCACCATTATGAATTAGCACATGTTTTTGCGGAAGCAGTTGGAATAGAACTAAACAAGAGGCTGGGAAAATAAAGAGTTTTTTTGAAGAGATGAACTCATTATATTGTATTTACGTAACTTACAGTGATATTTTTGTAATAAATTTGTGTACGTGCAGCCAATGCTGTAGCAATATAATTGTAATCAGTACTTAAATTGTAAAATTTTGCATGGGGGGACGCTTTTGCAGCCTTGACCAAACGCATTTGGCATGCGAAAGTACTTTAGTGAAGATTACATAATTCCGTCGCCGAAATTGAATGAACACCAAAAAACAATGCCTTCGAGAAAAATTGAAGCGTTTTTTTGTACAAATTAGGTGAAGCCCAAAAAAAAGGTCTTCGCTGAAAATTGCCAAAATTACGTGAAGAGTTAGGTCTTTTTTGTCTGATCAACCAGCGCTCAAATCTCGATGGGGGGTACACCTAAATCTCAATGGAGGGACGCTAAATCTTGATGGGGGGACGCTAACTCTCGATGGGGGATGCGTCCCCCCTGCAATTTAAGTACTAATTGTAATTACATTTTTATTCACCAAGTTGCCTTGGCCAGGAGACAACGAAAGGAATCTTTCGTCTTTGAGTGAATCTGCCACCTGTCTACCACACACCGTGGAGGCTTCATACAGTTCTTTTTTATTGCTGAACGTCAACCAGGAAAACTGTGAATACCAATTTTATAGTTCTTGGTTAGTCCCGACCGTGTTCGCTCTTTCTAGTTCGTATGTTTCTTCTTGCTTATTACATTGTAGACTACGGTGCATGTCACTGTGTGTACATAGAATCACTATACATTGTTATCTCAAATAGGGTCTTATGTTGTTTGATTGTGGAAAAAACTGGGCCTTGGTTAATCGTTCCAATAATTGAATCTAAATCATTTAAATCATCACGTATCATAAAAATAAGTTATTTCCTTATTTTTGTTAGCAATTTTGAAATAATAAACATAGAATTTAGAAACTGGTTGTTGATGAAGAAAAAAAATGTAACTAATACTTTAAAATCCAAGTATAATTTTATTCACAGTCAAATTTAGAAACTCTAAACAGTCTGTTTCACCCGTAACGGGATCATCAGAAGAGAACTTCTTTTACAATAGAAATTCTATTTGAATAAGAAGTTCTCTTCTGATGATCCCGTTAAGGGTGAAACAGACTGTTAAGAGTTTCTAAATTTGACTGTGAATAAAATTATAATTTGCTCTGATCTCTGATCATTGAGCTCTCTTCAGTTGGAGATACCAAAAAGAACAGTTAAAAGCCAAGTATAATTTTTATTATTCACAAATCGCAATATTATGTCACCGCTAAATGGTGCTACAAATCTAAAAGCGCGCGAACCTTCGAGCCGAAAAGAAGTTCACAATTTCCATATCTCATAGCTACAATTTAGTACGCAGCATATAAGCATGTTTGCTGAACCCAAGTTCGAACCTGACTCCATTCGAAAACTAAACGATTTGGGATTTAAAACGGCCTTGGCCACCATGGTCACTGAATTGGAAGTTTGACGTAGAGACTTAAGCAATCGCTTCACGATTTTAGAGATGGGAAAATTTGAAACAAGTTTATATGATACATTGATCTTGCTTTCCTTTTGCTTCACTTTGAAAACTAAATTGCTGTCAAGTTTCGAAGTTAAGTTTAAATAAGGTTCGAGTTTTATCCTTCTGCTTTGTCTTCACCGATAACCGTTAAGGCATTCTGATTTGCTCGCCTTTATCATGCTAGTCGAGCTATAATCTAGAAATATTGACAGAAATCACTTTCATAACTTCGTTTCGTATTTTTAGTGAACGATTATACTTCAGTATGTACAGTAGCTATAAGCTTATCGCCTCAATACTATTGATACATAGAATCACGCGGATAGCTATAAAGAGGAAGGGTTTCTAAGTGATTGTGCCTCGCACTATTTTCAGTTACCGTTACCGGTGCGTGTTTATTTTCGTGGCTTCAATTTGGTTTAGTCACTACCAACGTACAGAATAAAAGTATACCGAAATAATAATGCTAATACCAATAATAGCTTTCGACAGAGAGGCATTTTGACACTACTTTTCGTTGCACATGCACATTCGGTATTTATCATTTCAAATTTGACTTTTTTACTGTAATACTTTAAAATGCTTCCTAACACAAGCGTGTCAGAGAAAATCTTACAAGGCTGGGGGAATTGTGTTATGTATTTCAGTTAGAGTGTGCGGATTAATGTTTTGTGAATGGAGGAATGACGCGCCGCGTATACTGCAAAAAAGTTGTGGAAACAGTACAGCAGTCTACCTCAATACGTTCGGTTGATATTATCACCACTTATTTCCTGCTATACCTGAGCAAGTGTTCATTCTGTAGCCAATATCAAATACGTGCGGCCTGTGCAACGCATCAAAAACAGACAAATGACAACTTCCTTATTGATCGTGGCTTTATTGAACTGCTTTAAACAGCACCACTCTGCCCATATAACAATTACTGAGCACGAATAAAACACAAAAACTAAGATTTAAATGAGCGAAGGCTGTGAGAGGTCCAGTTTTTAGACATCAATAACAACACTTGGGCAATTTTTAACGTTCAGGTAACTTTAAACTGAGCTGCAAAAATTTATCAACTGCATTTTTAAACTTAAAGAAGGGGGGGGAGTCGGAGTACAATTACTCCATCTGACTCCAAAATGTTCCAAAAATAAGGCTACAAAGGGAATTGCAGTTTTTCGATTGTGCAAAGTACAAGCTACAATTAAAACATAATATACAGTCATGGATTTTACGTAAAAAATTACACTTTTGGGTCACCGTGAAATAATTTCATTGTTTTGAAGTCCAGATTAGCAAAAATACAAAAAAATTTAAAGAATCTTTCTTTTTGGACTGATAAAGAAATTGCAAATTTTTTTCACAGTGAATCGTTTTTTGACCGACTGCCAAAAAGGACATGCAATACATTGAAAAACAATAAGCAACATAGAATCTTTAATGAGTACTGTAGGTCTATACTTAAGCAAAGTACTTCATTGAATGACGAACGGAAAGAGTATAGTCAGCTAGACACAGACAGGCTACAAAAAAAGTAGGCGTACAAATTTCATGAATTATATGCAAACGCTCGTATAGCAGCTGTATAGTTTGTGAGACAGAAAATCATGAGTTTTACAGCAAAAACAAAAATTCCAAGCACGGAGTAACAGGTATTTTTTGCATACTATATTTACTTCTCTACTTTTCCAAACTGTTTAGAGCGGAAATTTCATCTGGTAAATATTATCAATAAAAAGAGTCACAAGTGAAAGTTTTTTTTTCAAATAAATAATAACAAAACAATTTATATTAATAAAAACTGATGCATTTCAATAAATTACATTAAATTAGCAACAACACTTTAAAATAGCGGCCTAGCCTGAAGCGTTTTTGAAATCAGACAGTGACGCAGGCAAAAACGACGTGACGTCATAACGGCATAAAAATGTCAAAAAATTTTCATGGCATAAATCACAGCAAAACTTTTAGGAAATTTAAGTGATATTTCTTGTGATTTCAAATTATGTTTTTCGAAATGTTCCAAAAACTTTTAAACGAAGCACCTCCTGTTGATGTTTTGATTTTTGCGGCCCAAACTAGTTTCTCGAATTACTGAAAAAAAATGACTTGTCAATTTAAAAATAATAAAAAACTAAAATATAAGCAATTTTTGAGAAAAACAACAAAATTTGATGTAAAAACAACAATATTTAACCAATAATGATAAAAAAACTGTTTTTCTCACTTGATTGTACGAAAACTGACTTGAAAAACAAAGTACAGCAAAAGGCAGACTCCATGAATTTAAAACAAAAATTGTTTTTTGTCAATCAACTACGAATGCACAGTGCATTCATTGGTATGAACCACATTCTGAGACATTGGAGAGGCCAAATAAGGGTAGCTCTTGGCAGGAGCTTCTTCTTTGTATTGAACTACAACAACGGGCTGAAAAACTTGTTCCTCTTGGATGTGGATCGCTGTGGATGAGTTGGAAGATGAGGAAGCAGTCGAAGACTGATCCGAAGGAAGAGACGCGGAAGACGTTATTTTACCTGATCCCGAAGAGCGGGCAGAGGCAGGGGGGGACATGGTCGCAGGAGGCAATTCCTCATTAAGCCAAGGATGACGAAGCACTTCCTCAAGGGAGATTCGTTTCGTTTGATCTTTCTGAAGCATCAACCTAATAAGATCACGGCAAGAAGCGGTGGCGGCACCCTGGAGCTTTTTGTGGCGCAATTCACACTTAACAATGTCCTCCTCTTTCTGAAAGGGCACCTCAGCCTCCAACATTGTGAAAAGAAGAACTCCAAGTGACCAGGCGTCAACCTTTCTCCCTTCATAACGTCTACTAGTGAACCACTCCGGCGGATAAAACTCCGGTGTTCCAGCAAACTCCGTGTAAGGCTCATTCTGCAAACACAAACAGAAATTAGAAATTTCTTTAAATTACAAGTCTACAATAGTTAAAACGGGTATGGAAAAAAGTAAATACTAGAAACAAAGAGCGTCTTCATTTTCAAAAACTCTTATACAACTGAAAAAAGTTTCTAGCTCTACTTAATTTGCGTTGAAGATATAAGACAAAACAGCTATATTTTCGTTCTGAGCCTAAAACTTATAACATGAAAAAACTATCAACAAACAACTTACTTTCATAAAGGTCCCGCATCCAAAGTCAATCAATTTCGCTTCTGACGTATGGAGATTTAATAGGACATTTTCATCTTTGATGTCTCTGTGTATTACTCCGTTCGCGTGGCAATGACGTACGGCTTCTACAATCTAAAAATGACGTAACAGATTCGATTACCATCTCGATATTCGCCCATATATGGCAATTAACATATCAACTAATCAAAATATTTTTTTACAAATGTCATGCAATATCGATTTAGAAATATTTCTATGAAACTGTTGCTTCGTTATCTCAAAATTCCAAGGAACACTTTGCAGTGTCCCCTGTACCACTTTTGGTCTAAATTTGTAAAAAACTTTCTAAAATTTTTTTTCAAGCAGTTCTATGTGGCGCGCCACTAATTTTCTGGGACTGTGAATAGAGCTGAGAAACAGAAGGCTCAACTACAATTTCTACGAGTAAAATCTATCATTTCGAAGTCGAAAAGCTAAAAGAAAACTTTAATTCAATTTCATTGCAGTTAGTCGGTAAAATGATGTTGCCAAAGTCTTTACCTGGCGAAATATTTTCTTCGCGGCCTGCTCCGGCATTGCTCCATGCTGGTTGAGATAATCGAATAGATCTATTACCGGCTGAGGGCGTTCCATGACGAGAATATAAGAACTTCTTCGTTCGAACCAGTCATACATCTTTATCACACCTAGAGATGAAATATTTTTGTTTACAAGACAGTCATGTTATGGTAACTGAGCGTTTCGGACCGTTAGTCCAGGTCATCAGAACACTCAGAACCGCCTAGACGATATTCACAATCGCATTATTCATTAAATATTGTTTATAAACTGGTCATCATTTCCTAATGACAAATGCTACCATGTGACCTGGTTATAGGTCAAATGAAAAACCGAATGATTCTCAAGCTAGTGCCAGCATACAAGACTATTTCAACTAATATAACTCAAGTAGAACGTATCTAATTAGTAGTTTCCCTATAAAACTGATCTACATCACTTCCCATTTGAAATAGTAGCCACTGTCTCATTGCTTCTCATAATTACATGTTCCATACCAGAATTACTGTTTACATTAGAGTAAGTATTGGTGACTGTTTACAATAATCATATCTGTATAATCATACAATTACTTAGGTAAACGAACCTTTGTTTCCGGACTTTGCAGCACGGTAAAGCAGTTCAAACTCAATGGGTACTACCCGGCCGTCGAGTTTTCCCCATCGCTTCACTTTTTCCCGTGGAACTCGTTTGATGGCAACTTCAACATTGTCAGCCTTTCGGGTACCTAAAAAAACAAATTTAGGTAAAAGTGGTGTCGCAACTGGTTAAAAACTAAATTTTAATTACTGAACCAAAACAATGCTAAGAGCAATGTCTAAAACGGTAGAGTGCATCTTTTTTCATCTGCTTGAATGTAGCCTGGTACGGTAACTTTTTATGTGATGTGGTTATTATTACTTCACAGACAGTAACTGTGTTGTGATAGCTGGCGAAAAAGATTTGAAGATCTAATCAAATACGGGAAAAGAATATCAATATGGCCCAGACATTGGAATTCTCGAAGAATCAATTAGATCTCAAGACATAGGGTAGGTTCCTTGGCACCTACGTGTCAATTTTATCGCTATGTTGCTATCTTAAAAGTCCATTCAAGTCGCCAGATAATTAGAATAACAAATTGCCTCTGGAATCATGATATAAAACTCGTCTTTTAAATTTAGAGTTTTTTTATTGCTTTTTTTTAATTTTAGGTAACTGATGCCCACTTACGAAAAGATAAACCCGCGAAACATAACATTATTTTACGGTATACATTTCAATGAATGATGAAGGAAAATCAATCAGATTATCACTATTTGCTACCTGCACAGTTTTGTAGTTGTAACTTTGTTGAATCGCAAGTAAGGACTTAATAAAACGAGCTATTTCTTACGAAAATTTCCATTTGGAATTCTAAACCTTTTCTTACGTTTGGTTTGATTTAGAATTTGAACTGACGTACGAGGGAGAATTTTTGTGTTCGGGAGCAAATTTTACGTACTGACGTCATACGCATAACAAAACCAATCACGCAAAACACAAGCTGCTATATCTAGTAACGAACGCATCACCAAAGCTATATTTGGACTAGCTATGCCAATAATATCTCGAAGCTCTAATGCTATCTCTGTTCGTTTTTTTTCCTCACCCTTCTGGGCAAAGTGCAAAGTTCTGCACCTTAGAATGCAAAACTACTTTTGTATCTAATTTAACAACACGGAACCATACGAAAAAACTGCCTTGTTGTTGGGGAAAACCAATTATTCTAAAACAGCGTTAGTTAAACCAAGTGCACAACGTTTTACGGAAAAACAAATAACGTACGCGTTTAACTCTCATTTTAGAAGCTGTAGGTAGAATTGCGGTCTTGTAAATAAGACTGGTTTAGTAGCATTGTCAACACCGAAAATTCCGACTAGATTAAGCCTGTCAAGTGTAGATACGTGGTTATCACATTATTTGTCATTCCGTCGAGGACACACGAGGCTAATATATAACGACTGCGAAAGTCATTAGACCTAAATAAACTGAAAAAAGCGACTTTTGCGAAGAGCAGATGGTCCATTTACATTCGAGACGGAAACCGCCCACTTTTTCGGTAAAATTCAACCGGCTGGTGAAGTTCTGCTTGCGTGGGAATTCTAACTAGCCTTTGCCGATGTGGGTGTTCTCAGACGGATAAAACTCAACAATAAATTCAATTTCATAACATTCATTCGACGAAAAACACCGCTCAATAAAGTACATGGCTCTGTTTTCAAGTCGCAAGATTAACTTTAACAATGCTGCACTAACCTTTTTTCACTTTAAAAAACACCAATTCTATGATTTTCTAGATTGACAATTTACCAAACCTGGATTATCAAGCAATCAAAAAGTTATAATTGTTTCTTTAAACTTGGATTGGCTTTAGAAAATGTACAGCTGTCCCTGCTAGAAAGCCAAGAGATTTTAGCTTAATTTTGAAAGAATATTAATTGAGATCAAGTGAAATGATTTAGTAAACACGTCAGAGCAATATGTGGTGTAATTTTATTGGCTTATTGCATAAAAGCATTTTAATGAAAAGCCCAATTAAATCGTAAATTTAGCTCAATAACCACATAATTACAATGGATAAGCCAATACACTGCTACTTTTCTCAAATCATTTTTGCTGGTGTATTGCTCTATTGTGTCATTTTTCATGGTAGGACAAATTACCGGTTACATGTAAGAAGAGCGGATGTCACTAAACCGGACACACTATAAGCTACATACAGCCTTAGAGTGCTTGTGTACAGCACAAACATTGCTGTCATTATATCGCAGTTATGCAATATGCATGTGAACACCTCAGCACATTGGCAAACTGAAACAAAATACGGCGATAGCGCCTGTCAAAAAGCATCTTATCTTGCTGGTTACGGAAATTTCTTTCCCGTTTTCGGCTCTGTGCTACTTGCAGGCATTGAATCGATTTTGCTGCAGTCTGCTGCACTCGGTGGTAATCACGACCTGTGCGTTGAAACAGTCCGTTTAGAACAAAGCATCCGACTGCTGCTAGCAGGTCTATAATGAAGCTTAACAGAGACCGCAGTTAACCCTACCGTAAGTTCATACAAGTACATTCGGTTGTTCTGTACGGGCAATAATTTACAAGAATTATTCCAGTTGGCAATACAATAAGAGCGTTTTCGATCAATGAAATTAACAGAGCTAAAATTGCATTTCTGAAGAATGAAACACCAAAAAGTAGCCTAAAATACTCAAAACAATTAACATTTACGTAATCCAGACACATTTTTCTGCTTCGTCTACCGACACTTACTGCATTTAATTTTACGGTACCAAGCCTGCACCCGCGGACCCTGTTTACTGCCGTGGTGAAGTCAATTTCAAATGCTTATACAGTTTCTGTAACGAACGTAGCCCAGTAGCCCAAGTTGGCAAATTCAAAAGGTTACCTTGAGCATACAGGAAGGAGTGGCTGACTTTCGAAGCAATAGATCAAACAAAAATATCTGTGATTCACAATAGCAGGGCGGGACAGTGCGAGAAAGTGTTTTCCGAAATACAGTCGTCAAAAGTTCTTTGATTTACCCGCTGGGCGCCAAAGTCGCATTTCTATCCGTCTAACAACGCTATAAATCTAAAATTTGTCCTTTTCAAACTAGAACTTGGCCACTACTGCGTATAGTAAGCTTACATTACTGCAAGGTTGTTGAATATGGCGCGCCAGTTAAATCCAGCGCATTCCGTAATTTAGCTGATTAACTTCTTTCGAATAAACACGCCAACGCGGTTTAGCCTGAAATGCAAAAGCAAGCTTTCTTGGAGTAGGTTTCCCCTTATCACTTACGGAGTTTCCCTTTTTGGTAGTCCGCGGGAAACGATCGGTCTGGTTTGAATTGCTACTGTATCCCGATTTTGTAATACGAGTAATCAGTGACTTCATTAATAGCGCAATATCTTTGTTTTGTATCTGAAAAGTTTCCAAAAAGGAAGTATCAGCGAATTTCCTACGAATTAGCGATTGTCGATTTTTTTTAATAAAAATATTCAGGGGTTCTTTTAAAAACGATTCAAAGCTCATTACTTGTCATTGCTCTCAGCAATTAAGTCTTTGAAATGCTGGTAGAATTCTTGGTTCTGGTAGGTCGTGTATGACTTGCGAAATACCAAGAGTTTATTTATTGCCCTGTTTACAGTTTCTTTTGGTTATCACTCAACGGTTTTGTAACTGGAATTACCACTTGTTTACTGCTGCAGAGCAGCTCAAAAATGTGCAAATAGCAAGGCTGCAGGCAAATGCGACAAGACAAATTGCATAACGCAAGTAAATGTTAGCTTGCTTTTTCGATCAGCTATATCGCCTTTAAACTGATATGCGTAACGTATGACTTTATCACCATACAAAATGCAAAGCTTCATCAAAATTTTCAATTTAAAAAGGCCAGACTCCATCTCGCTTCAAGCGGTTTGGAAATTTTAAGGACAAAAAGCCTCTAGAGAGATTTTTTTGGCGTCGGCTACCGACGCCATCTCTTCTATCAAAATAAAGCGACTAAAGAAGGCAGAGACTGGCACCCGATTAGCTGGCGTTGTAGCGAATCGTGGTGCAAAATGCTACAAAGATGTTTGACCTCGACGCTCGCCAAAATCGACAAAAACACATTTCAGCTGAAGATTGAAGAATTAGATTGAAGAATTCTGAACGAAAGCGGCTCTCAAGAGCTGGGTTCCGATTCCATTGTGACTTGAAGAAACGAAACAATTAACCTCAAGGTATTTCCACATTCCAACACCGATTTAGTTCAGGGCACCTTACGGTAATCAACTTCAGCTATCCCCAAAGGATAATACAAATTGTTAAAGCATTCCTCGAACGAGCGTGTAATTAGAACGACTGAAATCCAGGCAATTGGACAAAGCCTTACTTCTTTGTGAAGCTATTATTAAATGACGTGGTAACGCGAAATACCACTTTGAAATATCTAAACAAACGACACGCCTTTGAGGGCCAATGACTACTAAGGAAAACCAAAAAGACGAATAATTCCGAAATACACAATATATCGCCCATTATGCCCTAGTCATCCATGGTCTAGTCCAATGAAAATGGTGCTTAAAAACTTGACTAAATGCAATTAAAAATAGCAATATAACTTTTTTTTAATGGCCAAAAATAGTCAGAATGGGGAGTAGCGAAAGTACGTGAGAAAAAGTTGGGACAACATTTGTTTAATCCAGGGACGAATGTTTTGCAGCACATCAATTTCCGTTAAAAAAAAAATTGCAATTAGAATCTAACGAGCTAGTGCAGTTTTAGATGGAATTAAAAAAATCCGTGACGATTTTTAGCTGCTGTTTGCAGAAGAGTTTTTGTTGTTTTTAATTAAACGTGATGATTGACATGAAAACAACGAACAATTTGATGAAAATATTTGACGTAACAAATGCTCTTTATTGTTTTTAAGGTGAATAACAGTCCTACAGTATTTACATAATCTAGCAATCGGGCCGTGTTTTTCCTGCATTCCGATGAAACGCTGATAACGAATTTTTTGAACGAAAATCGGGAAGATTTCGAGAAACCACAAATTCAAGAAATCACAATCGCAAAATTGTCAATATTTCGTAACAAATAATTATTTGGCCGTATTTTCCCAGCCTAACTTTAGGAAGAATTTTTCGAGAATTGAGATATCAGATTTTTATATTGCCTTCAAAACACAAATAAATCCATCTACACAATAAAAACAGGTAGGGCAGACATATCTAACTCTTGACCTAGCATTAAAGTGATTATGTCGTTCAAGATCAGATTAAAAACCTGAAAACAATAAAAGACTGTGTTTCGGTTCTAAACAAGTTCAAAACCAATTTTCACAACCATAGCGTATATTTTTACCTAAATCATACAACAAATATTCGCTCCCTGAAATACTTTTTTGGTACGTATAAGGAAATGACAACTTGATCAAACAAAAAAATATGATTGGCTGAAAACGCCAAGTACATTTTCGCTAGGTGATACGATTGTAGCCGCAGCTGATCAATGCAAAGCGGGCCCAGACAAGCCCAAAAGCGAAGCAAGACGCTACTAGCGTGCGTTACTTAACCAAATTCCGACGACCTATTTATCGACTGGGATTATTAATAGTAGGTTTGTAGAAGGTCGAGCTCATGCTTATGGAATGCGAAGCATGCGGAATTTTTTGGTTAAAACAATCGTGGTGGCAATGATAATCCTACCATAAGACGACATACTTCACTTATCCACAAATTTGATCCATTTCGGCCACTGTCGCTTTGCATCTGCCAGGTTAAGGTAGAGAGCGAAACTGACAAGACCAGCTTTGAACAATTAGGCTTTTCAAAACAAACAAAGAGCTGAGCCCTGTTTTTGCAGCAACATATTTGCAGCGAGCAAAGCGGGATTTAACACTAACAGACAGCCATTAATGTCTCTAGCCACAAATGAAATTAAATTTCTGAGCCAATGTAAATTTTCCTTGCCATGAGTCAAGACCTTGATTTCCTCCTGACTGGTAACCGAATTACACTTTGAAACGTGGCGCGAAGAAATTCAACTTTTCCGATGCAACTTGGACACGTTTATGTCAAAAAAGAGACAATTTTTTAGAAAGAATAACACGGGTCGATTTTTACCACAAACAAAACTATTTGCATGTGATGAAGTAGCCTAACAGAAGCAACTGAGGGAATCGAACCCAAATTCAAAAGTCACTTTCGATCTCAGCGCCGTGCCATCAACAAGTGCCTACTTGTACAACTTGTGAATTGTGCAAGACAGAGCAAAGATCGCTTTTGGGCATGCAAGATTAGGGCTGTGTTAGTCATGAAAATAGAGCGACGCGTACAAACTTCAAAGGTCTGTGAGTTTTTGTGATGTCGCTGCGAGCAGAAAGAAGCCTGCCTGCTACGTACTAAATGCAAAGTTACATAAGAATTTTTTGTTTTGATAAAACTTTCATTTTGAACTTTCTCGGGTGTTATTTTTTAATATGCGTATTTAGCAATTTTTCGTGTTTCGGTTTATTAGTTTGCTGTTAAAAATGCAAATCAAGTTTCGAAGATTATTTTTCTTTTATCGGCTTCAAATATGGCTTCTTTTTTGACGCTATTTACGAAATTTCACAACCACTTCAACCTCGGTATCTAGATCATCCTTCGAAAAAAGTAATTTTTTCGCCAAATGAACTGCTTGCAAAAATTGATAAATTAGACTTTGATGAGTCAAAAATGAGTCATAAATTGAGTAAACTTTTTACTCCGGCACAATTAGGGTAAGCTAATTGCAACATTCGAAAACTTCCTGGGGGGGAAAATTTTCGTTTATTATTTTAGACTGTTGGTTATGACTTTGCAAATTTTAAACCTTTTGCAAGCGATGTTAGGCGGTAAAAGGTCAACCAATACTTATGCAACACCGTTTCGAAAAAAACAATGTTGTTGAATAACAGCAGATGAAGGTCAAAGCATGATTATGAACTACATCAAGTTAAGTCATGGAAAATATCTTGGAACAAAAATTAAGCTCACTTTAATACTATCACATTACTAACCTGCATAAACTACACCACCGCCTCCAACTCCAATTTTTCCTTTGATATCGTAAATTTTGCTGAAAGAAGTGGAAGATGCTCTGCGATGCGGATCATTCAGGAGGATTGATCTCGATCTTTCCGCGGATTCGACAGATTTTGGATGGTGAACACCGACAAGTTTATCAGTGATCGAAGAAGAGGGTTGAGATTTGTTTGGTGGGCTTGGTGCTGGCAAAGAAGCCCCAGAGATAGAATGGGGTTGTGGAATATAGGGGGCCGGGTGTTGGGCCCGATCTTCTTTTCGCTTTTGGTTGCTCCTAGTTTGATATCTTGCGTTCGCATTTGAAGTGGGGACTTTTTGAGTTGGCAATTGTGGGGCAGACAACTTATTTCTGCTCACATACTCTTTGTTTTCGCTCCGAGTTGCTACGGAACTGCGCAAAAAGTAACCTTTCGAAGGAACTGTACCATGCATTGATACGGCAGCGACCGAAGCTGGCGTGGCTACAGGTGGAGCAGCAAAAGACGTTGGAACGGCGCTAGAGAGTTGAACGTTCTGATGTGGGTACATTGGGCTTGGCATTGAAAAAGGAGTTGTGGAAACCATAGGAGTAGCTGGAGACTTTTTTGCAGAATTTTTCTTTGATTTTCTCGATGCCTTCACTGTGTGTTTGGGGGGCACGCCTGTAAAAGGCTTCAAAGAGATATTAGATAACGACGATTTGTGCTTCGGCCCCGGTTCCATAGACACAAAAATGACGTCATCATCTTCGTCGTTGTCGTTTTTTGATCGTTTGTGTGGCTGTTGAGGGGAAACCCAGTCGCACGGGCGCATGACTGACTCGACGGGGCTGACACTTCCAGTGCTTGATCGATCACATAAACGCACGTGGCCGACCCCAGCCGTGACGTCACTGGTTGACCCAGACGATCGATAAACCGCTCGAGAAGTGTTCTCTTCGTCAGCTCTACGCTTTCGGGGGCCAATACCGCTGGAAGATGATGTGGAAGAGCGAGACGATGGAGAAATGGAAGGCGTGGTTGGAGAAGCGGAAGTCGTGGAAATCTGTTTGGTAGGTGAGTAGGGAAGAGCCGTGGCTGAGCTGCGTGTGGAAGCAAAGAGTTGACATTGGGCAGAAATGGGCTTAAAATGGGACCTCGATATTGAACTGCACAGACTACCGCCCACTGATCCAGCACAAGGAGATGGGGGAGAAGAAGAGAGCGACATTTTGCAGTCACGCACCACAGTGGATTTACCTGAAGCACCTGTGGCGCTAAAGCGGCTCTTATTTTTTAGCTCGCTAGCGGAAACGTCATATTTTGAGGTAGTTTTAGCTGAGGGGTGATGGCGCTTGTGGTAGTGGACTTGGCGCGGTGGTAAGTTCTCAGCCCTGTGTATTCGTGATTGAATTATCAGTGGCATCACTGGGGCTGGCATTTGGGACGGAAAAACGCTATGTATGGCATCAAACACATTTTGTACAGCAGTAGACGCAATATTTGGACCAACAACTTCTTGATCGTCTTCTTCGTCTTCAGCTGACACAGTCACACAATTGGCTACATTATTATCCATGCTTGTCTCAAAAGTCGTCAAGTTTGGCTCGACTTGCTCAAAGCACCTTGAAATGGGAATAGGCGGCGGGTTAGAAAACCTGTTGGGCGGGTACAAACACCCGGTGCGTGTCACGTGATCCTGTGTCGGATGGATATACGTAAACGGACGGCCGGTGATTACGTCACTCGGATTGGGGTAACCGTTATTAAACGGAACAAATGCAGACTTTGGAAGTGTGACATCATCGCCCGGCATGATGTCAAAAAAGTCGCGACAAATAAAAAAAGCACTAATTTGCAAATATTTTTACGAAAATCCGCCGTTTCTTGATACGCGACGAGGAGACCAATGCTATAGCAAAAACATATTTGTCAATGATTATTAATTACACTATTTTGCTGAATATATCAATTTTATATCTAAAAAACAAAAGAATACCAAATACGGTATGATGTACAGTAGTTTGAAAAACTTAATGAATAAGTTTTTTGGCTCATCATAATTACTAGAGTATTCTAGCTTTAGAACAACTTTGAGTGACAAAGACATAAATCTCAATCATTCGTTATAAAAGGTTGCTGTCAAAAACTACTGAATTGACTTACGTAATTTTGCTGAAACATCCGACCTTTAAATTGATCTTACGGGCAGCTTGTGGGCTTGACAACAACAGCTCCCTGTAATCATGTTAATTTAGGTGATATTTCATCACCGACTGATCAGAAAGGTTGTACTCTTACGGTATCACCGTCTTCAGTTATCTCTCAAGCACTTTTTGTGACTTTCGTCTACCATCACATATGGCATCGTTTTACACCAGTACTGTACTGCAGATTTTAGTGCTACTGGCTTGGAAGGGAAATTTGCTGAAAACTCAAAATGCTTTATGAGTTACTTGGGGCTAGTTGTCTCACTTCTTCACGTTAGTGCGGTGTTGCTTCTTATACACTACTTGCTAATCTGACAATGCAATTAACACAGTGAAAGTGTTTTAGAAAACATGACGTCATCACGTTCGTCTTCTCCATCTGTGAGTTCCACGAAAAAATTTTAAATATTATAATCGCCCAAGTAGCTAGTAACAAATCAACTGACGTTTTTCCTGGCCACGTTACAAGAAAATTACGGGTTTGCATTTTCTAATGAAAGGAAAAAATCAATGGAATGTTTGATGATTACAAAATTGAAAACTGTTAAGTTCAAATTATCTACTAAAACTTTGAAAATTCCAAAAAAAATCATCTACAGAATTATATCTTTGATGTTATTTAAAATCCATTAATTTTAGTTGACCATTTTTATTTTTGTGTAATGTAAAAATATTGTCTTTGTCTGATCAAAATTTTCTTTAATTCTAACCTCTCCACCAAAATTTAACACTAACAGTAACATTTAAATTACAAAACTACAGTAGTAAGCCTACCTCTAATCCAATCATAAATCCTTACCTAATTCTTTAAAAAATGTAAACGAAAAATGAGCAGTGAATAGTTTTCTATTGCTTTTTCTCTCTTTTACGGTACAATTTTCGGTGAAACAATAATTCTTTTTTCACATGACTGTCATTTTATTAGGTAATTTTAGAGTGTCAAATTCTAGCTACAGTGACAGCATTTTTTATTTGACCAGGTAACATGCTCTATGACGAAGCCTGCAAATGCACTCAATTTTGCAAACTGTCAACAAAACAGCATCATGCATTATTCATTATGTTTAGCAAACAAAAGGTAAACAAAACAAACTATAAACTAACAGGTCACTTGTTAAAACGCTTTAAATGTGTTGTCGACAGCTCATTGGTTGAAAAGTAATGCATTTAAACTTCATACTGTAGCTCTGATAATTTTCGTAACACCATATACACCCTTTACTGTTTAGTTCAGCTTTCCAAATCTGAAATAAGCTTTTCCGAAGCTTTTATTCCTCAAAAAAAAAAACAATTACTGTACCAGTAGTAAAAACCCAAGAACTAACTGTGTAACTAACTTCCTTTTTTGTACAAAAGTACCGACACCAACTCGTAAGCAATTCTTCTGCCTTAAATTCCCCGGATATCATACTAAAACTCTACTATTCTTGACATATCTGACCAAACATGAAACTTTCGTTTCGAAAATTGAAACACTCTTGGAACAAAGCATAAACGCTTTGAACGGTGATTCTGTTACTGCCATTCTCTGCCACCACGTTCTATCTACGCTAAATTAAACTGCAACAAAAAGCGTGCGTTGTTCTCAATTTGATAAAGCCAGACGCGACGAAAAACGCTATCCACGTGACAAATGCGTCAGCTACGCACACGCAACCGCTCCACGAACGAGAAAGAAAACAAAGAAAATCTAAAGGTTTGGTGTTGGTATTGATCAAATCAGCAACACCTAAATATCAACTTACAAAAAGCGCAAATGCGCAACCAAGCAAATTGTTCCTGAAACTGAAAACAGTTTCGATAGTAAATAGTGGAGAGAATTTTGCAAACCGCAAGGTTTTACCCAATGCTTTGCTTCCTTCTTTCAGATCTCTCTTTTGAGTTTTGACCAAGTCTATTTAATCAAAAACTACTGCATTACGTTTTCGCAATAGACGGGCGTTGCGGCTTTTCTCTCGTCTTTCCCACTACGCAACGTCCTAAAAACAAGAAGAAACACAATTTTTTGTGCAACACTGCAGCAAAGTGGTTCACTCTTGTTTTACTGTAGTTTTCACGGGCGCCCGAGCGCTAACTAAGTTGCAAAACTCCAGTTTACTCTCAGGTTGTAACGATGCTGCCACCAAAAGGTAAAAACAACTGTTTTTTCATTCTTTAACGATTTCAATCAAGTACATTTTTCTTGCCGCTAAAAAGTCGTTTGCGAGTTTGGTCAAAACAGCATAACCGCAAAAAGAATTTTGTATTTTTAGTAGCTTAATTAATGTTAGCAATTAAACGATCAGCGCTTGGTCGTAATAGCAATTAAAAGAACTCAGTTCCAGGTTGCCAGCTGGAAATCAATTTCTTACAATTTGCTTGTCAAAACTGGATATCAGATTTTCAGAATTATCCACCATTGATGTGGGTGATGTAATGTGGACGCTATGCTTAGTTAAGCCTAGAAATCGACGACAATTTTTAGAGGCAATTATCCATCGATTGCGATTGATGTTGACTTGGGCCCGTTTCACAGTGGCGACAGCTGTCGTACGTCTTTATATTTTTGCAGTCGTACGACCAAAAAGTGCCCATTTCACACTAGCGACCGATTTCGTATGACTGCACGTATTAAAGATGGAGATTGAAGAGGTGGTAGCAGTAGCTGCTGCTGTTGCGAAGATTTTTAAATTAAGATCGCAAGAAAATTACGAAGAGAAAATGTTGACATGTCTCTAGCAAAAGACATCGTGAAGCAGCATGCGTATTGCACAATTTTGTCAGATGCAAGGATGAATACCAATTTAACGAAATTATGACCATTGAAGGCGTTAAGCCTCTTCAACCCGACAATACTAGTCGAGGTTCTAGAGATGCATTAACTACTCGCGATAAATTCGCACATTTTAATTATTTCATCACTACAGAAGGAGTTGTGCCGTGGCAATTTCGTCGAATTTAAGGTACTGGGCAATTTACTGAAATGTTCGTTTTCTCGTTTGTAATAAATACTACGCAAAACAGTGAATAATTGCACTCAGTGTGCTCTTTCTTATGCTAACTGCTATTTTTGTTTGAATTTTTTGTTAGGTTTATTTCGTCTGTTCTAAAAAGTTACCCCCCAAAAAACTAATAATAATTACAAACAGTAGCGTACGCAGGATTTTCGAAAAGGGGGGAGGGGGGCAGGAAATTCAGAAAATTTGAGAATAATAAAGACCAGATTGAAAATTTTCCAGCCCGAAACCAAGTCCGTTTTCCAGCCCATAATTACGTGAAGACTACAAAAAAAAAGGTCTTTACTCAAATTTAGTCCAGTTTTTGGCAAAAAAAACGTCTTCGCCCACCGTTTCTGTGCTGAAACCTTTTGCCCAAGTTACAAAGGGGGAGGCCATGCCGCGATTTTGCATACTATTCTATGCTAATTATACTATCCTGGCGACCCAAAGGGGGGGCCATAGCCCAATGGCCCCCTAAATACGCCCCTGATTACAAAAATAAATTAGTCATGAGAGTAGCTTGACTCGATGACTCGAAAAAGGTCTTTCGCTGTCCTGTTTGGTGGACAGTAAGTGACTTAAACTACAGTACTCATAGTTTGCAATTGCCTATAAATTTCTACTCATTCATCAACAATTACTTCTGTTAAGCGTTAAATTAACCCACAATTATTTCCGTGATTGGCATTAGGCCTAATATTGATTCTATTTGTAAGCACAAATATTTTTTTAATGGTATTAATTTTGTTATTGGTATTAAGTTTCTGGAAATTCAACTCAGGAGAACAAATAAACTGAATTGAAGTGTTATCCTCCCAAAGGATTCGAACAAGCAGCCTATGGATAACTTTTTCGCATTACTTGCTTTAAGTAGTCGCCGTTCTGGTGGCTCTTCCCTAGGTTTCCGCTCTGGCAGCGTTTAGGCCAGAAAGTTCTCCATCGATTAAATATTAAAGCTTTGGCCCGCAAACGTACAAATAAATCATCACAACTAAATTACCAATAGTTATCATTATCAATGGTTTTTATCAATCATAGTATAGACCAATGGTTCTCAATCTTTTATGGCTTGTGGCCCCCTTCTCTAAACTCTCAACATTAATGGCCCCCAGCTCGACAAATAAAATAGTCTGTCGGCGAATTTAGGCAAAGACCAAAAAGGTCGGCCGAATTTAGGTGGAGATCAACAAAAGGGTCTTCGCCGGTTTTGGATGGCTTTTCGAGAGGCGGACACTACATCTCGATGGGAGAGCTCTTTTATTATTCGTGAAGTATACTATAGAGAAAAACAAAAAATAGCGGCCCCCTGGTTAAAGTGCCGTGGCCCCTGGTTGAGAACTCCTGGTATAGACCGTACCTCTAGCAAGCTACAAGAAAAACAAAACTTCTGCAGTCTGCACTGCTTGCAGTCGCATGAAATTAGTTGTGTAGTGTGAAAAGGGCCATTCTTCTGCGTTCAATCAAGTGGTAGTATGACCTAAAAGGCGCCATTCAAATCAATGCAATCATCTGGTCTGACTTCTACTGTCGTACCAAATTGGTCACCTGGGTGAAACGGGCTTTAGATCTATTGTATAGCAAAGGATTTGATCCCTTATTTTTGAGTCACATAGGTAACAAACAGTTACGGTGCTGGAAAAGCACAATCAGATAACTGCACTAACTAGCACAATTTAGCAAATATTGGGGCAAGAAGAAATGATTTGAATTGGTTGAAGAAAAAGTTGAGTGTCAGTCCTTCAATTAAAGGTATTAAATTTTAAATTGCCAATTTAACATTGTTATAGTTTACAATTAACTGTAAAGCGCTTTTTAGAAGTTTTTAGTTTTCTTTTGTTTACAATAGTTAGCTGAGCTTAATTACCCAATCATTAAAACATAGTAATCGAAAAACGTGTTATCGTTCAATTAAAATTAAACGAAACATTTATTTTCTCATCCCACTATTTCCTGAAATGTGAACCTCAAAAAAGCATTTCAAAAAGCAATTTCAAATTCAACTAAAATATTTAAATCAAATTTATCAAACAACTGAGACTAATGATCTCCTTAAATGTGAGCGGTAGCTTTCATATGAGTCTGCAAAATAGAGCATTGCCTAATCAAAGCAATTTAAATGATTTGTTAAATCAGTATACTAGCCTAATTTGGCAATAGGTAGTCATATGGAATAACGATGCAAATATCAAGCCAGGTTATCAAAACGCATTGATGAGGAAAGATTTGTACTTTTTTAGCAAAATTAACTTTTTTATATCATCGCCGGAAATGGGATTAACGTTTTTTCCATGACAATACGATTTGCCGATAAATTTTGATAATTCTTTTTACTTTTTGCTGCTTGCTGTCAGGAAGGATTATATTATGAAAATTAACGTGGCTTTTTTGTCTAGGTTTTTCAAAGCGCCAAAAAATAGTTACTCATATCTTGAGGTTTTAGATCGGTTGCGCCACTTATGCTAATAGTTGAACTACACTTGTTCATATATTTAGATGAAATGTTTGCTTAGTGACTGTGAACGTTTTTGAGTGTGCTTTAGGCTCGCTAAAGAACGCATTAGAGTGAATTCGCATTGAACAAAGAGCAATTTCACACACTTCCAATGTTCTATTCATTATCATTTCAGTTTAATATCAGCTGAAAAACACAACACATATACGAGTATACTGCATATAACCGCAAAAAAACTAAAAATATTGACCACGATTGGCATGTTTTTATCCGCTTTGTAGTGATCATAAGCCTTGAAAGTGACAAACACAACGCAGAAAGCAACAAATTTTGAACTGGCTTGTTGACGTGACAAATTTCAGTTGCTGTTAATCAACTTGGCAACCGTATTACAGTTCTATTTGTTATTGATACAGCAAAATAAACAACAATAACGAAGCAATCAGGCAATGTCAGTTTCAAATTTCGTCAAAATTACGTTTTGTGCGCTAGCCACCGCGTATTTTGCTTACTTTCTCGAAACTGGGTGATACAAATCACGTAATAATTCACTGTTGACGGTTATAACCTAACTCGTGTCAGAGGATGATCGAGAATCGCGTCCGACGTGAGCAAAAACCTCTGTGATTCACACTGCTGTAAACTCTGAGCTTCAATGAATTATGTGTGTGTACCTTTTCGCAGAAGTTTTTGTCCTATCACATACAAGCATACACGCATCTCACAGGAAGCAATATCAAAACGCTAACGCACAAGATAAAGTATTATATTTCGTCGCAAACCATACCATTGGCAGTTTTTATTTTAATTCTAACATGTCAAGATCGTTTCTTTATCCCGTTTTGACAGGAAAAGAGCAAAACTCATCCCTTTGAGGTACTCAAAATCAGTGGCGTCCAGAAAATTTTGGTGGGGGGGGATTTTAAGCACAAAACCTCAAATATTCGAATGTCTTCACCAAAATTGAGAGCGATTTTTCGGCCGAAATCGGAAATTCAAACAATTTTTTCGCCCAAAGTCAGGTGTTCTCCAAAAAAAAAAGGTCTTCACCAAAATTGAAAGCGATTTTTCGGCTGATTCGTTACGTTTAGGCTGGTGGGGGGGGATGCATCTCGAAATGGAGCCGAATGATTCGAAATAGAGGCTGTTTTTTCGGCCAAAATCGTTACTTTTAGGCTGGTGGGGGGGATGCATCCCCCCCATCCCCCCCCTAAATCCGCCACTGCTCAAAATCGCACTAACATAAAAATAGCAAACAAACGAATTTACTCTTGCCAGCACCAGATATTTAAAGCGCAGACAGCAAATTACTACAGAACGTAGGCTTACTGATATAAACCAATTTTGGAAATAAAAAGGTTTTTCCCCTTTTTTCTGATTAGTTTAATGTTACTGAGACAATGTTTTTTATAAGCTTAAAGCAACTTGGATTGCTTGGTAAATCTTCAAACCGTGAGTTCGTGAGAGTCTTTCCAGCCGCATATTATTTCTGCGAAAATACAAAACAGTAACCAACATTTGAGTCCAAAATCACATGGGAATTTGAGACGAATAAAAAAGTCACAAGGAGGCTTTTTTACACTTTCGACTTTTTCCTAAAGTTTCACAGTAGCAGCAGGACGAATTCACATGATCACTATTTATTTTGTCACAACTGACGTCAAGCAAACTATATTTGATAAATCGTCTTTCTTAACTGTGACGTAACACATACCTGCTACATGCTGAGTTGCTTATTAGGTCAAATCAGCTGATGATGTAATGAGTTTGGTTACCTGCAAAAGCGAATAGTTTGTGCATTGCACACAGAGTTAACGCAGCCATTAAAATGCAAACCTATGGCCAAATGTTGGTTAGAGTTCCTCACAGCAAGCTAACTTAATTAATACCAGTCTATAGTATTGGTTACATCAGTGCTTTTACTAGAAATTTACAAACTGTGAATAATTACATAATTATATTTTATATGTATTTTTGTTTTTTTTCCCATGGTTCTTCTGAACAAAAACCCTATTTTGATTCTACACATTTTGTCCGTAAAAATTTTCAATATTAATGTTGACATGTTTTGTTAAATTTGCGCAAAGAAATCTCAATTATAAGCCGTAACTTTGTATATAACTTTACGTGCGTTATTTTACTGTCTACTTTTGCTTAATTTCAGTTTCGAGGAGGCAATTGACTCGAAAGACCGAATAGTCATTATCGCTGTCTCCTGATTTGGTTTTTGTGCTTTAGCAATTTTCATCATTTTTGTGCATGAATAGTGCTGTGCAAAATGTGTTGTGGTGTTAGAGTTGAATCATTCCGAATAAAAGTTGATTTGATTGTTTCTTAAAAACTTTTTTGGTTTCGTTCCCTCCTACCACGAAGTTCTGCGTATCATTCACCCTCGATATGAAAATAATATATCACGTACTTACGTTACATTGATTTATGTACATTTTGTAAACAAAATCTACTCAAGCTTAGAGTCAAAGTTACAGACAGCACCATACATGAAATTGAAGAGCTGTTAAAGTTATGAAAACCAAAACGCAATCATCTGGCTTTTTTCAAGTACTGCAGCATCAAACTCACAATCTTGGCCTCACATGCAACAATAAAACAGCAAACGAAAGCTTGAACCACTCCATTTATTGCAACTACGAAAAGAAGTAGCGTACGCAGGATTTTCGAAAGGGGGCAGGAAATTCAGAAAATTTGAGAATGATAAAGACCAGAATAAAAATTTTCCAGCCCAAAACCAAGTCCGTTTTCCTACCCAAAACTGGGTGAAGACCAAAAAAAAGGTCTTCACTCAAATTTAGTGCGGTTTTTGGCCCAAAATATGTGAAGGCCAAAAAAAAGGTCTTCGCCCACCGTTTCTGTGCTCAAACCCTCTGCCCAAGTTACAAAGGAGGGGCCATGCCGCAATTTTGCATACTATTCTATGCTAATTATACTATCCTGGCGACCCAAAGGGGGGGCCATGGCCCAATGCCCCCCCCTACATACGCCCCTGTTAGAAACACTGGTACAAAATCCAAACGTGGAAACGTTGCATTGTTGGTCTCAATGCCTTCGAAATGCACTTGTTGTAGGCCTGACGATAAATTAAAAACTACATCGATTTAAGTTGGAGTTTCAAAGTTATATTTAAAAATGTTCCACGTTCAAGCCGTTAGAGGTGCAAGCAGAGGAATTAGGTCAAGAACTGACTCTTCAATTTCAACCTTATTGATATTGTGCTTTAAGCTTTAACCACGTTAGTATAGTCATCAATCATGCAAAAACTTTCTTTATGAGTCAAAGTACACTTAAAAGTGGTGAACTAGATAATGTCTTGATGACCAGAATTTGGTGACATAAGAGATCTAAAACCTTGGAAAAGACAATAAGATCTTTTACTCGATATTCGTCGATATTTTAGCTTGAAAAAGAAAAAGAAAACTTTAATTGAATGCTATTAGGTAGGCATGTAAGATTTCATTGTTGAAAAAAGCATTTATTAAGACCCTTGCAAAATCAAGTCGTTCTCATACTATCATGTTACACTAAAACTGCGGGAACTAAGTATATAGTGCTTTTTCAAATAACTTTCACGGGAAATAGACGTCAATGACAGGCTTCCAAAATATGTTGATCTATCTATGTCCAACCTATCAATAGGTTACAAACTAGAACCAGTAAACCCATTCATCAACAAGGGTTGCCGTGGTTTTAAACAAAAGAAACTATCTAATGCCATAGCCGTAGGAGGCGGGGGGGGCAGGGGGGGCGGTCGCCCCCCCATTCGGTTCAAAACGTCGAAAATCGTCGAAAATTTGGCTATTTATTTGGGCAAATAGTCTGGATATTTGGGCACACTAGTGCCACAATACCGTCTTAGCTTCGGTGAAGACCTTTTTTTTTTTTTTTTTTTTTTTTTTTTTTGGAGAACACCTTCATTTGGACTGGAAAAACCGTTCAAATTTCAGGGAAGACCTTTTTTTTTTTTTGGAGAACACCTTCATTTGGACTGGAAAAACCGTTCAAATTTCAGGGAAGACCTTTTTTTTTTTTTTTTTTTTTTTTTTTTGGAGAACACCTTAATTTGGGCAGAAAAAACCGTCTCAATTTTGACAGAGAAACGCAATGCATCAAGTCATTTTTCGGGCAAAAGTTTGCTGCCCCCCCAAATCATTTTGAGCTCCTACGGCCATGTCTAATGCAGTAGCAAGTGTTGTTGAATATGCTGTTTTTGATAGTATTTTCGGTTACTGCGCAGTACAGAGTCACAAAAAGATTGCTGCCTCGGTTTGTTACGCAGCTAGAACTATAAAAGATTAAGCCCGGGCTATACGCTCAGCATAAAATCGTGAGCGTAGCAGCGTGTTTATAGCTTGATCTAACCAACTAGCAGTTTTTACGCTGCTAAACCGGAATGTAAGGCGTAACAAACTTTTGTTTAACGCGTAACAACGCTGCAAAACCGGAATGCAAGGCGTAACAAACTAAGAAACCTAAAGCATATATATACCAATAATCTAAGACCTAAACACCATACCTAAATCGTAAGTCAAAAATGGGCGGAAAAATGTTCCATTTTTTCGAAAGCGAAAGTTTTCGCTGATAGTAGACGTAATGATATAATATTATCTCGAACAATTAGATTTCTTGCACAAAAAAAATCAAGAAGCTCTATAATTGCTTGTGTAAGCTCAAGTACAGATTGCTTGTGTTTAACAACTATTTAAAACATGTACGAAGTTGCCGGTAGAAAGCTCTCAATTACCGACCCTAGCGTTGTTGAACTGTCACTTGAAAATGTGCGGCTGCTTTAGTTGCTAGGCAACCATAAGTTTATTGTAACAATGAACGCTATGAACAGCTGTGAGTTCAGTAGGATAAATCCATAATGGAGCTGAGTCATAGCTTGTCACAGCATATTATTAATGCTGAAACATATTTTGCAATTGCGCAAGAAGCATTATCATTAAATAGTGCGAAAAAAATTAAACAACCTTCTATCAATAGTATAAATAAGCATGAGCTTTAATAAAATATCCCGTGAAAATACTAAACATCTTCCAAAAATACTTAAATATGAAGTCTATTCGATGTTTATTGCTTAAATTAAACATTACACGTTTAACAAGCAATAAGTGAACCTAAAATATCTAAAAAACCTCAGATATTGTACTATTCCTGTTATTTATCGATTTTATCATGTTATGAAACAAAAAAAATATACCATAACGCCACCAGTACAAAATTATCATGAAGCCAACAAAGAGAATGTCTATTGTATTTATAGAAACTAATCAGAAATATGTGGGGAGACAAATACTGCATCAACTAATTAACTGGTAAAAACTGAAAATATGTGCAAATTGAGTGAGAATACATACACACAGCTAGATTGACAAAATCAAGTAAAAAACATAACGTCATAGAGACATAAATTACTGAACAATTAACATTAAACATTAATGAACACAATAACAATATAAAATATAGAGGTGGACACAAATAACATTATATCAAAAGCGCAACGCAACACAGCGCAACGATCTTTTCAACCAGTAAAAGCGCAGGGCAAAAGGCGCAATTTAATTTTTTTAATTTCTGAAGCGCAGCGGAACTTACGCAATGAACTTTTTGATTCAGTTGAAGCGCAGCCCAATTCCGCAATTGCGGAATGACATTTTCGTACCAAGCTAAAGCGCAACCTAACTTCCGCAATTGAAATTTCACAACACAATGCAAATACCGCATTTTTTGCGATTTGAGACAAAAAAAGAGCAAATAATTGCTAAAGAAACTCGACATTTATTAATACTCCCATCGAAATGGAACAATATTAAGTTCAATGTATAGAATTGCGCTATTAACTGAAAAAAAATTTGAAAGCGCAGCGCAATTAAAGCACAACAAATTTTAAAGACTTTAGTCCGCAACGCAACTTCCGCAATGTTTAAAAATAAAAAATTAAAGCGCAACGCAACTTTCGCAATTGCGAGGGTTGCGGAAGTTGCGCTTTGCGCTTCTAATTACGCTTTGCCCACCTCTGATAAAATAACAGTTACTAGTAAGCCTATAATATTTAGACGTACGGGTACGCAGTAGGTTTAGCAATAGACTATACAATACATGGCAGGTGTAAGTAAGTCAGCGTTCATTTGTCAGCTTGAACATCACTAAAAGCACAGCACAGTCAGTACAGAACTCACCAAACAGCACATATGAAAACATAAGTTACCAGTATAATATAATCAATTATTTGTTACAGTTATTGCAGTTGTTACACCTTGGTTGTGTCCAAACAAACTGGACAGCAAAAGACCAAGCTCTGGTCATCATGTCAAAGCTGCCCTAAATTGATCTGCCCTACAAGCTGCCCATTGTAGGGCAGATCAAGTGCCACTTTTTTGTAACGATACCAGCATTATGGTCTGGAATTGCCAAGCAAACTTGAAAGCAAAATTCCGAGCGTTTTCTTCTTGCATGATTGGAGTAACAGTTTTACAAAAAAAATTTTGGTTCTTTGAAGAAGCGATATACAGTCGAACCTCGGTTATCGAACGATTCCGTTCTCGACCAAATCGGTTTTCGACCAAAAAATTCAAGATTTTTACGTCTCAGACTTCGAACCTAAATTCGGGTCACGACCAAACCTCGCGCCTGAGAATATGAACGCGCCATGATGCTGCATCTGTCGGCTTTTTCACACGATCTTTGATGCAAGTGAACTGTTGTATTTTTTTTTTTTTACCATTTCATTATTACTTTCTGCAATTTTTTCAAAATTTTTTGTACTATACACTATCTTAACCTTTAATGTTTTCGATGTTTGAAAAATAAAACACACAAAATGTTTACTTTTTGTTTTTTTTTCATCATCTTAGATAAGAAATCCTTTATTAAAATAAAACAAAATCTATTTCTACCCATTTTTATTTATGGTATACAGTATAGAGAACAGTTTTTGATGTAAAATACTACAAAAAATGCTTTGCAAAAGTTGTTTTCTAGACTTGGAACGGATTTAAAATTATTTACAATAATTCTAATGGGAAAAATTGTTTTGGATTTCGAACAAATGACTTTTCGAAAAGCGTTCTCAAACGGATTATGTTCAATAACCGAAGTTCGACTGAATATGTTTTTTTAATTTTTATTTATGCCGCGAGTATCGGTTGTGAAAAAAGCTATTTTAAGATACCGTGTTTGTTGGATTACACGCCTCCTTAATTAGAGCCCAAAGGAACGCGAGGCCGGGACAAATATGTCCATTGGGCCCCGAAACTGGGTCAGATTTTTGGTAGATTGAGCTCCAACTAATTGAATATCAAAATAATGATCTTCACAAATTGTGCGAGCCTGGGGCAACAGCCCAATTTCTCTTTTTAGGCCTGCCCTTAAATAGAAGCAACCCTAGAATAGAAAATCGCACAAGTTGATCAAAGAATCAAAATAGAAATCGTCCCAGTTTACAAGTTTCATAAAATCCCTTACAAGAAGAATCGAAATTTTGAATTTTTCGCTTTAAATCTGTCTTAAATTCAAAAGCAATGTATACTTATGCATGTTGTTTAGATATTGTTTCCACTCTTGAACGAATTTTCTTCAACACAGCTTTTAACTCCCCGCTTTTTAATGCCACAGCATTTGAAGCATAGCTTCTTATTTGCACTGACAATGCATTTAAAACCATTATTGCCACCCACTGGTGTAAGACTACTGTACCAGTATAGTGTATACGGATTAGCGCGTTTGATTGTGTTTTTATAGGAAATTCGTTTGCGGAACGCAGTAGGTGATCATTTTATTTTTTTATTGAAAAAAAAAAAAATAGAGAGGTCTTCGATTAGAAGGTTTTTGATAGAGAAAAAAGATCACTAACTCCACGGCTTCCATTTGAAGAAAATGGTACAAAATCCTTTTCGTGTTTAGTAATTATTTAGACATAAGAATTTTAGGCACTAATGAAAAATTTTAGAAGGTTCGAAAGTGTTATTATTATTAAACGAAAAAGAGAAATGGCAATTTGATCTCAAAATTACTATATTCGAGAAATTCGCATACTTTGCGAGAGCAAGTTTTACCAGGGATGACTAAGATAGCATTGTAAGCAACTTTAAGCATATTAAGTTTCAAACAAACAGAAAACATATAAACCCACACTTATAAGTTTAAATATCGGTGATTATTATTGGAAGAATAAAAGACCATCAGAAATTTTGTGAAGCAAAAGCCAAACAATACTTTTTTGACACAACCAAAGACTTTTTTGACACTTTTTTGACACAACCAACCAAATATCTATGGCATTGCGGTAAAAAAAGCGCTTGTCAATAGCTACAGCAAAACCGGTAATTACCATTTACACCTTTACTAAACGTTGGTGAATGCTAAGATCATTATTTCGTGAAGGTGCAAGTGTTCACAAGTGACCATGCGTTGTGGAATTAGCAAATGGAATAACGAAACAGTACTGAACTTGAAGGGCGTCACGTAAGAAATAAACGCAGTCAGTTCGAAGAAGTTATTTAACTGCAATCGGTAATGTGTCTGGATAGTTAGACGCAGATACCCTAAACCAGGCCTGCACAACAAACGGCCGGCAAAGCCTTTTATTGCAGCTCTCGAAAATAATGGTTTCAAGTGATCTCAAGCATAATCCCGCTTGTTTGCCATTTTGTCCCACAAAAACGACTACGAGCTGATCAAAACCCCGGGAATTTGTGAACCTCATCCTGCAATCTTATCTTCTTTTTTTTGAGATCACCAAATAAAGCGCAAAAACACTGGCATGAAGACCTTTTTTTGGTCCACACCTGACTTTCCGCACATTTATATGTGGTTTGTGGTTTTGACCCTAATTAAAGCATGCGGCCGCAACAAGTGGGTTTGTGTTGTTATGGCCCTTGTGTACAGTACCGAATTGTACAGGCCTGTCCTAAACCCAATCGTTAATTCTAACCTTGACCCCAACGCGGGACTCTAGCCTATATGCGCCTTCTCCAAACATCTAAGAGCCGGTCATACTGTTAGCGTACAGTACACGAGTATCTTTTGTTTATTTTCAACACTAATTTGGTACGAGGGGAAAAGGCCGCCATACCAATGTAAAAATTATTAAAGAAATACTGCTCGAAATAGGTTTTATTGAAAAAACGAGAACTACTTGAGGTAATAAATAGGTGTCCCAAACCTTTTCCACCAGGGGTGCCGATCTTCGTTGAGCATTGGGTGGGATAATTTGCAATTTTACCCCAATTTTGCTCTATTTTTAACATTGGGGGGAAGAACCTCGACCACGATTTTGTTCAGGTAAGCAAATTAAGTGAAGACCAAAAAAAAACGTCTTCTCCAGAACTGGAACACTTTTTTCCCCAAGTTCAGGTGAAGACTAAAAAAAAAGGTCTTCACCAAAAATGGAACACTTTTTTTCCTAATTCAAGTGGACACCTACGCTCAGATGCACACCAGCGTCAAGTTATTGGGGGGATGCAGATGTAGACCATACCCAAACTATTGGGGGGGGATACAGTCAAATTATTGGGGGGATACAATTCCCCCCATACCCCGCGGGTTTCGGCACCCCTGTTTTCCACAATTCTCTTTATTCGCGAAAATACGTTTTAATCTGCGGGACTCTGCATCATTGGCAACCCTGCTTTTCGCAATTTTGTGACATCTCAAACGGCCTACTGTAGATCAGTACTGGTAGCCCAGGTCTACAGATTCCAGCAGCAGTTGCCAAATTTCCAAATTTGGGTATAAGCCACTCACTGCTACCAGTTGGTAATCGTATTTCTTAGTCGGCGAGAATTTTTGCAAAATTTATGCCTTTTGTGATGTCACAAAATTGCCAAATGCAGGTTTGCCAATGGTACGGAGTTCAACGGATTAAATCGTATTTTTGCGAAAAAAAGGGAATTGTGGAAAAAGATTTGGGGCACCTCGTTATTATCTCAAGTCCTTCTAATTTCTTCTACAAAACCGATTTCGAACAGTTTCTCTATCAATTGAACAAACGATATTAGTATGCTGGTACGCTAACGATCTTTGGCCAACTGTGAATCTAACTTGCAGCGCATTACAATCGCGTAAAAGCATCACTGACAGCACCTCAAGGTCTTAGCTTCAAGTTGAGACGTGCCTTGATAACATTCTAATGCAAGATGGATTGGTAAAATAAACAACTTGCAACACGGTAACTATAGTCGTATGATGAATTGATAGTGATTTGTACCGATGAGTGGTCAAGTAGACGGTGCATTTTCTTTTGACACTTAGACACGGGTTCGATTACCGGTTGGGTCAAACCATAGACCTACACAAATTGGCATTCACAGCTTCTCTGCTTTAAGTTCAGCAATTCAAGTCATGAACAGTGCGAAGTCTCCACTTGGTGAGATAGATAGGTAGCTGCTTGACTCGAAGGCCTCAAGTCCTTTTGCTGTTTCCTATAGGACAACTATAGGCAATAAGAAATAAAGATGCATTTATTACAATTATAACGAAAGGATAATCCTTTGCTGCAGGAAATATTGTACTCGGTGCCGCGCAAAGCAATCTCTCGCAGCAGTAAAGTGCAATAAGATGTATTAGAAAGAATCAAATCCTTCGTTCTAATCGTTCTCACACGAATCAGGGATTAAAATCAATTAATTACTAGGGAATTAAAACAATCCTTTTGGAGAAGTAAGAATTACAGCGAAAGCACAATTGCTCGAGCGATGTGCTGTTCAGAAAACGGCGAGTAGCTCATTATCAGAACCTTTTACTGGTATTTAAGTACCCGTTTTCTGCTACACTTGGTGAGAACTGAGAGAAGTAGATACTTTAAAATCATCATTAAACAACGAAATTAATTCTACTTTGTTGGTAATGGCATCGGATGGTGTGTGGAGTTGGTAACTCTGCCCCATATGACCCGCATAAAAATTAAACGCCAAACCTTCCGCTCCTGAGACAAGTGAACCAGATGGATTACATAACACAAGTGGATTACATAACGCGCTTGCTGCAAATGCCGAGAATATAAGTGCTATTCTCATGTCCATAAAGGAGACAATGCTGCGAGCAGCTAACCACCGTTGCACGATACCTATCAGTGAAAATGCATTTTGCACAAAGTTAAGAGCTATGGTGTCGAGATGATCCTCGCAAACTTGTCATAAGCTCTGCTGTAATGAGAAAAGATGTTCTAGTGCTCGCATATGAAAACGAAATACGCTAGAATCTGGAGGTAAAATCAAATTTTCAAAAAGTGGTAAAACCAGTAAAAAACTCGTTCTCTACCCACGTATAGCTGGCAGGATACTCGCAGCATGCTCCAGCAAACAAAATCATACTACAGTGGTCATTAATGCGATTAAATTGCTCACGTATTGCGACACACACTTTTGTATCTATCAAACAAAATATTACGGTTTAATTATTAGTTAAATAGTGTAAATACGGCAAGAACAGTAAAATCCATTAAGTAAACTTTAACGGTTGGCATTAGAACTTTTTGTCACGACAACCTAATCACTATTTCCTTTATTTAATCATATTCTGACTTTCTTTTTATACCTACGACAACCTTTTTTAGGATACGTCAGAACCTCGATAATTGCTGTGGTTAATTTGAAAAACATTGTGGCCTATTGAAAAGCCATAATGCATGATATCATTCCTTTCTACATTGCCTGCCTACCTATAGAAGAGTTCATAATACAGTAACGTCCTTATGTGTGGTGCGGTTGCATGATTTTACGTCATTTTTAAATTTAAAAGTCAGAAAATCAATTTTGATGATATTAGTATCAGTGACAACGCCATACTTGCGCAATACAACTTGTCCAAACTATCGGTGATAAATACCCGGGTATAGATCACTTGTAGGTACTAACCGAAGTTCATGAAAGGACTTTTTACAGCTTGTGACTAATTAAATATGTGAAAACAAACATCACGCAAGTGGCGAAGTGCTAAACTTACGCATTCACAAAATCTAACAATATTGGTGAACAAAACGTGGCAAAGCCATCACATCGTGACAATCAGCGAAAAACGTGGGAAAGGCGTCCAGAGCAAACGATTTGGCCTCGACTAAACATTAATTAACTTCATCCCGAAGCCTTGCACGCTATCATTTACATGTAACAGCACTGTCCGATTATATATTACAAGAATCTCCAAACTTTTAGCGACTAACATTTAAGTTAAAATTGAAAAGTAGCCCCAAAGGTCTTGATCTAAAATATCATATGCCTGCCCAAAATAACGTAACTTTCATTACCAGCACCAAAATAGAACGATACAGAATTGCCCTTAGCCTTTTCAGCAAAAATTACGCTATTTGACCTTAACGTCGGTTGAACTGCGAAGACCTCGATCGATATTTTGAAACATGACTGTCATATCATCTCAAAGGATAGCATTACAGCATCTCATTTTCAACATATATTTTCAATATTTAGCCTGCGTAATTTAAAAATGTTAGCCCATTAAGCAAGTTCTGCAGCAAAAAATGAAACGCGAAAAATTTCGCTCAACTAACAGTGGCCTCATCTGACGTAACCATGTGTTTTAATTTGAGACGCCTATTTTCTTTGAAGCGGCGTGTTCTTTAAAATTTCACCACTACAGCAACACTCATGGCATACGAACTAGGTATGAAACGCAGCTAATAAATTGTGATACGTAAGCTTGAAAACGAACTGAGTAATAATTTAAGAACTTACGAGTCGGGTACAATAGTGAGCCAGAACGAACCGAACGCCGTTTCAGAAAAAAATTAGTACCGGAACGGTGTTCCGGTAAAAACTCTCTAGGGCAACATGTTTGTGGTCATTACCTTTGACTTGGCCTAAATTGGCGTTACTTTTCCACTGACGACTTTTTTATGGCCTTCACCTTTAACTAGGCTATTTCTTTGTCTTTTTAGACGTGGAATAATCGCTGAAAAAAGCGTTCTTGTTGACGTTGCTTTGAAGACCTGAAATGATCGCTGAGGAAAGCGTTTCGGTACGAAAATATCTTTATGGACCTGAGATAATCGCTCTGAAAAGCATTCCGGTAAGAAACTACTGAGCATAGCGTTCTGGTAAAAAAGTTGAACCACTTTCACCAATGAACAGTAGGCCTAGTTATTTTATTTCTGATTAGGTACGTAACTCGTCTAATTTGACATTATTATGTATGATATGTTTAGCATAACCCATCAATGACATCATAATAAGCTCAACTTTTGTTTATATTTACAGTCACATGATTAGTTACCGATGAGTTTTAAAAACACTGTATCCAGAGAGCTCTACTCAGCATATTTAAGCATTAGGCTAAACATCACAGCAAAGTTAAAACATCAGCAGAGGATAGTACAAACACAATCTTAAGTTCTCAAAAAACAAAAACATTTCTGCTCTTATTTATATCATTTTACTGATTTCGTAATATGAGTCATTCCTGGCACCGAAAAAGTTAAGCTACTGTTTTTATTCTAACTCCTCTCCCCGAATTTAACATCAAAAACTCTTTCTTCATTTCCTCTTTTAAAACTGAAATTTTCCGGTAAGCTAAGCACTTTGTTATAACTTTAACAACTCGCAGCGACGTCGGTAACCAGTTACAAAAGATTGGAAGATAATACCTTCCTTGGTAAGATACAAGCTCAATACCATTTTAGGTCTTCACCTTTTTTGGAATCTGGCCATTTTTTAGGCAAAGTTGTTTCTGATTTCTGTTAACTGGATTTCCAGCTACGCGGCGGAGGCCTGATTTCTAGCAACGTCATTGTACATTGTACAACTATCCGTTATCTCTGCGCCTGCTTCAAGAATTTCTGCATAATTATTTGCCACGTAATTTTGTTGCTAACACATTAGCACAAACTCGACACTATAATTCAAATTTTTAGTCATCAATTTTCCCCACAGCGCTAAAAAAATCCTTGGCGTAAAAATATTTTTTCGTCTTAAAAAGCAATTTTCGAAGCAATTGCCGTTAGAACCTTAAATATCAACCTGTTTTGAGAGCACGATATTTACAGCACATTTTTTCAAATATTTTCGGTCTGAAATTATTTGTCCTGTGCGCCGCACGCGTAACGACCGTTGAAGTTGCTTTGTTGAAAGCCGACACGATAGCTTCTCATTTCATGTTTCTTCTATTCTTTCAAAAGAGCACACGTTTCAGCCAATCACTGCACGCCATTTCTGCACAGCTGATCAGACGAACAAAGGTGGAGCACTAGCAGCGTAATCACGCAGCTGTTGTGTGATCGGCTTTGAATTGACGGTCAATACCTTGACATATTCCAAGTAGAGATATTTATCTTCAAACTAGCTAGGAAGCTCTTGCGACAAAATTAATGATGTGCTATGTTGCGAAAGGATGGAACACTTGTGTTGTAACATGTGTTGCAATATACTGTAGTTCAATGATTAGGTTTTTTTGCTTTTTTAACTCGTATACCACTCTGCAAAATACCGATCGACCTATAGCAAAAAAGGAAGCGAAATATAACGTTACAGCAAGATTGTCCATTTTCTGTAACAGTGTATTGTTTCGTTTGCTTCTGTGTTTTTAACACTTGTAATGAAAAAAATACATTTTTTTCCGAATGCATAGATATATTCTATCGGCTTCTGCTGTTAAAATTGTGATTGTACTTGTGTTTAGGAATTTTGCTTTCAAGAGGTTGAATAGTAACAGATGGTCATGATGAGAAGGCTCTACTTTCTCTAGGACATAAATAATAGATGAAACAAAATTTGCTCTTTTCGAGTTTGAAAACAATGCACCAAGTTGGACCGTGTGAAAAGCCGTCAACTATGCGAGAATTCACAGAATACCAAAATTTCGGTTCAAGATTTGGCAATCATCAAGACATTTCTAAACAAAATCAAGTCAAATTTTTAACCTTTGCGAAACTAAAAATTGATCCGATTTTAGGAGAATGTTAATTCTTAAACAGATCATGGCAAAAATCCAAGGCAAGGCAAACGAGAAGTTGCATTTAACTCGATTTTGCTCTAGTTAAGAACGCCTAGATATGCCCCGTAATTCTTCCATTGCTACAAACCGTACTCTAGTGCACAAAGTTCAAAAAGTAGGTATACATTTGCGATCTCACAGGCTACAACACTATGGCTGACAAAAAGTAACTGACTAATGTTGTTGCATTGTGTCAACACAAGCATAATTTATTAAACATTGTTGAGATTTGCTCCCTTTTAGAATAAGATGTAAGCGGTAAAATATTACACGTAGTATCACACGAGATGATGTAAAGGCAGTTCCAGTTGCTTATGTAACACTGCACTTAATCAACATCGATTCATACGGATGAAAATAATAATCGGTGTCATTCCTAGTGGACGTTCTTAAAATTAAGCCAGGTTCTTTGAATTGTCTTACCACGTTTCTCGCGAAGTCTTTATGACGTCACAAATGGAGTTCCGGTATTCGTTAAGCTTTCAATTTAATTTGGCCTGAATACTTGGTATTTTGTTTTTGAATTGGATACGTCTAACATACGTTTAATCTAGCCTTGATAGAAATACGATGTTTTTCTAATCACATTACAGAGTGGAGTATTCGCTTAGCAATGGGTAGTTATGTTAGGTCCTCCCTTTGGCAAGCATATTTTAACCTAAATTTGAATAAAGTATTCTCTTCTAATGATCCCGTAAGGGTGAAACAGACTGTTAGGGGTTTCTAAATTTGACTGCGAATAAAATTATAAATTACATGTTAAATGTTTTTCTATCTACAAAAAACTGGCTATATTGTACCATTTAATACAGTATGTTGTCCTTTATCCTTTGCCAATTAGTTTTCTCAAAGCAACTAAGGTTTATTAAGAACAATGTACTAACAAATTATTTAATGATAAGCTATAGACACATATACGGTTTGTTGTGGAATTGCGGAACTTTTTAGATTTAGTGTTGCGCCTTATTTGCTTGTATAGCTGAAAACAAAATAAATTTTTGTAAAACAATATGTTTCTTGGCATTTCGATTCACTACCCTTGCTGTATTAAACTTAAAAGGCAAATGCTATGGACATGCTTAACCCTCTGCCAGGAAGCTTTACAATGATTGTGCAGCAACCCGTCTAATAGCTTACATTATTTCCGGAAAAACTTTACCAAATTTAGCAGCTTATCCGTTCAAAAAAAACTTTCATCCCTTTCTCGATTCATAGCCATTGCTAAATTTTATCATCGTACGGAAATTCGATTACTAAAACGCAAATTTTGACGTAATTAAAAGCAATAAACTACGGTCCTGTACTTTAGTATTTTTGAAATGAGTCTAAAATTTACTTTCAAATCTTTATAGAGAACAGAGTAGAATTTATTAAGAACAATGTACTGAGAAAATTAATGATAAGCTATAGACAGTATACAGAGTCTTATAGGCACAATCAAACCTTTCATTAACAGCCTGAGACATACTGTTTCGGAATCGACATTCGTCTTTTATTCCTCGTCAGTATAGCAAGGACTACAGGTATGAATATGAGTGTAAAAGGCAAAGAATCGCAAATTAACCAGATCATGACACAATTTTTTTTCCCAAAAATATAAAGTGATCACAATATTATAAGAGATAATTCTAATAGTTCAATGCAAAATAATTTCCGATAGCATGCCTTAGACAGCTGTTTCGCACAATCTCAGGGCTCATCAGTAAGGCTCGCAAGAGTAGAATTCATTTGCCATATTTTCCAACAAATTAACAAAAAAAAAATTGATAAAACAAATTAAGGCCAGAAGACAACGTATAATGCTTTGTGGTTAACAAGCCTGACGTCTCCTATAATACTACTTTATAACCCAAAACTTCAAACACTGATGTGGACACTTTAAAAAATTACATAGCCTACCTGTACACTCAATAATAGACTACGGTTGCTACCGGATATAGGCGGCCACTTACTTAATCATTGCTTTAAACTTTAAATGAAAGCATAAAGCATAAGACTAAGAAAAACAATTTTATGAAACCACAGGGCATTGTTATTTGAGTTTGATAAATACGAAGGCTAAAACCGTTTTCCGTTACCGGATGCCAGTAAGATCACGATCGACACATCTCATAATAGCTCGATTGAAGCAGTACTTGAATAGACAAAAACAGGTAGTGCACTTTCCTTGCTTCGCAACAACCGCAGCTGCTTCGGCACGCTGTTCAAGACGAGACGATACGGAGTTGCTTTTGAAGTTTTGTAACCATGTTTTGAAGACATATACTTTGGGCAAAAGACAAACGTAACGATAACAGTCAACTTCTTAGGGTTCGCAAATTTTTGGTGCTGTCGGTTTAACTTCGAGAAGTTTTGAGGCGTGATGTTTTGTTTTTTCAAGTTTTGATACGAATCTCTAACCTGGTCGCGCAAAACGCCAGGAGTAAAACCGGTGGCGTCAAAAGGGCCTGTTTTGAGGTCTACGACTTTTTGACGCAACCGGTTTGACGCGTCCCAGGCCGGCGCCAGGATAGCGTGACTGGGGGGGGGGGCAGAAATAAATTTTGGGGGGGCACGAGAAGTTTATTTATGTGAATTCGAGAGTGTGGATCAAACGAAAGAGGTGAAGACCAAAAAAAGCTCTTCAGTTCAAAAATTCCCACAAACTCTGGTTTTCAACTCAAATTCCTTTAAAGTCTGAGGTGAAGACCAAAATAAAAAATAAAGAAAAGGTCTTCAGTTTAAAAATTTCCACAAACGCTGGTTTTTATCTCAAATTCCCACAAAATCTATTTGAGGTGAAGAACAAAAAAAAAGGTCTTCGTCCCAAAAGTTTTATGAAATCTGGTGTGAGTCCACAAAAATTACGAAAAAACAGTTCTTGCTGGCGAATTCTAAGGCGGTAAACTCCAAGTTTGGAGTCTTAGGCCTCGATTTGCACTCCAGTAGCCCCCGAGCCCGTTAATTTCTTTGGGGGCACAGTCCTCGCTTGGGGGGCACAATATTCGTTTGGGGGGGCGCAAGCAGTCATTTGGGGGGGGCACGGCCCGGGAATACCCCCCTGGGGGAGGCCGGGCCTGACGCGTTCGATTTTACTTTGATACGCGCTTGCAAAATTAGCAGTGGCATAGAAAATTGGACCTTTATTAGACGATTTCTAGTCGTTGTGCCTTGCACAAGAGCTTTTTTTCAATCTCTCTTTACATATTTACTTGCCATTTTGTTTTTATGCCATTTTAAGCTTAGTTCTTTTTTTTTAAAGTAAACCGAAAACAAGAAAAGAAAAATGAAAACGATGCTCGCAGTAGGAACAAAGAAGTATGGAATACTGTATTGTAATCACTGTCAACTCGAATCCGCTATTTTTGATTTTTTATTCTGGAGAGACGCCAGGTACTTACTAAGGCGGGAGAAGGGAGTCGAAATCAGCAAAAAAGTGGGGTACCTATTGTACTGTTAGGTATAAGTTAGGGCAACAAACGTTCTCACCCAGCGGCTTAAGCAGGATTTTTGATGGGGGATGATCTCTCTTCCGAAGTTAATATAAAGACCGAAAAAAGGGTTTTCACTTCGGACAAACTGCAGTTTTTCATCAGATTTGAGAAGTCCAAAAAAAGTGTCACTCTGCAACGCTGCAGTTTAGGCCATATTAATTCAGATTCCATCCGTCGGGACCGCATGCTTTGCTTGCCGGTCTGCTCCAAAGAGGGGGAGGGCATGACTGATTTTTAGTGACAAAATACATGCAATATATTTTTTTCACGTACCAGTATGAAAAAGGGTGTCATGGCTAAAGGCCTTCCCCTGTCAGTGCACACTGTCTTTGCCTCTACGGTGTCAATGGAATCTAAATGAAAGGTTTTAATCCTCTTAAAAACCAAGCTCATAAATGTCATCGACGCTCATTTAATTTTCGCTGGCTACTTGCAATTCGCAAAACTCCAGAGTCAATACTTATTGAGTTGCACCGTAAGCATTTGAAATTGACTGCATCGGACAGTGTTTAAAAAAAAATTTTTTAAATCAAAATTTCAATCATTTTGAGTCTGTTTTTGGCGAAATATAAAGGAGGTGAAATCTCAAAGTATATTGCAGCCATTTCGTGCTATTAAATTGTAATTGCATCTTAATTCGCTAATTGCCTTGGTTAGAAAACAGCGAAGGGAGCTTTTGGTCTTCGAGCCAAGCTTCCGCCTGTCTACCACACACGGTGGAGTAAAATAATTTGCCTCAAGTTTATCGGGCTAATACGAAATCAGTGTTATTTTATATGCCGTGTCATATTTTATTTACTGTAACCGATTTTTAGATTTAACTCAAGTTTAATTGTTTTTAGACTTAGCTGATAAGGCCCCCCGGTGGGGTGAAATCGATTTTAGGAAATAAAATATAGTAGTATACAAATTGCGACTGATTTTGTGAGTGCCCGATATGCATGTGGTTATATTGTTTTACTGATTATTAAATGCGAAGTCGTCGGATTTTCATGCTTCCTCTCTTGCTGGTGATTTTATCCAAAACATGGCCTCAAACAAAACACGGTGGAGGCTTCACGCTGTCCCTTTTAATTCTGAACATTGAGCAAAGAAACTGTTAATATCAACTTTTGTAGTCTTTGGTTTGACCTAACCGGGAATCGAACCCAGGTCTATCGTTTCAGTAGAAGACGCTGTTTTAAATATGAAATCAAGCTCCGTAATTTGCATACAAGAACAAAAACATACATTTTATAATCTGACTTGAAGGTTAAGCAGGTTAATGCAATCAAGCTCTTACGTTTGGCATGTTAAGAAAATATTTACATTGGACCTCAAATAAAGCTTTGATGACAACAATTTGAATCTAACTTTAAAGTGAAGACATTTATTTGCATTTTATATTCATGTTCGTTGATTGCAATCAGCAAAAGCCTCAGATCGACTGCTGGAAGTCCTGAATAATGCCTGTTTGTAAAAACTATAGTAATTGATTTATAGGTACGTTGATATTGATAATATTAATGTGTTTTCTCGGTTGCGTAATTCGGTTTTTGAAAGAATAAAATAGGCTAATGTTTCATATCCCTAATCTTTTTAATTCGCCACAGAGCGTTATCAGAATCTGAAATCTCATATATCGAAAAAAACATTATTGTTTTGTCAAATTGATCCAAAAAATGTCTTTATAAACTATAAAGATCTTAAAAATAATTTTTTTACTGCGGCAGAGAAGTATAGACAACACATTCCTAATAAGGAATTCAAAAACGCCCTTATTATGAACGAATCAAAAAGGTTTTTCAAAGAGAAAATCACTTTTAATGAAAAAATTACTGCAAAGCATAACTAATTTTTAAATATCAAACTTAATAAACTGTTATGATAGATGCATGTTAATGTCTCACAAGGGCGTAGCGTACGCACAAGCTCACAAGGTTTGGGGGTTCAACCCCCCCCCATTGGTCTGTCGACTAAAATGCACAATAAAGAAAATGTCACGTTTTTAACACTTCTGAGCCTGTTTTTTTGCAATGACATGGACTTCAACATGATTTAAAGCAACTTGAAGCATTTAGAGTTTCTTAGGGGGTTAATTTGTCAAAGATATAACTTATAAATCAGTAACAACTTCAAAAAATTGCCAAAATTAGCAAATTTAACCGCTAAAAAGGTTTAACATTGGCATCATCAAAAATATGGAGATGGGGTTTCAGTATTAGTTAATTATTTATCCACTCAAATCTCATTCCATTAGCTCCCTCCCCCATCCCCAACTGTCTCACTCTGTAAATTACAGAATATAAATGCTAGTGAGTTTTTTCAAATCATGATTTTATGATTTACTGGCTTGTAAATTAGAGGACTGAAATGTTACCATTAGCCACCGCCCACATAGCTCACTTATGCGCAAGGGCGTTCACAGGGGGGTGGGGGTTTAAACCAACCTCCCTATTGATCCGACGTATATCATTCAAAATATCGTTTTATTGCGCAAAACAAACAAGCTCCTTTTTTACTCTCACATTAATACGAAATATTTAATTATAGTAAACAATTTTTTTGTTATTTGATGCAGCCTAAGTGTAATACAGAAAATCTGCAATGTTGTGTTACGAGTGAGAGTAACTTTCAGTAGCGTAGGCGGGGGGGGAGGGGGTTATAGCCCCCCCCCCCCCCCCATTGGCTTGTCAGCCAAAATGTAGAATAAGAAAAATAACACTTTTTAGCACTTCTGAAACTGGTTTTTGCACTGTAATGGACTAAAAAGTGATTTAAAACATCTTTTGAAACATAAGTTAAGGGGGGGGGGCTAATTTGTCAAAAATAAACCCACAAATCAATACAAACTTTGAAAAATGGCCAAAAACAAGCAATCAAATTTGATCGCTAGTGTAAAAATGCTAAACATTGATTTCATCAACAAACATATCATAGACTTAGGAATAGGGGGTGGGGGATGGGGGCTACTTAGTATTAGTTAATTACCAATCACTTGTCTTAAATTTTTTTCCATTAGCCCCTCCGCTCCCCTCCCCCCATTTATTTTTCTCTATAAAGTATAGACGAAACAGATTACTTTGTGTGAGTTTTCTTGAACTATACGATTTTATGATTTACCAGCATGTAAACAAGAGAGCTAAAATTTTACCATTAGCCACCTTTCACATAGTTGATTTATGCAAACAATTTAATCAGGTTTGCACTACCAATTTCTATGCCACGCTTTACAAGCATTATTTTTCATCAATATAGCCCTAAAATTAAGTTATTTTTGAAAAAAAAATGGAAAATTTTCAAGGGCTGGGAGCTCCGCCCCCACATCCCCAAAACCGCTCCTCATTGCGAATTTCTGGCTACGCGCCTGCCACACTTTGCACTGTTTATAAATATATGGATTTTTGTAGCTTTTGTTTTGAACAATTTTTTCTTGATCGTTCAGTTGCAAACCTAATGATGTTAACTATAGATATATGCTTAATGCTTAATTGTTTTTTGTTTGAAAAGTTTTATTCGCATTACGCCCTGTGTGACTTTGATTCCATCTTGTTTCATTGCACTAAGTTATTTATTCGCCAAAGTATAGATCGCGAACAAATTTTTGATGTCACTTTTGAACTTCCCCCCCATTGAAAAATCTTGCGTACGCCGCTGATGTCTCATAATATAAATTGCTGCTTTTCTGACAATTAGCACTCAACAATGCAAAAGTACTAATTGATCTATGATTAAATCACATTGTACAGAGTTGCTGTTTATAACCATTGTTACTATTTTTAGAATAATACGGCGTAATACAGCCCAATTGTCTATTTTTGTTCTTGCAGCTTCAGAAGATAAAGCCAGTTTGAAATACCAATCTTGAAATGTAATCAAAAGTTCTTGTAATATTGGCCATTGAATTTGACAGACTATTGAATGCCAAACACATGGAAAAGCATTTTTACTCCAAAAATAAGCATTACGTACATAAATACAAAGTGCCTGGTACACAAAAATGGTAATTGGTTGAGTATTTGAACGATATTATGACAAAAAAATGCATTTCATGGAAAAACTTTTAAAATGCGACCAGTTTTAGAACTACTAACACACTATAGTTGCTATAGCTAACCAACTTCCCTACCGGACACAGATTTTCGATTGAGATTTACGATTCGCTACCAAGCCTACGGTAGGATTTCTTTACCGGTCAGCTCAAAAGCGATTTAGCATCTCCTTTAAAATTATTACAAACATACGGCAAAGTAGGAAAGCTGCCACAGATGTGGCCAGGGGGTATGAAGGTCATGAACCCCAATTCACTCCAAAATGCAAGACTGCGCTAAATAAAAAGTACGAAATTCTACCACCCGCGACTTGGCTTCGACCCAGCTCACTTAAACACTTTCCTAAGCTAAAAGATCGCGGTATTAGACAAAAAAAATCACCAAAACTGTATCAGATTATGATGTTCGTGTCGGTTGCCTGATCTGGTAGTCATGATACAATTGACGTATTAGCTTCATTTAGTGACATCATTGTTGGTTGTCATTTTCAGTGGTCATATTGATGAAGCAATTTTTTATTTAGTGACGTTATGGAAAAAAATTTAACCTTCCCCAATGCAAATCATACATTTGGCGTTTATAGCAGCGGCTAGAGTTGTAGTTAGTAAACATCGTCGTTAAAATAGAGTTGCAAATATGAAATTAAACTGTGGGGCTAATTTCAATAATTTAAGCATAAATTATGAAGCTAAAATACATCGGTGCATCATTCATACCATAACGTTTTAGATTAGAAGTTACACGATTAGCAACTTTGCTAGTTTGAATTATGTAGAAAAGCAAAGCGCACGTAACCGTTCTTCTCGAGACAAATTGCTGCAAAACATTTGCATGCAAACTGCTGGCTATCGTTCGACGAATTAAGCCAGGCCTATTGGCAACTGCTCATTGATCGTTTACAGCAAATTTGTAGCTCTAACATGATTTTGGCGCGAACCCAGATAAAATGTAATGTATTATAATGTTTCATTGAAATAGTCTGCAACTATACTATTAATGAAAAACGAAATATGATGTAAATAATTGCCATTGTTTGAGCTTAAAGGTCATACTACCTTGTCATGATATCGTTTAGATTCTTAGAAGATAAAACGTTGCAAATTTTCAAAGGTTTAAAAATTATCACCAAGGTTTTGAGCAAAGAGTCACGAACTTAAAAAATATGCTGCAAAGGTTTTGTGGCAGTATTCGATTATCCTTTTTTAACAACACTTTTGTGCACCTTAAATTTTATTTCGAATATTCCAGAACATTTTGCAGTGGCAACCCTTCTATATTTACCAATTAAAATACGTTTCACGTACCACTCCTTTGAAACTAAAACCATTTAGGATTTGAAATAACTTTTCTTTAACAATCATTTAGATTTTCAAAAATTTTAGCTAAAAGTAAGTGCCACGTTCTTACTAGAATTTAGAGTCATATGCATCTACGTGGATTAAGTTTAATTTTCGAATTATCCATTTTCTTTTTCTAAACTTTTAATTCAATTATTAATTTGTCATAAACTGAGTATGACAATAAACAAATATAGCTAAGTAGTTCAAATAAAAATTTCCGACCGGGGTCTGTGAAGGAACCCACGAAGAGTCTTCGAGGCATACAGCCACCGACTAAAGATTACATCTAAAAAATGAGCAAAAAGGTAAGAATAGATAAAATATAAACTCAGTAGCGTACGCAGGATTTTGAAAAGAGGGGGGGGCCAGGAACCTTAGAAAATTTGCGAAGAACAAAGGTCGGAATGAACATTATTTCAATTTAGTCCGATTTTTCGCCCAAAATTAGGTGAAGAGCAAAGAAAAAAAAAGGTCTTCACACAAATTTGGTCCGATTTGTTCGAGTGCGGGCAAAATCAAAGGTCTTCGCCTACCATTTGTGTGCTCAAAGCTTTTGCCCGACTTACAAAGGGGGGTATTTCGCAATTTTGCATACTAATCTACGCTGATTAGCCTATACTATCCTGGCGACCCAAAGGGGGGGCCATGGCCCAATCGCCCCCCCCCCCTAAATACGCCCCTGTATAAGCTCAAGACCTGGTTGTATAACAGCAAACAGCCAGAATGAATATAAAAAGTTAGAGAGTGTTAATTTGGTAGTTATGAATAAAGGGATATGCAATTGAGAAAAGCTAATTGTACGACTTGAGTGAGAATGTGAGAGTTTGAAAAAATCTAACTAAAGAAGGAGGATGTTTTTATGTCAATGCCGTGCGTAATTTTTGCAACTTCGAGTTGATATGTTCAGCGCGTTAAAGTACACCCAATTCACTGTACGGAGGACTTAGCAAATCATTTCATTTAGCTTTAGCAATAGCTTTTACAGCTTTATTTTGAGAAGTAATTAATTTATCAAAATAGGTTTGAAAGGTGAAACCTTATACAGGAATTGCATAAATTAGGTGGCATTCAATTAAGGCTTGGTAAAGTTGCAATAGTAGATCTTGAGGAAGATAATGCTTTGATTTTGCAAGAATGCCGACTGCTCCGGCAACTTTTCGTTCAGCTATTTTTATGTGTTTAAAGAGATACTGCTCAATATCGGTTTTATTGAAGAAATAAGAACTACTTGAGGTCATAAGGAAGTGCCCCAAACCTTTTTCCACAATTTTTCTTATTTGCGAAAATACGATTTTTAATCCGTTTGACTCCGTACCTTTGGCAAGCTTGCACTTTGCAATTTTGTGACATCACAAAAGGCATAAATTTGCAGTTTCTCGCAGACTAAGAAGTACGAGAAACTTTCGTTTGTCTCGCATTTTCACTAGTAGCAGTGAGTAGCCTAACCAAATCTGAAAACTAGTCTACTGCTTCTGGTACCTGTAGACCTAGGTTACCAGTACCGTTCTACAGCATCATTGTTTTTGGCTTCAAATTTATTAATCCTCAGATTAAAGTTTACCCACGTTAGTGCATACGACCCTTGGTCTACTGCAACTAGCGTCAAAATTTTGCAATAAAGATGTTTATTACGTGGAAGACGTAATAGTGGGATAAATGCACGTTCAAAGCTAGATGATTTTGTTGACTGACACGAGCAAATGTGAAATGGCACGTAAACTGCGAATTTTCGAAGTTCGGCGTGTAATGCGATACCACTCAAGAACCGCTGCGACCAGCCATCTTTGTGAGCAATAACCTTGCCTTTAATTGACAAGGAATAAAATTTTGTGATAGAACTTCAAGTTACAAGGCAGTATTGTTTATACAAGCGAAACCAAAAAGATTTCTGATAAAGCTTAACCCCTTCAAATTTAATTGTAATTTTTTCTGTATTTGCCAAGATGCTTTGACCAGAAACAACGAAAGGACCCTTCGGTCTTTGGACCAAGCTGCCATCTGTCCATCTACACTCGGTGGAGGCTTCACGCTGTTCCTTTAATGCTGAACGTCAAGCATGATAGCTGCGGATTTTTCTCCACCCGAAACTGAATCCAAATTGATCCACTCGACCACTGAACGTTTTATCTGTTCAATGGATATAATTTAAATGTTTAGATGCTATTGCTAGGTAATAAAGTACATGATAATAGTGCTCAGTCAGTGAAAAATAAAACTGGTCAGTTCCTGCGATGCACTTGAGTTAAGCCCTTTGTTAATATAACTTACTAGCAGTTTTTGTAAAGCAGGAAATAATATGACTACCGTACGTAAAGTAGAACCATGGATAGGTTTATTTTAGCAGCAAGCAGTATCAGAATTTTATATCACGAGCTCATTTAAACCTAATGAAAAGTTACAGCATTTCAATTTTGGATAAAGACCTACTGTTTATTCTCTACCTGTGACAATAATACAAGCTGACTTATTGATTATAATTTGTGACAATTGACAACTATCTGATCACACCGAGCAGATGAGCTATCACAAACCCTCTCTTTTGATATGAATACCATGACGACATATGAACTATTTAATCTATTCAGTTTATTGTTATATTTTCCATTGATGATTTTAAGTATGATTAGTGAATATTTAATGAGCTATAATTTAAGCAAAATTTACAGTTTAGGCTATGCAGCATTTTCGATTTTTGTTATCTATGATATACTGTGTTGTACTAAAACTACAGTTTACAATGCATATGAAGTGCTTATGGTCACGAAGTTTTATTACATTACATTACAGCATTATCTTTTGGGGTCAATAAATTTAATTTACTCCAGCGGATTTGAAGCTAAAATCATTAGGTATGAACTGAGGCGCCTGCAGAATTTTTTTCAAGGGGGTTGGGGGGCAAGCGACGTAGGCCTATCCATTATCTTCTGAATCAATTAAAGCCTTACAGCTGCAACTAGAATTTTGCTAAGGGATTTGAACCAAAAGTTAAAATGATCCTGTTCAAAAAATGTTGCAATTCGGGCGGCATGTTGAGCAAATTCATGCAATTCAAGTGCATTATGGATGGGGGTCTGGGGGCAAGCCCCCAGCCACTGGACAATTTTCGCAATTTCTTGAAAAAAAACACGTTAACACCATTTGGATCACATTTCGATCGTTTTTAAACCCATTGAAAAGAACAAAGTTGTTGAGATTAAGAATCTACTTGAAAGTCCTAAATTGCCCAGCCATTTCATGTGCAGATCAAATTCAAACCACGTTTAAACGTTCGCATATGTGAGCATGCGCGTAGCCAGAAATTCGCAATCGGGGGAGGTGGGTTGTTTTAGGGGTCTGGGGGCGGAGCTTTTTAAACGAGGCATATAAATTGGCATTGCAAACTTGATTAAACTGGTTGCATAAATGGGCTAAGCGGGATGTGGCTAATGGTAAAATTTTAGTTCACGTGTTTGTAGGCTGGTTAATCATAAAATCCTACAGTTCAATAAAACTCAAACGGAGTAATCTATTTCGTCGATATTTTGTAGAGAAAAATAATTGGGTAAGGGGGAGCTAATGAAAAGATATTTGAGAGAAGCGATTGGTAATAACTAATACTGAGTAGTCCCCCTCCTATTCCTAAGTTTATAATACATTTGTTGATGAAACCTATGTTCAGCGATTTTACACTAGCTTTCAAATCTGATTGCTGATTTTTGGGCATTTTTCAAAGTTTTGAGTTTTATTTTTGACAATTTAGCCACCCCCTGAATATATGTTTCAAAAGATGCTCCATTTCAGGGCAAAAACAGTCTCAGAAGTGCTAAAAACGTGGTATTTTCCTTTTTCTGCATTTTGGTCAACAGGTCATGGGAGGGGAGGGGCTATAGCACCCCCCGCCCCTTTGGTTACCCTATTATGTGTGAGTTGTATAAGTGACTTGTATAAGAAGAAGGGGAGGCTAAGCTCTCTTAGCCTATTTGGTTGCGCCACTGAAAGTAACTTGGATTTTGGTAATTGGGGTGAGGGGGTTTGATTAACCTAAAGATTGAAATTTTTTGCAAAATACCTCCATTGGGCTGCGTGCCGAGCAAACAGATGCAACTAAATCATATCGCAGACCGGGTTGGGGGGCAAAACCTAGCTGCTGAGCAATTTTTGTGATACTTCAGAAAAAAAATAGCCATTTTAATGCTATTCGAATCAAATTTTACATTTTTTTAAAGCCATTTAAAAAACTAACTTGATGCAATTTGAAAGCCATTTGAAAGAATTAAATAGCTCACCCCCTTCAAACCCCACGTTACTCAGAGGTCAAGTCCAAAACTCGTTGCAATTAAATAAATTAGACGCTGAATAGCCCTCCCCATATATATTCTTTTTGTTTTTATAAAGCTTACGTTAAGCATTTTGCATTAAGCGATCAACCTTGACTGCTTAGTTGACCCATGTTTTGAAGTTTTCATCGATTAGGTTGAAGCTGTATTTTTGACAAATAAGTTAATACCCTCCCTTTCCCATAAAAAAAATAATGAAAATAAATGTTTTAATAGTGGCTTTGAATCACTTTAGAGGCCTCAGAAGGCCAAAAATGTGGCATTTTTCTTTACGTGCACTTCGGTCTACAGGCCAATGCGGGTGGCACAGCCCCCCTGGCTACGCTATTGATCACAAGTTTGGTTTTAATTTCGATTTCTCAGCAAAATTAATTTAATGGCGTAGTAATTATTATTTTAGTGTTTAGATAAGAACAGCGTAAATTTGAAATATTAAGCGCTGTATTACAGTATTCTTAGATTCTGATGATTCGAGCCCAATGACAGATCAGAGGTGCTAAAACGTTTGATAAACCATGTACTTCTAGAAATAACCATGGATGAACGCTTGATATTGATTATTTAATCAAACAATTTAATGCTTAATCCTAGAGTATTGCTAACGCTCGCTTTTAAAAAAATGTTGTCCGATAAATTACTTAAAATGGGCAATCCTGTTTCTCTTGCCCCCGCCCTCTGCACCAAGGTAAAAAAGCCTTACAAAGAGTTGTTCTCCTAGTTGAGATATAGATTTAGACTTATTTTGTAAATTTAAATATAAAAAATACTTTACATCTTAATTTCCAGGGGGGGGGGGCAAATGCCCCCCCTCTTTCCACTGCGGGCGCTCCTGGATATGAATTTAATTTTTTTTTTTTTTAATTTAAATTTCTGTTATAGGAGTGTCGAACTTGATTACAGCTTTAAAATTATTTGCAAAGTAGGATATATGAAAAAATCCTGTCAAAAGTGTAGTTTCGCTTATATCGTATTGGTGAGTCCCAGCCACAACAGTTTAGGTCAAGCGCAAGATAACAAATCATAAATTTTAGTTGTTGGAAAGCTGGAATGCACGCATTTGGTGCATCTCTCATGTTTGTTGCCTTGCAGCTACAAGTATGAAAACAAGCAAATTCTTTCTGTTTTATTTATTTTTTGGTTTTGGTTTGGCAACTCTGGTGATGTTTTCTAATGACAACACTTGTGTTTTTGTCGTTTTATTGGTCTGAAAATTTATGAGAATTGTTTTGCGCAGAAACGCATGATCTTTTTGATGCTTACGCTCAAGTGCAAATCTCAGCAATAAATTTATTAGAACAGCAATAATGCTCAGTTCATTTAAGTTTATTGATTTTGTTGTCCGCGATACGAGATACTCCGGTCGATTCTGACGTCATAGGGTCATGTTGACGTCTTTGGAAATAAGCTACTACCTTTCCACGTGCTAACATTTGTGCTAAAATCGGAAATCTATAAATTATTAGTAGGGCCCGCAAAACCCAATAAAGTCAAATTTTTTTTAGGGCCTTACTGTATCATCAAACGTATACCAACATTGGTTTCGGGTGCTCTAGATCCAGTTTAGGTAAAGTATATAGGTCAAAATAAAGTCAAAATTTTTGGTTAGGTCAAAATTGTATGTGATTAATAAAATTTTTTCAAAAGCAAACGGATTTTTTTCTTCATTTTTCTGAATATCTGAGCACCATTAAAACTTTATAAGCAGTTTCATACGTGTGGAATGAGATTTTGCTACTAAAACTTCTGCAAATAGTTGCAGTATGTCACAATGCAATTGCCCTGGTTAGTTTCTTTATAAAAATATTTTTACAATGAAGCGAAACTCTTTTTTTTAATTAAGAACAAATAAAAAATGCCAGCCTAGGCATGAATAAGATGATTATTAAGAATACTATATAGGTCCAAATTTAAAAATCAAAAAGTCTGTTTTTATCATGCAATACCTATATCACAACGAAATAACCAGATTGTTGAAATCTTTTCGGACTGTACCATTTTGTTTTCACAGCTTTTGCAAAAGACAAAACTTTTACATAACACAACTTTTTACCTAGCGAAAATGAATTTGTGTCAATTTATTTGCCAATAGAAACTTAAGAACAAATGAGGCTGAATATTTGTGAAAATTTAACAACAGCTAATTTCAATCCAAAATTTACTGGTTACAAAACAAGTGTAATTGGCATGAAAATGTGTGCAGATTGCTTGGTTGTTGTCCTACATTGCTAAGTTGCTTTATTCACAAAACTGACTGATTGAGATTGCTTTATAAATGCTTGCAATAAAAAGCGAAGAAGGTTACCTTCTTCAAACTTACGTGAATTCATGTATTGCGAACTTCACAACATTTGATTAAAATCAAAAATCGAAGCTGAAAAAGGCCAAAACGGTTTAAGTCAAGATAAAGTCAAAATTTAGATAAAATAAAGTCAAAATAAAAATGGTTCTAATTATTAGTAATTTTATTTGGTAAAATACCACAAAAATTGCTGAGAATATAAAAGCAATAGTCACAAAACTACTTCATGTGTTAAAAATAAACAATAAAGCCAAAATGCAAGAATGTTTTAAGCTACTGACGTTTCGAGAAAAACTTACAGCATCTTCAGAGCTGAGTATAGTGTCTTTTTTCAGCTTTGAAGATGCTGCATGTTTTAAGCGAAACGTCAGTTTCAAACGTATTCTCGGATTTAAAATTCAGTGCTCTTTGCTTTCAGAATTTGTAAGCACTCTCACCTGTTTACTCCGAAGTATTTCAGATGCATTTTTGACATTGTGCTTTCTAGATATTATTCTATGGTTTATATCGCAATTTCAGAGGTACAAAAACAACCAAGTGCACAGCATAACTTTGTAAATATCACACAAAGAAAGAAGAAAGCCCCGTAGTTTGTTGCTCGCCCTGTTTTCGACGAATCGATTACGCCACAGCACACACATTCGTGCCAAGCCTATCAATACGCGATGCTGATTCATCGCAGGTGAACAACCCACGCGCGTTCAGTGCTCTACAAACAAGGTCGCTTATTGCGTAACAATTAGCAACAAGTTTTTATTTGCGACAATATCAGAGGGGTGGCCAAACGTCACCAGACAGTAACATTTATTGTCAGGTGACTTCTGGCCACCCCTGTACATTCAGCTTTTCAACTTTTTTCCTTATTTACCGAGCCTTCTGCACCAATAACCTAAACCACAACTGTCTGTGTCGAAATATGTATGCACATTGTGTTTAGCTTGTTTGGGGCATTTCTGCTTTTCCTATCACCTTGATGCTTTCTCAACAAAAAAAGATTTTTTTTACGTCTTTGTCTTATTCGAAATTAACATATGAAAACTTATGGTTGAGTAAGACTACCGACCTGCGGCCTCTTAAAAGTATGTGGGTAAAAGGTTGCCCAACATTCCCAATAGGTTATGAAAAATATACTGGGATTGTTGGGACATTTTATACTGCAAGTAAATGGATACTTGGAGAGCCTGTGAATTAGAACCTTATAAATTGACTCAACTACCAATATATTATTATTTTCTATCGTGGCCAGAAATTTCTTTGCCAATGCAGCAAAGTCCCAAAAGAGGGAAATCTTTAAATAAACTAGCTTCATCATATCTTGGCCTTCCTTGAAAATTAACCGATGCTAAATACATAATTATTGCAACAGTCTTGTGCCATTAGCCAAATGTGGTTAGGCAAATTGAAAAAATATTTATATCAAAAAAGCAATTAAACGCCTTGCAAAATCAGAAATTGTTTCCTGAGACGTGATGGTTGGTGATATGGACGACAACTTAATCAAATTATCATCTTACGTTGAAAGCTTAATTAATTTTGTGTAAAATACACGGTAATAGGCTACAGCTCAATCATTAGAGATAAATGACAAACGTCTGGTGAGGTGACGTAGCAGAATGATGACGTAGTTGCCGACACCGAGGAAACGTTGACGTTACAACTACTGACCCAAAGATCAGACGTCCTCTATGTCGTTAACCGTTTTATCTTTTTTTAACCAACGAAAAAAAGTCGTTAACATAGAAATGAAAATGCTCAAGCTTCAAGAATGATATTATTTTAAAATACTTTCTCTATACTGGTTTTGTTTGATAATAAAGTTGCAAAAATACTTTTGTAAGAAATTTTTTTATGCTCAAAACCGAAATATTTTTCGGGACTAAAGTGTTTATAAAAAGATGCATTTTATTGAAAAAAAATAGTCGGGAATTCATCGTAAAATAGCTTATGTTATAATCTTCTGTGACGTATGTCTTTTTTCAGTAAATTTTAAAAATTTCCCTTCCTCGAATGTAGAAATACAACAAAAGTAAACACGTGATTTATTGTGTCATACTCCACAATTTTGCGTAGCCTACATAACCTAGAATCGCTGCGGACGGCACAGATCATATATATTGCGAAATTTCGCTTGGTTAAGATTTACATTGCAGTACAGTACAACCTAACTGCATTTTTGCTACGTCATCTTTTTGCAACTAGGTTGAGCAAAACGTATTTGAGCCAGTAGATCACATGGTGCGCCTAGTTTGTGATTTTGCAATCGCAGTTATACAGTACATCACCGCCAATATATTGCACAAAATCTATCGATATTGAACTGGAACAGTATTATACCAAAGAGTTTAGAATTACCATGTTGCAAATCGGCAATATTATCAATTTAATATGGAGTATCGTGACTAAAAACTTGACGTCCTTGGTGGTCGATTTCCGGAAGTCATAAAGTCATAACGACTTCCGCACAGAGGGAGACCTTATATTAAGGATAGCTCATGGCTGTCCTCAATATAAAAGCCCATCCATTTTTTCACTTTTTTCTTGTGGAGTACCGCAAGTGAAAAATCGATTGTTCCCTGTAATGCCCCTGCGCCGCGCAAGCCATTACGGTTTGTCTAGTTTGGCTGAAAGATGGTTGGGAAATACTCTTGGTTTAGATTTGCTGAGGGTTGCTGATGAGAGCTAAAAGCTCGAAAGAGCTCTGCCCAGCTCTGTCCCTAAAGTATCGTACTATGAAATAGGAAAGTTTGTATTTTAGTTGTCTAGGTTTTCTGAATGCAGTAAAGATCTGGAATATTTGAATGATTATGACTGGGTGTAAAAATGAAACAATCCAACGTAAAAAACCTGGGATAACAAAACCAAAAGTTGTTCGTAAGTGAAAAAGCAGCTGCTATATCTTATCTGCTGCTACATCTTATCAGAAACCAAAAATAACTCCAGAGCCATCACAATATCAAACTTCATTATTTTGAACTATATTTAAATGCGCTTAATTATAGCTTGAGAATGTTAGCTTAATATCTCTTTGTTTAAAATTGGCTAAATGTAAATAAAATCGGAACTGCACATGCTTAAAATTTGCTAAATGTCAATAAAAACGGAACCATTTATTTTAGATGCTGCATGAGTTGAGCATACATTTGTCTAGTCTACGAAAAGCATTTTACCGGGCCAAATAGAAAAGTGAAACGGTAGCTATAGTTTTATTGCCGTTCGATGATTGGGGATATTTAGCATACACTTTTTGAAAGAACGCAAGGCTCGATTTTGCTCAAACTTAAAGAACACATTAAGAATAAAACCCTGCATGAAAAAAATAATTGTAAACACTGTCTAGTACAACGCATAAGTAAGTGACCAGCAGAATTTGTTGGCCTTTTCCATATTGCTAACGTTAATTTGTTTAACAAAGACAACCTTTGACCAAGCAACAATAAATTTGTGGCAATTTGTTCTAAAAAAAGTTAAGAACATATGAGGCTGAAAATAGGTGCAAATTTAAGAGCAGCCAGCTCAACCCAAAACTTTTTGGTTCTTATAAAAAGCTACCGTATTTGACGGCATGTAGGACGCACGGGCATGTAAAACGCACCCCATTTTAGCAGGTCAGATTCACGAAAAAAAACTTTACCTACGCCATGTAAGACGCAGGGCGATTTTTTGAGCCAAAATTTTGGAAAAAAAGTGCGTCTAAATGCCGTCAAATACGGTATTTCATTGAAAAAGGTAAGAGTTGAGTGATTATCTAAAACGGCTCGATTTCCATGCTTATTATATAATACAAATTTTTCTTTCCAATGTTAGATCACTGCGCCTAAATATGGCTAAAAAATAGCAATTGCCATTTTCGACGTTGTATGACTGCAAACTTAATTTTATGAATGTGCGCCACGACACAGCTAAAAGCAGTTTAACTGGTCACGTTAGAAACGCAGTGATTACGGTTGCCAAACCTATCTAATTGTAGCAAAACGAGAGTCATACTTTGGACGGTGTACAAAGGTATGCGATTGCTGGTTTACTGCAATTAACTCGAAACATAGGTAATATGAAGAACGTCAACTGGCAATAACATAATTGCGCCGACTACAAATTAGAAAAACCTTGTTCAATTTGAAAAAAAATAATAATTTGTCTCTCTAATCTAAAATAAACACTTTGAAGTGTTAATAAAATTGCCCAATTTGAACCGAATTCAAACGATGCTCTTACCCACGTTTGTAATGAAATTGAGGAAAGAGGCTTTAAGACTACGTAAGAAGACCTTGCTCTTAACCACAGTTGAAGTTTTTTTCTCAGAATCTAAAATCTTTACAACCGTCAATTATTTTGAATTGATTTTACCGGTTGGTACAGTAGAAAACATTGAAATACGATTCGATTGCCGAAATGGGATTGATTATACAGTAAGTACGGGTCGGTAAATCGTTTTCGAAAATCAGGACTTGAAAAGCTTCCTTGACTCATTAAATTTTTTGTGTCATTAGAGATCAAAATTAAGATTTGAAAATTGAAAGCTGGTTTAAATTCGGGGTTGAATAAAAAAAAAGAGAATTAATTCCTTTGTTTCTGTGAATACCACAATGCTGTAAATAATTATTAGCTTGTTATGTAAATACTAAGAAAATAGAATACCGTAGAGCGTTACGCAGCTATATCACGAGTAGAAAGCCAGTTTTGCAGTAGTTGCAACATACAACGAAATAAATTACTTTCCTAAACTTATGTACATCACGTGGTTCTGGGATGAAGATTATTTTGCGTAACTGCTGTCTTTCCGCAATGCTTGCAGTTGTGCAAGATAAAGTTCAAAAATGCAGTTTTAAAAGTGGGGCTACTCTGGATAAGCTGCTGTGGACCTTGGGCAGAGGACACAATGTTGGCTTTTTGCCATTCAGTCAACTTCTGCTGAAACTTAAACCCTGAATCTCTAGACATTTTGGGCCAAGATAGGTCAATCGAAGGCATTTCGTCTGTTGCAAGAACAACTTTGCCGAAAAAATGGGATGGTGCTTAAGGCACAATGAAATCGGCAAAAAGGTTACCAAAGGTCGTCTAAGTTCACCGGCAGTTTGTCCTGCATTAGTCAATGTAACTTTTAAGCTAAGCAAGGGTCTGAGGGTTTACTTATTTCGATGCACATACTTAGCCGTTTCACATTTTACTGGCACTTTTTGGCCGCTCTCGAGAAAGAAAGAAAAGGACCCAAAAATAAAAAAAAGGAATGAAACCTATTAACCAAACACTTTGGAACAACTACGTCAAAAATGACCCAGAAAAATGATAATTTTTTTTATTTTACTTTTCCAAAACTTAAAGTACAAATCAACAACTCATGCATGATCAGCTTCATGTGTTTCGGATTACAAAAACGCTGAAAAATCTTAACTTATTGAGCCAGTTCGCCGGTACTGCGTTTGTTTTCACCACGCTTCCTTAGTACCACCGGTACCACAGTCCTTCACAAATTTTTCTTGACGATGACATGAGCCACGAAAACGCTCCAAACGTTGAAATTTTGCATCATTGCTTAAAACTCGTTTGGCTCAATCCAAAGAGGTGATTCGTCAGATTGTACGACTAATTTCAGCCGTGAAACCAGAAGAAAAATTTACATAGTTAAATTTACAAGACAGTTAAAAACGTTAACCATTTCGCAAACAGCTTCTAAGTTAGCCTATTTTCAGTAATAATAATTGTTTCCAGGATAATTCTGTAGCGATAAAATATGGCTGTTATGAATACTGAATTGTTAATTCAACGTTAAACAATGTACTGTAATTATTCAGTTTTGTTGTTACCAAGTAGGATTGTTCTAAAATAATATTTCATGAGCAGTAATTGATGTTTTCGAGATCATTAGAGTGCTAGCACAATAAACTATTCTTTATATGTTTAGTCATCAAGTGTCAACTAGTACCGTAATTTTTTCACGAATTGTATCAAAAAAGATAGGAATGTGTAGTTATTCAATACCCGAACCCAGATCACATTGCACCATTGCAACTGTCATATTATCAAAAATTAATAAAAAATATGTCAGTTTTTGTGGATTGAAAAACTACTGTATACCGGCTGGCAATGTGTTTCGCTGCATTTTATCGGCGGCATTTAAGTTGTTACCAAGACACCGATACTATTTTCGTGTTATGAATTCAAAAATATCAAAAATTGGCTGTTCTTTGAAGCTGTCAGGAAACCTAAAAATTTAAACGTTTAACAAAACATTGTCGTAGCAGGCAGGTGCCATTTTGGACTAGTCGAGCAAACAAACTTACGGCTTTCAAATGACGACCAATTAAAGACTACAACGTTTTTGACCTTGCGTTTGGTTTGGCGACATTTGAGTCGGACAAACTCATCTTTTTCTATGATTACGTGAAATAAATCTTCCTGACCTTTCTAGTAAGTGACTTGCCTGCAAGCCGATAAATTTGAAACATACAGAACGTAGGTTCTAGGACCGGTAATTATTATTTAGTAAATCTTCAAAACGATACTCAACTCTAAACAAACAATTAGGCGAATCAACTAAAATCGCCGGCAAAAATAATTTTCGGGCGTCGAGAAAAATTAATCTTTTCTCATATTCAATTCGACGAAATGTGACATTTCCATAGCTCACGGTCCATGCCAGGATAGAGATAAAAAAAGTAACTTTCAATTTTGCTTTCTACACGGTGTTTCACGATTCTTTCAGGTTTTGAAAAGGCTCCAATTTTTTTGTTCTAATTTTTTTCTTCTCGCCTGTTTCAGGTTTTGTAACAAATACTTTGTCATTTGATATTTTACCAATAACATTATCTTTAATTAACTATGGTGTATTCCAAAGAGCAAAAAATCAAAATCGTTGAATGGTGGTTTGAGACAAAATGCTATACAACAGTTCGCCGTCATTATGCTCGAGAATGTAATGTGTGTTATGTTGAAGCTCCTCATCAAAGATTTATCCAATACACGGTCCAAAAGTTCATGGCTAAAGGAACAGTACTTGACTGCAGAAAGGAGAAAGCTGGTGCGCCAATCACAGCAAGATCTCCGGCAAATGTGGATAGAGTCCGTGCTTCTGTACAGCAGAGTCCAAAAAAGTCCCTGAGGCGCAGGAGCCAAGAGCTTGGGATATCAGTCACAAGTCTTCAGCGAATGCTAAGGAAGAACCTGACCAAGTTCCCATACAAAATATCCACATGCCACAAGCTCACAGACAAGCAGAGACGTACTGAAATGTGCAACAGAATAGCAGAACGAATGGACCGTTTTCAGAATTGGATAGACAGAGTTTGGTTTACTGATGAGGCCCATTTTCACCTGAATGGTGCTGTAAATCATCATAACAATGTGTTCTGGGAAGATGAGAGGCCTGAAGTAATCGATGAAAAGCCCAAAGGTGATTGCTCTTTGTGAATTAAATGCAAAGAAAGGGATGCTTGGGCCATACTATAATTATGTGAATTTTGGTAACCAATTACGGAGTTTTGAAAGATTATTTTGACGATTTGCAAGCTACAGTAACTCAATAAGGTATAAACCTTTTTTTAACAGGACAAACATAAATTCATACGTAGCACAAGACGACTTTTAGACGCATGTATTTACACGCATGTGCGGAATTCGCAATGGCTGGGAATCCAAGTATTACACTTGCAAGTTTGAGTCGGTTCCATACCGTTGCCCTCCTGCTACTGAATCCTTGCAAATCTTTTGCGCCGCCATGCAAATTATTTTCAAAAAATGTATGGTCGTTAGCTGACACTACAAACAAGGTTTGAGTTGAATGAAGTAAGAATGACGGTGCGAAGCTCGCTAATCGTAACAATACGACGATACTTTCACCAAATTGCAAAAATCTTTCAGCTAGTGTTTACAGTACGTTTTTTCGTTGGTAGAATCGCGGACCTAAGCATGTCACTCACTTCGCTGTCTGTCTAAACAGAGTTGTAAGTCGGGTCGGGTTCGGGCTAAAGTTGACGAAAACTTCGGGCCATAGACGTGCTTTTTGTGTTAGGTGCCCAAAAATATGTTAAAATAACTTGACAACATTGCTAAATTTTTCAGACTAACTTTCGTTTTTTTTTCGGGCATGCTTTGGGCTTCAGATTAGTTTTCGGGTTCGGGCTTATATTTTCGGGTTCGGGCCTGAACTAGTCGGCCCGTTTACAACTTTGAGTCTAACCACTACAATATGTAGTACCAGCACTCGTAGCATCCCCATTTTTAGGGTTTGGATTGAAATTTTTTTGTCGCTCTGTGTCCCACGATGGGTTGCTTCTTCCAGAGACAGTACAAAGCAATGTAACTTTAAAATGAAACTGAGATTCACGAACATATCGAATACGAATGTTAATAGTTCTTTTGATTACGAAATTGCCTTGACATTCAAGAACTTATCAAATTCTAATGTTAATTGCTTTTTTTATTAGGAAATTGCCTTGACGCCGTCCAGTCGGTAGAGCGGTAACGCGTTCGTCTTTGGAGCGGAAAGTTTGAGGTTCAAATCGGACATAGTATTGCCAACGGCTCGCCACCGCTGCGACAATTCTTCGTAAGTAGCTGTGTTGCCAGGAGGCGCAATCAAACGGAGACGATTCCCGCAAACGTGTTACAGGCTTCAGTGTAGTCAAGGGGGTATTATGAGATATTCGAAATAGCCTTAACAAGGAGAGAGCGAAGTGCTCTTGTTGGTATTCCAAGCCAAACTACCACATGCCTATTGCTCATTACCTACTAGACACAGTGGAACAACAACACCGATAGTTTTAATACCGAATATCAAACAGACACCTGAGTTGGTCGAACGTCGGGTTTGTGATTGAAAGGTTACTGACCCCAGGTTCGATTCCCGAACTGGCCATGCGTCGTTGTATTCTTGGGAAAAACACTTTGCGGTAATTTCTCATTGGAGCAGAGTAGTTTACTCGTTGTGGTAGCCCAGCCTGATGAAAGACCTGCAAGCAAAATCCAAAATTTGTTGTTCAGCGTTGGTGGGGTTAGGCTGGCGCTGAGTGCTAGGTTCATCCGCACGAACGACCAAACAGGAAATCTGTAACTACCAACTTTTCTGTCTTTGGTGTGTCCCAACCGGGAATCAAACCCAAGTTTTCCGCTTCAGGTTCGAAACTAACCTAACGCTGTATGTAATCGTGCGATTATTTTTATCATTATTTTCATTGAACTCAAATTTCCAATCCATTTGCTGGATTTTGAATCTTGAATGAATATACTATATCCATTCGCTAAAACACTCAAGATTTGAGACCAATTGATTTATTCCATGAATTGCACTTAACTCGTCGAACGCTTTTAAAATTTCCTAATATCTACAAATTCGACTGCTCGTGCTACCGCTACATGCCCACCCCAAAACTTGCTTCAATGAATTCTAAAGCCTACTAAATAAAATGCGAAATACACGAGCACTAATTTGACACAGAGACAAAACACAGTTATAAAAAATTTGGAAGCTTGATCATTGTGACAAAATGGTGACTTGTTGTAGTGCAAGCTAAACCAACTTGAAACCCGCAGCTTAGACCTGGCTTACATTTGCTGGAACATCATACACACAACGGCATAGTCCTTAGTCAACTACAGCTAGTATGCCGGTTAAATGCGTAGCTTCTGTTTTAGAAACAACCACAAAATACGCCAATAGGCTTACGATATTACGCAAGCGTAAATACGGTCTTTAACATTATTTGTAATATGCAGTGGGGACATTAGCAAGTTGAAAGAAAAAAATTCAATCAGTATTATTTTGACATGTACCCCTAGTCACATCAAACCTTTACAAACTACGATACACACGCACAAACTTATCCCATAAAATCAAGTTACAGCAGCGGCTACAGCGCAAATGATTCGTGATAATACTATACAGACATTCATCAAACACACTGAAAAAGCTATAACATTTACTGTAGGCTTTTAGATGCACACAGCTATAAAATCTGAGGCAAACACTGAACTAGTCGTTCAGTTAAAATGGCGAACCAAAGGCAACAAAATATCTGCCCAGGGTGTTACGCGGCAAAAAGAAACAGTTAGCTAAGTGAATTGTATTTCAAATGTGCGATTTTGGGCATTTATCTCTAAGCGCCGTTTCCACATCACAAAAAATATGTACATAGTCCCCTAACAACAGTTTAAAAATATGGCAATCGAAACCAGTGGCGGATTTAGGGGGGGGGATGGGGGGGATGCATCCCCCCCACCAGCCTAAAAGTAACGATTTTGGCCGAAAAATCAGCCTCTATTTCGAATAATTCGGCTCCAGTTAGGGATGCATCCCCCCCACCAACCTAAACCTAACGAACCCCTCCGAAAAATTACTCTCAATTTTGGTGAAGACCTTTTTTTTTTTTTTTTGGAGACCACCTGATTTTGGGCGAAAAAAAGTTTGAATTTCTGCCTTCGGCCGAAAAATCACTCTCAATTTCGGTGAAGACATCCGAATTTTTGAGGTTTTGTGCTTAAAATCCCCCCCCACCAAAATTTTCTAGATCCGCCACTGATCGAAACTATATAAGCACATAAACACATAAACGCAAAATGAAGTAAAAGACATACGCCATCATTGGAATCCGAAAATCGGATTCGTCATCATGGACGAAAAATGACAGATTAGCGTGGGCGACAAACAATGGAATTGTTTTCGAGCGGACAATTAAGCGAAGATAAAAATAGGACCAATATTACTCTTCCTCTTATCGGTATGGAGTGGATTCTTTTATTTTGAAACTGCGAAAGCTGACAGTACTCCGCTTTCCGGAGACTCACATTTAAACGTGACCCAAGCACTGAACCATGACTGCGTATGCAGCAAATAGAAAATTTCTCAAATACGCTAATTTGTCACTGGGCATGGCACCCAAAGTTTCTCTGCAGTAGTATATAGTAAAAAAATTACAACCATTATGAAGTAAGACGTCGCTGAAGCTATGCATAAAGCTTAAAAAACATTACCCAAACCAGAAATTATATTTCAAACCAGGTCTTTTTTATTTAGCAAATTACCTGGACCAAGAGACAGCAAAGGGACCTTGCAGCCTTCAATTCAAGCTGTCACTGTCCTTTTTAATGCTAAGCGTCAAGTAGGAAAGCTGTTAAAATAAGAAAATTAGATCTAAAGGGCACTAAAAACAGATGTAGTTACCGTAGTAGTTGCATACAAAGATTATAGCGTAGACCATAGGCGAGCAAGAATATTCAATATGGAACAGCATATCAGATAGCAAAAATCCAACAAAATTTCAGAACATTAAAGAATAAAAATAAACAATTTTAGCACATTTTGTTTATAGTTACTGTTAAACTTTTAGAAGAACTATAAACATTAGCATAGGCCGTTAATTATATAGTTTTAAAATACAACCCCCTTAAATGACTAAAATTATGGCAATTAGACTAATTACATTTTACCAGCAATGTACCAAAAGAAAGTTTTAACAAATGTACCAATAGTTCAAATTATTTTTACGCCCAAATGCACTGCACAACGTGAAATCACACTTAAATCAAGACACGTGTGTAGTATCATCTTCAATCTTGTTGAGTACTTAGGGCCAAAACTCGATTCGTAAACTTGTAAAAACTTAGATTCTCAGTTGCCCTGCAATCTGCAAGAGTGATTTCAGGCCTGGCATGAACGCGGAAATTTCCGAAAAATTGGAGCTCGAAACAATCTGGGTATGATGACGTAATCCAGTCGCATAGTCACGTGCTCCAATGCTCAGCGCCACCTGGTGGAGACCCTTCAAGATGTTGGGAGACAACTGAAATTAACAAGAGTAAATAAAGATAACGGAATCCAAGTAAGAAGAGAGAAGTCTAAGACAATTCCACAAGGGCAATCAGGTTGGTTTTGCATCTTTGTTGTTGTTGACGTAACTCAAATAACGTTTTTCCATGGTCTAGTTTGGACTAGAGATTGGATCATTTGGATGTTGCAAGGAGGACCATATGTCCATTGCCTAATCATCCAAATTATCACTAAACTTCTTAAGAGCGATTTTAAATTCCGGAATCCTTTGCAGGCGAATACTCCCGCTACAAATAGATAGAGCTATGTTGCCTCTGACAACAGTCGCGAAACAACTACTTAAAACAAGAAAAGTAATTTTTTCATTGACATTTTTAGTGAATTTTTCGTGCTAAGCTGTCTTCATTTTGATGGCTGCGATGTTGCCGCTTTGGTTGTAGTTGGGGGTTAAAGCAAAAAGTCTAAATACTCACAGAATTAGCTCGCAGCTTATCATAGAGAAACTCCAGCCTTCTTGAGCAATCTTCCAATTTCCGTTTCATTTGCTGAAAAAAAAAGTTTGGTTTGAGGCGATGTGATAACGTTCAATATTGCAGTAGCGTGCTTTTTCGAGATGATGACTTGAATATGTAAAATTTCATCTTCTAGTACGGTGAAGCCAGTTTAAAAGAGCTTAAGGTAGAGCTCGACCGATATATCGGTCAGCCGATATATATCGGGGTCTACGACTTTTAGCGCGGACGTTTAGGCGCCGCCGATTATGCGCCGAGACTTTTAGGCGCCAGAGGTAAAAACTTTTTTTTTCAAATTTTTCAAAAAATTTTTTTTTCAAGAAAAAGATCTTTTTTCACAAAAACAAGTTTTTTTCCAAAAAAGCACTTTTTTCTACGAAAAATGTTTTTCTTCCCAAAATTTTTTTTTCTTTCAAACGACAGTCTTTTTTCAAATAAAAACTTTTTCCAACACTTTGATTAAAAGTTTTACTTTGATTAAAATGTTAATGTTTTCGAAGCTTTTCATCAGTTGTTTGTCAAGAAGAATCGTCAGAATAGAGAGTGCAGGAAAAGGAATGGCTATAGGAAAAACCCGAGCAGTGATTGGCTGGAAAAGGATTGCTGAGAGAGCGTCATTTGTGTAGAACCTTCAAGCTGAACAAGAATTCTTTTTGTCAGCAGAGGGCGGGGTTTGAAGTTTTGATAAAAGTGACTTCAAAAGCAGATAGATGGAAGCAGAGCGGAAAAAGTTTTACAAAAATTTGATTTCTTATTGCATTTTTTTCAATAACAAAGAATGTTTTCCACTACTTACTTGCAAAGTTTTAGTCAAACGCAAACTTCGCTCTCAGGCTGATTTCTGAAGAAGTTGACTTCAAGAATTTAACCTTGTTTTTACTATAAGTGTATTTACAACAAGGTGTAAAGATTAAACTGAAAAATATCAATTTAAACATTGCTTTTACTATATTTACAACAAGATGTAAAGACTATAAATAGGAATCTGCCGAGAGATGAATCCTTAGCTCCTGAAAAAGTTTGTACTGTATTGTTTGGTAGAGATAGACTCAAAATAACCATGAAACGTCACACAGCTTGCTGCGTGTGCCAATATTGCACAAGCAACTCGTGTCTGTGCGCCGCAAAATTTGAGACCGCTGGCTGGAGATCGCATGCGTCTGGATTAGGTAAAAAAAACTTTGCAAGTAAGTAGTGGAAAACATTCTTTGTTATTGAAAAAAATGCAATAAGAAATCAAATTTTTGTAAAACTTTTTCCGCTCTGCTTCCATCTATCTGCTTTTGAAGTCACTTTTATCAAAACTTCAAACCCCGCCCTCTGCTGACAAAAAGAATTCTTGTTCAGCTTGAAGGTTCTACACAAATGACGCTCTCTCAGCAATCCTTTTCCAGCCAATCACTGCTCGGGTTTTTCCTATAGCCATTCCTTTTCCTGCACTCTCTATTCTGACGATTCTTCTTGACAAACAACTGATGAAAAGCTTCGAAAACATTAACATTTTAATCAAAGTAAAACTTTTAATCAAAGTGTTGGAAAAAGTTTTTATTTGAAAAAAGACTGTCGTTTGAAAGAAAAAAAAATTTTGGGAAAAACATTTTTTGTAGAAAGAAGTGCTTTTTTGGAAAAAAAACTTGTTTTTGTGAAAAAAGATCTTTTTCTTGAAAAAAAATTTTTTTTGGAAAAATTTTTTGAAATTTGGAAAAAAAAATTTTTTACCTCTGGCGCCTAAAAGTCTCGGCCGCGCCTAAACGTCCGCGCCTAATAGTCACGGTCCGTATATATCGGCCGATATCAGGGTCAAGCCGATACATCGTATCGGTGTTTACCACCAATAAAACATCGGCTTAGAACAATTACCTTAAACTGTTTATTTTTGAGAGCAAGCACAACCGCTCTTGCCTATGATTGCCAAATTCTTGTACTTTTTGTTTGTTTTTTCATTGAATAATACTGGAGTGTGGATTGTGTTTGCAATAGTCTTTCTTTGGATGGAGATTAGTGAAGCTTTTAGTGTCAAATTACTTGAAAAATAGTGACAAATCTTCGTAGCTAATAAGTTAATATATCGGTTTTCGATATCGGTATCGGCGTAAAAATTTCCGAAATATCGATATCGGTATAGACCTGAAAAAGTCATATCGGTCAAGCTCTAGCTTAAGGTATTCAAAAACTAAAGAGTTTTTAACACAATAATTGGACGAAAAATCCACATCTTCTAAAGTACTGGTTTCACCCCAGATACTGACCAACTGTTTCAAACAACACCGCCGATACTGAAATTCAGTGGCACAGCGAAGTGGCTTAGTAAACGCGCAGCTGCATCTAACTTTTTCCTTTAGCAGCACACCGACAGCACTTGGCTCGGAAATTTACCGTTATTATAGTTATGATGAGTGGAGTTTGAATTCAACCGATTCAAAAAAGCGCTCGACTGCGTAAGCCAGAGCGAAAATCATAACACAGTACACGTCAAAAAATTAAAACCATGAAGTATGTTTTACCTGTAATCGGGGTCATCAGGGGTGAAATAGACTAAATTTTTATTATAGTTAGGTTAGCAAGTTGATAAAAAATGCTTTAAAAGAAATAATAACAAATTTGCGCATGTTTAGCACGGACAATGATACTTACAGCATTGTTAGCTTGAGCAATGCATTTCTTGATCAAACCATCAAAACTTTGCTGCAAAACTTGATGTTCGGACGGGATCGGAGCTTTTGGAACGTCTTTGGGAGCAGCGGTTGGCACAGATGGGGCGCTGGGAGTAGGCTAGTAAAGAGAAACCAGCGTCTAATTGTTGCACTAGCTCAATGGCTCGCTTGTACTTTAACTGACCGCTTTTATAGCCAAAAGGAAAACGTTCCATGAAGGCAATTTTTTTTTATATTTAGAAAATGGACATTACCCAGTCTAATCAAGGAAGAGTTACAATATTTAGCTTGCAAAATGGGCAATGTTAGTCAAAATCAACATAAAGGAATGTCTTGAAATTTTGTTTTTACAATATTTTAAGCACATCTTAGCTACACCATTGTTTAAACAATAAATTAACTAATTACAAAATCATGACCGTCGCAATGCTTGAAGTAGATGGATATATTATCCTCTTCAAAAATGACAGAGACCATAACATCACCTACCACCAATGACACCACCTAACATTAGTGAAAGCAAATCGCATAGCATCAGATTATGCTTTATAGCAGCTATAACAGTCATATACTACACGAATCAAAGCTACAGTAGCAAAAATGATGGCAGGTAAATCTAGACCATTTAAAAATTGATGCTCAATCTTTACATTAAGGTCAAAGGAGCAAGCATAATCCGTGAGTTGTTTTAACCAAAGAGCGATAATTTGCCGTAACGCATCAAGGATTATTTTCTTCAGACATTTAACGGTTATTGACCTAAATTTTTGGAGAAAGACCGAAAAACGTTAAAGCACTAACGAAAAATGTAAAAAATTTTAAAAACTGTAAATTTTTGCATACAAGCAATAAAAATTGTGCTTAGTAATTCGAAATTCGGACTTTTGATCGAAAATTCCACGTGAAAAATAAAATCCTACAGTCCAGTTGGTTGAGCGGTAACGCGTTTGTCTCTGGATCAGTAGGTCTAAAGTTCAAATCTCGGGCTAGTCTAATCGGACACAGTGTTGCCAACGACCTGCCACTGCTGCAACATTTCTTCCAAAGAAGCAATGTTGCCGCAGACGCAAAAACACGGAAATGGGTCGGCAAACTCGTTACACGCTTCGGCGTAAAACAGCGAGTAGGAAAGATTTGAAAGGGCATATGCACAAACACCCAGTTTTTGGTCCGGCAAATAAAGCAACTCCACCTAATATTGATCCACCAAAAACTGCGACATTTATGGACATGTAGGTTAACTATACAATAAGCTAGCCAGTACAAACTAGCAGCAAAACCTCTTCCAAGTCAAAATCAACGTGGTCAGATTCCTCGGTGTATTCATTCAATTGCAACTAAACCATATTGTTCTGAGCCTTTATTTGGCATTGGCAAGCGAGTTTACACAAAATAAAGCTTCCTGGAACATGTCTACGAGTAACTTGTTTGTTTGCAAACAAAATAAGCTCAAGGACATGTTGCTTCAACTTTTTCGTAAACATAAACTGCAACTGTAGCTAGTGGAAATTTAAATTAATCTTAAGTTTCATTTGCGTATACCACTATACCGCTTTGATACACAAAGTATGCAAGATTATTCTTTGTTCGTTTATTTATTTAAAAATCCAGTAAATTTCGGGTTGAGGCTAGGAGCTCATAAATTTTCCAAATTCTTCAGCCCAGTTTCTTCTTAAATATCGAGAAAAATGAGCTTACTGTTTTTATAAAAATATTGTTTTACTAAAATAAGAATAACCGTTCATTGTACTGATATGTGAACAACAAAAACATAATAAATGTAAAAATTAGTCAAAATTTTTATTTTAACAAACTCACTTGCGTTTGTTGCATCATACTCGGGGGTGGTGCACTATGCTGGTTCACCACACCCAGCATGGGGCCTCCTGGCACTGGGGCTTGTGGCTGTGGGGGCTGCATCATGCCGCCTGGGGCCATTCCAGTAGGAGGATGCATCATGGGGGCACTCTGCAGGTAGGGGTCAGGTGGGGCCTGGGCCGGCTGCATTGGGGTCATAATATTCAAATTTTCTGGCTGGAACGGCTTAGGAGTAGCCTATTCAGAAAAAAAAATTATTGAATATTATAAATAGAGAACTGAAGATGTTCAAAAATCGTTCCTGCCTCATCGAATTGCTAATAAAAATAATTCCTTAAAATCAAACTTTTTAAAGTTCAGCAAAAAACTTATAAAAAATGTCGAAAAGCAGCAGACACAATTACTTAAAGCAGCAATCACTAAACCAACGTTAAGAACTAATCATTAAACGCTATACGGACTTTCAACTCCGGTTAATCAATTATTGCAACGCAAAACATTAAAGTAAACCGTAGACAAAGTCTCGCAGCATGGTAAAACGAGATAAAAAAAGACGTTTTTTAGCGTCTCATGTCATGCGTAATATTGTATAATACAGCATGTGATTTCGTTGCAACATGCAATGGGTGAAAACGGCGTATTTTTGAGCAATAATTCGGGTACACAAAGAGCGCAAAAAGTTGTTTTTATTAAAAAAAAATTCAATAAACCTGGCGTGGTGATCAGTATATAAGTTAAAGTCGCAACAAATTTGTTATCGGATACGACAGTACACTTGCGATTTTGCATCAAATGTAGTTTAGACTAACGGCTTATTGTTTGGCTGGGCCAATAATATTTATTTCAGAAACAAAAATGAGAAAGCAAACAAAAAACAAGTAAAATATCAATTATGGCAGTACGAGTAATTTCTATCCAACACCGAGCAGATACCTAAAACTACAAATTTATTACTGCTCTATCTGACCTTTTTCTTTTTCGGAACTCGGTTAGGGTCCAGCAAGGGTGGATCATTCCACCCTGGAGGACGCTGTGATCTCGATCCGTCTCCAAATGACCCCGGAGCGGGGGGCGGAGGGGCAACACCTGCTGGATTCATGATAGAAGGCCCATTTGAAACCGAAGCATTGCTTATAGGTTGGAAAGTAGTGGGGTGAGTGGTCTAAAATAAAAACACCGATCAGATAACCTAGTTAATAAAATGTCTGCTATTAAATCAGTAAGACTTGGGTTCGATTCCCCGCCAGTAGCACTAAAACATTTAAAACTGGTCTTCACAGTTTTCGTGCTTGACACATGGTATTATAAGAGAGGAATGGTAAGCCTCTACCATGGCGGTGGAGTGGTGGACAGGTGGCAGCTTGGAATGAAGACAAAAGTCATTTCGCGGTCTCCCGGTCAAAGCATAATTTAAGCAGCTGATTCGAGAAAAACAACTGCGGAAAAAAGTGATAATATAGTGAAGAATACCAAACAAATGTAAAATACAGAAACAATTAAGGTCTATTCAAACTGCAAAAGTTAGTTTTTGAAATTTTTGCAAAAGTTACTTACGACACTGGGCTGCACTGGAGCTGGGGCGACCGGCTGCGATTGCGGGGTAAACACATTAGATGGAGATACTTGTGGGGCTGAAACATATGAATTAGGGCAACTTACAAATAATTGCAAAAACCGTACAATTATGACAACTCCGTCCAAAAAATTTTTTTCCAAGCAAAATGATTGTTAAACTCTGAATTACAGCATTAATAAATTTAGAAACTTTGACACAAAAGATAAAAAAGTGTAGTCATTAACTAAACTCTCTCTCTCTTTCACCTTTGAAAAACTAAGCACAACCATTTTTTTTAGCACGGCATAGATAAAAATGTACAAATAACAATCCAGACCTGGCAAAAGTAGTACAAGAAACTTTGTAACTGCTAGCATGAAAATCCTAACATTTACCGGAATAAGGCGGTCTTTGCATTGGACTGGCGTAAGGATTAGTAGGTCGTTGGCTGCGAACTCCTAATGTAGGTTGAGGTGGGATGGAAGGTAGAACCGTCGCCTAAAAAGCATAATAGTTGGAAAACAGCATTGTATGACTTAGTTCAAAATTTCTCGACCAATTGAACATCAAATTCAAAGTAGCTAACATCCACGTTTGGTTGTATCATTTTAACAGACGTTGCAGATGTTTTCGTAGCTTTGAAAATTAACTTACCGGAGCTGCTGTGGCTTGCTGAGATAGCGGTTGCATGGGGGTGTATGCAGTAGGTTGTTGTTGGGAATATGGCTCTACAAAACAGCACAAACAAAAATATGTCAAAGTTACCAAGAACTCTATAGCTTTTTTTCGGTCAATTGTCGGTCATTCAACTAAGTTTTTGGTGAATGACCAAAAATAAATTAACCCATTCGCTCAAAATAACAGAAAACAAAGAAGCAAGACTTTGCCATCAAGACCTAAAATCATGCTTGCAATGATGCAAATGGACGAACAAAATTCTGAACCAACCGAAAAAGTATTCGATACGCGGATATTCGACCGAAATTTCTGAGCGAAAATATAAACCAAGCCAAGAACTTTTGAGGGTAAAATCAACCAAAAACTTATTTTACGCAAGCAAAGAGGCAGGGTAAATAGTGACCGATTTCCAGTTCAATCTTCAACTGATCAAAAACTCAATAATTCGTAATTTTCCGCTTAAATGATCAAATAACAGCCAGCTAGCTGTTGAACTTACTTTTTAAGCGCTGCTGATAAGGCTGAGGTTGAACCTGTGCCGATGGTCGCTTGCCAACTTGGAATCCTTCGCGAGTGAATGGGAAAGCGGGGGCCTGCTGGCCGGCCATTTGGTCACCTTGCGAATGGAATAATCGATCGCGAAGGACCTGGACCGATTTCTGCAACGAAAATTGACATCGCCAATTGGTTTTCAACGCGCGATGGGTCACATTCGGAAAGCTGCCATGTGCTGGAACCCAAAACTGAACTGGCCAAATAAAACTGAATGCGTAAAAACTTCACGATTATTATCAGTTTTCACGTCATCAGCAAAAAAATGCGTAAGTAGAGTCTTCTAGTCGCATATTCACTTAAGATCGCATTAAATAAGCCATGGTGTAGATTTGGGCAACGCAGTTTCAAACTGCTAGCGCTTATCAGTAGCATTCACTCTCAGCACAACTGAAGAGCATAGAACCCCAGCCACCAGTATACACTGTAAAACCATAATGGCTAATTGATAGATTCAAATTTACGAAATGTTTCTGCTTCAACAAAAACTGAAAATGCAAACGTTCAAGTACATCTTATTACAAATTGGCAATCCATTAGAGCTCCTACAACTTATTGCTTACTTTGTCACAAGAAAGTGGCAGAATCTTCATCGCAGCACCGAGCTGTCCCTGTGCAGCCAATGTTGAAGCATAATGAGCCAGCTTGTCCGACGCGCTGTCCCCAAACGAGGAATCCTGGGGTCTTCCTTGCGCCACATGTAATAACACCATCATTTTCTCGATCAAATTCTGAAACAGAAATCAAGATCAATCACAAATCAATAATAGAGGTATACATTTGATTTCGAGACGTTGCGACTCGCTACTTAAATCTCACTATCAATCTTATTCACTCAGAACATGATTTTTTGTTACATAGCACCGCGAGTCTAATTTTTGAGCTCCAATGGCTGAAAACTAGGATTATCTGAAAGAAACTTAGATTTCTTTGGGACTTGGTGAAAGCAAGACAATGGACAAAACAACAAACTTTACGCCCATTTCTCTTTAACTGACCTCGACTTAAGCACGATTTCTCCTAACTGAGCTTCGAACTAAGATTGTAGGTTGTAACTTGCTAGCATTACGGTAAAAGATAAATTATGTCCACTTCCATACCTGCATGGCATCGGTGTTTTGTTTATCCTTGGCCGCATTCATTTTATCCCAGCACCGAACGAACTTATCGATGTTCCCCGAACAAACGTAGCACAAACAAGCACGTATACGAAGCTGCTCGTCTGCTTCTAAACGCTCGCCAAGCTTGTCTGAAAAAACAAGATGATTTCGAGATGTTGAGAAATTTAGTTTGGGATGAATGCTTTGGATTTTAGTGCTAGTAGTGCTACCAACTCTTTTCAATAGATATTGGATAGAAATGTGCAGAAACTCCACTTAAAACTCAGTTGTCGAGCCTCATCCCAAGAATTGGAGCAAAATGAGAAACTGAGAAGCTAATATGGTTGTCTGAGCAGTTCAGATTAAGGATATATAAAAATGGTTGAGGTTATGTAGGGACGCCCAGAATGCCCAAACACTGCAAAGGGTTTTCCTGTTCGATTTCGCAATCGTGTGAAGGTATTGAGCATGTGTTCAAAATTTAACTTTTATAAACTACCGTCTGACCAACACAAGACTTTACTCGACTCTCATACCGCTACTCTACCAACCGAACATGCCATGAAAAAGCGTATGGTTTATCAACTCTGAGGATACCATTAAATCAAGGTCTTTGCTATGTCACACAATACTCGAATCTGACCATGTTTGCTACTTACCGCAGTAATTGATAAGGTCAGACGCTGAAGCATAGGTGAGCAACGATGCGAGCGCTTCCTTCCAGTTGTTCAAGTCGCAGGAACTGACAATATCGTTCCAATCTTTCGTTATTACCGCCGATAGAAGACGCTGAAAACAAAATTTTACTTTTAAAATCAATAGAGATAGTCACTTGATCAATTGAGAAACATTACAGAGTTTTTCCCAAAATGGATTCTAAAAAAAACAACTGAAAACCTAAACAGCAAGTTCTACCGTTATAATTGACTGAAAGGAATAATCAAAATTAATGCAAGAAAAAATTAATTTCACTCGTTTCCCATTTTGTTGATCTTAGTTGCGATGATCAAACAGAAACTGCATAGCTAGGAGCGCGATTTAACTAATTCTTCAACTATTCAAAAGTACATCGCCACTGGAATTTGTTCAAGAGCATCGCAACACTGCCCTTCTTCAAAAAATATCAACAGTGCTTCCAGTAGGAATAGGACCCAGATTCACAATCAATATTTGAAGTCACTTAGACTACGCAAAAACCGGTTGACTTCTACGTGCAGGAAACATCTGCTGGGCTCCTGCAATAGAAGGAAACACATTCCTCGAGCAAAATGACGATGAAGTCACTTTATAGACAATTTACCACAGTGCTACTACGATGTTACTATCAGAGGTCAATAAAAAACGTAAGAATATCGTGAAATTTCAGGATCGAGAGAAAAATGAACAACAATTTATTAAACCAGCTATTCTAAACACGTATGGTAGGGGTTGGTTGGGTTAGTGTTGACGGTGCGGACTGCGTCTGCTCTACCTGTTTAGAACCCTATTCATGAACTACTATCACTCAACACAATTAACATGTCTTTTCGCATCACAACTTACATGGACCATTCTCGCGTTAGACGAAGCGAAATATCTCTTTTGTGTTTTCTCCAAAAGAGCAGGACCTCCAGCACTGGCCATTACTATAGCATCGGCCATTCTCCCACCGTGTAGACACAGTTCTACAGCAGACTCGTAATCTCCAATTAAGAGGGCTTGGCTTATCAAACTGTCCAAATCTGGAAGAAACAAAGAGCTGAATTTTTATGAAGAAAATGCATTTCTTGCTACAATGCAAGGATTAAACAAACAGGCTTTCCTACCTTTAAAATGCATTTTTGTTGGTGTGATCAGCGAATTTATATTGCACCTGGTTCAACCTAGGCGAGTTTCATGCTACTGCTAAATCTGGATACATTGAATGCATAACAATCTCTTCTACAGCCATTTAATTCTCGTTTAAAGATAAAAAACTTTTTTTTTTGAAAATTAGCAACTTTACTGACTTTTTTTTAGAAAAAACTTTTTTTTAGAAAACATTTTTTTAAGAAAATTAGCACCTTTACTGACCACAGCTACCTTAAAATAAGTAGGCAAGCAATGCACTAGTGGTTTCAACAGTATTAGTAGCACTGATTGCGCAGCAATTCAATTTAATTGCAGTGATTACCGACTTGCAATCACTTGTCAAGGTGTTCTGTAGACTTGAGTCGGTGTAAGAAAAGTTACAAGTCTCCCCATTCTTCAAGGTAATTTTTGGATAAAATTTTTTATTTTTACGTAGATTTTTGTTTACCATGTTTCGTTCAGCTCCTACTCAGATTTAACATTAGTAGTATTGTGTTTCTGAAGCAGTGTATCAGATAACCTTGATAACGAGTAACAGCCACAATGGTTTTTAATATTTTAACCGGTTTGGTTTTTGTTGAAGTGCAGTATGATATTACCCTCTAATTTTTTCAATTAAGTACTCGCCTAAATTTTTGAGGTTTACTATTATAATTCGGTATAACCGTGATAAAACCACCGAAATCATTATGTTACGATCAAACAACAGTATCGAATACAGCACAACCAAACTCTCCAAAAATAACAAAAGGCAGTTTAGTAAAGATTGTCAATAATCTGCTAATGTAGCAATCAGCATGCAATTAGCTAGTGGCAAAAGCCCGACTCGCGAATCACAGTTATTGCCGTAAGATGAAAAATGGAAAAAATTCCGCTTCTGATCGTACGGCGATGAATAGAAACGTTAAAATAGCGAGCAAAACGTTATATCAAGTGAAAAATCAACTCCACTCTGAGAATACGTGAGCAGATAAATTACGAGAAACTTTAATTTCAATTAGAAAATCATCAAGCCACAATTAAGTTGCGTCAATTTCTAAATCATCGCATTAACACCTCTACCAGTGTCACCTCCAGGCAAACAAGCAAGGCTGGAATGACGCCTAGAATGAAAGCGAGACGGCGAGCCTCCAGCTGTTGGTTCGGAGCCAAGTGTGGTATCTAATCGCAAAATTATTAAATTGCTAAGTGGACTAAATGTTCGTAAAAAAAAAGGCAAACTGTTTGTCCTCTGTATTGGTATAGTTGTATAACACTCACGTAATATGAATCCTACATGAATCTTACATTGGTAGAATACAACACCCAGTTAAAAACGTTTATTTTTTTAAACTGCCTCAAATCTGAAGTGCAGAGAGAAGCTTTTAAACCCCACATATACCTCAGTTATGTGTAGTTGTGCCTATTATTTTGTCAAGCTTTTTTGCTCTGAGGCTCAATAGTTTTACGTACCGTTATCATTCGTAGGGATAACCATTGGCTGCGTAACAGGTGCTTTAACGTCACTGGCCTCGCTCGCTAGAGCGATTTGTTCAAAAGCATCTAGGGCATTTGAAGAACTGCTTGTGCTGAGACTACCATCTCCCGTTTCCTGAAAAATTTAAATTACAACTAATTTCGACCACAGTATAAGATGTTTACACTAGCAGGTCAACTGGAGACCTACAAACCACTCCGTGACCTGCCCTTCAGGGTAAAATAGAGACGTGGTCGTGCTACCCAAACCTTCCAAGAAATGGGAGCACTGAGAATTTCCGTAGAAACCCAACAGTAGGACACACCCCAAGATATGCCGTGTACCAGAGATCAAAAAATAATAAGAAGCTCCGAGCAACGTCCGCCTGTATGAAAATGAAGTGGCTAGGTTGTTTTTAGTGTGTGAAAATAGCCACTTCTTCCTAGGGTTCTCCTGCTTAGCATCCCGTTGCAACATGCTTTTATATACAGTATGGGGTCGAATAATTCCAACGAACCAACCAGAAATAAAAAAAATAGTGAGACGCATTGAAAATAATAAGAACATGATATTAGTTCCAATTAAAACTTTCCGTACTTACTTTACCAGGAATGCTCAAATTTTCTACTTGCTTCGATAAACTACCGTTGATTGCTTTGCTGCCGGTAAAACTGTTGAACTGAAAAAAAAAAAATCATGTTATCTTTTGTACCTACTTTGTATTGAAATAAAAAGCAACGGGCAATGCCGTGCAATTGCTTCAGGAAAAAAACACAAGTAAAGTGATCTATTAAAATGCTATTTGAAACAAACGCTTGACTGCAGCTTGTCAGTGAAGTTACCAAGCTTCAAATAACAGCGAAATGTCATGCTTACTTTAGCTTTCAGTTCCGCAGCATTGTATCCTAGAAGTTGAAGATATTGTTGCCTTGGGTCGGCTTCGAAATTAACCTATAACAATATCAACATTAGTAGCACCATTTAAATGCAAAACCACGTTGTAAACGAAGGTTTATTTAATGATAACAAATCTTGCTGTCTTATATTATCTTATATTATCAAATACTCGCTGTAATACGCCGAAGCGTGTAACGAGTTGGCCGGGTCTATCTCCGCTTCATTGCGCCCGGGCAACACAGCTCCTTTCGAACAAAAGTCGCAGCGATGCCAAGCCGTTGGCAACACTGTGTCCGATTTGACCAGCCCGAGATTTGAACCTCAGACCTCCCACTCTAGAGACGAACGCGATACCGCTCGATCAACTGGCCGGTGCTTAATAACAAAAAAAACATAAATTTACCTTAATGAAATTCCAAAAATCTTCCTCGAACTCGCTGTCAGCTTCGACAATTTTTTGTTGGCAATAGTCAAAACATTGGTTTTTGTTTGATAAAGCATTGAGAAGTTTCGATGATCTTGTAACAAGACTATCTTCCGTAGTCACCTACAAATCAGATCATTGACCAATACATAATATATACCAAAGCGAAAAAAAATATTTGTAATGGAGAAAAATCGTCATTGGTTGTTCAAAATCCATTCTCCTTTTTGAGAAAAAGGAGTGACGCTTTCATTTTCATCGAATAATTACTAACTTACAAAGCATCTTCGACCACTACGATTTCCATTTGAATCTTTGACTTCTTATCCGTTTTATTTGCTGCTTTTTTAAGCGAACTTCGAACAAGCATCGATAAAAGCCGTGAAGCGTCTTATCACACAAAACTACAACAGAAACAACAATATCCGAAGAACTGTTACTGAATAAGATAGGTCGCTACTGTCATTTCAATTGCTTACCCTAGAGACAACACCTAATCAAAATATACTACGTTACTATTTATTTCTTACCTGATTGATAACGACGTTTCGCCGCGCATTTTTCTGTTGGCTTTCATCAGGCACAACATTTTGAAAGCTGACCAATTTTCCTCCAAACTAAGAAAAAATGAACGATTATTTACAAACTGACAAGGAACTTTGATAGTTAATAAAATAAATAACGTTAAAGTTGGCTTAATCCAAAACAAAAGTTTCCTCGATAGAAATGCAAACAGTTTCGCTTGAAAGCACCAATATGATGAAGAATTTAGGTTAGTTATGATAGCTTCATAAACGACACAAAAGTTACCCATTGTTCTACATATCCCCATATTCTACAACATATCTCTTAGTCTGTCCGTATAAAACAAACACCAAAGTCTTAAACACTGATGTTATTATCATCGTCACGAAACTTACACAAAAAGTAGCTCCGCAGGGTCTTCGCATCCATTTTGGCGGCTTCTTCAAGCCCATCGACTTCTTTTTTGTCGGAACTGTTGTTTGTTGTTCGGTCGGAAATGCGTCAGAACCGAAAGCTTCAGCTACCTATTGTAAACAAGAAACGAAATTAATTCGTAATATGCACAAAACAAAAAAATTAACATGAACAGCGGTGCTTCTAATTTTAATAAATTTGAAAACGCCTGAAAAAAAATATATATATTTGAGGATAGACTCTACCGTCTAACTCATTAGTCTATGGTCCATTTCGGAGATCAATTCCATCAAGCAGATTCTGATAACACCAATCAAAGCAGATTTCTCAGCAAAAGCTTTACAGGAGTGAAAAAATTACCCACTATACACGTATGAAGAAAAGAGCATTTAAAACAAAGTGAACAGATTTATACCGCGTTTCTTTGCGTGTCTACTACTGATGGCATGTCATCAGCAATTTCTCCACCCATCAAAGAATGAATTGAAATATGTCCATCGAATGAACCAGACGAAACAATGTTAGGGTTACGTGGACACCATTGAACGTCGAAACACCACTGTGCATGGGTTTCCAGCTCGCTCACAACCTAAAAGATGAAAAATTGCTGGTTTCAGTTAATTCCTTTGAAGCAAACTTATTAAAACAGAAGGCAATTTATTTTTTGTTATGAATTTATCAAGTTCTATCATCACTAAGCAGGTTTATTTGAAAATCTTTGTTTAAACTAATGCAGAAAATACTACATAAACGAAAAAAAATATCTCACAATAGAATAAAAACGCTGCAACGCTTTTTGTTTTGGATAATGCTACGAATTTGAAGCCACGTCTTCTTTCACTATCAACCGCAAATAACTATCTTAAAAATTTCAGTTTTTAACATTTGCACAAATTATTTTGTTAACCACTAGGGGATCTTACTTCTGGAGGAGATGTGTTAGGATTCCAGCAATATACTTGGTTATCTTTTCCACATGTGAGCAATAAATCTGGATCTTGTGGACACCAAGAAACTGAAACGACGCCACGTTTGTGTTTTTCTAAAACCTGTCAAAACACAGCTTAGGTAAATGGTAAAACAGTATAAATATTCCCATGTTAGAAGTTCTAACATATCGGTAAACACTCTAGTCGAAATTTTCTTTAAAGAAAGGATAAAAAACGTGATGGGTAGGCTTTACAAAATCATCAAAGTGGCTAAAAAGGCAGCAAAAGATCTTGTATTATGCATGGTATTCAACCAAGACATCACCATACTTAATACAGCTAATCTAATGTGCCAGAAGGCTCATTTTATACATTAGGTTACATGTATTACTTTTTAGAAAAAAATACCTTCATGGGCGAAGTAGCAAATCTTAAATCCCACAACTGAACAACAGGAGCATGATCATCTTCTGAAGCTAATACAAGCTGAGTGGCAATCTCTGGGTGCCAAGCAACATCAATACACTGCATCTGGAAAAGAAAAGAAAATCTAATATTAGCAATATCAACAATCATACTTGCTTTAAAAACAGCAACATTGAAAACTCCTATTTTAGTCAACTGTGGAATTCCTAAACCTAGGATGCATAATGTAATAACTTCGATATCAAAAATATTGAAAATCAAAACAGAGAATATGCGTTGATCAGCACTCAAGTAGTGTATACAAATTACATGAAAAGATAGTAATCAAGAAACATTGCAATGATTGATCTGTCATATTTGTTAGGAGGAGAGGCAGCTACAGAATGCAAAACAAAAACAAACTGCAGCTACAAAGACCATTTAGAATGAGGCTACTGGTTAGTATAATTTTCGAAAATTAGTAAAAAAAACATGACTTTTAAGCTATGGTTCTATAACAAACCTTGGCTTGGGTTTTACAATTTACAGTCAAATGATTTAAAAAGCTAAACTAATTAAAAAAGCTCTGGAAACAAATTAAAATTTTAAGACACTTACCCTGCCAGCTGGATCTTGCACCTTGATAATTGGTTCATTTTTTCTCAAATCCCAAACAACGCAACAGGGGCCAGAATTCAATGTACTGGTTGAAGCTAAAATGTGCTGAACCTAAATAAACAAATTTAGTAACTGACTGTAAAAAATCGAAGCTAAAATTTGCTAGAACTCAGCATCTTTTCTCTGCACCTAACAATTAAACAACTAAGATAATGTTGCTTGCTATTGTAACCATGATTAAAATTGTGAAACTACAATTAAGCACTAAACTGTACACATTCGAAACACAAACTTACTACAGTGACCACAAAATAGCTTGTTGAATAGGTTAGAGGCATAATAACAAACTTTTTAGCATTTCTTTTTACCTGTCTGTTCCATGCAATGGAGCTGATAGCTGACAATGGTTGGGACTTTTTTCCAGGTGTCATTGGATTTCCTGGCTTATTTAAATCCCAAATATATATCTCACTGTCATTAGCTCCCGAAGCAAAAAGGTTGTTCTGAAACAAAATATTTCTACCTTATTTGAAAAATCAGTACTGCTAATGGAAAAAAGGAAGATCTTGGAACTTTAAATTAATCTAAAATCATACTAAAACTATATGAAAATCACACTAACATATTACGCTAATAGTTAAAACCAAAAAAAAGCATACTAGAAGTAGATCTAAACCCTGTGTTCCCTCTAACTTTATGGCTAATCAGCAAGTGCCCAAATTTTCTTTAAACAATTGTGCCCAAAGCCCTAAAAAGATGTTTATGTGCCCTAAATTTCGTACCAATCCAGTATTAATGTATACCAAATGTCGTATTTCCACAAATTTGTCAAGTTTTCTAAAGCTATGTTTACGGTTTTGCCAAAAATATTTGCCCTTGCTCCAACAAATCGCCGACTCGCTGAAAAATCGGCATGGTGGGGACACTGTCTAAACCTTTATTCAAGCTAACCTGGAAGCTGAAAAGAAAACTATATCAAAAAACTTTTGTTGTACATAAATTTCTATGACAAATCAACTCCCTGTTATCTGTTACTGGTATCTACCAAAAAGTTATACTGCTTGAGTGCTTGACCACTGCTTCATTGCTAAAGTGTGCTTTTGATTTTTCTGGTCCTACCTTATTTTGACCACCCAAATCCTTTTTTAGTTTTTTTTAGAGAAGGCACATTATAAAAAGTAAAAGACCTCTGACAGGATTCATTCTCAAGAGTATATTAAAAATTGCCTCTTTGAAATGTAATGCAAACTTACTTGAAAAGCATTAAAATCTAATGCTCGGACTGGTCCAGTGTGTTTTGTGGTGGATAATACAAGACAATCTGCATCAGAAGCAAGTATTTTGTCAGGATCATATATTTCAATACCTCCTTTATCTGTCCCACAAACCACAACACCATTTGCTTGTGAAGACTCGGCATAACTGCTTCCCCATACTATTTTTTGGAATCTAAAACAGTGAGATGTCAACATTTTAGCAAACCAATTGAATAACATATAAATTCTGTGCCTGGCAAAATAAAGATACCTGAAACAGTTAAATCCTATTCTGTTTTTTGTATTTATTTGTAGAAAAAAACAAAAGCAACTTTACACAACCCAAATTATTGCTGCAGTGCAAAATATGCAGCCTTTGTTTGGCAGAAAAGCTGCAAATCATCAAAGAGAAACCAGAAGTACTGTTGAATAAACGCTCCAAGCTAATTTCAAAATGCAGAAACAAAAACTAATTTTTGCTAAAAATGTTGATTAAGCCTTAGGCGCTTACCACAACTCCCCTTCTCCGGATAAATTATAAACCTACTGGCAGTGCTATATTGAGTTTTCATATTAAGTCATTTCAATGCTTTTAACTCCTACCTTTCAAATTTAATCTAATGGAAGTTACCCAATTATGAAGCACTCAAATTTGAAATGTAACCGACGACAAACCCAGCATGCCTATTATTTAGCAAACACAATGTTGTCCGCCTTTCAACTTAAAAGTTTTATAACAGCTGTTCTGTGGCCCAGTTGACAAAAGTTTCAAGGCCAGGCAGACGTATTACTTTGTTAATAACCGCTTACAAATCTATGTTTTAAGTGTAACTAATCAATTTGTTTTTGTATACGTTGTTTAGAAGTTCTCTTTTAATGATCCCGTTAAGGATGAAAGGCTGTTAAGGGTTTCTACATTTGACATTATAATTTGCTCTGATCTCTGATTATTGAGCTCTCTTCAGTTGGAGATACCATAAAAAACAGTCATTTAAATCTAATGTATTAGTAAAAATGACCAGTTTCTTAATGCATTTAAATGCATCAAACCCAAATATAAACAAATACCGTACTGTAAACTGCAAATAGCATAATCACCTGTCATTAACATCAACTTTGCCAGCACATTTAGCATGTAATGACAAATCAGTGATATCAATTGCATATAATTGTAAACTGGCATTAGAACTGAATGTAGCATCTAGCTGTTGTGCTGCTGTCCCAGCAACAACATACACTGGATGATTTGTTTTTGGACTCCATGCATAATTTGCAGTGATGGATATCTCTTTTATTTTTACCATTTTCCAAAAAAGATTTTAACTTCTACACACTAATGCAATGCAAATAATCTGAAAATCAATTTTTTTTCCTTAGTTTAGATAATTAACGCAAAATAAGTCATACCATATCAACAACAAGTGTAAAAAAGAATATAAGTACATTTTTAAAATTTAGTTTTACATGGTATTTGTGTTAGTACAATAATTTCATATGTTTTGAGAGCCATTTGAAAAAACAAAATTTTTGAGATTTGAAAGCCAATAAAAGATCATCTTGTTTTCAACACAGAACAGGCATCAACCATAATGGTTAAATACTACCGTATCAGATTATACAACAATAATTAAGAATGGATAAGCCCATAAATAATATAAACAGTAAATAATAGAAACATTACCGATACCATTCCCAATAAATCAAGATTCATTACAATTTTCAACAGGTTGAAATAGGAGTAAGATCCAATCCAATTGAAATTAAAATGTTAGATGAATTTGTCTACTTTGTACTTAGATGAATTCCTCAAAAATGTTAGATAAATTTGTCAATTCAAAAATTTAGATGAATTTGAATTTTAGATAAATTTTTCTAATTAATTAAATTTTTCCATTTCACAACCTGCTTTACAGTAACTGCTACTGCTTAGAAAGAGACCATTTCAACAAAAAAATTCATTAAGTTTTTTTTTTTTCTGACCCAAATTTAACTCAAACCTTTATTCTAAAATCAACTCCAAACCTAACCAGACGCCGAACTCAAACCCTAATCTTTACCCTTAAAAATTGAAAAAGCAAATGAAAAATGCGTGGATACCATAAATCTTCCTCATTTTAGTTTTCTTCTCTTAAATCTTAAAGTTTATAATGAAATAGAAACTTCCTAAATTACCGGTAGCCAGCTGTTGGTAAGGTTGGTACCATTAACTTTACCATTACTACTACTAGCAAAATGACTGACTATAAAAGTAAAATACAGTACCGGTAGGCTATAAAACCTGGCATCGGTAGGGTGGAGTCGGGTAATTTTGGCAATTTTTTCATTAATTTTTAATTTTCAGAAAACAGCAACTCTTTCTGAACTCTGTTTAGACTGCATCTGCACAGTAGTTTGTGTGTGGCTTTTTTCAAACCAGCATTGAAGTGCTATGACGTCAAGCTGGCTAGCAGTGTTCCTTATAACCGCAAAAAAGAGCAAAAGGCGCGACATTTTTTCTGGCATTTTCGCACTGAAATTTTGCGAATTCCGGCATTTTTTCTCCCACCAAAAACTGGCGTGTTTGTTTTCTGCCCAAAACCGTAGACAGCTGCAGTTCACGGCACCTTGCTCTTGTATGTCACATGAAGCGCGAAGAAAACTTGCAGAACTCAGACAAAGGACTTTTTTTTTTGAGATCAACATAAAATCGGAAAAAAAGATGAAAGATGCCTCCATCAGCGAGATGATTTTTTTTTTTTGAGATCACATTAAAACCAGACAATAGCATAAGAAAATTTTTAAGCACAGATCGAGGACGCCTCAAGAGCAGTGGCATTTTCACATTGAGTTCAGAACGTTTGCACTATTTCCGGCATTTTCCCAGAAGGTGAAAACTTAGAGGGAACTCTGCTTGTTAGCTATATGATGTAATAAGGGTTGCCAAAATTTCTGGTAAACCGGAAATTCAGCAAACAAATCATTTTTATTTTTTGTTCTGATTATCTCAGCTGCTAATTTAATGTTAAATTTGAGTAATTCGAATAAAGTGTATTCAGATTTTTGACTAATTCAAAGAAAATTGAAATTCTAAAATATGCTCTCAGCTAGGCTAAAAGGCTGAAAAAAGGCGGCAAATACGATCAATGAACCTACTAACAATAGTCCAAACGAAATTAAAATCCAATCTGCAAAATTTTACGAATTATCAGTTTTTATTGACAGTACCAGTAATTATCCACTGTACAATTGCATTTGCTGAGAGTTTTCTGTTTTACAGACTAAATTTAAATTATTATCAATTGTTACCAAAGGCAACATTTAATGGTAACCCCGGAGGAGCTCGCAGGTCTTCACTTCCTTTCCACTAACGTTTCTGAACTGAACACCAAACACCAAGCTTATAGATATTGTAAAAGTGAAATATATTGGTTTCAGCCAGATTAAAATATGACGAATTCATGAAAGGAAGCAAAAATTTGACCGAGGCTTTCCAAACTTCAAAACAAATCAGCAACAGAATTCAACTTAAACCAGATAAAATAAGTGCGGTGTTTCCTGCACTGCCGTCAACTAAAAATGATCGCTACCAATGCTTCACGCGTTCAGTGTGGAAAAAAGGTGTGACGTGAAACATGACGTAAAGTTGCTTTAAACTAATTTAACAGAATTCGGCGATAGGTGAATGATTTGTGAATTGCAACGGAAATGGTCAAGAACGATAATTAAACGACTGAACTTACAACTGCGTTGAGACAAAGTGACGAGATGCTGAAACATCAACTAAAAACATTTTTAATTCTTACAATTTTTGTTAACTTTGCAAAATTTCTGCTGTTTAAGTAGGCTACCCGTACATGCTTTTAAGCTAGAGGAATAGATTATTTTAGGAAGAGGCTTGGCAAATGTTCCATATGCGCTGACATTTTGAAATAAAGCCTAAAAAAACTAACCCTAAGCCCTATCCCCAATCTTAACCCTAATCCTAGCCCTAACTCAAAGCCTAACCTAAACCCTAACCCAAACCTAGTATAAGTGTAATAATCAAAATAAAAATTTCCAAAAATGAGTGACGTCACTGAAATCTTTGTTTATTTAAATGCACATGTTCTTTTGCCAAGTCACTTCGTTATTTTGAACAAATCCATTTACAAGTCGCGTTACACCAAATACTGCAAGAGCAATCAGCAATGAAAGTAGGCTACACTGCAGCCTAGATCAGAGATAATTACAGGCAGGCCAAACGCATCCAAACATTATCACAAGTTCGATTCAATTATTAAGAGAAATATTGTAGCTGCAAGAAAAGGAAATGCAGAGGTCTCCAAAAATTATCAAGTTTTTTGCAGAAGATTACGGTAGGCTAGGTCACAGGAAATATTAAAACCATTTTTAGAAGGCAGAGGCTGCTGTTATGTTACGTAAGAATAAGAAAATCGCTATTCTAGCCCTAACCCCAACCCTAATCCTAACCCAAACTCTAACCTTAGGTCTAACCCTAACGTTAATCCTAACCCAAACTCAAAATCTAATCCAAACCCTAACAATAATCTAAAAAACCAAAAAGAGTAAAGGAGCAAATGAGCACTCACTCTTAGCTCTATTATTCTCTTCATGGGCGTTATGTAACGTAATTCTAGCCACTTCCTTTTTAGAAAGCTTAGAACTTCTAGAAAGACCTGCCAGTATCACTTCTTAAATTTTCATACCTACTGAAATATCCGGTTGCTGAAATTACCACACTTCAACCTATGTAACGATATTTAGTGTGTAGTTAGCAGCATTTTAGACTTGTTTTAAACTGTTAAACTCGGCAAAAAATGCCTCCTGTAGGCTTGTCACACTAAGAGCAATTATTAGCAAAATCTTAAAATATGCTACAAAAAGCAAAAGTTTGGTAATTTACTTCACAGTAGGCTACATACCGGTAGCTGATCTAGCTTTTGCATAGTAGAACAGTAGGCTAAGTGCTCAACCGCTTGATCTGGTAGGCCTTAAAATGCATTGCTTTGGTACTGCACTGTGCAAGTAATCAGTAATTACACACATCATATTTCACACTACTTTGCATTGATTGTTATTGCCTACTCTGTAACCTATTTATTCGTTTTCAATCCAGACGTGGCATTTCTTTGTAATGTTTCCATTGCAAAAATACTTTATACGAGCGTTATCCGAAAACACAATCCGTGCACTTCGAAATAACTCCGCATTTCGTGCTTGAAGAAAGTTTGGTTAAATTTTATGTCGATTACTTGACAGAACGTTGCAAGCTAATGCGGTAGGCCTACTTCAAGGGGATACACCATCTGTAAGACGGCAACCCCGCAACTGTACAAAATCTTTGAGTTCAAGTTAGGTCACTTTGGTTAGGTCAAACATTCGCTGAGTATGAACAGGGGTCAACAAGTATGAACAGGGGTCGAAATTAACTTTTCAACAAGTATAAACAGAGGTCGAAATTAACTTTTCCACAACTTTCCGGTCGGGCAAGTGATATCAAATGTCTACTTGCTCGAAAAAATTTCAACTTGCCTGAAAAACAAAATAGGCGCAATAAAGGCGAATTTACACAGTATTCGTTTTTGTTTTTTCGGTTTTTGGTTCTACATGAAAAAGCATGCGCTTTTTCGTCAGCATTATTTTTATAAGCCTATATCCGCACTAGCCTGTTACATATCCCATATTGATAAAAATTTTGTGTATGAACAATGAAAGCGATATTTCAAAATAGGGCTGTAGGCCTAATCCTTCACAAAAAAAATTATTTTTTTTTCGGAAAACTTTTGTGCAGTATGACCAGAGGTGGAGTCCTCGAGGACAGATTTTGAAGTCCTTGGCCTTGGCCTCGAAGGTCAAGTCCTTGGCCTCGAGGCCTCAAGTCCTCGAAAATTGGCATGTCCTCGGCTCGAGGACTGCACTATTTTTTGAATTGTTAAAATTTTGCGGAGCGCTTGAAAAATTTTTTGGAAAACGTTTTTTTGTGGAGATCGCTTGAAAAATTTTTGTAAAGACCTTTTTTTTTTATCGCCTGATAAATTTTTGTGAAGACCTTTTTTTTGGAGAGCACTTGTTGTTGTTGTTGTTGTTGTAGCGCATATTTATCCTCCTGTCCCCAGACAGCGTCAGACGCTAACTTGTTGGACGATCCGCTCACTTTTCATTACCAGGACTACTTCGTGATTGGAGGAATCCGCACCTGCTTAGGAGTTTCCAATGATCCAATGTTCCTGTGGATTTCTTCGATTTCTTGTCCACTGAAATTTGCTGCTTGTTCGAAGCCACCAAGCAGAGATAATCATCGTAAAGCGTCTTATCCAAGGACGCAACAACGTGACCAGGGTGCTGGTTGAACCCAGATCATTCGATCAGGGTCGTCGTAAAAACGACGCCTTTACCCATTCGGCCACGCTGCCGACCTTGGTCCTTGGCCTCGAGCCTTGTGTCCTCGACTCCACCTCTGGTAAATCCGGCACGGGAATAACATGTTTAGTAAGCGTAATCATCACTTGTACCATTTTTCAATAACGATTCACCTCCACCTCGCCAGATTTTACGCACAAAATACTTTTAAAAAAATTAGCCCTGGAAAATGCTGATTGAACAAATTATTGAATTTCAGTTGAGGACATGGGCCCACTGGTCGTTCATGTACTCGTATAACTGGTTAATTTTATGACAAAACAAAAATCTGTAAGGAAAATCTACGAATGGATTATTATTTACTGCTAAAATATTGCAGGAGGCAATTTTTCTTACTTTCCCCTACATGGACCGAATCACTTACAATTAAAATTTTACCCCACAATGCAAGATTTTAAACGTGTTTTGAACTTTAATTGCAAGTAAAAGAAGGATTGAACAATTAAATTTTTCGGTTGACTTTCAAATGTTAAAAAAACAAATTCTTTCAAATGGCTGTGAACACGTGCGAAATATGATCCAAAGGCATTAAAATAGCTTTTTCTTTCCGAAAACTTACAAAAATTGCCCAGCGATTCTTACTCTTATTTAATAATAATAAACTTTCAATTTTACCTCATTTGTTTTAATCAACAATGACGTATTTTAACATTGTGCGTGCTGTTTTCCAGTATTCTTTCAAAGACGTAAATGTGTTGCCCGCTGTTTTGTTTACTTTCACATATCGATTACCCAATTTTTCCTACTTCAAACTTGTGCTAGGCCTTTTCCAAATTCATTCTGAAAAGTTATCAACCAGAACTGCAGTTTAGTTAATTAACATTCTTTAGCTAGTTCTTATTTCGTGTTCTGCCCATATCTTCGACTCAATTACGAAATAAACACATGCAGTTATTCTACCAGTTATTCACATAAGCGACACGTAGTCAATAACAACAAAGCCTGAAAGACGCAAGAAAGCGCGCGAAAGAGTGACACATAGTGAACAAAATTATTTACTAAGTTAATGGGATGAGTTGCCACATAACCCCCCCTTCCAGCATGGCATAGTCTAGAAGGCTAAACTATGCTACTGCGGTCACAAAGTCTTTAGTGAAATGTTTAGGTGGTCGTGTAGTGCGTCCATATCTGGTGGTCGTGGGTTGTGGCACATGGTATGGGGCGCCGTTTGTGTACCCTAATGCGTGCAATGTTTTTTTGCATATTTAATTAAATAGTCATTTTAATTAAATAGTCATTTTAATTAAATATACAAAAATAAATATACAAAAAAAGCTAGTGCAAAAATAAATATGCAAAAAGTTTTGTGCGGACTTTTTTTGACTATTTATTTTTGCAGTTAGAAAAAACTGCGCAGAATATACCATTGCAAAAGTAAACAGTCAAAAAAACTGCGCGCAAAATAAACCGTTGCAAAAATAAATCGTCAAAAAACCTGCGCACAAAATAAAGCCTTGCAAAAATGCGATGCAGACATTTTTGTATATTTGTTAGTGGAGCGTGGCAAAGCGCTCTCCGCTGCTCATAGAGCGCATTAAAAAACAGCCGATAGCGCATCAAAGAGCAGCCGAGAGCGCTTTGCCACGCTCCACTAACAAATATACAAAAATGTCTGCATCGCATTTTTGCAAGGCTTTATTTTGTGCGCAGTTTTTTCGACGATTTATTTTTGCAACGGTTTATTTTGCGCGCAGTTTTTTTGACTGTTTACTTTTGCAACGGTATATTCTGCGCAGTTTTTTCTAACTGCAAAAATATATAGTCAAAAAAAGTCCGCACAAAAATTTTGGGATAATTATTTTTGCACTAGTTTTTTTTGTATATTTATTTTTGTATATTTAATTAAACGGACTATTTAATTAAATATGCAAAAAAACATAGCACAAATTTGGGTACACAAACGGCGCTCCATAACATGGGCATCGTGGCTTTCATCGGTATTGTGGTAACATGAACATAAGCGGTTTTAAGTCTGTCAATCAAAGCATTGTTTGAACGACCATTAATGTCTAATGTAAAGTATTTGTCTGAGGTAGAGATAATTCGAAATGGTCCGGTGTATGGTCGTTGGAGTGGTGTACGATGTCCATCAACTCGAACATAAACATATCCTGTTGAAGAGAGAGTGTTAGGCATGTATGTTGGTTGAGAGGAATGGTATTTGACTGGTGGTGGTAGAGCATTGTTCATCGATGTTTGAAGCAGGGATGTGGAAGCGCCTATTTTCCAACCGCTTCCGCTTCCACCTCCATCGCTTCCGCTTCCACCGCTTCCGCTTCCACCACTTTTACCAAAATTTATCATAATATTTTTAGCTAATAATATGAATAAAATGCATTAACGTGTTACTGGTATGTAAATGAAAAGTGAAAACGATTTATTTCATTACTAACACACAGAAAAAGTTAACACGAAGAAAAACAATACTCCGTGCAATAAAAAAAAGTAATATTGAAGCAAGTAATTTAAAACAGTGAGTGCAATAAAAAAGCACAAGAAAACAGCGGCTATAATAAAAGAAAAATCCAACGAAAATGGTGAGTGTAAAATAAGTTGAAAGCAAAAGCGATACAAACGTGTATTGAAAGGATAGAATTTAGTGTAACTTAACATATCAGAAATTAAACAAATAAAGCACACAAGTTTTTCAAAATGCAATAAAAGCTCAAAGCGTAACAATATTTTGCAGTTCACATAGATTTATTGGTTCTCATAAACACAATCGCATCTGTCAATTCTGTACCCATGCGAATTCTATTTTCTCGAAGAACCAACTTCAAGTGAGAAAACATGCGCTCAACTGACACCTGAGTGCTGGGCAAACAGCTAATCACTTGCGAGACTGGTTGAACAATGAGGGGATATTTGGAAATAATATCTCATACACTTGGCTGCCTCAATCGTCCCAGTCGTTCTACTTCAGTCAATGCGTCTGAAAATGCATTAAAGGCGGTGAATCATCCAGCCAGTTCCAGTGGTTTACAATAGCTAAAATTGAACTTTAATTTTTGATATTTTTTGTTTTAATTTTGGGACTGCGGTTGCAAAGTTATTCAACAAATACAAAAAGATGTCCCCCCGAAAAATTTTTTTGGAAACTCTGAGTTTTGATCTTCCCGCCAAAACCACAGTAGGCCTAATAGTTTAGAGAACTGTGATAGGCCTAATAGTTTAGAGATAGTTTATTTCCAAATAGTTTATTTTTAAATAGTTTAGACCTAATTAGGCCTAACTATCTAGTTTAGAGATAGTTAGGCCTAATAGTTTAATAAGATTACAGTAGGCCTAATAGTTTAGAGAACTGTGGTTTTGGCGGGAAGATCAAAACTCAGAGTTTCCAAAAACTTTTTTTGGGGGGACATCTTTTTGTATTTGTTGAATAACTTTGCAACCACAGCCCCAAAATTAAAACAAAAAATATCAAAAATTATAGTTCAATTTTAGCTATTGTAAACCACCGGAATTGGCTGGATGATTCACCGCCTTTAATATCTGCTGTTGCGGCTGGTGAAGTTGATGACTCTGCAGCGGCCGAATGCAGAGAATTCAAATATTCGTCGAAATCAGATGTTGGTGCCGGATCGGTAGAAAATACATTCACAACTTCATGTGAATCCTCATCAGCATTTGCTCCTCCCTCAGCTTGCGCCAGACTTTGCATGCGCAAAAAAAGGGCTTGAAGAGTGCTCTTTGCACGAGTTTGCTCTTCATTGCTTAAAAATATTCTTGATCGCGCATCAACCTAAAAAAAACAAAAACATATTTAGGAAATTGATTTGTCGCTTTTTTGCTGGACTCGTTATACACAATTATTTTTATATTAAACACTCAAGATTCAAAGCACAGTCCATGTTATGTGCATATGCAAATTGCAAAGACTATCACACGGCAAGCATTTTACGTATTTAAAAGTTTTCAATATTATACAAAACTGTGGCTCAATTAATACTGAACTAAACTGTTTTTACTTTGCACTTACCCAAATCGCAGCCAAGAAAGCATCATTATCCAAGAGAAGCTGTTGGCGAGATAGCAAGGAGTTATGCAAAGAACGAGACAAACTGTTGTCTTGCTTGTTCAATTTAAACATGACTTCTCTCCATTGAAGCAAGCATTCGCCTGGAGTGAGATCTTGCTTTTGAAGAGAAATTGTTGCTGCATGCGGGATCTGCAATACATCGATCATCATCTTTACCTCAGACCATTCACTTTCAGTTAGATAAGAATCCTGTGATCCAAGGTCTTGAATAAAAGATTTCAAATCCAATAAACGCTGAAGCATGAGGAAAGTACTTCCCCAACGTGTTGGCATGTCAATCAGCATCCCTTTTCCAGCTCGTCGTTTTAGAATTCCATCGGTGTGTGGTGCACGTAGATGCTGAGCAATTTTCCGTAGTTTTGTTAAAAACTTATCAGATTGGCCTTTTTTTAAAACATCGCGAATTCCCAATTGTAAAGTATGTCCAGCGCATCTCATGTGGTAAATTGTGCAATCAAATCCAGTACCCATTTGGTCAATCTCTTGAATAGCCTCTTCATCATCTTCATTTTGTTCATCTTCTTCATCTTCATTTAATAGCTGCACAGTTCGTGTCATATTAGATGCATTGTCAACAACACATGCTAAAACTTGTTGCTTTGTGATGCTGAACTCCTTCATAGTTTTCAATAAAATTTCTTTTAAATGAGCGCTGGTATGATTTGCTTCAGTGTCCACTAAAGCTAAAGTTTTTACAGACAGACCGCGTTTTTCGCTAAAAAACTGGGCAGAGATTCCTAAAAAATGAGAACGGAGTCTAGTTACTCCGTCAAACTTGAGCGAGACAAAAGTTTTAGAAAGAGACCCTTTCAACTTCGATCTCTCCTCTTCCGATCTTTTCAAACCCATGTTTCGAATGGCTTGCCGCCCTAAAGAAATTCCCAAGATTTTGGCAAAGTCCCCATTTAAAAGTTGAAAGCCATCGTCCTGAAAAAACGTGAGAGGAAATCCATTGTAAACGACCATTTTTAAAATGCCGTTTTTGAAGTCTTCTGCATTGATGGAAGCTGTTGCTTTTGGATTTGGATTAACCTTTTGAAAATAATTTGTTACGGCATTTTGGCCTTTCACTTTCTCTAACTTGGCTTTTTTTGTTGTGGCAGAATCTTGTTGCTCAACTTTTTGAAACGTTTGCTGGTGATGGCGTTTTAGATGCCTTTTTAAATTTGCTGAAGCGCTTCCCTGCTTTAGTTTTGGAACCAATGAATTGCATTCCAAAATTCCATCACTTTTAAGTACAATGCAACGAAAACTGTTGCCCTCTTCAACAAAATGGTCGTAAACGGCACTCCATCTTGTTTGGGACATTGTGTGATAGTGCGGCGTGTCAGAATTAAAAATATCAGCTTTGTAAACTTCTTTAAATGACAAAAAAAGTACATATAAAATTACGTTGCTCTATCAAATAAATGTTTATTAGAAAGCGCAGCTAAATAAGCTGCTCCGTTTACATTAGCAAACATACGTAGGCCTACTTTGCCGCCCGTAGTTACAGAAATTATTCGCCTGTTAGAAACAATTTAGTGCTTTACTGAAATCTATATAAACTTACCTAATCACTTATAAAACCTTATTCTTCTTCTTTATGCATCTAAGAGTGCGCAGCAGCAAAAATCTTTCAAGATCGTAATTAATTTTAGTTCGAAACGAATTAAGTATTCGGCGGATCGAGGGCAGATGAAAATAAAATATCCGGCTAGTGGCTAAGATCTGCTTGAAAATGCCGATTTCTAAACAAGCTATCCTTGTCTGTAATCAAAAGTAGGCGTATATATAGTTCTTAAATGAAACAAAAAATATATTCGCACGTATGTTAAACGGCTTAATAAACACGAAGATCAAGTAACAAACTGTCCACCTGATTTAATTTTATTTTGCTTAACTTGGGAAAAAATAATTTAGAGTGAATGTGATTAATTTACGACATTTTATTCAAAGTAATGAACATTTAACTAACTGAATGAAGCAAAAACGCACTGAATTTTACTTAATTCTCAACTGCTCAATACGTATTAGGCTATGAGTACGAGCTACTTAAATTTACTTGGTCAAATATCAAGTTTGAATCGTCGTATCTCTATTTATACGCCGAATATGCATGTCATTTATTACATACTTACGTCATCTACTACGAATTCTCACCGCCTTGTAAACACGAGAAAAACAATGAATTGAGTTGCATATCGTTAATCGTAAACAAGTTTAAAGTTTGGACGTAGGAAAATATTTTGAGACGTCACCGAACTCCATAGGTGGTTGCAAGAAAGGCACTTTATTAAATCGACCGAAGTACCGTCAGCTTGGAAGGTTAGCATTTTACAATAAAATTAAATTCAATAATGAAAACAGCGGTTTTGAGAAAGTGAGCGCACTGCGACTATTGTTTTTGTATTTTTTTCGTGATTCACGAACCCAAACATTACAAACGTACGCTATTGTCCCCAGAGAATTTTCCTATCACCAAATTTAACGCTACACACTCACAATTAAATTACTTACCGCAAAGAATCGTCAAATGGAATACGCGAAAGCAACATCAAAATACTCAGTTTTCTTTCATAATACTTTAATGACAATGAAATTAAATTATTTTAAAAACTATATTAACTAACATTACTTCAAAAAGCTTGATTTTATTTGAGTAATAAAACTTCCCGTTGTGAATCGATAGTAACTTGCGAGATTTGCCAACAGTCGAAAGATTGCAAAATAGTGCGTTGGTAACTTGGTATTCGCTAACTGCCTTTTATAATTTGTAAATGAGAAACCACGAAGCTTTGTTTTCCAAGTGTGAACTGGGATTGTTGCTGAAATTTCGGCAAAATATGGCTTTGCCAGTATTTATAAAGTTTTAAACCAAAGATTTAAAAAGTTATTGCCCCGATTCGCATTTGAAGGCAATGAGTTTAGCAAACAGCGGTGGATTCAAATTTTTGCGAGTTTAAGAGTGGATACTTTCTGCAACAGCTGGCTTCACAAACTCTTGTAATGGTATGTTTCAATTGTTTGTTTTGTGTTAAAAAACATTTAGTGCGAGTATTGTCGAACAACGTAAGTGGAAGCGGAAGCGGTACCCATTTACCGCTTCCAGCTTCCGCTTCCACAAAAATTTACCGCTTCCACCGCTTCCGCTTCCAGCTTCCGCTTCCACATGCCTGGTTTGAAGACCTCAAAGGAATGCTGAAGAAGGTTGTAGATCAGGAGATGTTGTAGGTTCAACAAATTCACCCGGGATGCGAAGGCTGGAGCCATAGACCAACTCTGCGGGCGAGCAATCAGGGTCTTCACGCCACGCTGTACGTATTCCCACAAGAACCATTGGAAGGTGATCCATCCAGTACGGATCATCGGTGCGTGCCTTCAGGGAATTTTTAAGCTGACAATGCAATCTTTTGATCATCCCATTGGCTTGAGGGTGGTAAGCTGTAGTCTGGTGCATCTTAACACCGAGAGAGCGGCCGAGTTCAGACCACAAACAAGAAGTAAACTGTGCACCGCGATCTGATGTGATGTCATTAGGGATTCCAAAACGTGCGATTCAGTGCCTAATTAAAGCTTTTACACATGTGGAAGTTCTGGCATCAGGGATGGGAATAGCCTCTGGCCACCGAGTGAAGCGGTCAATAACGGTGAACAGATATGTCATTCCTTCACTCGGAGGCAATGGTCCAACCAGATCCACATGGAGGCTCAGAAAACGGTCTGCCGGTGGCAGTCACGAGAAAAGAGGTGCTTTGGTGCGTCGTTGGATTTTGGCAGCCTGGCAGCTGTGGCATTCTTTACACCACTTCTTGACATCTTTTTTGCGTCCATGCCAAACAAATCGGTCAGCAATTGCTCGTTGTGTCGGCCGTGGCCCTGAGTGGGATAAAAAAAATGCACAGTAGAAAACACTTTACGAGTCCATTCTCGTGGAATGACAGGTCGAGGTTTTCCAAGAGACACGTCGCACAGAAGAGTGGTATCTTCAAAAGGTACGTCTTGCAAAACAAGTCCAGTGATAGCTGTACGATACGCTTTAATTTCGATCGATGATGACTGATCTTTGGCCAGCTGATGAAGGTCAATGAAATCAATCGTTGCAGCATGTATTCGCGATAAGGCATCAGCAACCACATTGTGCTTACCCCGAATGTATTGGATGTCAGAGGTGAATTCAGCAATAAATGAAAGATGTCGGGCTTGGCTTGGTGATCGTTCAGCAGTGCTCGCTAAGGCGTAGGTGAGCGGTTTATGGTCGGTGTACAGTGTGAAAGGTTTAGCTTCAATGTAATGGCGAAAATGCTTTACAGCTTGATAAGCACTTAACAACTCGCGGTCAAAAGCACTATATTTTTTTTCTGTAGCCAAAAGTTTACGAGAAAAAAATGCCAAAGGAACCCAACGACCTTTTTGCAATTGTTCCAACTGCGCACCAATAGCAGAATCCGATGCATCAACTGTAATGCTGGTCTTGACATCGGGTCGAGGATGATGAAGCAAAGTGTAGGTGGACAAGAAAGCTTTGGCTTCTTCAAAAGCATTTTGACACTGAGATGTCCAGGTGATATCTTTACCACGTCCAGCTGAAGCGGCATGAAGAGGGGCAAGCTTGGGAGCTATCCCAGGAAGAAACCGATGATAATAATTAATCATCCCAAGGAAACGTTGAAGGTCAGTTCGCGTTTGAGGGGTTGGAAAATCGTGGATCGCTTGAATGCGACTGGTAAGCGGGCGAATGCCATCGCACGTGACTAAATGCCCGAGATACTCTAACTCCGTTACACCAAACGCGCATTTTGATTTGTTGATGACTAAACCGTTCGCCGAAAGTAATTCAAAAATTGTTTTTAAGTGATCTCGGTGTTGTGACTCCGATTTACTTGCTACCAAAATGTCATCGAGGTATACAAACGCAAAGTCTAGGTTCTGAAAAACGCCATCCATCAGTCTTTGAAAGGTTTGCGCAGCGTTTTTTAGTCCAAACGGCATACGTAAAAACTCCCATAATCCAAACGGTGTGGAAATAGCTGTTTTGGCAATAGAGTCAGAAGCCATTGGGATCTGGTGGTACCCGCGAATCAAGTCAATGTTGGAGAAGATGCGAGATCCTGCCAAACGCGAATTAAAGTCTTGAATGTGAGGGAGAGGATATCTGTCATCGGTGGTAGCTGCATTAAGCCGTCGGTAGTCGCCGCATGGTTGCTATCCACCTGACTGCTTGGGTATGATATGTAAAGGCGAAGACCATGGAGAGTTTGATCGACGGGCAATGCCGGCTTCTTCCATTTTCGTAAATTCATCCTTGGCAGCTGAAAACTTATCAGCTGGTAGACGTCGTGGACGTGCAAAGATAGGGTGCCCATGCGTGACAATGTGATGTTCTACACCATGCTTATTAACAGTTGCCTGAAATTTGGGCACTAAAATGTCAGGGAATTTTAATAAAAGTCGATCAAACTGTGTAGCAGAATTTAACGTCAAACCGCAGAATGTGATAGACTCCTTTTCTACATCTGCCAAAAAACTAGTGCAGTAGTTCAAATCGATTTAGCGGTGTCCGCGCAAATCAATGGCAACATTATTGGTAGCAAAAAAGTTCGCTCCTAGAATAGGACGAGTAACATCGGCAAAATAAAAATCTTGTTCGTACGTACGTTTGTTGCCAAAGTTTAAGGTTTACTTGTGCAAGCCCCAAGTGTTGATTTTGGAACCATTAGCGGCTGTTAAATGACCTGAAGGAGGTTGTCTTTTGTTTGGTGTGGGAAGTGAAAAAACGCAAACATCGGCACCGCTATCAACAAGAAAATGTGTTCCGGTAAGGCGATCCCACACCGACAAAGTACTGTTCGTATATCCGCCGACCGCCGCAGTCACTGGCGCCCGGCGTTGGCGTTTTCCTGATGTTGCTGTTTTGATGCTTGTCTTGATGGAAGCAATTTAGCAAAAAAGCAGCCTGGTCTACAATTGCAGGCCTCTGGACCAAAACGTTGATGGTAGCAGCAGATGATGAAGTTCTCTCTGAATGGTTTTGGTTTTGCAACCGGAGTTTGATGAAACCGTAACGGTTGTCGCGAGGCAGAAGCGGCAGATACCACTGCATGAGAAAGATTTTGGGCTTCCACCAGAGGTGGAGTCCTCGAGGACGTCCTTGGCCTCGAGGCCTCAAGTCCTCGAAAATTGGCATGTCCTCGGATCGAGGATAGCACTATTTTTTGAATTGTTAAAATTTTGTGAAGGGCTTGAAAAATTTTTTGGAAAACGTTTTTTTGTGGAGATCGCTTGAAAAATTTTTGTTAAGACCCTTTTTTTTTTGGAGAGCACTTGCACTTGTGTCCTTGGCCTCGAGAGTGTCTGTCCTCGGAAAGGCTGTTCTTAGCCTCGGCCTCGGATTTTTTTGTGTCCTTGGCCTCGAGCCTTGTGTCCTCGACTCCACCTCTGGTTTCCACTATACGATCGGCAGCTTTGGCCAAATCCTGGATGGTTGCAAAATCTTGTATCGCGAGGATTGATCTGACTTGGGTAGGCAACTGAGCCAAAAAAAATGCCCGTCTCAACGTGTCAGCGTTATTGTTGAGAGATTCTAGCTTTCGGAGAAGCGCGGAAGGAGTTCGATCGCCTAAACCCGAAATATTGAGAAGTTCTGCGTCCTTTTAAGCTTGTGTTTTTCCAAAAGCGCCCAACAATGCCTCTTTGGATTGCATCATACTTATTAGTGGCTGGGGGGTGAAGAAGAACCGCTTTAACCTCTGCAGCAGTTGAATTGTCTAAAGAAGCTACCACATAGTCGAATTTTGTTTGGTCCTATGTAACTGACCGTGAACGTAGCTGGGCTTCCACTCGAATGAACCACATCTCCGGATCTTCTGGCCAGAATTATGTAAGCTTCACTGAAACTGCAGAAACCGCAGCTGCATCAGCTTGGTGTGAATTTTGAGAAGTTGAAGTGTTGAGGTTGGATACCGCTTCAGCTAGTCTAGTCAGAGCCTCGTTCTGATTCTTCAAAGACATGCTGCAGAGCAGTGGCGGATCTAGAACATTTTGGTGGGGGGGGATTTTGAGCACAAAACCTCAAAAATTCGGATGTCTTCACCGAAATTGAGAGTGATTTTTCGGCCGAAATCGGAAATTCAAACGTTTTTTTTGCCCAAAATCAGGTGGTCTCAAAAAAAAAAAAGGTCTTCACTAAAATTGAGAGTGATTTTTCAGCCGAAATCGGAAATTCAAACGTTTTTTTTCGCCCAAAAACAGGTGGTCTCCAAGAAAAAAAAAAAAAGGTCTTCACCGAAATTGAGGGTCATTTTTCGGCCGAAATCCTTAGGTTGAGGTTGGTGGGGGGGATGCATCCCGAAATGGAGCCGAATTGTTCGAAATAGAGGCTGATTTTTTGGCCAAAATCGTTACTTTTAGGCTGGTGGGGGGGGATGCATCCCCCCCATTTCCCTCCCTAAATCCGCCACTGCTGCAGAGGTACAGTAGGCCTACCGGTACCGGTAGCTAAAAGGCAATGTAGACTGTTCCTCACAGGTTAAAAAATTCTGTTTGAAGCTCTAAACGTGTTCTAGAACAAGGGTCACCAATTTAGCTAGTTCTTATTTCGTATTCTGCCTATATCTTCGACTCAATTACGAAATAAACACATGCAGTTATTCTACCAGTTATTCACATAAGCGACACGTAGTCAATAACAACAAAGCCTGAAAGACGCAAGAAAGCGCGCGAAAGATAGTGAACAAAATTATTTACAAAGTTAATGGAATGAGTTGCCACAATTCCATCGTTGTCAACTCATGAAATTGAACTTTTAATTAGCGAAATCGAAGAAAGGCAGCGCTTAAGGTTTTAATCAAAATATTGAAAATTTCCTTCTGATCGCAAAAAAGTTTCCAGCCCAGTATTCACCAGTGCCGAATCATCCCTGGTGCCGAATTTATGCAATTAGTGATACGTTTTTGATGGTTCTAATATTTTTTAGTTAAAATTTGACATGTCCACTGGCAAAAGAGCTTGTTGCATTTTGAAGCAGTTTAGATAAAATTCAGTAGATAGTTTTCAGCTATTTCTCGCTGATTTTGTAACAACGCAAACAAAAACGCTTTTATTCTTATTTAATAATAATAAACTTTCAATTTGCACTGACATCCAATTATTGAGCCCTCTGCAATCGCAAGCACCGTAAAGAACATAGCAAGTTTAATATTACTTGGGCAATCATGCACTATTATGCAAATTTTGTTGGTGATAGCATGAAAAAAGCTACGCTATACGCTAAATAGTTCCACACGAGCCAAGTTATTTTGACATTTTCCATTTATCTATTTCATTTCATTGCAGGCCGAAAAAAAATTCATAGCCTGCGCACGCAATTTGCAGCAGACCTAGGGTAGTTATTACTATAGCTGCAGCTTTTCGCTTTTGTGAACGTGCTTGTATCATTTTGACAAACGAGGAATAACAATGAATAGGCAAAGCGCATGATACGACAACCGCCGCGGCAAACTTCAAAGAAATTCCTTAACTACTGCGTAAATGCTTTTACAGCGAAAAAAATACATGCGAAACCTTTAGCAATTTGTTGGCAGAAAAAACCAGATGCTTCCGTCTGGCAATAAGTTTTTCAAGAAAATAGCATCTATATGTAATAGCTCCAAAATTCTTCATGCAAACAAATTGTATAGAAAACTTGATCGTGTGATTCTGGCCTTTAACTATGTCAAAACATTTGTTTAATATTTAATAATATTAAAAACAGTTAACTTTCCAGCTTTAGCCATTCAAAAAATTGAATTTTGGGGGGTCCATTTGGGGGAGGGGAGTTTTTGGAGAGGTACCCCCGAACTATGTCAAAATATTTGTCAGTTAAATATCTGCTGATATCATAAAGCACTGGCACCCGAGCTTGAGCTGTTTAAAAACTTGATTTTTGGGAGTCCATTTGGGGGTCCCGGGGGGAGTGGTACCCCCTAACTATGTCAAAATATTTGTCTGTTAAATATCTGCTGATATCATAAAGCACTGGCACCCTAAGTTGAGCCGTTCAAAAAATTGATTTTTGGGGGTCCATTTGGGGGAGTCCCCGGGGGGAGTGGCACTATGTCAAAATACTTGTAAGTTAAATACTTGCTGATATCATAAAGCACTGGCACCTTAAGTTGAGTCGTTCAAAAACTGATTTTTGGGGGGTCCATTTGAGGGGGTTCCCGGGGGGAGTGGCATTCCCAAACTATGTCAAAATATTTATCTGTTAAATATCTGCTGATATCAAAACAGACTGGCACCCTAAGTTAAGCCGTTCAAAAAATTGATTTTTGGGGGTCTATTTGGGGGGTCCCCGGGGGGATGGCACCCCCAAACTATGTAAAAATATTTGTCTGTTAAATATTTACTGATAGCAAAAAAAGTAGCACTCTAACTTGAGCTGTTCAAAAAATTGATTTTTTGGGGCCCCATTTTGGGGGGTTCCCGGTGGAGTTGCCCCAAAAAATTTTGGGAGAAAAAATTGCACTTGCAGCTTAACAACTTTACACAAAAATTAAATTGTGATGTTTTGTGGTTTAGAAGAAGAGCGTACAAAAATTAGGAAGAAAAAAAAGGAAAAAAAAAAGAAATGAACTTCATTGCAGCCAAAAGTGGGTTGGTTGGGATGAAAGGGTATTTTAAGACATACAACCCTATGAAATATTGTTTTGCCGTACTTAAGCCGTTTTTGATTGAGGCCGCTTTTTACGCCAAACTTGCGGGGCGGTTTTCGGGTCCTAAAACCAAAGTCACGTGACCTATTGCCTCGAAATTTGGTGCAAACATACAATTCATTAATCTCAAACTGCTGTCAAAATTTCATGTAGCTAGACCAAACCATTCTCGAGTTATAAGCAAAAGTCTGAAATTTCGCACTCGTTAGTTGGAAAATGGCTGAGTAAAAACAAAGAAACACGGACGCGAGCGTCGGTCGTTTCAATTACATCTCAAAATGTTTTGCCCCTCAAACGTGCGTAAATTGTCAGCTGTTTAGACATCATCAGCAAGGATAGCAGTACGGTACGGCACAGTAGGCCTACAGTACAGTACCGTACGTTGGTACGGTACGCCTCAATTTTTGCTTAGAAGTTCGGTATGCTGCTACGGTACGCCTTTTTTGTAATGGTACGGGTACGGTACGTTGGTACGCTGTTTGAATTTGCCTACTAAACGTTTTATGTCCGACGTGTGGCCGTCAATGAAGATTCGTGCGACCGTGCCCGGCGTGCACATAGTCTTGGCAGTTCTCAAGAAATTGTTATAGCCACTTGGATTGTCGTTACAATTGTTTGTGATGTCACAGTCACGAGTATGGTCAATTGTGATGTTAAAACTATTGCCTATAGATGCTAGGAGCCTAGACCTATCGTGGCATGTCAAATACTGAAGTAAAATTTGAACGGAAACAAATGCGACACTCGGTGCGCAGTGGTTTAAAAATCCGAGTCTTTTCGCGCATTGCACCAGCTTGTTGTATGCAGAGGCAAAAGACAGCTGAAGCCGACATTAAATTTGTGAATTAAGATCGCTGATGTAAAGGCTAGTGATTTCAAAGGCAGTTAGAGTTATGAGTAGTTAAAAGCAAGGATGACAGTACGGTATGCCTCAATTTTTGCTAAGAAGTACAGTTCGCTGGTATGGTAGCCAACGCCTTTTTTGCAATGGTACGGATACGGCACGTTGGTATTGTACTCTTCAAAAACTGAACTGAAATACTATCGGCTGGTACGGTAGACAGTTCAAGGTGCGAGGTACGTTGTACCCAAATTCTGAACGTACAGTAGGCTACTGCCTTCCTTGATCATCAGCGAAAAAGTCAGCATTGTAAATGTAAAAGAGATGTGGTTAATTTTTTGCGCCACGCAAAAGCTACATTGGTCTTCTCTCCTGCGCTGTAGCAGTTTCCTAATCTAGCACAATGTAGGATGTGGGAAGTTACTGGTAGGTGCCGTAGGATACCGGTATGAGGTTAAATTGCAGCTTTGCTGGTTATGTCTCGTCTGCAAATATGACAGTCATGACAAAACAAACAGATGGACGCAGTGTCGAGTCGTGAGTAGCAACAATGTTACTGATAACCATAGGTGGGCACAAGTCCGTTAATAACAACAAAGCTAACTTTTTCTTGAACTCATTACTGTAATCCGTTAAACAGGTTTTTCATCTTAACGGACTAAATTAACTTCCGTTAAGTTCTGTTAACGGACTAAATTAACTTCCATTAAGTTTTGTTAACTTCCGTTAAGGTTTTTAGCGCTAATAATTAATATCTTCCACCATTCATTCATCGTACCGGTACAAACCAGTTTGCAGTGGTAGCACTTGTTGCCTATTAGCACGAGTTTTATAGAAGAAAGCGAAGGAAGGGGCTCTTTTTTGTGACAAATAATAAGCTGCAGCCTAGAGGTCTAGCCTATAATTATCGCTGTTCGCAATTTCCATTCCAAAGATTTTTCGATCGCAGTTTCGTTAGTGCTTTTGAACATATTTTTAGCTTGAAATTAGATTAGACTTCAAAATGTAACTTCCAAAACACAAAAAGATAACCATAGCAATAAATATTTCCTTACAATCTGCTCAACAGCATCAATATGTGTTCTAGAGGCAAGTACCATAAAAAGAAGGAAGTGTCTACTGCACCAGTCCGGTTTCGAACATCAAATCGCTGGTGCACCGGCAGCCTACTATTAAATTGCGTTTTTCTCATTGATTCGATTTAAATACAGCACTTTGACGCATCGGATTTGAAGCCCTGATGGCGTAGTGGTTAGTACGCTTGGCTGCAATGCCGAGGGTTGAGGCATCGAGTATCGCTGAACACGCTTGCCAAAATAGCGCTAGAGAGCTATAATGCTACAAATTCCTATTTTTTCTCTAAAATCTTATTATTAGAGTTAGGGTTGGGGCGGCGATGCCAGCTTGAGAGATAGTAAATTGAATAGCAAAATAAAATGACCGCCGCCAGTGCAGCAGCGATTAGATGTTGGAAACCGGGCCGGTGCAGCAGACACTGCCTAAAAAGAAATGTATATAAATTACACGCAAAATATTAACGAATTAACAAACTTTATTGACTTTCATTAATTAAAGCTGAAAATAACGAATTAACATTAATGGAGGTGTGAAGTTTTTTAACGGACTTGTGGTTAACGAAGCTAACGTTTTGCATTAACTTGCCCACCTATGCTGATAACTAGATAAGTGCCGTCCAGACTCATTGAGTCAGTCAGTGATTATCAGATCAGTCAAACCCGAGCTGTGAGCACTGTTCACTTGTGTTCAGTGATGTAGACTCAGGACTGATGACTTTGCTTAATTTCAAAACAGCTAAGAAACCAGCCTCAATAAAAGTTGTAGTGTAGTCATAAATTTTTTTGGTTTGCTATTTTCCAATTGGTCTGGAATTACAGGATGTTTCGCAGGAAGTCTGGGACAGTGATGCTGAGATGGGCCCTGTATACTTTGCGTAATGGCGGTGACTTTTTTGCTTTTTGATGCGAAATAGCCCTATGTTATTTTGCCATTGGAGGCAAATACTGTATTTTGCCTCCAGTGGCAAAATAACCCTTACCCTTACTTGAACTCTAAACCTAACCCCAACCCTAACCCAAACAGACGGAAAATACTATTTTGCCTCTAGAGACAAAATGAAAATAGCCACTTCCTTGCATAATACAGTAATATAATACAGCAAGTAAAACTAAAAGAAAGGTTCAATTGTCATGCTGGCACCTGCTCTGTTGAAGACTAACAGTACCTGTAACCAGCTAAAATTCTAAATTTATTGCTTCAGTCACTGCTCAAAAGGCTAGCATTAGCAAACGTACTGACCTAGTCCTAGCCTACTGAGTAGGCTACTGTTTGCATTCTTATTGGCTTTCAGCTTTGGGCTAAAGTAACAAATCTGCTATTACAGATAAACCAACATAGGTTAAGTGACCAGGTGACAGTGTTATCCTGTTAAGAAGTTAACCAAACAATTGCTCAGTAGGCTACTGAGTAGGTACCGGAACCACACAACAATCTGACAAATTAGGCTAGTACATAATAAAAGAACATTCTTTTGCCGTCAACCAAGTGGTCTTTTTTTTCGGGAAATTACTGTAGAATCAATATTCATATTCTTAATTGGACTCGGTCACCTTTGGGCTATGAATGTTGAAAACAAAACAGGTATGGCATTGGCAAATTTCTGGTTCTCTATATACATGTAGCTGAAGCAAATTTGTTTTGATACTGTAGTGCAGGATATTATTTATTCAGCCATTAGCATTTGATTTCTAAGTTGTTTAGTGGTATATGATTGGCAATGGTTTGGTCAAAAACTTGGAAGTGTAAAATGAAATGATTTAGTTTGGGCTTTGTGTGTTGAATGCTTGTTGATGATGTTGCAGATTAACATGCTTCAACATCATTGCTTAGACTACTTGGATGCTTGATGATAAAAAAATGCATTTCTTAGTTTTCAGTAGGCCTACAGTAGGTACCTAACTGCGTAATGGTTTCATGAAAAGAAAAACTTCTAGGTCTACTTCTGACTTACCTAAATCTGAAAGAACTTCTTAGTGAAATAATTTTTTACTACAAAAAGCATTTATAAATGAAGAAATGGTGAAAAAACAAAGAATAACTAGTTAGATGTGTGAATGTAATTTAAGCATATACCAGTATGCAATTAACCTAAAATTAGCTGGAATATTTTCTGTTACCAATCAGTCATCTAGTGGATAAAGCGTCTGCTACTGAAGTGGTAGACTTGGGTTCAATTCCCAGGCGGGTCAAACCAATGACTATATAAATTGGTAATCACAGCTTCTTTGCTTGACGTTTAGCAATTAAAGAAATAGCCTGAAGCCTCCGCCATGTGTGGTAGACAGGTAGGCAGGTGGCAGCTTTACTTAAAGACCGAAAAGTCCCTTCGCTGTCTCCTGGCCATGGCAACTTGGTGAATAAAATGTATTTACAATTATTGTATGCCTTTGTGCTTCCACAGCACAGAGACTTAACGATGATGGAAGTCTTGTGGCTTCTACTACTTCAGTTTTGTTGTGGCTTATGTTCATATAAAGCTACATTGTTTTATTATCATCAAATTTTTTGGATTTAGCATTAAATTTACTAGTAGGCGTATTGCCAAAGCTCTGCGTTTTAGAGCTGTCTTGAAATCTTAATTGATTATTTTTATGTTTAGGCATTGTGGGCAATCATCGTGAATGGGAATTGGAAACCACCTTTGATGGAAATGAAGTAGCGGAATGGTTAACTGAAAACCTCAATTTGGGGTTGGCTTGTGCTTTGGTTTACCTTGCTGCAGTTTTCGCTGGGCAAAAATATATGGAAAATCAACCTAGGTTAGCTATAATTTATTGCTTTTTAAATAAAATTCTTCAGTAGAAGCTGCACTAGTAACTGCAATGTTAACTACTATTGATCAGATGCAATTTAAAACTTGCTTTTATTTTAATTTGTTTGAGGAATCTGGAAGCAACATGTGCACTGTGCAGTCAAGTAGCCAAGGCAACTTGATGAATAAAATGTAATTACAAACCATAAAATCATTCTATTTTTTAACTTAATATTATACAAGCATTATTAAATAAGCCTTATATGAGCAAACTGCATCATCATTGTGCATGACAGCTTGATAAGCTTGCTCATGCAGCAAGACCCTGTTTTTTGCATTTAAGATATGGTACCAAAAAATATCAAAACTTTCATTTCCATCATTGAATTTTTTCGATTTTGGTTTTTTCTATAGTGCCACTTTAGAGAGTGTGAAATTTTGACTAAGCTCCAGAAACCTTTAATTGGTAACTTAGTGTTTTTACTAATTTTCTTAATGGTAGTGGTACATTTTAAATGAATACTAGTTGCTTTAATGCAGATTGCAATAAGATCAAAAATTGATATAGTAGTGTGACATTGTGGTATGTTTTCATCTGTGTTATAAATGTTATTTTGAAACGTAATGTGTTTACAATATGGATGTCAGAAGTTAATTTGCTTTTTTACTCATTAATAATTTTGTCTGTTTACATTCACTAACATACCTAAATTTTGCATAAAAAAATAAACAATAAGGAATGATTCAATGTACTTTAAATGTTTAGTCTGAGTACAGGATATTCTTAATTTTCAGGTATAACCTTCGTCAACCAATGATGATTTGGTCACTTTTGTTAGCAATTTTTAGTATTATTGGAAGCATTCGATCAATGATAGTCATGTATCATGTTGGTCAGGATGGAGGTTTTCGTGGCCTGGTTTGCAGTGAAAGATTTTATGTAGGGCCAATCACAAGATTTTGGGGCCCAGTTTTTGTTTTTAGCAAAATTCTGGAATACAGTGAGTGATTTTTGTTGTATATAGCATATACCCGTACCAGTTTTCTAGTGCAAATTCTATAGCAGTGCTAGTATATACAGGGTGTTTCAAAATTAGAGCCCCTTCCGTTTATAGTATGAACTAAAACACAACAATACTAGAATTATGCAAATTTAGATCAGGCATTTACTCAAGTTTTTCACCAAATCAATCGTATTTTGTGGGGCCTTCACCTGCTGGCTCCATAGTCTACATTTTTTGGGGATGCAATCTTACAAATTGCAAGATTGGCAGTGAATCAAAGTTTTTTTTCTTAGCATTTCCACTACAGATTGTCACAGATTGATGAGAATAACTTGATAAACCATTGCAATTTCTTGTATGCCCTTGAAAACGACCCTTTGCGATGACTACACCAGCGTTTATGAAGATTTGGGTCAAAAGTGCGAAGCATGCACTGGCATTTCCAGCTTTGCGCAGGTTTGTCAATCCATCTAATTTTTCCTAAATCAATAAATAAGTGCGTTTATCCAACTCAGTTATTTGACACAAAAAAAAAAGAAAAATAGCTCAGTAAAAACTTACGTTAATGAACTTCTCAAACTAGACTATTAAAGAAAACCAAATTAATTTCTGTGGAAGGGGGGCCCTAATTTTGAAACACCCTATATTATAGTTCGTACAATTCTAATATGGTTACCAAAAACAAATGCTGAATTTGGTTTATACATTCCATACCTATCTTTGATTTTTGTTTTTCTTTCAGGGTTAATGAAAATTAAACAACTCACATATAAAAAATATAAAAAGTATGCAAATAAATGAAAAAGGTACATAAATGTCACATATCCAGTTTGGAAATCAAACGGGTAGCCAACAATCCTTAGATCACCAACCCCAAGCTCTATCTAATAATCTACTCTGCTACCATTGGTTTCTTTGAAACGTTATTAGATTTGCGGATAATTTACTTTATAGTCCAGTCTAAAAAATACAATGTTTAACAGTGGACACAGCATTCATCATATTGCGGAAGCAGAAGCTCATTTTCTTACATTGGTATCATCATTTAACTGTGTCACTTTTCTCTTGGTGGTGCTATGGCTCACAATTTGCAGGTACATATATGATTTTTATATCGAAAACATTGCTTTGTTTGCATTTGTAATTTTCAAAATTTTTGAGAAAAATAACTCTTTAAGCACAATAACATGAACCCTGAATAACTTTCAAAATTATGTTAACTTTCAGTTCAATTTCAAAGACAGAAGGCATTGAAATAGGTGGTTTCAATAATTTTTGCGACTTTTCAGGATTGACGTTGTGTGAATGGGCATCGTTTTTAAGATGATTTACTTTTATTTTACAGGCTACTATAAAAACTGTCACTACTCATTAAAATTTTTATATCCTATAAAAGCGTTTGAAGTCTATTGAAGAGGTGCGTGCTTGGTACAAATCAATAAATTTTGATTCTGCTGTAAAGTCTATTGAACCATTTTACAAAAATTGTAAATTTGTTCGTAATAAATGTTGCTGTTTTATTTTATGAAAACAAATGACTTAGGCACATCCACTATAAAACACTCTGAAATACTTTACGGCGATTAAAATTTATTTGAATGAAGCATAGCATTGGTAGTGGATCACGGGTTTGATTCTTGGTGTTGTGTTTTTGAGTATTTATTATCACTAGGGAAGTTTTTTCAATAAAGTCAATTTTTAGTCATAAGTTGGAATGATGTGATTTTTTGCAAGAACTCTGGATAGAAAGGCAGTCAGTGTCATATTCTTAATTTGATTGGTCAATAAAAAGTCAATTTTTTTTATTGGGCAATAAAGTCAATTTTTCGTAATTATCACTCATTTTTCAGTTTATCACCCATAAATAGCAACAGCCATGCACGTCGCCAGAAATCTGCTATTAGGTGATGTTTGGGGGTGTCTGGGGGCGAAGCCCTCAGCGTTTGGAGATTTTGCAAAAATATCTTAATTTTAAGCCTATTTTGATAAAATCAATGCTTTTAAAACGTGGTGTAGAAATTAGAATTGGCTGCAAAAACATGATTAAACCGGGTGGGTAAATATAGACTATGTGGGCTGGGCTAACTTAGTTTGTAGCATTTCAGTCTTTTTATTACAAGCCAGTAATATCCTTAAATCCTATAATCTGGGCTGTAGTTCTTGAGACCGGTCTTGGTCTCGGACGAGTCGGTCTCGGTTACAGCCCTGCCTATGATTCGAAAAAACTTACAAGTATGAACCTAGTTTGTGTGCATTTTATAAAGAAAGAGAATTTGGGGCAAGGGCCTAATGGAACGGGATTTGAGAGAAGTGGTTGGTAATTAACTAAACTAAATAGACTGCTGAATACCCTCTCCCTATCCATAATTTGTTTGATGAAGCCTACGTTAGGCATTTTGCATCAAGCGATCGAATTTGATTTGTTTATTTTCAGCCATTTTTAAAAGTTTTACTGATTTGTGAGCTTTATTTTAGACAAATATTAGCTCCTCCCTAAACAGATGTTTTAAAAGTGGCTTTAAACCACTTTAAATTCCATATCTCTTCAAAAGACTGTTTCAGAAGTGAAAAAAACGTGATATTTTTCTTATTATGCATTTTGGCCATAGAACTCTTGGAACTAGCAGAAACTCGATCGGTTTTTCTCTGATGCCGCAAAATATTTGTTGGCTGCAGAATGCAGATGTGACACTGAAATGTCTGTATCGTAGCTGTTTCACATGACTTGCGTTGCACATATTGCGCAATTATGCTATGAAAATCAGATCTCACTTTAAAGGCCACCTAATGTCTGCAAACCAATGCACTTAAAATGCAATAAAAAAGTACTACTAATCGAATGCTGAAAACCTGGTTTAGATACACGTACTCAGTTTCAAGCTTTCGCGTTTTTAAAAAGTGACATGACGTCATCAGACCCAGGAGTTTGGTGCCTTCGACTTTACTTTGAGCTAATTACGCCTTTTTTGCACAACACTTTTTGACTAGCAAGCTGCTATCAACATGCCTTTCCAAAATCGCCTATCCTCTGCAAAGATAAATTAGTCGAAGGCACCAAACTCCTGGGTCTGATGACGTCATATCACTTTTTAAAAACGCGAAAGCTTGAAACTGAGTACGTGCATCTAAACCAGGTTTTCAGCATTCGATTAGTAATACTTTTTATTGCATTTTAAATGCATTGGTTTGCAGACATTAGGTGGCCTTTAAAGACTTTCAGAGGCCAATCATTTGTAAAAATTAAAATTAGTGAAAATTAAAAATAAAACCAGTAAAGGTAAATTCGCTACTACAGTCAACTCCCGTTAATAGGACCCGATTTTTTCCAGTGAATAATGTCCGAGTAGCGAGGTTGTCAGATTAGCGAGTTAGCCTAGATTGTGGTTGGTAATGTCGGTACGTCAATCACGCAACGCCGATCTGCACTTGCGTGGCCCTGGTTAGCACAGGTAACTCATGATAGACAACGCAACTGCAAAATACTTCACAAAAGTTGTTTTATGTATTGTGTTATAAAAGTTAGTCAATAATTGCAGTTACTGCCTATATTTGGTAATGCAGTCTTGGGCAAACGCTGCTGTCTATTGTTATGTCCGATTAGCGGAAAATTTTTGATGCATTTTTTCCTAGAACTTCGCTGTCATAGTCGGATAGCGAGGTTGTCCGATTTTAGAGATAGAACACAGTACATTACAATGTAGGAATTTCGTTTCTTGACAGTTTGTGTCCAGTGGCGAGGGGGACGGATTTATGGGAGTTGACTGTATAAGTTACCCTCCAAAGCCTGTTCATACCGGAGGAGGATCGTGGAAGCTGGTTAAATGCTACTTTATATGCAAAAAGAATTAAACTGAAGTGATTGTGAATGTCTTGAAGGGTCTGGTGTTTTGGTAACTTAAGCAAGAGTTTGTTCAAACGCCTGGTTTAGCTGGTCAGCTTCTCGAAATCAAAGTACAACATTAGTGTCATGATTTTACACTTTACCCCGTCCTCCGCCTCGTGATTAGCTCGCAGTGTTACTGTTTATCGCAATACTTAGACATTTCGCAATAGCACATAGACTTGTTTCACAAATTTTGTTGAGAATTTTTGTACTTTTGTTTATTAAAATGTTTGTTTTAATACAAAATCTTGAAAAAGTGCGAAAAAATAGACTTTATCCGGTCCAAATTTTGTTAGGTCAATAAAGTCAATTTTTTTGATTTTTTAGGTCGATAAAAACTTGCCCTAATCATCAGTAATGTTTTCGCAACGTTGGTGGTAGAAAACATTTAAGGCTTAGTGGCAAGAAACTTTGCTTAAATGTGTGTAGTCGTCGGGGTATTTATTGGATTATGTTATTTGTTCTAAAAGGACGCATGATCTTAAAAAAACAATATATATAATACATATATACGATTGAGTATATATATATATTCAAGGTTTAGTGGCAAGAAACTTTGCTTAAATGCTTGTAGCCGTCGGGGTATTTATTGGTTTATGTTATTTGTTCTAAAAGGACACATAATCTTAAAAAAACAATATAATATAATATATATATGTAGGATTAAGAATATATATATATATTCAAGGTTTAGTGGCAAGAAACTTTGCTTAAATGTTTGTAGCCGTCGGGGTATTTATTGATTTATGTTATTTGTTCTGAAAGGACGCATAATCTTAAAAAAACAATATAATATATATACGATGAGAATATATATATATATATATATTCAAGGTTTAGTGGCAAGAAACTTTGCCTAAATATGTGGAGCTGTCGGGGTATTTATTTGTTTATATTATTTGCTTTAAAAGGACGCAAAATCTTAAAAGAAAAAAAAATTCTGGTCTTAGTGGCAAGAAACTTTGCTTAAATGTGTGTAGCCGTCGGGGTATTTAATGGTTTATGTTATTTGTTCTAAAAAGGACGCATAATCTTGAAAAAGAAAAAAAAATATTGAGATATAGCCGATGATTTTACCGTAGTTTTTCATTCCGTTTGAATAACCTAATATTCAAATTTCGGTATTGGCAATGATAATGGCTTGAATTTTATACTTCAGTACTTTGTATATATCTTATTTAATGCATTCATTGGCGTTTACCATCTTGGGCTTAATTAATTTGTTCACGTTATAATTTCCTTAATGTAGTTTCCGAAATTTTTGCCAGACTTCGTGCGTTCGTGTCTGCGTTACAGAGATCGCAATTGCATTTGGACTTTGAACTGAACGGCTGATACCGCATTTGACTAGACTATTTACGACCCTGCTGTGTATTTTCTTTTGAATACCATCCCGTTGTTTGAAGATATAAAACAAGATTATTCCCACGATTACTACGATGATGAAAAGATTTTTATAATATTTGTAAATTTTTCAGAAAAGTTTGTGAAGATTCTTGTAATCAATTAAATGTGTGATTGTGCTTAGTATAATACATAAGTGGCTTATGTAAGGAGGTGTGTCACTTTATTAACTTGGTTAATATTTGCTTATGTAATCATCGGTAAATAGTTAGCGTGCGATTTGTTTTTTATCAACTCATATCTGTTTCTTAATATTGAATTGAAGCCATAAATGTTTCAAATGTACAGTATTGTAGAAGCTCAGAGAAGATCGCAATAATTTAGGTTACGTAGTAAAAACAATCACAGATAATCATGTTGATTCCATTCCTTTTTTATTTATGTTCTACAAGGCTATGTGATTTAACTATCAAAACGTTGACCGCAAAAACGACTGCAGTCAATTCGAAATACCTTCTTGTTTTAGGTGGTGGAATTTTCATGACAGTCAATTTCGTCGTCCACTCTCTCATGTATACTTACTATGCGGTACGTGCTGCCGGATTCAAAGTTCCCAAACCTATTGCAATTGTTATTACAGCGTCACAGGTAAAAGGTTTTCTTTTATAGATTTGCGGAACATTTTAGTTGCATATAATACATTACATTATATTTGAGTTTTTGCGATCATTGTCGGCGAAAAAACTATGTTACACCACCAACGTTGATGTATGAAATTATAGCGCTACATGTTTCTAAATCGTGGTTGAGTTGTTTTTGTTAAGTTGATCATCTCTTCCTGTGATGTCATGTAGCAATACAGCATATGTAATCTATACTTTTTTCTCTTCATTTCCCGCCATTCCGTAAAGATTGCATGGGTAACAACTCCAGGTTTCCATTCACAATTCACAGGATTGCACCACTTCCTTTTACTCACTTGGATGGAACAGTTGAAGCCCTGGGCGGTTTTAATCCAATAAAACTCATACCCTGATGCTGCTGTTCTAAACATGTGTAGTAGGGTTAAGGTTTTACTCTGCTATACTGTGCTTATTGTGCCTACCGGTCGTATGCCTGATTAGAACAACCTTCTTTGATGTGTCATGTTGTACTCGATCGTCGTACACAGGTCTTTTTTTTCCTTGAAATGCATTTTGTTGTCACTTTTCAGCATTTGTCATGTGTTGTTTTCAAATTCTTTACTGCCAGATTGATATTCCAAAATTTTGTGTCACCATTTAATGTACATTATACACGTTTTTTTCATTAATAGTATATCAATTTAAACATTGTGCAATATGCTTTCGAGTTTGACTTTTGTACTTAGTAGCTCATTTTTTAAGTGCTTTGACCTGTTAAAGTTCATGGGTGTGTACACACTGCACACAATGAAAATAGCCCGTTGTTAAGTGTACTTTGAACTTGAAAGTAAATAGACATCTTTTTCCAGTTTCAGCATAAGAAAAAGCAGTGAGGCGAAGATTTTTTTTTATGTGTTTGCAGTAGACCCATTAACCAGCCCTTAGTAGGTAACGATTCACCTAGACGTTCCTTTTAACTAACTACAGTGTACGGAATTGCTTAGATGTATGGAATTGCTTAGATTTGATAGAAATAAAAGCTGCAAATCTTAAGCTATTGTTCCTGTTAAATAGTATTGTTATTTTGATCAATAAAAATTCCTTGTTTAAGGTTCCTTGTATTCAGTCACAGATAACAGCCAATTATTGTTTTATCTACTGTGGTATCTCTGTCTGTTATGAAAACTTCAGGTCAATTTACTAAAACTACACACTACTTATAGAAACTATTTTGCTCTTTTTCTAGAATCCCAAACGTAAATTTATATTTGTTTTAGATCATTCAAATGATAATTGGTTGTATTGCGGTGTATTGTGCTCACATTTGGAGGCATGATGGAGATTGCAAAACCTCGTCAGGCCACGTTTTATATGGCAGCATCATGTACGGCTCATACTTTGTTCTCTTCGTCCACTTTTTCTACGTCACCTACGTGAAGAAACAGCCTATTCGTATAAAAGTAAGTTTTAAAAGTATTGTAATACTCTTTAAAAGTGTTACTGACGGCTGTAATTTCGCTTTTTGAAGTAAGAAATCATTGATGTTGCTTTGTTTCAATTTTATTCGTATATTTCAAGTTAGATTTGTGACGTGTAAAATTATGACACCACCGCAGACGTTGTGGTTGTGTTTTTTCCAACGAAAGAAATTACTAGCATGGTGTGAAGGTAATGGGCAAACTCCACCACGACAACGACGGGTAAGCTTAAGCTCCACCATACTTAAATAAATGTATAGCACATTTTTCGTTAGCACTGAGTATCGAGGTTGTGAGGTGTGAATATTT